>JAVGWW010000004.1:1188250-1820750 GCA_036924055.1 Leuresthes tenuis | reverse complement strand
CCGATACGTAACAGAGCTGTTGTGTTCAGCCTGCTGCTGCAGAATGAAAATAATCGAGTAAAAGATGCCGACGAGTCAGAGTGAGAGCTGTGACTCGGTGCTACGGTTCTGACCCGGTAACCGGAGCTCCACACTCTCACATTCCTGATTAATGATGCAGGACGCAAACAAAGAAAACCCTGCAGCTCACGCTTGTACTGAAACATCTCCGCTCTTTGGGAAGAGGGGTCAGCATATGTTTAAGTTTATGCATTTAGCAGAAACTTTTATCCGAAGCGACTTACAGGTGGGCAGGTAGGTTTAGGAAACAGAACAGAACCTTTCATGCAGGGGATTTGCAAACTGAAAGAGCAAACTCTGTGTGAAGTTAGCCGACTGTCACAGAGCACGGAGTAAATAAGCTGTGCTGCAGGGGGGCGTGTGGATGAAGTGGTCCCAGTAGAGTGCCTGTGTAGAAATCCCTCCGTTAGCTCTCCTATAGCTGCAAGTAGCCACATAACAGCAGCTATGAGCTAACAGAGCTATGAGCTAACAGAGCTATAGCACACGTTCATTCATTCATACCATGCCAGAAATAAGGTCCAGGTTTAAAAATACCGGCGTTCCCCTTTTAAATCAGCGGTAATTTCATCAGTTAACAGCATTGTCCTCTAAGCTACCATGCTATGCAAAAACTAAACAAGCAATAAACGACAGACCATCTGTGTGTGTGGGAGAAGAGGGAACTATAAAACAAAATGGCGGCCATGATCATGTGATGGTAAGGGCCCAAGATGGAGGCTGTAACCATGTGCACAATAAGTCACGTGTTAGCCAGAGAAGCTACAAGAACGGCTAACATGTAGCCCACATGTTTATGTTTATGCATTTAGCAGACGCTTTTATCCAAAGTGACTTACAGGTAGGCAGGTAGGTTTAGGGGGCCTTGCCTAAGGAAACAGAACCTTTCATGCAGGGGATTTGCAAACTGAAAGAGCAAACTCTGTGTGAAGTTAGCCGACTGTCACAGAGCACGGAGTAAATAAGCTGTGCTGCAGGGGGGGCGTGTGGATGAAGTGGTCCCAGTAGAGTGCCTGTGTAGAAATCCCTCCGTTAGCTCTCCTATAGCTGCAAGTAGCCACATAACAGCAGCTATGAGCTAACAGAGCTATAGCTCACGTTCATTCATTCATACCATGCCAGAAATAAGGTCCAGGTTTAAAAATACCGGAGTTCCCATTTAAATCAGCGGTAATTTCATCAGTTAACACCATTGTCCTCTAAGCTACCATGCTATGCAAAAACTAAACAAGCAATAAACGACAGACCATCTGTGTGTGTGGGAGAAGAGGGAACTATAAAACAAAATGGCGGCCATGATCATGTGATGGTAAGGGCCCAAGATGGAGGCTGTAACCATGTGCACAATAAGTCACGTGTTAGCCAGAGAAGCTACAAGAACGGCTAACATGTAGCCCACATGTTTATGTTTATGCATTTAGCAGACGCTTTTATCCAAAGTGACTTACAGGTAGGCAGGTAGGTTTAGGGGGCCTTGCCTAAGGAAACAGAACCTTTCATGCAGGGGATTTGCAAACTGAAAGAGCAAACTCTGTGTGAAGTTAGCCGACTGTCACAGAGCACGGAGTAAATAAGCTGTGCTGCAGGGGGGCGTGTGGATGAAGTGGTCCCAGTAGAGTGCCTGTGTAGAAATCCCTCCGTTAGCTCTCCTATAGCTGCATGTAGCCACATAACAGCAGCTATGAGCTAACAGAGCTATAGCACACGTTCATTCATTCATACCATGCCAGAAATAAGGTCCAGGTTTAAAAATACCGGAGTTCCCATTTAAATCAGCGGTAATTTCATCAGTTAACACCATTGTCCTCTAAGCTACCATGCTATGCAAAAACTAAACAAGCAATAAACGACAGACCATCTGTGTGTGTGGGAGAAGAGGGAACTATAAAACAAAATGGCGGCCATGATCATGTGATGGTAAGGGCCCCAGATGGAGGCTGTAACCATGTTAGCTAGAAAAGCTACAACAACGGCTAACATGTAGCCCACATGTTTATGTTTATGCATTTAGCAGAAGCTTTTATCCAAAGGAACTTACAGGTAGGCAGGTAGGGTAAAGGGGGACCCCTGCTGGAGACACTACCTTTCATGCAGGGGATTTGCAAACTGAAAGAGTAAACTCTGTGTGAAGTTAGCCGACTGTCACAGAGCACGGAGTGAATAAACTGTGCTGCAGGGGGGCGTGTGGATGAAGTGGTCCCAGTAGAGTGCCTGTGTAGAAATCCCTCCGTTAGCTCTCCTATAGCTGCAAGTAGCCACATAACAGCAGCTCTGTGCTAACAGCAGCTATGAGCTAACAGAGCTATGAGCTAACAGCAGCTATGAGCTAACAGAGCTATAGCATACGTTCATTCATTCATACCATGCCAGAAATAAGGTCCAGGTTTAAAAATACCGGCGTTCCCCTTTAAATCAGCGGTAATTTCATCAGTTAACACCATTGTCCGCTAAGCTACCATGCTATGCAAAAACTAAACAAGCAATAAACGACAGACCATCTGTGTGTGTGGGAGAAGAGGGAACTATAAAACAAAATGGCGGCCATGATCATGTGATGGTAAGGGCCCAAGATGGAGGCTGTAACCATGTTAGCTAGAAAAGCTACAACAACGGCTAACATGTAGCCCACATGTTTATGTTTATGCATTTAGCAGACGCTTTTATCCAAAGTGACTTACAGGTAGGCAGGTAGGTTTAGGGGGCCTTGCCTAAGGAAACAGAACCTTTCATGCAGGGGATTTGAACCCAGATCTCCCAAAACGAAAGGTGGCAATCAAACCGCTACACTATCCGGTCCCTATAGGTGCCGGTGAGGTTCAGGCTTTTTCTCAGGGGCCCAATCTGCCAGAACCTCTGCCGCTGAGCCTCGGCCGCGCTCTCGCCCGTCGAACTTCCCGTTAAACGCCAGCAGTGTGGGCGTCGCAGCGCCGTGTTCGTGGGAAACTTCCATCTGAGCGGATCAGGCGTTCAGCCTGAACTCTCCTCTCAGAACAGTTTGTTTCCCTGCAGCTGATTTGTGGTTCAGCTCCAGTTGACCTGAACTCCTCCACATTCCTCCGGGCGTGCACGTGTGTGCGTGCACGTGGGTGTTTTTAAAGGTATTGCTGGTGTTGTGGGGACCTGAGTGTGTTCACACATTATCGGGACTTGTTGGGTGAGTTGTAGTCATAGGCGGTGTTCGTGAGATCTCCAGGAAGTGAAAGTAAGTCGATGAAATGTGTGTGAACTCGTGCACGTGCGTGTGCACGTGTGTGGGTGTGTTTCTCACATGTGTTTCTGATCACAGGCAGACTCACAGGCAGGGAGGGGAGGACACTGAAAGCCCAGGAGGCTTCATGCGGACGCACCCACGTGTTTTTCCACCTGCGTTATGCTAACAGCAGCTTGATTGATTGGCAGCTTTATTGATTAACTGACTGGTCGATCTGAGGGTGATCTGTGAGGCGATCAGCATGGAAACATGGAGACAGGAAACACTCAGTCCAACCTTCTTCTGGAGCAGCTCGTCTCCTCGGCGCCGCCTGGTCACATGCAGCGTAGAGATTATTTCACAGAAAACAGGCTCCACTAATTCCCAAACATGGGAGCTGCTGCTGTTTGCTAATAAAACATCTCCTTCAGGAGGTTCTGGTATCTGACAGAATCTGACAGTGTTCCTCACTTTCAGTCGATTTGTTTGACGCTGCTCAGTTAATGTAATGAAATGCTGCCCTGAAAGCACCAAAGTGTTGGTGTCATAATCCTATTGAGATGGAAACGTGTCCCTGAGCCGTTTTACGTAAGGCGGCGTCCACATGGTCCGCTGGGAAAGCCGATCTGTGAACAGCAAACTGTTTAAACCCTGAATGGTGTGTTTTCCAGCCTAATTATGGGTTTTTACTGCTAATCCAAATCATTAGTGAATGAGAGCAAAGTGAAAAGGGAATGAAGACAGAGTTCAACTGGAGTAATCGGCTCATTTTTACTGCCTGATGGGTGTTTGTAGCCGGATACACGAGGTCAAACATTTGAATGTAGCGATGCATCCGTTATGATGCTGAGAAGGACTCAAACTGAGTCAAACTGTCTGTTTTCTGTCTGTTTTCTGCTTTCTGTCTGTTTTGTCTCTTTTCTGTCTGTTTTTTTTTCTCTTTTCTGTCTGTTTTCTGTCTGTTTTTTGTCTGTTTTCTGGGATGCTTTCTGTCTTTTCTGCTCTTTTCTTTCTGTTTTTTGTCTGTTTTCTGTCTGTTTTTGTCTGTTTTTTGTCTGTTTTCTGTCTGTTTTTTGTCTGCTTTCTGTCTTTTTTGTCTGTTTTCTTTCTGTTTTCTTTCTGTTTTCTTTCTGTTTTCTTTCTGTTTTTTGTCTGTTTTCTGTCTGCTTTCTGTCTGTTTTCTGTCTGTTTTTTGTCTGTTTTCTTTCTGTTTTCTTTCTGTTTTCTGTCAGCATCAAATGTTAAGTCTACATCGAATTGATTTAACTGTTTGGTTTGATAATAATAATAATCCCTGGTTCAAATTTCCTTTTGAAGTCTTTCATTCTCCTCCTCTTTCCTGTGTCGGATCAAATTATTGAAAGAAAGTCACACAGAAATATATTAAACTAAGTCCTTTTAGTGGAAACGGGTCACAGGGACATCAGGGATGGAGTCTGTCAGCGCTGTAGCTGCTTCATCCATCAAACATAACTCAGATATGCTGCTTCACTCCCACTGGCCTCTGTTGTCAGTGTGATGCATCGTGGAGGTTTTTCATACATCTGCTTTTGCCCGGAAGAGGCTTTGGGTTTATGGCCATCGATGATGTGGTCCGAGGCTTCAGCAGGTGAATTGGGTTCACTGTCAGGCAGAATTATAGGATAAGTTCTGTCTGCTCGGTTAAATCATGTGAAGATTAGTTTATCTGTGAAGCCGTGACTAAGTTCAGGTTAAAACTTCAGCTTTAACTGTGTAAAGTCAGCGTTGGATTATCGAATCGTTCCGAATGAGTCCAATTCATACAAAGCCAATCTAATCAGAACCAGAACCAGGAAGGGTCCATCTGCCTGGACCAGCTGGGGCTGAGAGGACAGGAAAGAGGGGACAACAAGCAGCGTAACACCAGGCCAGAGACACCTGCTATTTGAAATATCTTCTGCAGATCAGAAAATGATCAAACATCCAAGAAATAAATGTTGCTATTAGATTAAAGAGTATATAAAAGATAATTAGGTGTAAAAATACATGTGTGGAACACTCGTTTTAGTTTGTTTCATAAATGCAGTTAAGGTGTTTCATCCAGATTATCTCTTTAAACCACGTCCACATTAGCGGTCATGTGACCTCCAGGTTTTAGGTGTGCAACCAGGAGCCGTCTCTGGAGCTTTCCAGATGTCAGCTGTCACTGAATAACTCCACGATACACTGATGCACTCCGATACAACGGCGCTGCAATAAATCCTGCCTTCACCGAGGTTACAGCCTCTCATAAACATGAAGCTCTGAGCACAAATAAATATAAAAGCGTGAGCTCATGCATCAAACCTGCTGTCAGCTGCAGTGCTTCATCTGCAGAGTGTGGATCTATAGGAGGATGCTGTGTGTGTATACAGTAAAAGTGTGTTTCCAGCGGTCATCTCCCAGCAGAGCTTTGCATCCGTCTATTTCTGTCTCTGAGTGGGAAGGATGGATGTACTGCCCAGAGGGAAGGAGAGAGGGATGGAAAGACAAATGCAGGAGTGGAGCTCATGCTTAGGCCGACCTGTGTCTCTCTGTGAAGCTCTTAATGAATTAACCCACGATGACATCACCAGGATGGATGGAGGGATGTTATGATGGAGGAAAATGGCTCAAAGCTACCTTCTATACTCTGTATTTTCCACAACTTATTAAACTGTTTTTATTCAGTCATTTTGAGCTAAAAAGGGAAAAGAGGAGAAATAGATTCTGCAGAACCTTGAGAAAAAATGGCTGTTTCCTTTTCTGCTGCCAACTGCTCACAAGCTGAAGCTAAATGTGTAAAAAGAAAAGATTGTTGATCATCAAATGTCCTTAATATGGATCAGACGTCGTTTAGTAAAGGACCTTCATATGGATCAGATGTAGTTTAGTAATGGACCTTCATATGGATCAGATGTAGTTTAGTAATGGACCTTCATATGGATCTGACACAGTTTAGTAAAGGACCTTCATATGGATCAGACGTAGTTTAGTAATGGACCTTCATATGGATCAGATGTAGTTTAGTAATGGACCTTCATATGGATCAGATGTAGTTTAGTAATGGACCTTCATATGGATCAGATGTAGTTTAGTAATGGACCTTCATATGGATCAGATGTAGTTTAGTAATGGACCTTCATATGGATCTGACACAGTTTAGTAAAGGACCTTCATATGGATCAGATGTAGTTTAGTAATGGACCTTCATATGGATCAGACGTAGTTTAGTAAAGGACCTTCATATGGATCAGATGTAGTTTAGTAATGGACCTTCATATGGATCAGACGTAGTTTAGTAATGGACCTTCATATGGATCAGATGTAGTTTAGTAAAGGACCTTCATATGGATCAGATGTAGTTTAGTAATGGACCTTCATATGGATCAGACGTAGTTTAGTAAAGGACCTTCATATGGATCAGACTTAGTTTAGTAATGGACCTTCATATGGATCAGATGTAGTTTAGTAATGGACCTTCATATGGATCAGACGTAGTTTAGTAATGGACCTTCATATGGATCAGACTTAGTTTAGTAATGGACCTTCATATGGATCAGACGTAGTTTAGTAATGGACCTTCATATGGATCAGACGTAGTTTAGTAATGGACCTTCATATGGATCAGACGTAGTTTAGTAATGGACCTTCATATGGATCAGATGTAGTTTAGTAATGGACCTTCATATGGATCAGATGTAGTTTAGTAATGGACCTTCATATGGATCAGACGTAGTTTAGTAATGGACCTTCATATGGATCAGATGTAGTTTAGTAATGGACCTTCATATGGATCAGATGTAGTTTAGTAATGGACCTTCATATGGATCAGACGTAGTTTAGTAATGGACCTTCATATGGATCAGATGTAGTTTAGTAAAGGACCTTCATATGGATCAGACGTAGTTTAGTAATGGACCTTCATATGGATCAGATGTAGTTTAGTAAAGGACCTTCATATGGATCAGACGTAGTTTAGTAATGGACCTTCATATGGATCAGATGTAGTTTAGTAATGGACCTTCATATGGATCAGATGTAGTTTAGTAAAGGACCTTCATATGGATCAGATGTAGTTTAGTAATGGACCTTCATATGGATCAGATGTAGTTTAGTAATGGACCTTCATATGGATCAGACGTAGTTTAGTAATGGACCTTCATATGGATCAGATGTAGTTTAGTAATGGACCTTCATATGGATCAGATGTAGTTTAGTAAAGGACCTTCATATGGATCAGATGTAGTTTAGTAATGGACCTTCATATGGATCAGACGTAGTTTAGTTATGGATCTTCATATGGATCAGACGTAGTTTAGTAATGGACCTTCATATGGATCAGACGTAGTTTAATAATGGACCTTCATATGGATCAGACGTAGTTTAGTAATGGACCTTCATATGGATCAGACGTAGTTTAATAATGGACCTTCATATGGATCAGACGTAGTTTAGTAAAGGACCTTCATATGGATCAGATGTAGTTTAGTAATGGACCTTCATATGGATCAGATGTAGTTTAGTAAAGGACCTTCATATGGATCAGACGTAGTTTAGTAATGGACCTTCATATGGATCAGATGTAGTTTAGTAATGGACCTTCATATGGATCAGACGTAGTTTAGTAATGGACCTTCATATGGATCAGATGTAGTTTAGTAATGGACCTTCATATGGATCAGATGTAGTTTAGTAATGGACCTTCATATGGATCAGATGTAGTTTAGTAATGGACCTTCATATGGATCAGATGTAGTTTAGTAATGGACCTTCATATGGATCAGATGTAGTTTAGTAATGGACCTTCATATGGATCAGATGTAGTTTAGTAATGGACCTTCATATGGATCAGATGTAGTTTAGTAAAGGACCTTCATATGGATCAGACGTAGTTTAGTAATGGACCTTCATATGGATCAGATGTAGTTTAGTAATGGACCTTCATATGGATCAGATGTAGTTTAGTAATGGACCTTCATATGGATCAGATGTAGTTTAGTAATGGACCTTCATATGGATCAGATGTAGTTTAGTAAAGGACCTTCATATGGATCAGACGTAGTTTAGTAATGGACCTTCATATGGATCAGACGTAGTTTAGTAAAGGACCTTCATATGGATCAGACGTAGTTTAGTAAAGGACCTTCATATGGATCAGACGTAGTTTAGTTATGGACCTTCATATGGATCAGACGCAGTTTAGTAATGGACCTTCATATGGATCAGACGTAGTTTAGTAATGGACCTTCATATGGATCAGACTTAGTTTAGTAATGGACCTTCATATGGATCAGACGTAGTTTAGTAATGGACCTTCATATGGATCAGATGTAGTTTAGTAATGGACCTTCATATGGATCAGATGTAGTTTAGTAATGGACCTTCATATGGATCAGATGTAGTTTAGTAATGGACCTTCATATGGATCAGACGTAGTTTAGTAATGGACCTTCATATGGATCAGATGTAGTTTAGTAATGGACCTTCATATGGATCAGATGTAGTTTAGTAATGGACCTTCATATGGATCAGATGTAGTTTAGTAATGGACCTTCATATGGATCAGATGTAGTTTAGTAATGGACCTTCATATGGATCAGATGTAGTTTAGTAATGGACCTTCATATGGATCAGATGTAGTTTAGTAATGGACCTTCATATGGATCAGATGTAGTTTAGTAAAGGACCTTCATATGGATCAGACGTAGTTTAGTAATGGACCTTCATATGGATCAGATGTAGTTTAGTAATGGACCTTCATATGGATCAGATGTAGTTTAGTAATGGACCTTCATATGGATCAGATGTAGTTTAGTAATGGACCTTCATATGGATCAGATGTAGTTTAGTAAAGGACCTTCATATGGATCAGACGTAGTTTAGTAATGGACCTTCATATGGATCAGACGTAGTTTAGTAAAGGACCTTCATATGGATCAGACGTAGTTTAGTAAAGGACCTTCATATGGATCAGACGTAGTTTAGTTATGGACCTTCATATGGATCAGACGCAGTTTAGTAATGGACCTTCATATGGATCAGACGTAGTTTAGTAATGGACCTTCATATGGATCAGACGTAGTTTAGTAATGGACCTTCATATGGATCAGACTTAGTTTAGTAATGGACCTTCATATGGATCAGACGTAGTTTAGTAATGGACCTTCATATGGATCAGCTGAATAAATGTAAACAGGTGTTTTAGTCTCATCAGAACGTCGTATATTCCATCCAGCGGACCTCCAGCTGGCTTCCATGAACACCTCAGTGCAAACCAACATCTCTTCTCCCTGAGCCCATCAGTAAAGCGTTTATTGGACCATCACTTGTCCGCCTGTATGAGTGAAATCTCAACGCTTTGTTGGAAGCTTGTCATCAGAAAAGCTGAACAAAGTGACTTCGTTATGATCAGATTCCTTTCACTGTGCATCATACGGCCGAACCGAGGCACTGCAGGTTTAACCGAGTCGAGGTTTTGCTCCATTCTGTGCAGCATGCGTTCAGTTCTGCTCCAGGTTCTGCTCCAGGTTCAGGTTCTGCTTCAGGTTCTGCTCCAGGTTCTGCTCCAGGTTCTGCTTCAGGTTCAGGTTCTTCTTCAGGTTCTGCTCCAGGTTCTGCTCCAGGTTTAGGTTCAGGTTCTGCTCCAGGTTCTGCTCCAGGTTCTTCTCCAGGTTCTGCTCCAGGTTTAGGTTCAGGTTCTGCTTCAGGTTCTGCTCCAGGTTCTGCTTCAGGTTCAGGTTCTGCTTCAGGTTCTGCTCCAGGTTCTGCTCCAGGTTCTTCTCCAGGTTCTGCTTCAGGTTCTGATCCAGGTTCTGCTTCAGGTTCAGGTTCTGCTCCAGGTTCTGCTTCAGGTTCTGCTCCAGGTTCTGCTCCAGGTTCTTCTCCAGGTTCTGCTCCAGGTTCTGCTTCAGGTTCAGGTTCAAGTTTTGCTCCAGGTTCTGGTTCTGCACCAGGTTCTGCTCCAGGTTCTGGTTCTGGTTCAGGTTCTGGTTCTGGTTCAGGTTCTGGTTCTGCTCCAGGTTCTGCTTCAGGTTCAGGTTCTGGTTCAGGTTCTGGTTCTGGTTCTGCTCCAGGTTCTGCTTCAGGTTCTGGTTCTGGTTCAGGTTCTGGTTCTGCTCCAGGTTCTGCTTCAGGTTCAGGTTCTGGTTCTGGTTCAGGTTCTGGTTCTGCTCCAGGTTCTAGTTCAGGTTCTGCTCCAGGTTCAGGTTCTGGTTCTGGTTCAGGTTCAGGTTCTGCTCCAGGTTCTGCTCCAGGTTCTGCTTCAGGTTCAGGTTCAAGTTTTGCTCCAGGTTCTGGTTCTGGTTCTGGTTCAGGTTCTGGTTCTGCTCCAGGTTCTGTGACAGAGGTCAGACTGCAAAGCGAACGCTGAACAGAGGCAGCTTGTAGTGAGGCGCAGCAGCTGGATGGAAACAGCTGCTTCTGGTGCAGAATCCAGCCTGAGGGATGCAGAACTGCTGTGGGCTGACGGGTCAGTACCAGGCGGAGGTGGAGGATAGGTTAGAGGAGAGAGGAGGAGGAGAGTCTAACTGATGACCGCAGCTCGCGAACAGCCTTCAGCTGTTTGTAAGGAGAAGGCAGATAAATAGATAAAGAAGACAAATGTTCCCTCCTCTGTGGAGGACAAACTCAATCTTCCCCGCGGCTCTCCTTTGCTGCTGCTCAGAGACTGAAGCAGAGAGGAAGAGCTGGAAATAAATCCTGGGAGCCTGTTGGCTGCACTCGAACAGCGAGTGTTTCAGTCCTGAAGGCAGGGGTTGAATCTCAGTCCAGACTCCTCAGTTTGGAGGAATGTGGTTGCTTTTTGAACACAAACGGAGGCAAAACTCATCCCAGAGCTTTAACAATTAAATTTAATGAGCCACAGAAAAAGAGCTGGAGTTTCAATTCACTTTTATTCATACAGCGCCATCTCACAGATACAGTCCAATTCAAGTCGATTCATTCTAATACAGTCAGATTTAATGAATGAAATTATACCTGCTGAGAGAGAAACACAAGTTAATGACAGCAATGATGTCATGGAGGGAGGAGAGGTGCATCATGGGAGCTCTAAAAAAAGTATCCCAGCTAAGGAAACCAACAGATCAAAACTTCTCTCTGATCCTGAGCTGCACGAGGCGACTGTGGAGAGAAAAAACTCCCTTTTAACAGGAAGAAACCTCCATCAGAACCAGAACCAGGAAGGGTCCATCTGCCTGGACCAGCTGGGGCTGAGAGGACAGGAAAGAGGGGACAACAATCAGCGTAACACCAGGCCAGAGACACCTGCTGAGAGGGAGAAACACAAGTTAATGACAGCGATGATGTCATCTGTACATGGAGGGAGGAGAGGTGCATCATGGGAGCTCCCCCAGCAGGCTGGGCCTATAGCAGCAGAACTATGGGATGTTTCAGGCTCACCTGAGCCATCCCTAACTATAAGCTTCATCAGAAAGGAAAGTTTCAGCCTGATCTTAAAGGTAGAGAGGGTGTCTGCTTCCTGAAGCCAAACTGGCAGCTGGTTCCACAGAGAGGGGCCTGATAACTGAAGGCTCTGCCTCCCATTCTGCTTTTAGGGGCCTGATAACTGAAGGCTCTGCCTCCCATTCTGCTTTTAGGGGCCTGATAACTGAAGGCTCTGCCTCCCATTCTGCTTTTAGGGGCCTGATAACTGAAGGCTCTGCCTCCCGTTCTGCTTTTAGGGGCCTGATAACTGAAGGCTCTGCCTCCCATTCTGCTTTTAGGGGCCTGATAACTGAAGGCTCTGCCTCCCATTCTGCTTTTAGGGGCCTGATAACTGAAGGCTCTGCCTCCCATTCTGCTTTTAGGGGCCTGATAACTGAAGGCTCTGCCTCCCATTCTGCTTTTAGGGGCCTGATAACTGAAGGCTCTGCTTCCCATTCTGCTTTTAGGGGCCTGATAACTGAAGGCTCTGCCTCCCATTCTGCTTTTAGAAACTCTGGGAACCACAAGGAAACCTGCAGCCTGAGAGCAAAGTGCTCTGTTGGGGAAATATCCAACTGTGAGATCTTTAAGATGTGATGGAGCTCGGTCATTAAGAGCTTTATATGTGAGGAGAAGAACCTTAAATTCTATTCTGAATCTAACAGGGAGCCAATGAAGAGAAGCTAAAACTGGAGAAACATGATCTCTGCTGTTAGATCTCAGAAGAACTCCGGCTGCAGGGTTTTGGATAAAGAATTACAGTCCAACCCTGAAGTAACAGATGCATGGAGCAGTAAACCCTGAGCTGACGTTCTCAGGTTGTTTCAGTCGGATGAGGAACCAAATCGAGTGGAAGGAGGTTTTAAGATGGAGGCAGAAAGAGGAAGCAGCCCGAGCTGTGGAGAGCAAAGTCAGCCTGCATTAATGGAAATAAACCAGAGGACGTTCCCTTCACAGGCAGCACAGATGTTTTTATTAGTTACTCCTCCGTCAGATCGTGCACGTGCTCGTGCACGCCGTCTTTGAAGAAGAAGAAAAAAGAAACGTCCAGAGAGATTCTCCATTTCCTGTCTGCTTCGCCAACTTCCTGTCACCATGTTGATTTACCGCTGCATAACTCCACCTGTGTGTGTGTGCGTGTGTGTGCACGTGTGCGTGCACGTGTGTGCGCACAGCTCTGCAGTTTGGGGTTGTGAGTGTGTCTCAGATGTTGTTGCAGACATGCAGGCCTTTAGGGAAACACAGAGTGGCTCTCTGCAGTAATTACAACCCACAGACCGTCTCAGGTGGAGGATGAGCGGCAGCAGTTGTTACCATGGTGTCGGTGGCTGTGTGTGTGTGTGTGTGTGCGTGCATGTGTGCGTGTGTGTGTGTGTGCGCTGAGCTCATGCTATTGTGGCTAACAGCTTCTGGCCAAACCGAAAGACTGAGCGTCTGAATCCGGTTTGGGCTGCAGGTAACAGTTTCTTCATGATTACAGAAAAAGCAAAGAAAATGGCCGCCGCTCTGTGGAATAACAGCAGAGTAGCAGCAGTGGTTCGGGCACCCGACAGGGATCAGGACTGTTATCTTCTGAGATCTGGATCTCTGACAGCCTGAACCAGCCCTGCAGTGATGAGGAGGGACAGCACCAAAGCTGTGCCACGATCTGGGCTTTAATTCCACTGTGAGACACTGAGCGTGACGCTTGAATATCAGTTATTCTGAAACCTGGGCCTGTCATAACCCACCCTGAGTTATTGTTCCACCTATGTGGAAACAGACACAGTTGGGTCAGTATGTGTTTTTATTAAAATGGTTGTACACCCATTAAATTGAGCCGATTAAACCCTTTCCCAGTGCCACCGCCTCCCGGGTCAGGCTTGTCTCCATGAAACCACTGTGTCCTGCACACTGATCCTCCTTTCTGAGATGATGAGGCTCGTTTGTTAGGTTAAACGGGTCGTTTGTTAGGTTAAACGGCTCTTTTGTTAGCTTACACGGGTCATTTGTTAGCTTAAACGGCTCATTTGTTAGCTTAAACGGGTCATTTGTTAGCTTAAACGGCTCATTTGTTAGCTTAAACGGCTCGTTTGTTAGCTTAAACGGCTCATTTGTTAGCTTAAACGGCTCATTTGTTAGCTTAAACGGCTCGTTTGTTAGCTTAAACGGGTCATTTGTTAGCTTAAACGGCTCGTTTGTTAGCTTAAACGGGTCATTTGTTAGCTTAAACGGCTCTTTTGTTAGCTTAAACGGCTCTTTTGTTAGCTTGAACGGCTCTTTTGTTAGCTTAAACGGCTCTTTTGTTAGCTTAAACGGCTCTTTTGTTAGCTTAAACGGCTCTTTTGTTAGCTTAAACGGCTCTTTTGTTAGCTTAAACGGGTCCTGGGCGTCAGCCCCACAGAGTAAGCTCGCTGGTATCCGACCTCACAGTTTCTTCATGTGTTCTGTGAAGAAAGTGCGAGCTGTGCCCACTCTTGCGGCCCTGAGTGCAGCATCCTCAGAGGTAAACCCAGATGTTGTGCTGCCATCACTGACCCTGACCCCTGGAACCGGATGAGATGATCTTATTTTCTGTTCTTTTGTCTTTCTTTGAGTTGCATCAATAAATCTAAACAGATTCCAGCTTTAAATCAGCACAAAACTGAGGGTTTGACTGGTTTAAATAACACAGATTTACTGAACAGAAAGAGACGGATTAAGCAGAGAAATGTCCTGTTAGTGCTTCTTTCTGCGCTTTAGTCCAAATGTGTTCAACGTTTGTTTCAGGCAGCAAAGAATGAAAAGTTTAACGATGACTCTGCTGGGCAGAAAAAGATGATGCACAGTGAAATGAAACTGAACAGGAGTGAAACCGCGGTCGGTCACATGATTTCAGAACACTGATGCGAGTCTATTTTGGTTCCTGAGACGTTTGGACGCCTCGGGCTGCAGATTTCTCACCTTTTAAAAGTGTTTTGTTCTCTGAGTCTGACGACTAAATGCTGCCTGTCAGGCATGCTCAGCATGAAACAGAGCAGCAGAGAAACTAAGTGAACCCCTGATCCAGCAGCTTCAGCAGCAGTGAGCTGCAGTAATGGTTTCCTGTGTGTAAAACTAAGTGAACCCCTGATCCAGCAGCTTCAGCAGCAGTGAGCTGCAGTAATGATTTCCTGTGTGTAAAACTAAGTGAACCCCTGATCCAGCAGCTTCAGCAGCAGTGAGTAAAACTAAGTGAACCCCTGATCCAGCAGCTTCAGCAGCAGTGAGTTGCAGTAATGGTTTCCTGTGTGTAAAACTAAGTGAACCCCTGATCCAGCAGCTTCAGCAGCAGTGAGTTGCAGTAATGGTTTCCTGTGTGTAAAACTAAGTGAACCCCTGATCCAGCAGCTTCAGCAGCAGTGAGCTGCAGTAATGGTTTCCTGTGTGTAAAACTAAGTGAACCCCTGATCCAGCAGCTTCAGCAGCAGTGAGTAAAACTAAGTGAACCCCTGATCCAGCAGCTTCAGCAGCAGCTTCAGCAGCAGTGAGTGTAAAACTAAGTGAACCCCTGACCCAGCAGCTTCAGCAGCAGTGAGTGTAAAACTAAGTGAACCCCTGATCCAGCAGCTTTCAGCACAGCTCTCTTAAGGTCCCACCACAGCATTTCAGTCAGGCTGAGGTTGCAGCTTCTTTAAAATGTGAGCTCAGGTGGAGGTGGGCGGGGCTTGTTATCCTGCCCACAGGTGGCAGCTGAAGACTTGCAGCCTTACAGGCTTCAGATGATCGGTTACAGTTGGTTTGAGGAGTTTCTCATGAACAGTGAGCATGGCTGCCTCCAGGGGGCGCTGCCAGGACTCTCACACCTGGCACCAGCGGTTGAATCTAACACGAGTGCTTCTTGTTTTCAGGTCCACTGTGAGACGAACGCTGTGAAACCCTCAGCTGGAGCACAAGGTAACTCCCATTTTTACTGTGGCCTCTTTCCATTAAACACCTGAACCTTCACCCCCGGCTGCTGCTCACAAAGACAGTGCTGATGAAGCACATCGGAGAGCTTTCTCTGTTGGCTTCAGCCTGTTTGTTTCTCATCCGTATCCATGGTTACGCTTGGCTTCATCCGCCGTTCCCAGAGGCTTTCACACAGCTGGTAGATTTGTGCGGAGTTGTTTCTGCTGTTTTTCTTCTGTTAATGTGTCTGTTGGAGCCGCCGGTCCAAAGGTCGCTGCCGCTAACCCGCTAACCGATTAGTTCGGCCCGCTGCTGCCAATGAGGCTGACGGCGGGAGCCGCACACACAGCCGAATGATGCCAGAGCCGGTCGGCTGCAGCTCTGGAAACTCTCCCACTCCTCCTCCTCCTCCTCTGCTCAGACTTAAACGAGCTAAAGTTGGCTCAAAGCTCCAGGTTTATCCTCGTGTTTCTGTTGTTGTCGACTCTGACAGCTGGCCTCGAAGGACGCGTCTCGCAGTGAGTTTGATCACCGTCTACCTCAGGCTGAGCGGAACATCTGAAAAACCAGCCGCGCTTTCTAATTTAGGCTCTTTTCATCTGTCTGAAGCCTTTTTATGAATATGCAGGAGAGACATGAAGATGAGAAGCTAAAGAAGTTTACTTCAGATGTTCCTCCCTGTTTATATCAGGGACTAACGGACTGCAGGAGGTAGCTGCAGTGCCCCCTACTGGTGACGCTTTGCACTCCTTTAAAGCTAAATAAATGTGTTAAATGCACATCTTCTGATGGATTTGGCACATCTGTGGCTGTAGTCTGCAGTTCTCAGGTCCAGAAGATGAACACAAACTTATCAATTCAACTTTATTAGCTGATGCTATCATACGCCGACCCAGTTCCAGGAATCAGCTGGATCTCCTCCCACCATCGGCACACAAACACATCAAGCGTCTCCAGCTTCGAGGACGCACCACCTGAGTCTCCAGGGCAGGAGGTGGTGATTAATTTATGGCTTTCAGCAAAGGAAACCAGACGTAAAAGTCCCAAACAAAGCCAGGTTTGCTTCATCAGAGGAGTTTGTGTGCTTTGAGGGTTCAGTCAGTGGGAAATATGCGGTGGGAGGAGCCTGTTGAGATGGATTGATTTCACCTGAGTGAGCTCACAGCCGCGCTCAGTCCTGCTGTGTGGGCCGACAGAGATAAACCTGCCAAATTCCATCAGGAAGATTATCAGAACCGGTGGCCCAAATCAGCCTGTTGGATACAGTGTAATGCCGTAGGTGTCAAACTCTGGCCAAATTTGGCCCGCAGTGTAATTATATTTGGCCCGAGAGGCAATTTCAAATGAATATTAGAGCTGGCCCGCCAGTATCATACGGCGGCAGCGCTGTAACCCCGCATTCACCGCTTATACTACAAATCCCATAATGCTCTGCGGTTGTTTTGGCGCGTCAATTAGAACAGAGGCAGATACGCCCCCTCCTCTGTGTCAGTAGCATCTATGCTAGCGGTCTTCTTGTGCCCCCCCGCCTCTCCCCCAGACCACACTTTGACCTCAAACCACAGCTGTCACTGTTACCTACCAAAAAATGGCCAAAAGAAAGGCAGAAAATAGAACTTTTCTGGACAGGTGGGACACAGAATATCTGTTTATGTAAAAGACAAACCTGTTTGTCTTGTTTGTAGAGCCAACGGGTCAGTAACTAAGGAGTAACTAAGGAGTAACTAAGGAGTAACTAAGGAGTGACTAAGGAGTGACTAAGGAGTAACTAGGAGTAACTAAGGAGTAACTAGGAGTAACTAAGGAGTAACTAAGGAGTGACTAAGGAGTAACTAAGGAGTAACTAGGAGTAACTATGGAGTAACTATGGAGTAACTATGGAGTAACTATGGAGTAACTATGGAGTAACTAAGGAGTAACTAGGAGTAACTAAGGAGTAAGTAACGAGTAACTATGGAGTAACTATGGAGTAACTATGGAGTAACTAAGGAGTAACTAGGAGTAACTAAGGAGTAAGGAGTAACTAAGGAGTAACTAAGGAGTAACTATGGAGTAACTAAGGAGTAACTAAGGAGTAACTAAGGAGTAACTATGGAGTAACTATGGAGTAACTATGGAGTAACTATGGAGTAACTAAGGAGTAACTAGGAGTAACTAAGGAGTAAGTAAGGAGTAACTAAGGAGTGACTAAGGAGTAACTAAGGAGTGACTAAGGAGTAACTAAGGAGTAACTAGGAGTAACTAAGGAGTAAGGAGTAACTATGGAGTAACTATGGAGTAACTAAGGAGTAACTAAGGAGTAACTATGGAGTAACTATGGAGTAACTATGGAGTAACTAAGGAGTAACTAGGAGTAACTAAGGAGTAACTAAGGAGTAACTAGGAGTAACTAAGGAGTAAGGAGTAACTATGGAGTAACTAAGGAGTAACTATGGAGTAACTAAGGAGTAACTAAGGAGTAACTAGGAGTAACTAAGGAGTAAGTAAGGAGTAACTATGGAGTAACTATGGAGTAACTATGGAGTAACTATGGAGTAACTATGGAGTAACTAAGGAGTAACTATGGAGTAACTATGGAGTAACTATGGAGTAACTAAGGAGTAACTAAGGAGTAACTAAGGAGTAACTAAGGAGTAAGTAGTAACTATGGAGTAACTATGGAGTAACTAAGGAGTAACTAAGGAGTAACTAAGGAGTAACTAAGGAGTAACTAAGGAGTAACTAAGGAGTAACTATGGAGTAACTATGGAGTAACTAAGGAGTAACTAAGGAGTAACTAGGAGTAACTAAGGAGTAACTAGGAGTAACTAAGGAGTAACTAAGGAGTAACTAGGAGTAACTAAGGAGTAAGTAGTAACTATGGAGTAACTATGGAGTAACTAAGGAGTAACTAGGAGTAACTAAGGAGTAACTAAGGAGTAACTATGGAGTAACTAAGGAGTAACTAAGGAGTAACTAGGAGTAACTAAGGAGTAACTAGGAGTAACTAAGGAGTAAGTAAGGAGTAACTATGGAGTAACTAAGGAGTAACTAAGCAGTAACTAAGGATATAATATTAGAGACACTATGAAACGAAACACCAGGACAAATATAAGGACCTGGAGCCAGAAAGTAAAGGAGATGAAAAGAGGTTTATGCTATTTTATTTTCACATTTATTAGCCTGTGTAAGAAGCTAATTTTGACATTTACCTCAGAAGGCTGCAAACAGAAAGGAGGCATTCAATTTTTACTTTAATTTAATTTAATATGCCATTGATACGTTTTTATTATTATTATTATTAGCAACTCATTTTTGCACCCCTGGACTTTAAAGTTAAGCCTTGTTCAGTATTCATTGTTAAATCAAAACTTGTTGGGTTCCATATTAAAAGGTTCATTTGTTCAACCTTGGCCCGCGGCTTTGTTCAATTTAAAATTTTGGCCCTCTGTGTATTTGAGTCTGACCCCTGCCGTAGATTCATAGTTGGGAGATGGGAGATTCATTAAGTTGTAGCCTTTAGAGCTCTGAGGATGAGTAAAAGCAACCAGATGTGTTTTAGTGGGTGTACCTGCATTTAAAAACCTGTTTAAACCCCTTCCTCTGGTGTAAAGGAGCAGCATAAGCCACACTCTGAAGGTCTTTCATAACACCGGGCTCTGTTACCTTCCCTGAGCCTGACAGGCAGTAATCAGGGTGAAGCGGCGCCGCGACACCCAATGAATTCCAGGTAATTAGTGGCAGAGGATATGAGCCCCAAATAGAGCTCTGAGCTAATCTGATGCAAAGAGGAGGCGTCAGAACAGAGCATATCACCGGTGTCAGGTCCAAATAAATCACCCGATAAAACTCTGTTGTTCAAGAAATCAGCTGCAATATCTAAGATAGATGGATAGATATACCAGTGGGGATTCTCCAGTTACTGTCACCGCTGAGTATTAGAAATACTCAGAGTTTCACGGCGCTGTTGATCAGTGCAGGAGTTGATGTTTGAGAGAAAGCTCTTAATTGATTCGTCCTCGGGGCAGTTTGGAGGACAGACTGACAAACGCTGTTATTTCCCCCCGTCGGGCTGTAATTAGTGTCGTTGTGTCCGTTTCCTCGTCCTCTAAAAGCAGACGAGCTGATGGCTGCGGTCTCACGAGGAGACGCTGAGGCTCTCAATCTGTGAAAACACGCCTGAAGGTTTCATTTCTGATCTTTAAGACGAGGAAGCATCCGGACCTGACAGGAAACGGGTTCCCTGGACACGTTTCAGCCCATTTTTGTGATAAATCACATCAGTTTGTTAGGGGGGGGGCTGAAGGATCGCGGCAGCATCCCAGAGCTCGCTGGTAGAGGCATGAAGGCCACCTTTCATGAGGGTGACCCGGGTTCAAATCCGCCCTCCAGTAGGGGTCCTTAGGCAAGACCCTAACTGTAAGTCGCTTTGGATAAAAGCTTCTGCTAAATGCATCAACACATTTACAATCTCTGTTCATATTCCACATTTAACTGTTTACCGGAGTCGCCTCATGTCCTGTGTTTAGCCTCTTGGGTCCACTGGTTGTCACACCAAGCAGCCATCTTGACCACCCATTGGGTAGGTTCCCTGGACCTCTGGGGTATGGTATGGACTCCGCTAGACCTCAGAAAGTCTGCTGTGGTGTCTGGTGTCCAAGCCGCAGATCCATAGATTGTTATTGTCAGAAAAATTCTCTCAAAATCAGGCTCAGAGTCGCTGGAGACGATTCACACAAAACATTAATTTCTTGCAAGAAAGAGACGAGTCGGCACAACCTGTCAGGAAGCTGCTCAGAGTTGTCTGCTAACAAAATGGTGCTAATGCTATTTATATTATTTATGTTTGCTGGTCACACAATATTATGGGAAAAGGGACGTTCAATGTCATGGGAAAAGGCATTACTCGCCATTTAATGTTATGGGAAAGGGACGTTCAATGTTATGGGAAAAGGCAGTTCTCGCCATTTAATGTTATGGGAAAAGGGACGTTCAATGTTATGGGAAAAGGCATTACTCGCCATTTAATGTTATGGGAAAGGGACGTTCAATGTTATGGGAAAAGGCAGTACTCGCCATATAATGTTATGGGAAAGGGACGTTCAATGTTATGGGAAAAGGCAGTTCTCGCCATTTAATGTTATGGGAAAGGGACGTTCAATGTTATGGGAAAAGGCAGTTCTCGCCATTTAATGTTATGGGAAAAGGGACGTTCAATGTTATGGGAAAAGGCATTACTCGCCATTTAATGTTATGGGAAAGGGACGTTCAATGTTATGGGAAAAGGCAGTACTCGCCATATAATGTTATGGGAAAGGGACGTTCAATGTTATGGGAAAAGGCAGTTCTCGCCATTTAATGTTATGGGAAAGGGACGTTCAATGTTATGGGAAAAGGCAGTTCTCGCCATTTAATGTTATGGGAAAGGGACGTTCAATGTTATGGGAAAAGGCAGTTCTCGCCATTTAATGTTATGGGAAAGGGACGTTCAATGTTATGGGAAAAGGCATTACTCGCCATTTAATATTATGGGAAAGGGACGTTCAATGTTATGGGAAAAGGCAGTTCTCGCCATTTAATGTTATGGGAAAGGGACGTTGAATGTTATGGGAAAAGGCAGTTCTCGCCATTTAATGTTATGGGAAAGGGACGTTCAATGTTATGGGAAAAGGCAGTTCTCTCCATTTAATGTTATGGGAAAGGGACGTTCAATGTTATGGGAAAAGGCATTACTCGCCATTTAATGTTATGGGAAAGGGACGTTCAATGTTATGGGAAAAGGCATTACTCGCCATTTAATGTTATGGGAAAGGGACGTTCAATGTTATGGGAAAAGGCATTACTCGCCATTTAATGTTATGGGAAGACGAGTTCAGGCAGTCAAAACACTTTAGCTTTAACATACCCCATACCATGACAGAAGTGGAAATGAGCTTTGCCCCCTGATCCAACCCCATACCATCACAGAGCCTGGCTGCAGGGACTGGCTGCTGACAGCAGGCTGGATGCTGCTTTTGCTCTTTGCTCCATTTCTTCCACCAAAGATGTGGAATACTGATGGGTCTGACCACAGCACACGTTTCCACCGTGTGACGGTCCATCCTTTGGAAGAGGAACCAATGTAATCGTTGTCTTTAATTTCCTGTGCTTTTAACCGTCTCTTCCTGACTCTGACCATCTGCTGTCTGCCTGTTCGTCTGTTTCATTTTCACTTTCATTTCCTTCTCCATGTCTGCTTTGTTCCTCTGCATCTGCCTAACGACCGTTTGATTGCAAACCTGTCAGTTTTTATTATTTTGCACCACATGTTAGCGAGCATAATAACCTGGATCCCATCAAACAAGTGAACAGTTCAGACACTAACATATGCAAACATTCAAATGTTTAAAAAAAAATCAGGAAGCAGCTGCAGAGATTCACTGAAACATGTTAAAACATGAACATAAACCCAGAATCTGAGGCAGAAACAGAGTTTTTCTCAGTTCTCAGCAGCTTTAAAGTGAATCTCTGGTCTGAGCTCCTTTATTCTCCAACACAGCCTGAACCCTCTGAGACCAGCTTTCTGTCATTTCTTTAAGGAGTCTTCAGGAATAGTTCTCCAGGCTTCTTGAAGGACATCCCAAAGCTCTTCTTTGGATGTGGGCTGCCTTTTGTTCCGTTCTCTGTCAGATGATCCCACACTGCTTCAATAATGTTGAGGTCCGGGCTCTGGGGAGGATTCATCCCTCCATAAGACCTGTTGCCACTGATTTTCAGTCCACTTCTTGTGTCATTTGGCACAGCTCAGCCTTTTCTCCCTGTTTCCCTTCCTTAAGAACGGCTTCTTGACAGCCACCCTTCCATGGAGACCATTTCTGATGAGGCTTGGGCCAACAGTAGATGGATCAGCTGAAGGTCCAGATGCATCTCTCAGGTCCTGTCAGGTCACAGCTGGA
This sequence comes from Leuresthes tenuis, assembly GCA_036924055.1. Classification (NCBI taxonomy): domain Eukaryota; kingdom Metazoa; phylum Chordata; class Actinopteri; order Atheriniformes; family Atherinopsidae; genus Leuresthes; species Leuresthes tenuis. The sequence goes on along the minus strand of JAVGWW010000004.1, from coordinate 1,798,292 downwards.
TTTTTTCCTCTTTCTTAAGGACATCACTTTCAGATCCTGTTCATCTGCTGGAGATAGTTTTTTAGGCCTGACACTTCTTCTTCTTTTGTCCTCCACTTGTCCAGTTTCCTCAAATGTTTTAAGGACACACTGCACACCATGCTGAGATATGCCAAGTTTTCAGCTAATAGCTCTTTGGGAATCACCTTGTTGCTGCAGAAATCCTATTTTCTGTCTGTCAAACTGTGTTTTCTTTGCTGTTTTTCATAGATGCAGCTAAAGAAATGGGAACAAATGATGTGTCTTTGTGACAGGCTGCTGGTAACAAAGTGCCTAAAGATCCAGTTTAAAATGGCTTCTTTGCTAAGTTGTCTGTTCTGTGTCGACACAACACTGGTTCATCCCTTGAGTTAGGAGCCTTTTTTCTGCCTGAATGGGTCAAAGGTCAGAGTTAAGTGGCTGAACAAAGAAAAACACTGAAAATGCTCAGGAACAAGGACTGAAGATGAGGGAAAAAGCAGAAAATGTCCAAAGAAAAACTGTGAAAGAGCTTCAGAAAGCTGCAGAACTGTTGATCAGGACACTTTAAAGGTTTCAGAAAGCTGCAGAACTGTTGATCAGGACACTTTAAAGGTTTCAGAAAGCTGCAGAACTGTTGATCAGGACACTTTAAAGGTTTCAGAAAGCTGCAGAACTGTTGATCAGGACACTTTAAAGGTTTCAGAAAGCTGCAGAACTGTTGATCAGGACACTTTAAAGGTTTCAGAAAGCTGCAGAACTGTTGATCAGGACACTTTAAAGGTTTCAGAAAGCTGCAGAACTGTTGATCAGGACACTTTAAAGGTTTCAGAAAGCTGCAGAACTATTGATCAGGACACTTTAAAGGTTACAGAAAGCTGCAGAACTGTTGATCAGGACACTTTAAAGGTTTCAGAAAGCTGCAGAACTATTGATCAGGACACTTTAAAGGTTTCAGAAAGCTGCAGAACTGTTGATCAGGACACTTTAAAGGTTACAGAAAGCTGCAGAACTGTTGATCAGGACACTTTAAAGGTCACAGAAAGCTGCAGAACTGTTGATCAGGACACTTTAAAGGTTACAGAAAGCTGCAGAACTGTTGATCAGGACACTTTAAAGGTTTCAGAAAGTCTGGAAGAAATGATGGTCTTTGATAAAGTTTCACAGTAAAATCTTAATGCATCTTATCTCTGGGTCAGGACTCTGGATCAGGACTGTCTGTGGTTCAGCTGCAGAAACTGTGGCTCATATTTCTGGATCAGCTCTCTCCGGATCTTCTTGTTTGGGCTCATTATCCCGCCTCCTTCCCCACAAAGGATGCAGCCCGTCTCTGCTGGATGGCTTCCTTCTGGGTCAGGAGAAACGCTTGGCTTCGGCCCGCCGTGCTCTCTGCTGTTGGCCTCTTGGCCCGTAAACTGGAGCCTGTGCTGATGGACTCCTGTGTTCTGTTTGAGCTGCTTTTCTGTCAGAGTAGCATCAAGTCTCTGGGACTTTACCTGAAACTCTGGCAGAAGATGTCATGATTCTGTGTGTGGGTGGGCAGGTTTGGGTTCTGATGGGTTCTGATGGGTTCTGTTGGGTTCTGTTGGGTTCTGTTGCTCACTTCCTTTTCGAGGTGTTTGTTTCTCCCTGAATGATTTCTGCAGAGGCCAGAACTCGGTTCAGATGTGTCACAGTGATTCACCATAATGACTCTAAATAACGGTTTTCAGTTCCTCTGGGATCCGATGAGAGCTTTTAGACTCTCTCACGTGCACGCGCACGTGCACGCACACACACACTCACACTCACAGTGATGACAGTCCTCACACTGTGAGTCTGAGTGTGTGCACGGTGTCAGAGGTGAGTGTTTAACATGATTACAGCTTTCTAATGGAGGCGGTAATTACCTCCAGGCTCAGCTCACCTCCACACTCACATGCACACTCACATGCACACTCACATGCACACTCACATGCACACACAGTCTTTGTGTTCCCTTCGTCCCTTTAAAGCAGCTTTTTGGGTTTTTTTTTCCTCACTAAACAGGACTTTTGTGTAAATCCAGTCAAGGTTGATGAGGATTTTTGACCTTTTTCATTCATATTTATCTTTTTCAACAACATTTTAAATCGCAGAACACCGTGGACATGAAAATAGCAGCAATAGGAGCTTTTTATTCCAGCTTTATTCCTGCTTCTCATCAGGTTCAAAGTGCTGATCCTCAGTCAGCTGAAATATCACAGAATATTCCAGCAGAATGACCCAGAAGCCCCGCCTTCTCCTCCTGTAAATGATCCAAACCCGGTTCGATGTTAACAAGCTTTTCTTTATCTTGTTCTTTCGTTTTATTTTGCATTAAAACCAGAACACGACGCCGGCCGTTTCCACTCGTAAAACACTTCGGTTGGACCTGCAGGAAGCTGTCGTCACAGAACCGGCGGCGCCGGGTCCGACGCCTTCAGGAGAATTCGTTTCATCACTCAGAGACAACCTTCTCTGCATCAGTCTTTCCTTCTTTACCTCTTTCCTGTCTCATTTTGTCTCATTTTGGTTAAACACACTCAACTGGAGCTGCACTCCAGCACTTCCTCGTGTCTTTTGCTGTGAAATATAATCGTTTTTCGAGCTTTTCTGTGACACGGAGCCACGTTTTCTGGCCGCTGAGGTCCTTTTCAGGTGATTAAAGCGTTCAGTCGTGTTTACCGGCTGCAGCCCTTCCTGGTCATTGAATTCTTTGGGTTTTCTTGGCGGTCAGCAGCCATCTTGGTCATCTGTCTGGTGTCTCGGGTCGGTCTCCTTTCTCATGGAGCCTTTCATTCGGAGCAGGTGGAGCTGTGATGATCAGAGCTTCTTCCTGCTTTCAGATGAATGAATGAATCCAGATTTTTTACCACTTGCTACGTTGGAGCTACACATTTCTTCTTCTGCTGCCACTCGTTCTTCTTCTTTGGTGTTTGAACGTAAAGTAACCAGAACTGATCCGTTACTGATGCAAAGTTTTGATTCTGTTGCATTACGGCATCTGAAAACTGAGAAACTCTGATAAATGTAGATCTGTTTGATTTTTAAAAGCTTGTTGTTGGGGTTCGGCTGGAAACTAAAGGCCAGAACTGTGTCAGCGTGTGTTCCTGAACGCATCGTGGTGCGTCCTGCAAACATGAGGGTGAGGTTCAGAGAGCTGATAATGGGGATAATGCTCGGTGTGCAGATGGAGGGAGCATTAAAGAGATGAGTGGAGGTGTAAATGAGCCAGTGGGCGGAGCCTGTGGTGGAGCATGAATATGGAAGATGGATGAGAGGAAAAGGAAATGAGGTCTTTTATTCAGACGATGCTTCTGTCTTCATGTTCTATTCATGTTAAGGTGTGTGTGTGCAGCGCAGTGTCTCTTAAAGGGATATTCCACCCTAAAACAGGGGCAGTTTTTTACATTTTTCTATTGTTAAAATCAAATCTTTGATTCCAGAATTAATACAATCCAGGCTTCAGATCCAGAAGGTTCTGGAGAAGCAGGAAGTAAACAGAACAAACAGGACTGCAGACAAAGTAACAGCCAGGATCTGACGGGGCGTCAGGAGCATTTATTCTGCGGGGAGCAGGTGAGTGTAGAGCGGGGGGCCGAGGACAAGTGGGAATAATGACCAGGAACAAGAATCTCAGCACTGAATACGGGATGAGCTCAAAGAAAACCTGAGTCTGAAACCTCTGGATCCTGAGAAATAAAGAAGTGAACACTGGGGCAGCTTCTTGGCTTCTTCTTCTTGGTTATTGCGACACTCCTGCGTTCAAAGTGGAAAATAAATATTTCCTCCCTTCATGGCCACTAAAGAGGACTTATTATAGTCCATAAAGCGATGATGTGGCTCCAGTGTGAGGAGTTTTCAGCATGCAGAAAAAGCCACAACATGGCAGGTAGAAAACTTCTGATCTGCGTTATTTTACTGCCTGTTGGACCGACTGAAGACCTCCATCACCTGGAGAATGCTGCAGAGCAGCCATGCAGCCGCCCTGGTAGGACTGTCCACCAGGACTGACAGCAAAGCAGGTAAGTTGGAGGACGATTTAAAACTATGGTGAAGCATTCATCCGTCTGGCCTCCACCGTTCTCTACCAACCTTCAACCGGCTTCCTCCGGCCTCCACCGGTGTCTACTGGTCTCTACCAACCTCCACTGGCCTCCACTGGTCTCCACCGACCTCCACCAGCTTCTACCAGCTTTCACCGGCCTCCAAGGGTCTCTACCGGCCTCCACCGGTCTCTACCAACCTCCACTGGCCTCCACTGGTCTCCACCGACCTCCACCAGCTTCCACCTGCCTCCAACGGTCTCTACCGGCCTCCACCGGTCTCTACCGGTCTCTACCAACCTCCACTGGCCTCCACTGGTCTCTACCGGCCTCCACCGGTCTCTACCGGCCTCCACCGGCCTCCAACGGTCTCTACTGGCCTCCACCGGTCTCTACCGGTCTCTACCAACCTCCACTGGCCTCCACTGGTCTCCACCGACCTCCACCAGCTTCCACCGGCCTCCAACGGTCTCTACCGGTCTCCACCGGTCTCTACCAACCTCCACTGGTCTCCACCGGCCTCCACCGGCTTCCACCGGCTTCCACCAGCCTCCAACGGTCTCTACCGGTCTCTACCAACCTCCACTGGTCAACACCGACCTCCACCAGCTTCCACCGGCCTCCAACAGTCTCTACCGGCCTCCAACGGTCTCTACTGGCCTCCACCGGTCTCTACCAACCTCCACCGGCATCCACCGGTCTCTACCGGTCTCCACCGACCTCCACCAACCTCAGAGGTTCTGCAATCAGGAGTCTGGAGCCTGATTTTCAAGCTAAAAATGTTCTCAGTGAGGACGGTTCAGTCCTCGTTCTTTCATGAGTGCTGATGGTGGCGGACAGAAGTCATCCGGATCTCTGGAGATAAGAAACATCAGCGGGCTGGAAGTGAAATGTGCTTTTACATCGTCCTCATCAATAAAGCAGCGGTGAAGTGGCGAGAGCCATCGCTGCTGCTGCTGAATCATTCAGACGTGGACGCCTCAATGACTGAGATCAGCAGCTGAGCCTCCAGCAACATCCCCAGCTGACCATAGATCTGTAAGTTAGGGTGATGATGAACAGCACTAATGATCTGAGCCCTGCAGCTGCGTCACCGCGTGGAACCGAACCGCAGTCCATGGAAAAAGGACTGTCTCTGATGTAAAATGCTGTGTTTTTTCTTCGTTATTTTCCCGAAATGCTTCGGAAACAATGGAACAAAACTCAGATGTTTCTGGCCTTCATCACACTTCACCTTTTCTCCTGAGCATTGAGGTAAAAACCAGGAGGAAATGAAGGATGAAAGCAGCTCAGCGTGGTCCAACAGAACTTTTCAGAGTGCCATCTGAGAAAGTTTGAGGTAAAGTTTAGCCCCTTCAGACGTGGCAGGAAGTGGAGAAGCCTCCTCCTCTGTCATCCAGGTATATTTCATTCATTGGGACATCCTGAAAGGATGAAATGAAACAAATGAGCCGAGCTGTGACACCTGAAAGGTGGTCGTTATGATTCCTGCTCACAGCTTAACCCGAGAACACAGTCTGTTAATAAGCAAAAAGACCCTGAAACGTAACCAAACCCTCCTCCTCTGGTAACTTAAACACAGAAGTTAGGAAGCCCTGCGCGAGGATCTGTGTTGAATCTCGGTTGAATCTGTGGGCAGGAGCAGAGGAGGTGATGAGGCGATGGAGACAAAGGGAGGGGAGGGAGCGATGGAGGCAGGGAGAGACAGAAGGGGAGGTAAAAAAGGCTCGAGGAGGAGGAGGAGCGCAGCTGTGGTTCCAACGGCCGAGTCTGCGGTCGTCGAGGGGAGAGAACCGTTACCACGGGGACCGTGTCTGCCGCCACGGCAACGGCTAACAGGAGCTGAGCCGAGAGCAGGAGGTCTGGAGGTTGACGGTTCGGGTCCCAGGAGCAAGGCAGCCACGAGGACGAGGTAGTTAAAGGGAAGACAAAGAGGAACAGCAGAGGAGAGAAGCTGCGAGAGATTTGAGTCGCCTGAGAGGAAGCGAAGGAGTGAAAAGAGGAAGAGAGAAGCGGAAGAGATGCTGTCGCTGGTTACTCTGCAGAGTTTAGGGAGATTTCTGCCGAGTCGGAGCTCTTCGATTGATCTGTTCAGCTACAGTAAGAGTTTGTTTCCACCTTTAAAAAATCCTTTGCTTTAATGTGAAACAAGATGAATGTTTGGGCTTTTAGTTGTAGTTCAAATCGGGAGTTTCTCTCATTATTTCTGTCATTAAAAGCCTCCAGTTAAAGTTCTGGTTCTGGTTTAACTGGTTCAGTTAAAGGTCTTTAACCGGAGGGTTCTGGTTTAACTGGTTCAGTTAAAGGTCTTTAACCGGAGGGTTCTGGTTCTGGTTTAACTGGTTCAGTTAAAGGTCTTTAACCGGAGGGTTCTGGTTCTGGTTTAACTGGTTCAGTTAAAGGTCTTTAACCGGAGGGTTCTGGTTCTGGTTTAACTGGTTCAGTTAAAGGTCTTTAACCGGAGGGTTCTGGTTCTGGTTTAACTGGTTCAGTTAAAGGTCTTTAACCGGAGGGTTCTGGTTCTGGTTTAACTGGTTCAGTTAAAGGTCTTTAACCGGAGGGTTCTGGTTCTGGTTTAACTGGTTCAGTTAAAGGTCTTTAACCGGAGGGTTCTGGTTCTGGTTTAACTGGTTCAGTTAAAGGTCTTTAACCGGAGGGTTCTGGTTCTGGTTTAACTGGTTCAGTTAAAGGTCTTTAACTGGAGGGTTCTGGTTTAACTGGTCCAGTTAAAGGTCTTTAACCGGAGGGTTCTGGTTTAACTGGTTCAGTTAAAGGTCTTTAACCGGAGGGTTCTGGTTCTGGTTTAACTGGTTCAGTTAAAGTTCCTTAACCGGAGGGTTCTGGTTCTGGTTTAACTGGTTCAGTTAAAGGTCTTTAACCGGAGGGTTCTGGTTCTGGTTTAACTGGTTCAGTTAAAGGTCTTTAACCGGAGGGTTCTGGTTTAACTGGTTCAGTTAAAGGTCTTTAACCGGAGGGTTCTGGTTCTGGTTTAACTGGTTCAGTTAAAGGTCTTTAACCGGAGGGTTCTGGTTCTGGTTTAACTGGTTCAGTTAAAGGTCTTTAACCGGAGGGTTCTGGTTTAACTGGTTCAGTTAAAGGTTTTTAACCGGAGGGTTTTGGTTTAACTGGTTCAGTTAAAGGTCTTTAACCGGAGGGTTCTGGTTCTGGTTTAACTGGTTCAGTTAAAGGTCTTTAACCGGAGGGTTCTGGTTCTGGTTTAACTGGTTCAGTTAAAGGTCTTTAACCGGAGGGTTCTGGTTCTGGTTTAACTGGTTCAGTTAAAGGTCTTTAACTGGAGGGTTCTGGTTCTGGTTTAACTGGTTCAGTTAAAGGTCTTTAACCGGAGGGTTCTGGTTCTGGTTTAACTGGTTCAGTTAAAGGTCTTTAACTGGAGGGTTCTGGTTCTGGTTTAACTGGTTCAGTTAAAGGTCTTTAACCGGAGGGTTCTGGTTCTGGTTTAACTGGTTCAGTTAAAGGTCTTTAACTGGAGGGTTCTGGTTCTGGTTTAACTGGTTCAGTTAAAGGTCTTTAACCGGAGGGTTCGGGTTCTGGTTTAACTGGTTCAGTTAAAGGTCTTTAACTGGAGGGTTCTGGTTCTGGTTTAACTGGTTCAGTTAAAGGTCTTTAACCGGAGGGTTCTGGTTCTGGTTTAACTGGTTCAGTTAAAGGTCTTTAACTGGAGGGTTCTGGTTCTGGTTTAACTGGTTCAGTTAAAGGTCTTTAACCGGAGGGTTCGGGTTCTGGTTTAACTGGTTCAGTTAAAGGTCTTTAACTGGAGGGTTCTGGTTCTGGTTTAACTGGTTCAGTTAAAGGTCTTTAACCGGAGGGTTCTGGTTCTGGTTTAACTGGTTCAGTTAAAGGTCTTTAACCGGAGGGTTCTGGTTCTGGTTTAACTGGTTCAGTTAAAGGTCTTTAACTGGAGGGTTCTGGTTCTGGTTTAACTGGTTCAGTTAAAGGTCTTTAACCGGAGGGTTCTGGTTCTGGTTTAACTGGTTCAGTTAAAGGTCTTTAACTGGAGGGTTCTGGTTCTGGTTTAACTGGTTCAGTTAAAGGTCTTTAACCGGAGGGTTCTGGTTCTGGTTTAACTGGTTCAGTTAAAGGTCTTTAACTGGAGGGTTCTGGTTCTGGTTTAACTGGTTCAGTTAAAGGTCTTTAACCGGAGGGTTCTGGTTCTGGTTTAACTGGTTCAGTTAAAGGTCTTTAACTGGAGGGTTCTGGTTCTGGTTTAACTGGTTCAGTTAAAGGTCTTTAACCGGAGGGTTCGGGTTCTGGTTTAACTGGTTCAGTTAAAGGTCTTTAACTGGAGGGTTCTGGTTCTGGTTTAACTGGTTCAGTTAAAGGTCTTTAACCGGAGGGTTCTGGTTCTGGTTTAACTGGTTCAGTTAAAGGTCTTTAACTGGAGGGTTCTGGTTCTGGTTTAACTGGTTCAGTTAAAGGTCTTTAACCGGAGGGTTCGGGTTCTGGTTTAACTGGTTCAGTTAAAGGTCTTTAACTGGAGGGTTCTGGTTCTGGTTTAACTGGTTCAGTTAAAGGTCTTTAACCGGAGGGTTCTGGTTTAACTGGTTCAGTTAAAGGTCTTTAACCGGAGGGTTCTGGTTCTGGTTTAACTGGTTCAGTTAAAGGTCTTTAACCGGAGGGTTCTGGTTTAACTGGTTCAGTTAAAGGTCTTTAACCGGAGGGTTCTGGTTTAACTGGTTCAGTTAAAGGTCTTTAACCGGAGGGTTCTGGTTCTGGTTTAACTGGTTCAGTTAAAGGTCTTTAACTGGAGGGTTCTGGTTTAACTGGTTCAGTTAAAGGTCTTTAACCGGAGGGTTCTGGTTGTGGTTTAACTGGTTCAGTTAAAGGTCTTTAACCGGAGGGTTCTGGTTCTGGTTTAACGCAGCCTGGCCGTCTTTGTCCGGCAGATTGAGTCCGACCCATGATGCCTGAGGAGAAGTTTCGCTTGTTTTTGAATTGGTTCTGTGTGAATGAATTGGATTATTCTGACATTAATAAATTGGATTTCATTGGATTCTGATTACAATGAACTGAACTCTTGGCTTGAATTGGACTTTATTATTTAAGTGACTTTTGTTGTAATTTGGCAACATTTAAATAAAACTAAATTGAATTGAATGGGAAAGATTCACAGGAGAGCTGCTCATCAATCGTTTGCAGTAATCTATTTATTGATTGGTCACTGAGGAAAAGGATGGTGTAACTGGGCCTGATCAACACATCTGGTTCTGATCCGACCACAGCGTGGCACCGGATCAGGTCCACACAGAAGATTTTCAGCCATTAGCTTTGAATCTGCGTTGTTTCTTCTTTGCTTTGCTGTGTTTTTACTTTCAACATCTGGTTTAACCGACTTATAAACAGCTGGCGGTGCGACCCAAAGAAGCCTCAAACTGTAGTTTAAGAACTGAACGGGATGTTTATTCACCATTAAGCACGTCAGAAACCGAGTTTAGACGCAGAAGAAGAGGAGAAGGCTCATAGTTTGTGTTTGAGGCTGGCTGGACTCCCATTGGCTCCTGTGAGCGTCCATCAGCTGGACTCCCATTGGCTCCTGTGAGCGTCCATCAGCTGGACTCCCATTGGCTCCTGTAAATGTCCATCAGCTGGACTCCCATTGGCTCCTGTAAGCGTCCATTAGCTGGACTCCCATTGGCTCCTGTAAGCGTCCATTAGCTGGACTCCCATTGGCTCCTGTGAGCGTCCATCAGCTGGACTCCCATTGGCTCCTGTGAGCGTCCATCAGCTGGACTCCCATTGGCTCCTGTGAGCGTCCATCAGCTGGACTCCCATTGGCTCCTGTGAGCGTCCATCAGCTGGACTCCCATTGGCTCCTGTGAGCGTCCATCAGCTGGACTCCCATTGGCTCCTATGAGCGTCCATCAGCTGGACTCCCATTGGCTCCTGTAAATGTCAATCAGCTGGACTCCCATTGGCTCCTGTGAGTGTCAATCAGCTGGACTCCCATTGGCTCCTGTGAGCGTCCATCAGCTGGACTCCCATTGGCTCCTGTGAGCGTCCATCAGCTGGACTCCCATTGGCTCCTGTGAGCGTCCATCAGCTGGACTCCCATTGGCTCCTGTGAGCGTCCATCAGCTGGACTCCCATTGGCTCCTGTGAGCGTCCATCAGCTGGACTCCCATTGGCTCCTGTGAGCGTCCATCAGCTGGACTCCCATTGGCTCCTCTGAGCGTCCATCAGCTGGACTCCCATTGGCTCCTGTAAATGTCCATCAGCTGGACTCCCATCGGCCTGACACTTCTTCTTTTGTCCTCCACTTGTCCAGTTTCCTCAAATGTTTTAAGGACACACTGCACACCATGCTGAGATATGCCAAGTTTTCAGCTAATAGCTCTTTGGGAATCACCTTGTTGCTGCAGAAATCCTATTTTATGTCTGTCAAACTGTGTTTTCTTTGCTGTTTTTCATAGATGCAGCTAAAGAAATGGGAACAAATGATGTGTCTTTGTGACAAAGTGCCTAAAGATCCAGTTTAAAATGGCTTCTTTGCTAAGTTGTCTGTTCTGTGTCGACACAACACTGGTTCATCCCTTGAGTTAGGAGCCTTTTTTCTGTTATTGGCTGAGCTAAATGGTAAAATGAGATGAAGCCTTTTGTTCTGAAAGAACAAAAGAACAACAGATTTCATCAAAGCAGCTAAAACTGTATCTGCTGCAGCATTAATTCATTTTGAGCTGACCTGCGACCTTTCACCTCTCCACTGTTTAGCCCCCCCCCCGCTGGTTTCCCTGCGTGTAAAAACTGATGAATATGAATGAGCTGCATTGCTGCTGTCGCTCTTTATTGACATTCACCACATTTCATTTTGAGTCGCTTGGCAGCCAGCTGCATCATCTGCGGAGCCCCGCCTCCACCTCATGAATATTAATGAGCAGATAGATGTGATCGAAGGAAGAGGGACAGAAAGGGCACATCTTGATGACAGACGACAGAGTTTATGATTCCTGAGGCGTTTGGAGCGTGACCGCACCTGCAGTGCATCATATGTCAGCCGTGCACGCCGTGCACGGCAGCGATATGTGACAGTTTAACTCTAAATGCCTCCGTTCTTCTGGGCCCGGTCTGTCCAGCAGATGTTGACCTTGCAGCAGGGTCCTCCTCCTGTTAGTTAGGCTCATATTCGAGCTTTTCAGAGCGTCTTTGAGCCACAGGACGGCTTCACACAGACGCTCGATGGAGATCTGAATATATTTGTTGTGTGCAAAGCTGTCTGAATCCTAAACAGAGCTGGTTTTCCTCTTGGGAAAAGAGAAGGTTGATTTATGCTGATGCTAATTCTCCATTTGTGCCGTTGAACCTGTGCAGAAGAAGTCAGCAGAGACAGATAAAAGCAACATCCTGGACTTATAACCTGGCCTTCATCGCTCTTTGGTGACAGCTACAACCGCTTAAATCCATCCTTTGTGTGGCTTTCTGCAGCTTCCTGTCAGCTCCTCACAGCACAGGGTCTAACTGTAGAATATGTCTCCTTTAACAGGGTGGATGGGGGCAGATTTAAAGGTGCATTTCGAAGCGTGACCCGCTGTAGCCGACTGTGCTGAGGAGCAGGCAGTCCTCTGGCAGCCTGAAGCTGCAGATCTGCTGTTCCAGAAGCAGGAAGCTGCAACAAACCTACATTTCAGGCAGGTTGTTTGGTGACCTTGGCTGTAGGTTTTTAAATAGAATTCAGTTCCCTGCTGTGGGGAAGATGTCCGTCCGGCCACTGAAGTCAGAGTTTGGATGAAATCTCTCCATAAATGCCTTAAATGTCAGTTTGTACGTCAGCAGCAGTAAAATGCTGTCGTTTGAGGGTGAAATGCGGCTCCTCTCCTGCCTGCATTTGTTGTTTTTTTGCATCAGACTTCATATAATCCTGTGTTCTTCTGGAACTTTGTAATATTTCACTGCTCTCAGAAGACAGATCTGAATATAAAATCCAACAAACTCTCAGGACTCAGGAGCCGCAGCTTGGCTCTGTATGTCTATAATTAAAGGATTTAAAACAGCGGCATGTTGAAAAGGCTTTCGCTCCCAGACGGTGAATTAAAAGCTCATAAAGCGAATCGGGACAGATGTAGTCGTGTAATTAATGTCAAAAATAAATGCTCCAGAGTCTATTAACTGTCTGATGACCTCGACAGCTTTATTTTACTGCTGCTGACTCAGAGAAGTGATGCTAATGGGGGTCATTAATCACAGTTATTGGACATTTAACTTGTTCTTCTGTGAAAGTGGCAGCGAGGATGAGCCTGTTAGGATCTGATAGACTCGTCTGATGGGAGAGACGAGCAGCTGCAACCACAGCAGTAAATATGAAATATGGAAATGATGATTAACGAGTGGGAGGGAGCGGTGAATCCATCCCTCAGAGCCTCGGATGCTGAAGGCTTTACCTGCAGGGGCAGTGAAGAAATCCTCAGCCACATCCTGAAGGAGTTTGTTTTCTGCCTTTCACCCAAAGCACCTCAGCTCTCAGCCGGCGGTGGTTTGCGGGGGCCAGGTCATGTGATGCAGCTCTGCATCCCTCCCATTGGTCGGCCACTGGCTGGTGTCGTCCCTTTTTATAAGACACCAGAAGTGGTTCAACACATCTTTGCAGAACACCAAAACTCTCCTGAAATGTGTAAAAGTTCATTTAAAATGAACAATCTTTTAAAAAATAAACAAATGTTTCCATTTAAGGCTGATTGTCAATCAATAACAATACCGATCCTGAACGATACTTTTTTCTATACCTATTTCATAAAATCAATCAAAACAAAAAGGAAATTAAATCACACATAACAGCACAAATCTTCAGTTTTATTTGTCAGTATTTTTACAATCCAAGCAGTTTTCTTACAGAAAAAAATGAATAATAAATAATTTCCAGAGCAAACAGGTTCCAGGTCGGTGTCTAACTCCATCCTACAGGTGTTAGCTGTGTGTGTGCACGCTGTTAGCTGTGTGCACCCTGTTAGCTGTGTGTGTGCACGCTGTTAGCTGTCTGCACGCTGTTAGCTGTGTGCACGCTGTTAGCTGTGTGTGTGCACGCTGTTAGCTGTGTGTGTGCACGCTGTTAGCTGTGTGCACCCTGTTAGCTGTGTGCACCCTGTTAGCTGTGTGTGTGCACGCTGTTAGCTGTATGTGTGCACGCTGTTAGCTGTGTGTGTGCACGCTGTTAGCTGTGTGCACGCTGTTAGCTGTGTGTGTGCACCCTGTTAGCTGTGTGTGTGCATGCTGTTAGCTGTGTGCACGCTGTTAGCTGTCACCCCGTTAGCTGTGTGCACGCTGTTAGCTGTCACCCTGTTAGCTGTCACGCTGTTAGCTGTGTGCACGCTGTTAGCTGTGTGTGTGCACGCTGTTAGCTGTGTGTGTGCGCACCCTGTTAGCTGTGTGTGTGCACGCTGTTAGCTGTCACGCTGTTAGCTGTGTGCACGCTGTTAGCTGTGTGCACCCTGTTAGCTGTGTGCACGCTGTTAGCTGTGTGTGTGCACGCTGTTAGCTGTGTGTGCACGCTGTTAGCTGTCACGCTGTTAGCTGTGTGTGTGCACGCTGTTAGCTGTCACGCTGTTAGCTGTGTGTGTGCACGCTGTTAGCTGTGTGTGTGCACGCTGTTAGCTGTCACGCTGTTAGCTGTGTGCACGCTGTTAGCTGTGTGCACCCTGTTAGCTGTGTGCACGCTGTTAGCTGTGTGTGTGCACGCTGTTAGCTGTGTGTGTGCACCCTGTTAGCTGTGTGTGCACGCTGTTAGCTGTGTGTGTGCACGCTGTTAGCTGTGTGTGCACGCTGTTAGCTGTATGTGTGCACGCTGTTAGCTGTGTGCACGCTGTTAGCTGTGTGTGTGCACGCTGTTAGCTGTATGTGTGCACGCTGTTAGCTGTGTGTGTGCACCCTGTTAGCTGTGTGCACGCTGTTAGCTGTGTGCACGCTGTTAGCTGTGTGCACCCTGTTAGCTGTGTGCACGCTGTTAGCTGTGTGCACGCTGTTAGCTGTGTGCACGCTGTTAGCTGTGTGTGTGCACGCTGTTAGCTGTGTGCACGCTGTTAGCTGTGTGTGTGCACGCTGTTAGCTGTCACGCTGTTAGCTGTGCGCACCCTGTTAGCTGTGTGTGTGCACGCTGTTAGCTGTCACGCTGTTAGCTGTGTGCACGCTGTTAGCTGTGTGCACCCTGTTAGCTGTGTGCACGCTGTTAGCTGTGTGTGTGCACGCTGTTAGCTGTGTGTGCACGCTGTTAGCTGTGTGTGCACGCTGTTAGCTGTCACGCTGTTAGCTGTGTGTGTGCACGCTGTTAGCTGTCACGCTGTTAGCTGTGTGTGTGCACGCTGTTAGCTGTGTGTGTGCACGCTGTTAGCTGTCACGCTGTTAGCTGTGTGCATGCTGTTAGCTGTGTGCACCCTGTTAGCTGTGTGCACGCTGTTAGCTGTGTGTGTGCACGCTGTTAGCTGTGTGTGTGCACCCTGTTAGCTGTGTGTGCACGCTGTTAGCTGTGTGTGTGCACGCTGTTAGCTGTGTGTGTGCACGCTGTTAGCTGTGTGTGCACGCTGTTAGCTGTATGTGTGCACGCTGTTAGCTGTGTGCACGCTGTTAGCTGTGTGTGTGCACGCTGTTAGCTGTATGTGTGCACGCTGTTAGCTGTGTGTGTGCACCCTGTTAGCTGTGTGCACGCTGTTAGCTGTGTGCACCCTGTTAGCTGTGTGCACCCTGTTAGCTGTGTGCACGCTGTTAGCTGTGTGCACGCTGTTAGCTGTGTGTGTGCACGCTGTTAGCTGTGTGCACGCTGTTAGCTGTGTGCACCCTGTTAGCTGTGTGTGCACGCTGTTAGCTGTGTGTGTGCACGCTGTTAGCTGTGTGTGTGCACGCTGTTAGCTGTGTGTGCACGCTGTTAGCTGTATGTGTGCACGCTGTTAGCTGTGTGTGTGCACGCTGTTAGCTGTATGTGTGCACGCTGTTAGCTGTGTGTGTGCACCCTGTTAGCTGTGTGCACGCTGTTAGCTGTGTGCACGCTGTTAGCTGTGTGCACCCTGTTAGCTGTGTGCACGCTGTTAGCTGTGTGCACGCTGTTAGCTGTGTGTGTGCACGCTGTTAGCTGTGTGCACGCTGTTAGCTGTGTGTGCACGCTGTTAGCTGTGTGTGTGCACGCTGTTAGCTGTGTGTGTGCACGCTGTTAGCTGTGTGTGCACGCTGTTAGCTGTATGTGTGCACGCTGTTAGCTGTGTGCACGCTGTTAGCTGTGTGTGTGCACGCTGTTAGCTGTATGTGTGCACGCTGTTAGCTGTGTGTGTGCACCCTGTTAGCTGTGTGCACCCTGTTAGCTGTGTGCACCCTGTTAGCTGTGTGCACGCTGTTAGCTGTGTGCACGCTGTTAGCTGTGTGCACGCTGTTAGCTGTGTGTGTGCACGCTGTTAGCTGTGTGCACGCTGTTAGCTGTGTGTGTGCACGCTGTTAGCTGTGTGTGCACGCTGTTAGCTGTATGTGTGCACGCTGTTAGCTGTGTGCACGCTGTTAGCTGTGTGTGTGCACGCTGTTAGCTGTATGTGTGCACGCTGTTAGCTGTGTGTGTGCACCCTGTTAGCTGTGTGCACGCTGTTAGCTGTGTGCACGCTGTTAGCTGTGTGCACCCTGTTAGCTGTGTGCACGCTGTTAGCTGTGTGCACGCTGTTAGCTGTGTGTGTGCACGCTGTTAGCTGTGTGCACGCTGTTAGCTGTGTGTGTGCACGCTGTTAGCTGTGTGCTCGCTGTTAGCTGTATTTACATGTGAAAGGTTGCAGCTTTAGATGCAGACACAGGTCAGCTTCACGGTGAACTACGGTTCATTTTGGGCTTCTGAGCACAGATGTGATCCTTTCAGAGCCAACTGTGACCCAGACTGAGACATAATCCTGCAGGATGAGTCAGTTTTTAAGTCGGTTTCATAATAAATGGACTGAGTGACATAACATCAGTCCAGTGAGGTGGATTAGCGCAGCGCTGGGTTAAAACACAGAGCCGGTTCAGTGCAGGACAGGTTGGACCGCTCTGTTTCATCCAGATGTTCTTTCCAGTGGTTTCAAGACTTCCTGGTGTCATGTTTGTATGTCCGACAGGTAGTTCAATCTGTGAAATGTGATCCATCAGCCCCAGGATATCAGCTGAGTTTTAATCAGAGTGCAAACGTGCACAGTGACAGTCGGTGTGAGCAGAGCTTCTGTATCAAACAGCTCCCGGATCAGCAGAAAAACCGAAAAGGAGGAATTCTCATGTTGGAGCCAAGCGAACAGCTGCTGAAAGCAGGGAGAGAAGAAGAGTGAATCCTCCCCGTCTCAGACCAGCCAGAACTCCGAGAACTCAGCAAACACCAGATCCTAGATCTGTTCTGGAAAGACTTTTTACTTCCAAACAACTTCCATGTTGAGCTCCCAAACCCTGAGAATCCTGAAGACAGCAACGGGGAGATGAGAGGATATCTGAACGAGCCAGAAGAAGAACTGAGTTTCCTTGAGTTGAGCATTTGATCCGGATCAGAACCATGTTTACCGGCCGGTCGTGTTAACACATGCAGGGAATGTGTTTCCTGTTGTTAGGGTTGGGTCACGGAGGAACTGTTGCTTAGATGAGATCATTTGGAGGCTGCTCTGATCGCTTGTCAAACGTTTAAAGGAAAATACATCTTGGTGACACCCGGGATCGCTGCAGGTAGGTGTCCTGAGGGGGCTGCAGCACCCCCTGCTGGCAGAGAGCTGCAACTGCAAGGCAAACGCATGATAAATCATTTTATTATCGCATTATTTTTGGGCAGAATCGAATCTTTTGCCATTTTCTAAATGATATTTGCTTTAATTTCAGAGCTTTTTAATGTGTTTTCATCTGTGAGACCATCTTTGGGTGACTGCTGTCACTTTAAGATGAACGAATTGTTGATAACAGACTTTATTCAGGCAGAACCACGGAGGCAGTTCTTGTTTGTGGACTGATTTCTTCTTCAGTTACACTCTGGATTGATGAGTTTTCTCTTCTGGTTCTTGCTGTGCCACAGATCTGGTGCCAGCTCTGTGTTTTAGAGTGAAATCCTCTTCTGTGAGGCTCTGGAAGGTGTTCATACCTGCTTTGTAGCGCCGTCCTGGGACCTCCTGCTGCAGGTTGTGTGTAAACTCCTGTGGGGTCCAGACCACTTTAACCTGAGAGCCTCGTCACCACAGTCCTCTCAGAGGAGTTTTCAGCTCTGACTCACGGCCAGCACACACCCTGCTGTGAGCTCACACACATTCCTGCAGCGCTGCGTGTCTCCCTGACAGATAGGATTGTGGTTTTATTCGTTCATTATCTGTCACGGATGCCTCCTGCGGTGACTCAGACTCGCTCTGCGGCGATGTTTCACCTCAGCTGCAGGAAGCACGGCATCGTGCTGTCTGATGGTCGCGTTTCCGGGTCATTTACTGCTGAAAACCATGCAGCTCCCGCTCAGATTAACCTCCAGACTTCACTGGAAATGTGACAGTTTTCACCAGCATGTCGTTTCCCTGCAGGCTGCTGCAGCTCAGCCATAAATAATGACCGGCAGGTTCTAAAGTTTCATATTTGGAGCTGTTGGACCTCCTGTTAAAATGTAACCAGCTGCACTTCAGATCGACCCGTTTCACACCTCTGAGCCTCTCAAACCGTGTCTTCCAGAGTCTGAGACGCCTCAGGGGAAGCAGCGGATCGGGTGATCCTTTGGGGTCACGGTGGGGTTGAAGGTCATGGCGGGCCGGCTCCTCCTCCTCCTGTTGGTCGCCGTGACGCTCGGCCACGCCCAGTTCCAGGCCGGACAGCGCCTGAAGCCCCGCCTCCAGAGAGACCGACGCAACATCCGGCCGAACATCATCCTCATCCTGACGGACGACCAGGACCTGGAGCTGGGTGAGTTTAGGCTCCGGTACCAGAGTCCACTTCTGGTTCTGGGCACCTCTGACACTTTCTCCTTCTCTCTGTAGGTTCCATGCAGGCCATGAACAAGACGCGCCGCATCATGGAGGAGGGCGGGACCTTCTTCTCCAACGCCTTTGTGACCACGCCCATGTGCTGCCCGTCACGCTCCAGCATGCTGACCGGGAAGTAAGTCGGTACCTGAGGTCCAGTCAGATAGAACATTTAGTTCAGGAGGGAAATGAACTGGAAGTATGTGAGCAGCAGCCATTACAGAGAAATACGAAGGAAGGGAGCTCCGATGCTTCCTCAACCGTCTCGTTTAGGAGGCACCGGACCGTCCTTTAGGAGAGAAGGGAGCTCCGATGCTTCCTCAACCGTCTCGTTTAGGAGGCACCGGACCGTCCTTTAGGAGAGAAGGGAGCTCCGATGCTTCCTTAACCGCCTCCTTTAGGAGGCACCGGACCGTCCTTTAGGAGAGAAAGGAGCTCCGATGCTTCCTTAACCGTCTCCTTTAGGAGGCATCGGACCGTCCTTTAGGAGAGAAGGGAGCTCCGATGCCTCCTCAACCGTCTCCTTTAGGAAACACCGGACCGTCCTTTATGAGAGAAGGGAGCTCCGACGCTTCCTCAACCGTCTCCTTTAGGAGGCACCGGACCGTCCTTTAGGAGAGAAGGGAGCTCCGATGCCTCCTCAACCGTCTCCTTTAGGAGGCACCGGACCGTCCTTTAGGAGAGAAGGGAGCTCCGATGCCTCCTCAACCGTCTCCTTTAGGAGGCACCGGACCGTCCTTTATGAGAGAAGGGAGCTCCGATGCCTCCTCAACCGTCTCCTTTAGGAGGCACCGGACCGTCCTTTATGAGAGAAGGGAGCTCCGATGCCTCCTCAACCGTCTCCTTTAGGAGGCACCGGACCGTCCTTTAGGAGAGAAGGGAGCTCCGATGCCTCCTCAACCGTCTCCTTTAGGAAGCACCGGACCGTCCTTTAGGAGAGAAGGGAGCTCCGATGCCTCCTCAACCGTCTCCTTTAGGAGACACCGGACCGTCCTTTATGAGAGAAGGGAGCTCCGATGCCTCCTCAACCGTCTCCTTTAGGAGGCACCGGACCGTCCTTTATGAGAGAAGGGAGCTCCGATGCCTCCTCAACCGTCTCCTTTAGGAGGCACCGGACCGTCCTTTAGGAGAGAAGGGAGCTCCGATGCCTCCTCAACCGTCTCCTTTAGGAGGCACCGGACCGTCCTTTATGAGAGAAGGGAGCTCCGATGCCTCCTCAACCGTCTCCTTTAGGAGGCACCGGACCGTCCTTTATGAGAGAAGGGAGCTCCGATGCCTCCTCAACCGTCTCCTTTAGGAGGCACCGGACCGTCCTTTAGGAGAGAAGGGAGCTCCGATGCCTCCTCAACCGTCTCCTTTAGGAGGCACCGGACCGTCCTTTATGAGAGAAGGGAGCTCCGATGCCTCCTTAACCGTCTCCTTTAGGAAGCACCGGACCGTATCTCAGTGGGAAAGTTACGGATTCTGTACGGATGAAAAAGTAGTTCTGGGGTCACACTGAGATGCATCGAATTAACCGATGGAACAGGGTCCAGGAACCTCTTTTACCCACCAGCTCTGCTGTCTGAGGGGCTGGTTAAAGAACCGAGGCGCCACCCAACGCCATCGCGGTTTATTGTGTCGGGCGGCGTGTTAAAAGAGTTCAGATTAACTCTTTGATCTCAGCTGTTTCTGTTTGTAGCAGAAAGAAAGATTCAGACGCTTCATTCTGTCTCTCAGGTACGTGCACAACCACAACACCTACACCAACAACGAGAACTGCTCCTCCATGTCGTGGCAGCGGCAGCACGAGCCGCGGACCTTTGGCGTCTACCTCAACAACACGGGCTACAGGACAGGTGGATATTCTCAGGTGTGTCAGGCCTCCTTTGCTGTTCTCCTCCTGACTCTCTGTCTTCTCCGCAGCCTTCTTCGGGAAATACCTGAACGAGTACAACGGCTCGTACGTCCCCGCCGGGTGGAGGGAGTGGCTCGGCCTGGTGAAGAACAGCCGCTTCTACAACTACACGCTGAGCCGCAACGGCGTGCGCGAGAAGCACGGAGCGCAGTACCCACAGGTGAGGGCTGTACCCACAGGTGAGGGCTGTACCCACAGGTGAGGGCTGTACCCACAGGTGAGGGCTGTACCCACAGGTGAGCGCTGTACCCACAGGTGAGCGCAGTACCCACAGGTGAGCGCAGTGGCCACAGGTGAGAGCTGTGCCCACAGGTGAGGGCAGTACCCACAGGTGAGCGCTGTACCCACAGGTGAGCGCTGTGCCCACAGGTGAGGGCAGTACCCACAGGTGAGGGCTGTACCCACAGGTGAGCGCTGTACCCACAGGTGAGCGCTGTGCCCACAGGTGAGGGCAGTACCCACAGGTGAGGGCTGTACCCACAGGTGAGGGCTGTACCCACAGGTGAGCGCTGTACCCACAGGTGAGGGCTGTACCCACAGGTGAGGGCTGTACCCACAGGTGAGGGCAGTACCTACAGGTGAGGGCAGTACCCACAGGTGAACGCAGTGCCCACAGGTGAGAGCAGCACCCACAGGTGAGCGCTGTACCCACAGGTGAGCGCAGTGCCCACAGGTGAGGGCTGTACCCACAGGTGAGCGCAGTGCCCACAGGTGAGCGCTGTACCCACAGGTGAGCGCAGTGCCCACAGGTGAGCGCTGTACCCACAGGTGAGGGCAGTGCCCACAGGTGAGGGCAGTGCCCACAGGTGAGAGCAGCACCCACAGGTGAGAGCAGCACCCACAGGTGAGCGCTGTACCCACAGGTGAGCGCAGTGCCCACAGGTGAGGGCAGTGCCCACAGGTGAGCACAGTGCCCACAGGTGAGGGCAGTGCCCACAGGTGAGGGCAGTGCCCACAGGTGAGAGCAGCACCCACAGGTGAGAGCAGCACCCACAGGTGAGCGCTGTACCCACAGGTGAGCACAGTGCCCACAGGTGAGAGCAGCACCCACAGGTGAGCGCTGTACCCACAGGTGAGCGCAGTGCCCACAGGTGAGCGCTGTACCCACAGGTGAGGGCTGTACCCACAGGTGAGCGCTGTACCCACAGGTGAGGGCTGTACCCACAGGTGAGCGCAGTGCCCACAGGTGAGCGCTGTACCCACAGGTGAGCGCAGTGCCCACAGGTGAGGGCTGTACCCACAGGTGAGCGCAGTGCCCACAGGTGAGGGCAGTGCCCACAGGTGAGCACAGTGCCCACAGGTGAGAGCAGCACCCACAGGTGAGCGCTGTACCCACAGGTGAGCGCAGTGCCCACAGGTGAGCGCTGTACCCACAGGTGAGGGCAGTGCCCACAGGTGAGAGCAGCACCCACAGGTGAGAGCAGCACCCACAGGTGAGCGCTGTACCCACAGGTGAGCGCAGTGCCCACAGGTGAGGGCAGTGCCCACAGGTGAGCACAGTGCCCACAGGTGAGAGCAGCACCCACAGGTGAGCGCTGTACCCACAGGTGAGCGCAGTGCCCACAGGTGAGGGCTGTACCCACAGGTGAGCGCAGTGCCCACAGGTGAGCGCTGTACCCACAGGTGAGCGCTGTACCCACAGGTGAGCGCAGTGCCCACAGGTGAGGGCAGTGCCCACAGGTGAGCACAGTGCCCACAGGTGAGAGCAGCACCCACAGGTGAGCGCTGTACCCACAGGTGAGCGCAGTGCCCACAGGTGAGCGCTGTACCCACAGGTGAGCGCAGTGCCCACAGGTGAGGGCTGTACCCACAGGTGAGCGCAGTGCCCACAGGTGAGGGCTGTACCCACAGGTGAGCGCTGTACCCACAGGTGAGGGCAGTGCCCACAGGTGAGGGCTGTACCCACAGGTGAGGGCTGTACCCACAGGTGAGCGCAGTACCCACAGGTGAGCGCAGTGCCCACAGGTGAGAGCAGTACCCACAGGTGAGGGCAGGTGAGGGCTGTACCCACAGGTGAGAGCTGTACCCACAGGTGAGCGCAGTACCCACAGGTGAGAGCAGTACCCACAGGTGAGGGCAGTACCCACAGGTGAGGGCTGTACCCACAGGTGAGGGCTGTACCCACAGGTGAGGGCTGTACCCACAGGTGAGCGCTGTACCCACAGGTGAGGGCTGTACCCACAGGTGAGGGCTGTACCCACAGGTGAGGGCAGTACCCACAGGTGAGGGCTGTACCCACAGGTGAGGGCTGTACCCACAGGTGAGCGCTGTACCCACAGGTGAGGGCTGTACCCACAGGTGAGGGCTGTACCCACAGGTGAGCGCTGTACCCACAGGTGAGGGCTGTACCCACAGGTGAGGGCTGTACCCACAGGTGAGGGCTGTACCCACAGGTGAGGGCTGTACCCACAGGTGAGGGCAGTACCCACAGGTGAGCGCTGTACCCACAGGTGAGAGCAGTGCCCACAGGTGAGGGCTGTACCCACAGGTGAGCGCAGTGCCCACAGGTGAGCGCAGTGCCCACAGGTGAGAGCAGTACCCACAGGTGAGGGCAGTGCCCACAGGTGAGCGCAGCGCCCACAGGTGAGGGCAGTGCCCACAGGTGAGGGCTGTACCCACAGGTGAGCGCAGTACCCACAGGTGAGCGCTGTACTCACAGGTGAGAGCAGTGCCCACAGGTGAGCGCAGCGCCCACAGGTGAGGGCAGTGCCCACAGGTGAGGGCTGTACCCACAGGTGAGAGCAGCGCCCACAGGTGCTCACAGACATCGTTGTAACGGCCGTTATGTGTCCCCAGGACTACCTGACCGACCTGATCACGGCTGAGTCCGTGCGCTACTTCCGCTCTTCGAAGCGAGTTTATCCACACCGACCGGTTCTGATGGTTCTGAGCCACGCGGCGCCGCACGGACCCGAAGACTCGGCGCCGCAGTACAGCACCGCCTTCCCCAACGCATCGCAGCACATGTAGGCCTCACACACACTCTGACACCCTTTCATCCTTTCACTCACCCTCAGGTTTCAGGACTTATGGGGACCTGCTTCATGGTTCTGACTCGTGTCCCCACAAGGTGAGTAAAACCGGCGCACACACACAGCGCGGCTAAGCTGTTGTAATCCATCCGAACAATGGCGCCGCGCTGTTCTGCACCGCAGGACAAATCCTGCAGAATCCTCCGAGGCTGTGTGTCGGACGGCTCTGACAAACTGAGGCTCTTTTCACCTCCAAATATTTTCCATCCAGCAGATCCAACCTGATGCCTGCTGTCAGGAGTCCATTTAAACCCCATTTAAATCTCACCGGGGGGTTTTCTGCAGGTTTCTCTGCTGGAGGTTCAGGGAACACAAAGTAAACCCTGTTTTTATAACTAACACCGCATAATTCAGCACTCCGACTGCTGCGATCAGCGCTTTTAAAAGGACAGAAAAGCACTGAGAGTCCTGAAGAATTAAGACAAGACTGAATTTAAATGTGGTTTATAAGACAAACAAGAAGGAAGGAAGGAAGGAAGGAAGGAAGGAAGGAAAGTAGGTAAGAAGGAAGGAAGGAAGAAACGAACGAAGGAAGGAAGGAACGTAGGTAAG
The DNA here is from genome assembly GCA_036924055.1 of Leuresthes tenuis. Taxonomy (NCBI): domain Eukaryota; kingdom Metazoa; phylum Chordata; class Actinopteri; order Atheriniformes; family Atherinopsidae; genus Leuresthes; species Leuresthes tenuis. The sequence continues at coordinate 1,774,855 of JAVGWW010000004.1, read as the reverse complement.
AAGGAAGGAAGAAACGAACGTAGGTAGGAAGGAAGGAAGGAAGGTAGGTAAGAAAAAGGAAGGAAGGAACGTAGGAAGGAAGGAAGGAAGGAAAGAACGAAGGAAGGAAGGTAGGAAGGAAAGAACGAAGGAAGGAAAGTAGGTAAGAAGGAAGGAAGGAAGAAACGAACGAAGGAAGGAAGGAACGTAGGTAGGAAGGAAGGAAGAAACGAACGAAGGAAGGAAGGTAGGAAGGAAAGAACGAAGGAAGGAAAGTAGGTAAGAAGGAAGGAAGGAAGAAACGAACGAAGGAAGGAAGGAACGTAGGTAGGAAGGAAGGAAGAAACGAACGTAGGTAGGAAGGAAGGAAGGAAGGTAGGTAAGAAAAAGGAAGGAAGGAACGTAGGAAGGAAGGAAGGAAAGAACGAAGGAAGGAAGGAACATAGGTAGGAAGGAAGGAAGGAAGGTAGGTACGAAAAAGGAAGGAAGGAACGTAGGTAGGTAGGAAGGAAGGAAGGAAGGAACGTAGGTAGGTAAGAAAAAGGAAGGAAGGAAGGAACGTAGGTAGGTAAGAAAAAGGAAGGAAGGAAGGAACGTAGGAAGGAAGGATTGTAGGTAGGTAGGAAGGAAGGAAGGAAGGAACGTAGGTAGGAAGGAAGGAACGTAGGTAGGAAGGAACGAACGAAGGAAGGAAGGTAGGTAGGAAGGAAGGAAGAAACGATGGAAGGAAGGAAGGAAGGAACGTAGGTAGGAAGGAAGGAACGTAGGTAGGAAGGAACGAACGAAGGAAGGAAGGTAGGTAGGAAGGAAGGAAGAAACGATGGAAGGAAGGAAGGAAGGAACGTAGGTAGGAAGGAACGAAGGAAGGAAGGAAGGAACGTAGGAAGGAAGGAAGGAAGGAACGTAGGTAGGAAGGAACGAACAAAGGAATGAAGGAACGTAGGTAGGAAGGAAGGAAGGAAGGAAGGAACGTAGGTAGGTAGGAAGGAAGGAAGAAACGATGGAAGGAAGGAAGGAAGGAATGTAGGAAGGAAGGAAGGAACGATGGAAGGAAGGAAGGAACGTAGGAATGAAGGAACGTAGGTAGGAAGGAAGGAAGGAAGGAAGGAAGGAAGGAACGTAGGTAGGAAGGAAGGAAGGAAGGAACGTAGGTAGGTAGGAAGGAAGGAAGAAACGATGGAAGGAATGTAGGAAGGAACGATGGAAGGAAGGAAGGAAGGAATGTAGGAAGGAAGGAACGAACGAAGGAACGTAGGTAGGAAGGAAAGAAGGAAGGAAGGAAGGAACGTAGGTAGGTAGGAAGGAACGTAGGTAGGTAGGAAGGAAGGAAGAAACGATGGAAGGAATGTAGGAAGGAATGTAGGAAGGAAGGAACGAAGGAAGGAAGGAAGGAAGGTAGGAAGGAACGAACGAAGGAATGAAGGAATGTAGGTAGGAAGGAAGGAAGGAAGGAAGGAAGGAACGAAGGAACGAAGGAAGGAAGGAAGGAAGGAAGGAAGGAAGGAAGGAAGGAAGGAAGGAAGGAAGGAAGGAAGGAAGCTTTTTAATGAGAATCTAGTGAAGCTTCCGACTCCCAAACCTGAGAAATAAACAGAAATATATGAAATATTATAGAAATAAATGTTGAACACAACGTAAAACTGAGTTTTATAACAGGAGCTTCTCGGTTATTAACAATTAATAATAAGATTAATGTGCAGGAACAGTTATTCATATTTAATAAGCTTATTAACGAGACTCATTAGTTATGGTGCCTGACGAATCAGGAGCTCAGAACTAAACATTATGAGTCTGTTTGGTTCAGATTCAGATCAATAAATTTCATATCCAGACACTTTAAAGATTCCATTAAACCTTCTTCAGAGACTCCAACAGCTGGGAGTCATTTTCACCTCTGGATCCTCAGCATTTATTCAACTTTTATTCCAAAGTGTGACACGTTTCAACACCTCCCAACATTCATTTTGAATGAACAGGTGTCAAAGCTAAAGAGACACAAAACGTGATACGAAACATTAAAGAAACGCAAAACAGCCGCAGAAAGAAACCCAGAACGACCAGAAACAGATGCAGGCAGCAAGTCCCCACTTTGCTCCGTCTGCAGAGGCGGAGGACGGGGCTAATTTACTACATGCTAACATAGGGTTAGCATACAGAGGGTTAGCATACAGAGGGTTAGGATACAGAGGGTTAGCATACAGAGGGTTAGGATACAGAGGGTTAGCATACAGAGGGTTAGGATACAGAGGGTTAGCATACAGAGGGTTAGCATACAGAGGGTTAGGATACAGAGGGTTAGCATACAGAGGGTTAGCATACAGAGGGTTAGCACACATAGGTTAGCATACAGAGGGTTAGCACACTTAGGTTAGCATACAGAGGGTTAGCATACAGAGGGTTAGCATACATAGGGTTAGCATACAGAGGGTTAGCATATGGAGGGTTAGCACACATAGGGTTAGCATACAGAGGTTTAGCATACAGAGGGTTAGCATACATAGGGTTAGCATACATAGGGTTAGCATACAGAGGGTTACCATACAGAGGGTTAGCATGCAGAGGGTTAGCATACATAGGGTTAGCTTACAGAGGTTTAGCATACATAGGTTAGCATACAGAGGATTAGCATACAGAGGGTTAGCATACATAGGGTTAGCATACAGAGGGTTAGCATACAGCTGGTTAGCATGCAGAGTGTTAGCATACAGAGGGTTACCATACAGAGGGTTAGCATACATAGGGTTAGCATACATAGGGTTAGCTTACAGAGGGTTAGCATACAGAGCGTTAGCTTACAGAGCGTTAGCATACAGCGGGTTAGCATACAGCAGGTTAGCAAACACCTTTACCTTTAACACACATACATGTATGTTGGACACATCGTGATTATTTTCACGGTTAGTTTTGATGATCTGAATGAATCCAGCAGCTTAGATGCATGAGATTTCCAGGGTTTCCAGGCTGGAGGTCGTCTCTGTGCTGGACCTCAGAACCGAGCGTCTGAAAGCTGTTTGACTTCCAGCCTCACTGTTCTGAAGTGAGTCAGACACACAGATGTTTCCAGCTGTTCACTCCAGAAGCTTCAGAGTCGAGTTTAAAGTTATTTTTGTCCCAACACAGAAATTTAATTATGCAGCTGCCAAGTGGAGAGGAGTGAATGAGTTGGATGGGAGTCATTCATTATCCACGCGGAGCGCCGTGTTGGAGCGCCGTCTGCGGCTAACGCAGCGGGACGAGCCGAGTTTTAGGAGTATTAGCATCTCAGTCATTTCCACTGTGAAAACTGGACATGCTCAGCTTAAAGGGGCAGTCTGCTGTGTTTCCTTAGCCAACATGCTGTCTGCAGACCTCAGTTAGAGCCACAGCAGAGGGAAGAACCGCCTACATCAGCGGCTGGGGGCGGGGTTACGGACAAACTCTTATGACCTCGTTTAAAAGTCCAGAATCAGTGAACCGTTCAGTCTGCCTGATCCAAGATGGATGTAGCAGCAGAGGAAGAACATGAGCTCAGAGTTCCTGCCGTTAAACGCCGTTAAACAGCTGCTTCACCGTTTTACACTGAATCAGAAACAGCGTCTTCAGCTGCATTCACAAACACTGGGGAGTGTTTATATATCTCACTTTTAGTTAGTTAGTTAGTTATTACTAACCATTAGTTAGTCAGAGCTGCAAAGAGTGCAAACATGAAGATTCAAACTGCATTTAGGAGCTAGACGGGCGGAGTTAGGGTTAGGGTTTTACTTCCTGTTGCTGCTTCCAGTGCATTGCTTCAAGCAGCCAACCAGGTTCTGTGGTGTCACCACATCTGTAACAGCTGTTTAATGATTACTGAAAGTCTCCAGGAGTTTCAGAGCCTCTGGACCCATCCCTCTACATTAAATTATATGAATTAGCTACTTTAATGAATTAGAAACAGATGTAAACTTGACCAAAGTGAATGCAAAGATACACAAAGATGTTCTGACAAAAAACTAGAAGCAAAATTAACACAAATAAATCCAAAATGGCTGCAAAGAGCCCTAAAACAGTGTCCCAGATGACCTCAGAGAGACACGGTTAAGAGTCATACAGCCTGGAAACGGTTAACAAAATGAACACAAACGGGTGCAAAGTAGCTGAAAACAACCACAAAACCACAATATACAGAAAGCAAAGTGCCACAGAGGACATGAAGTGATGTGAAGGTGCAAATAGAAGGAAGAGACTGAAACAAGATGGAAGATAATAAACACAACTGAGAGGAGGAGACACAAAAGAACCGACAGAAATGTATCAGACAGGCTTTGAGAACTGCTCCAGAACAGAAAGGTTAAGAAAAAGTGTCTGAGCGCCGTTAGCAGCTGAGCTAACCCATCAGCCGTTCATTACATTGTTACGTTTTTACAGTTTCTTATTAAAACATCGTTTTCCCTGGAGTGAAACCATAGTAAACATGTTGGTAAAAATAAACGTGTCTCTTTAAGACGTCCCAGTGGCTGATTTTGCTCGTCCCCGGAGCCTGAAACAGGAAACGTGGTTTTAACCTCCTCCTTATGACCAACTAACAGCACAGCTGCTTAAACAGGAGACTGAGGTGAGAGCAGAGCATCATGGGAAATGAGTGGTGACATCAGGAGGCAGCGTCTGAGCAGGGAGATTTTAAAAGTCCACCATCAAAGAGGCGGACCGAACGTCTTCCTGACTGCCCTCTTTATTAATTTCACTGGAGATTTAGACCAACTGAACGATGTTTCATACAGATTTACATCGTTTCTGTATGACCTGAGTGTTCCAGCTGAGGTTAAAAGCAAAGTTCTCTGATCACATGACCTAAAAAAGGTTTTTATTTGCTGAACAAGGTGGAAAATCAGCTGTTCTCTGTCATCCATCCTTTGATCCAACAGACTGAAACAAGATGGAAGATAATAAACACAAATGGATGCAAACACACAAAGGAACCAACAGAAATGTATCAGACTAAGGAACCTCTTTCTTTCTAGTTAGGGCCTTTAATTTAATTTAATTTCTACCAGATGTTGCTGAAGTTAGAAAAATTATACCAAATGTTGCTGCTGAAAACCAAAGAAGTGAACATGGAAGGAAGGGGAAGAGAAACAAGAAAGGAAGGGAGGATAGAGGGAAATATAATATAATATATAAATATTCTATAACCAAGAATATTAGGATAAAAATATCTGATAAACTGTTTTAGACAAATTATGAAACTATAAATGAAAGATAAATTATTATAAAACAACTTTTACACTCGTTCTTTCTACATAAGAGATGGAAAATCAACTGAATCTTAACATCAAGTCCAGAAAAAGAAGATTGAAAATGATAAAGTTCCAGGGACCGTCAGGAAATATGAGAACCCAGAACGAGGATATAAACAGAAAGAGAGGAAAAGGTGGAAGTAGAGACAGAGAGAGTCTAAAACCAGCGTTCTCTGATCACATGATCTAAAAAAGGTGGAAAATGTGATGTCATCCATCCTTTGATCCACCCTCTTCTCACTAGAACTCCAAATGGATGCAAACTGATATGAGGACAAAAGACAAAGGAACCAACAGAAATGCATCAGATAGACACAAAGACGCTTCTGTATGACCTGAGTGTTCCAGCTAAGGTTAAAAGCAAAGTTCTCTGATCACATGACCTAAAAAAGGTGGAAAATGTGATCCACCCTTTCTTCCCTCCAGAACTCCCAGCTATAACTACGCTCCGAACACAGATAAGCACTGGATCATGAGGTACACGGGCCCCATGAGGCCCATCCACATGGAGTTCACCAACGTGCTGCAGAGGAAGCGCCTGCAGACGCTTCTGTCTGTGGACGACAGCGTGGAGAAGGTAGGTGGCACGTGCACGCCCACGTGCACGCCCACGTGCACGCACACTTCCTGAAATCTGCGACTTTCAAAGTTCCAAAGCAGCAAATAAAATCCTCACAGATTTGTTGCCTGATCAGAAGCTGAAAGTGTCTTTGTGTGTGTGTGTTTGTGTGCATGTGCACGCACACACGTGCACACACACACGTGCACGCACACACGTGCACGCGCACTTCCTGAAATCTGCGACTTTCAAAGTTCCCAAAGCAGCAAATAAAATCCTCACAGATTTGTTGCCTGATCAGGAGCTGAAAGTGTGTGTGTGTGTGTGCACGTGCACGCACATACGTGCACGCGCACACGTGCACGCGCACTTCCTGAAATCTCTGACTTTCAAAGTTCCCAAAGCAGCAAATAAAATCCTCACAGATTTGTTGCCTGATCAGAAGCTGAAAGTGTGTGTGTGTGTGTGTGTGTGTTTGAGTGCACGTGCACGCACACACGTGCACACACACACGTGCACGCACACACATGCACTCGCACTTCCTGAAATCTGCGACTTTCAAAGTTCCCAAAGCAGCAAATAAAATCCTCACAGATTTGTTGCCTGATCAGGAGCTGAAAGTGTGTGTGTGTGTGTGCACGTGCACGCACATACGTGCACGCACACACGTGCACGCGCACTTCCTGAAATCTCTGACTTTCAAAGTTCCCAAAGCAGCAAATAAAATCCTCACAGATTTGTTGCCTGATCAGAAGCTGAAAGTCTCTTTGTGTGTGTGTGTGTTTGTGTGTGTGTGTGTTTGTGTGTGTGTGTGTGTGTGTGTGTGTGTGTGTGTGTGTGTGTGTGTGTGTGTGTGTTTGTGTGTGTGTGTGTGTGTGTGTGTGTGTGTGTGTGTGTGTGTGTGTGTGTGTGTGTGTGTGTGTGTGTGCACGTGCGTGTGCATGTGTCAGCTCTACAACATGCTGGTGGAAACGGGCGAGTTGGAAAACACCTACATCATCTACACGTCTGACCACGGCTACCACATCGGACAGTTCGGCCTGGTTAAAGGTAAGAAACGCCTTCATCCCTTTAAGGTGTGAAGGAGCCTCAAAGCTTAAAGGTTTCGTCATGTCATGTGTTCATGTTTGTGTCTCCAGGTAAATCCATGCCGTACGAGTTTGACATCAGGGTGCCGTTTTACATCAGAGGCCCCAACGTGGAGCAAGGCACCATGTAAGCACACACGCCAGCGTTAAACAGCCACAAAACAACCGTCGTTCATAACTGCTTTAATAACTCCTTTAATAACTCCTTTAATTACTCCTTTAATAACTCCTTCAATAACTCCTTTAATAACTCCTTCAATAACTCCTTTAATAACTCCTTCAATAACTCCTTTAATAACTCCTTCAATAACTCCTTTAATAACTCCTTTATTAACTCCTTCAATAACTCCTTTAATAACTCCTTTAATTACTCCTTTAATAACTCCTTCAATAACTCCTTTAATAACTCCTTTATTAACTCCTTCAATAACTCCTTTAATAACTCCTTTAATTACTCCTTTAATAACTCCTTCAATAACTCCTTTAATTACTCCTTTAATTACTCCTTCAATAACTCCTTTAATTACTCCTTTAATAACTCCTTCAATAACTCCTTTAATTACTCCTTTAATAACTCCTTCAATAACTCCTTTAATTACTCCTTTAATTACTCCTTCAATAACTCCTTTAATTACTCCTTTAATAACTCCTTTAATTACTCCTTTAATTACTCCTTTAATAACTCCTTCAATAACTCCTTTAATTACTCCTTTAATTACTCCTTTAATAACTCCTTTAATAACTCCTTTAATTACTCCTTTAATTACTCCTTTAATAACTCCTTCAATAACTCCTTTAATAACTCCTTTAGCTGCTTTAATAACTCCTTCAATAACTCCTTCAATAACTCCTTTATTAACTCCTTTAGCTGCTTTAATAACTCCTTTAATAACTCCTTTAATAACTCCTTCAATAACTCCTTTAATAACTCCTTCAATAACTCCTTCAATAACTCCTTTAATAACTCCTTTAATAACTCCTTTAATAACTCCTTTAATAACTCCTTTAATTACTCCTTTATTAACTCCTTTAATAACTCCTTTAATTACTCCTTTAATAACTCCTTCAATAACTCCTTTAATAACTCCTTTAATAACTCCTTTAATAACTCCTTTAATTACTCCTTTAATAACTCCTTCAATAACTCCTTTATTAACTCCTTTAATAACTCCTTCAATAACTCCTTTAGTTACTCCTTTAATAACTCCTTCAATAACTCCTTTAATAACTCCTTCAATAACTCCTTTAATAACTCCTTCAATAAGTCCTTTAATTACTCCTTTAATAACTCCTTCAATAACTCCTTTAATTACTCCTTTAATTACTCCTTTAATAACTCCTTCAATAACTCCTTTAGTTACTCCTTTAATAACTCCTTTAATTACTCCTTTAATAACTCCTTTAATAACTCCTTCAATAACTCCTTTAATAACTCCTTTAATAACTCCTTCAATAACTCCTTTAGTTACTCCTTTAATAACTCCTTCAATAACTCCTTTAATAACTCCTTCAATAACTCCTTTAGTTACTCCTTTAATAACTCCTTTAATAACTCCTTCAATAACTCCTTGAATAACTCCTTTAATAACTCCTTCAATAACTCCTTTAGTTACTCCTTTAATAACTCCTTCAATAACTCCTTTAATAACTCCTTCAATAAGTCCTTTAATTACTCCTTTAATAACTCCTTCAATAACTCCTTTAATTACTCCTTTAATTACTCCTTTAATAACTCCTTCAATAACTCCTTTAGTTACTCCTTTAATAACTCCTTTAATAACTCCTTTAATAACTCCTTCAATAACTCCTTTAATAACTCCTTTAATAACTCCTTCAATAACTCCTTTAGTTACTCCTTTAATAACTCCTTCAATAACTCCTTTAATTACTCCTTCAATAACTCCTTTAGTTACTCCTTTAATAACTCCTTTATTAACTCCTTTAATAACTCCTTCAATAACTCCTTTAATAACTCCTTCAATAAGTCCTTTAATTACTCCTTTAATAACTCCTTCAATAACTCCTTTAATTACTCCTTTAATTACTCCTTTAATAACTCCTTCAATAACTCCTTCAATAAGTCCTTTAATTACTCCTTTAATAACTCCTTCAATAACTCCTTTAATTACTCCTTTAATAACTCCTTCAATAACTCCTTTAATTACTCCTTTAATTACTCCTTTAATTACTCCTTTAATAACTCCTTTAACTCCTTTAATAACTCCTTTATTAACTACTTCAATAACTCCTTTATTAACTCCTTTATTAACTCCTTCAATAACTCCTTTAATAACTGCTTTAATAACTCCTTAAATAACTCCTTCAATAACTCCTTCAATTACTCCTTTAATAACTCCTTTAACTCCTTTAATAACTCCTTTATTAACTCCTTCAATAACTCCTTTAATAACTCCTTCAATAACTCCTTCAATAACTCCTTCAATTATTCCTTTAATAACTCCTTTAACTCCTTTAATAACTCCTTTAATAACTCCTTTAGCTGCTTTAATAACTCCTTTAATAACTCCTTTAGTAACTACTTTAATAACTGCTTTAATAACTCCTTTATTAACTCCTTTAATAACTCCTTTAGCTGCTTTAATAACTCCTTTAATAACTCCTTTAGTAACTGCTTTAATAACTGCTTTAGTAACTCCTTTATTAACTCCTTTAATAACTCCTTTAGCTGCTTTAATAACTCCTTTAATAACTCCTTTAATAACTCCTTCAATAACTCCTTTAATTACTCCTTTAATTACTCCTTCAATAACTCCTTTAATTACTCCTTTAATTACTCCTTTAATAACTCCTTTAATTACTCCTTTATTAACTCCTTTAATAACTCCTTTAGCTGCTTTAATAACTCCTTTAATAACTCCTTTAATAACTCCTTTAATAACTCCTTTAATAACTCCTTTAATAACTCCTTTAGCTGCTTTAATAACTCCATTAATAACTCCTTTTGGGTTTCAGCCTGCACAGAAAGCAACAAAAGAAAGGAATGGAAAGCACTAAAAGCATTAAATGGCCTCTTTAATGGTTTAAAGCTCCTTATTATTGCATCTTTGCGAACCCTAGCCCTGCGTAACCATTCAGCCATATTTAACACGAGGTTTCAGGCGCAGCTCTGGTCTAAAAGTGTTCATCGTGGCTCGTTCTTTACCCGGTTCAGTCTCTGGTAAAATGTCCTGAACAGCAGCAGAAGAGCAGCTGGTGGATGGCGTGGAGCGTTTAGGTGAAAATTGATTAGAGCAGCCAAATAATGTGAAATAAAACGGATCAAGGAGGCAGCAACAAATAACTTTGAGTGGTGTGTGTTTCTGCTGCCCTCGGAGCTGCTCCACGTGGGGATCATGAGTTCAGAGACGCATTCCCCCGACAACATCTGCATCTTCTCTGCTCTGTCACTAATTAACTTTGAACTTGTACCAAAACTGCTGTCGAAGCGTTCTCCTCTGCTCTGATCTGCTGTTGCTGTAAACTCTGTTTTGGAGATAATAAAATGATCCACAAAGAGAGAACTTCTTCATGGACAGTTTGAGAGCTGACGCCAGTCTGGAGGAAAGTTTGAGAATGATTCCAAACATCTGAAGATTGACAGATCTTTGCTGTAATGAAACTAATCCTTAGATCCGTATATGCATTAATGTTTTTGTGTGTGTCTGTCTCAGAAACCCTCACATGGTCCTGAACATTGATCTAGCTCCGACCATCCTGGACATCGCCGGCCTCGACACTCCTCCAGATATGGATGGAAAGTCAATACTCTCCCTGCTGGACACCGACAAACCTGCCAACAGGTACACACACACATCGGATTGATGACAAGGTTAGCACTGATGCTAACACCGTCAGCACTGATGCTAACAGTGTCAGCACTGATGCTAAAACCGTTAGCACTGATGCTAACACCGTCAGCACTGATGCTAACAGCGTCAGCACTGATGCTAAAACCGTTAGCACTGATGCTAACACCGATAGCACTGATGCTAACAGCGTCAGCACTGATGCTAAAACCGTTAGCACTGATGCTAACACCGTTAGCACTGATGCTAACACCGTTAGCATCGGGTCAACGCTTGTTCTTCTTCTGCATCCAGATTTATTCAAACTCCTTTGGGACGAGGGTCAGTTTTGATGTAGAACGTTAGAATGAGAACAAATCGACCCAGAATCCAGTTTAAGCAGCGCGTCGCCTCGTTAAACAAACAGCTGCAGGGTCTCACGCCAGGTTCTCCAACATTTTCAGGCACCAGGGTAGAAGCACTTCCTCCTCTTTCTCTGCTAGGTGATTCTCACGAAACTGTCCTAACTTTTGCAAAAACAAATTTAGGTCAATTTTGCTATTTTTTTCTCTTATTAGTATTAAGCAGGGTCTCAATTAACTGGCTCAATTAAAATTATTGATCAGTACACGTTCTTTAATACATTTTCGGAATGTTTTATTGAGTGGTTGACCAAATAAATTCATTACCGTAACACATTTTCAATTGATGATAACTGAATATGTATGAAAGGTAGACCTTTTATTTTTTTCATGCATGTTCTATTAATAGCTCCGAATAATTCACATAGTGTAAACATTCAGAAATGTTTTTATTGTTCATTACCGTAACAAGGCTGAGGGTATAAAACCTCCTGCTCACAGCTCCATTCTTGGTGTAATGTTCACATATTGGCCTGAGTGATGCACCAGAGGTTTCCAGTAGGGGGCGCACCAGAAGTGAACCGTCAGTGTTTAGTTAAAGTTTAGTAAAGATAACGGCAGCTGCTGCTGTATTCATGGTATTTAATGCTAAGGTCACATTTGTCCCTGCTCTGCCTCTGCAGGCCTCCTGGTTTATTTCTGCAGATTTCTAACTGTGTTCTTTCTCTTCTGGCTCACTTCAGACGGTTGTTGCTTCTGTTTTCTCCTCTTTAAACACCCGTCGGGAGCTGAACTTGCTCATTAACCGTCAGTAACGCTTTAATGGAGAAGCGGGACACGTTTGCTTCAGTGCTCGTGGTTTGATAAGCAGCTCGTAGGAGGCAGAGGTCAGACAAAAGCTTCACAGGAATGTAAATGATCGCCCTGCGGAGGGTTGCTGGAGCAGCAGACGTTACTCAGCTGTAACGACCTGATTTAAACACCGGGGAGCGCCGCAGTTCACCAACGCTGAGCCATCTGCATCGCCTGAAGGCTTCCAAACATCCAAAGATTCAAAGCAAACACTACGGTGAAGCAGGCGCTGCTAAAGCTCGCTGCAGCTTGCTTGTTCAACGAGGCTTTGAGCCACTTTTAGACTAATTAAATGATCATTTTCAGTCACTTTTGGCCTGATCTGGACCAACAGAGGAAGTGCTGGTCAGTCTGGTTAAATAGGATGGATAGAGTTTTTCCCTTGATGGTGTTTATTCACCTCCTCTGAGGAGTTTTTATTGTCATGACAACCATCTGCTGGTGGTGCCTGAGACGGCGGCTGCAGGAAGTGTCCAAATTCACTCTGTTGTTTTCTTCTTCAGGTTCCAGCTGAGCAAGAAGCCGAAGGTGTGGAGAGACTCGTTTCTGGTGGAGAGAGGGTAAATGCGTCACAGCTTTTAGAGTTCACACATCTGACACAGTAGACTTTTAATAGTTCCTGTAACGATACTTCCTGTAACGATACTTCCTGTAACGATACTTCCTGTAACGATACTTCCTGTAACGATACTTCCTGTTACGATACTTCCTCTAACGATACTTCCTGTAACGATAGTTCCTGTTACGATACTTCCTGTTACGATACTTCCTGTAACGATACTTCCTGTAACGATAGTTCCTGTAACGATACTTCCTGTAACGATACTTCCTGTAACGATAGTTCCTGTAACGATACTTCCTGTTACGATAGTTCCTGTTACGATAGTTCCTGTAACGATACTTCCTCTAACGATACTTCCTGTAACGATACTTCCTGTTACGATAGTTCCTGTAACGATACTTCCTCTAACGATACTTCCTCTAACGATACTTCCTCTAACGATACTTCCTGTAACGATACTTCCTGTAACGATACTTCCTGTTACAATAGTTCCTGTAACGATACTTCCTCTAACGATACTTCCTCTAACGATACTTCCTGTAACGATAGTTCCTGTTACGATACTTCCTGTTACAATAGTTCCTGTAACGATACTTCCTCTAAGGATACTTCCTCTAACGATACTTCCTGTTACGATACTTCCTGTTACAATAGTTCCTGTAACGATACTTCCTCTAACGATACTTCCTGTAACGATACTTCCTGTAACGATACTTCCTGTTACGATACTTCCTGTTACGATACTTCCTGTAACGATACTTCCTGTAACGATACTTCCTGTAACGATACTTCCTGTTACGATAGTTCCTGTTACGATAGTTCCTGTAACGATACTTCCTGTAACGATACTTCCTGTAACGATACTTCCTGTTACGATAGTTCCTGTAACGATACTTCCTCTAACGATACTTCCTCTAACGATACTTCCTCTAACGATACTTCCTGTTACGATACTTCCTGTTACAATAGTTCCTGTAACGATACTTCCTCTAACGATACTTCCTCTAACGATACTTCCTCTAACGATACTTCCTGTAACGATAGTTCCTGTTACGATACTTCCTGTTACAATACTTCCTGTAACGATACTTCCTGTAACGATACTTCCTGTAACGATACTTCCTGTTACGATACTTCCTGTTACGATACTTCCTGTTACGATACTTCCTGTTACGATACTTCCTGTTACATACACCAGTAGGGTTGTTTGAACTGTGACTAAAACGTACAACACATAACTTTAATCTGGAAAACCTGTAACAGGAAGCTGCTCCACCAGCGTGTTGAAGGGAAGGAGGTGTTGCAGGAGGAGAACTTCCTGCCCAAACACCAACGAGTGAAGGACCTCTGTCAGAGAGCCGAGTACCAGACGCCCTGCCAGCAGACGGGACAGGTACAGAGAGTCAATCAGCTGAGCTTTTGTTTTTCAAGCTTTCTGTCATTTCTTTAAGGAGTCTTCAGGAATAGTTCTCCAGGCTTCTTGAAGGACATCCCAAAGCTCTTCTTTGGATGTGGGCTGCCTTTTGTTCCGTTCTCTGTCAGATGATCCCACACTGCTTCAATAATGTTGAGGTCCGGGCTCTGGGGAGGATTCATCCCTCCATAAGACCTGTTGCCACTGATTTTCAGTCCACTTCTTGTGTCATTTGGCACAGCTCAGCCTTTTCTCCCTGTTTCCCTTCCTTAAGAACGGCTTCTTGACAGCCACCCTTCCATGGAGACCATTTCTGATGAGGCTTGGGCCAACAGTAGATGGATCAGCTGAAGGTCCAGATGCATCTCTCAGGTCCTGTCAGGTCACAGCTGGATTTTTTCCTCTTTCTTAAGGACATCACTTTCAGATCCTGTTCATCTGCTGGAGATAGTTTTTTAGGCCTGACACTTCTTCTTTTGTCCTGCACTTGTCCAGTTTCCTCAAATGTTTTAAGGACACACTGCACACCATGCTGAGATATGCCAAGTTTTCAGCTAATAGCTCTTTGGGAATCACCTTGTTGCTGTAGAAATCCTATTTTCTGTCTGTCAAACTGTGTTTTCTTTGCTGTTTTTCATAGATGCAGCTAAAGAAATGGGAACAAATGATGTGTCTTTGTGACAGGCTGCTGGTAACAAAGTGCCTAAAGATCCAGTTTAAAATGGCTTCTTTGCTAAGTTGTCTGTTCTGTGTCGACACAACACTGGTTCATCCCTTGAGTTAGGAGCCTTTTTTCTGCCCGAATGCTTCAAAGGTCAGAGTTAAGTGGCTGAACAAAGAAAAAACACTGAAAAAGGACTGAAGATGAGGGAAAAAGCAGAAAATGTCCAAAGAAAAACTCTGAAAGAGCTTCAGAAAGCTGGAGAACTATTGATCAGGACACTTTAAAGATCACAGAAGCTTTTCCTCATGACTTTATTTCAGTAAATATTAAATATTGATTTTCTGTTTACGCAGTAAGAGTATTTTTCTCTCCATGATGCTCATCTCTGTGTGTTCAGAAGTGGCAGTGTGTGGAGGATGCTACAGGAAAGCTGCGGCTCTTCAAATGCAAGAACGAAGGGGGAGGGGCTAAGAGCTTCCAGAGGGGTGTGGTCAGCCGTCAGCGTCCACTCAGCATCAAGTCTCAGCTTTACCTTCCCGACTCTGACGACTGCAACTGCGACCTCCGTGACCTCCGGCCTCTTAACCTGCAGCCCTTCACCATGAGGACCTTCAACAAGAAACCCTTCTTCCCCAAGAAGAGTGAGTGTTACCGCTGGGGTCCAGCAGGGGGCAGCGTGTCCCCTTCGCTGGGATTCACACCCGTTTGCTGGCTCCGTCTCAGTCATGGTGGAGTCTCAGGAGGAGGAAACATTTCACATATTTGCTGGATTAGATAAGTTTATGAAAAATACAGAAAATGAGCAGATAGAAGCAGCTTTTCTGAGTCATTTCTGAAAATGAAAATACTGACATGAAAGACTCACCACAGCCCAAAGACCTCTGCTGATGTTTCTCTGCTCAGGTTTAAGTCTCCTTCCACAGAGTTTAGTTCAGAGTTGCTCTGTTTGTTACAGATAAAGTAGCCTTTAGCGCCACCTGCTGATCACACGAGCCAGACAACGTTTTAATTTCAAACCAGCTAATGGAAACAGGACCGATGAGCGTTTTCTATGAGGAGAAACTGCTAATATGTCACAAACAGCGAACCGATCCAAATAAACCTCCAACTTTAACAGAATTTACAGGGATGCAGCTGTGACTGATGTCCTGTTGCTTTAACACGTCGTTTTCAGGTGTAACTCAAAGCTGGGACCACTGACAGTAAGCAACACAAATCTGAAAAGTACCTGTTTCTATTACTCCCTGAATAAGTATTTATCCAAGAAAGCAGATAATTCCATCCCACGAATCCTTGCAGCTGTAACTTAAAGGTCATATTAAGTGGGATTCGTGTGGATGAATATGAGGACAGGAGGGTGTGTGTGAGCATCCTCAAGGATTTTCCAAGGAAGTCCTGGAGCAAAGTTCAGGAAAAGGACACAAAAGGTCAATTGTTGGTTTGTGACGCCCTCTAGTGTCTTAGAACAGAACTGCACCACAACTGTTGAAATGTTTGAGCTTCAGTTCATGCAAACAGCACCAGGGGCAGAGCTCCGGGGGGGTCAGGGGTGGCCACCAGCTAGTTTAGCCCTTTAGCTTAAGCTAAAGCTAATACTGAACCCCAAACAGCTCCGTTAGGCCCCCCCGACAGACATATCCTGCCCCCCCCCCAGAACATTGTGTTCATTAAGAACTCTGTTTTCTGTGTCAGAGTTCAAAGCCCTGAAGAGCTACTCCAGGAACCGCTACAGCCGCTCCCTGCCCATGACGAACAGTTACCCCGGTAACCACAGCGCGGGCGACGGCGCCGGCAGAGATCAGCCAATAAGAGACGAGCTGGATGACGAGTTCAGTGGAATGGAGGGAGTCCCAAACGCTGTGGTCTCATCCAACTCCATCAAAGTCACTCACAGGTCAGTTTCCCAGGTCACATGCATCCAGAACATGTGATGTGGCGTGTTTTAGGACACGCCCACGTGCTGAGTTTCATGGTTAGCCTGCAGCTCTGCGGCAGCGCCGCTAACAGCGCCGCTAACAGCGCCGCTAACAGCGCCGCTAACAGCAGGAACGCACATCTGGTCCTGTTTAACTGGACTTTACAGTTAAAGCTCATCCGTAAATTTGCTGCAGTTGTTTCAGGGTTTTCTCAGTAAAATCTCACATATGAACAGAACCTTTTAGCGTGGGAAGCAAACATCTGCATCACTGCAGCGCCATAAAACTGCGACTCAGAGCAGGCAGAGACAGGAACTGCTCACTGCAGGCTTCATAGACTTTGCTTCCTACAGTCAGTTTAAGCAGCTTGTTTCTCTGAGTCACAGGAAGTCACCTGAAGGGAATTATAAACTCTGCTCTTTGGTGCTGAAACCTTGAAACCTTAATTTGGGTTTCACTCGCTCCACAAAGTTCATCAGCAGTGACATTATTTCAGTAGATCAAAGAACACGGACTCCAGAATAATAAGCATCAGAGTTAAAGATTCAATTCAATTCAATTCAATTCAGTTTTATTTATAAAGCGCCAGATTACAACAATTGTCTCAAGGCACTTAAGTAATAAAGTCCAATTCAAGCCAATTGGAATTCAATTCATTGTAATCATAATCCAATTAATTCATATGGAGCCAATTAAAAAATAATATCCGAGCTAAGGAAACCAACAGATTGGACCGAAACTTGTCTTCAGTCCAATCTCCCGTCCTGAGCCTGAGGGACTGTGGAAAGGAACGACTCCCTTTAACAGGAAGAAACCTCTGGCAGAACCAGAACCAGGAAGAAACCTCTGGCAGAACCAGAACCAGGAAGAAACCTCTGGCAGAACCAGAACCAGGAAGAAACCTCTGGCAGAACCAGAACCAGGAAGAAACCTCTGGCAGAACCAGAACCAGGAAAAAACCTTTAAATCTTAGATTCTATTCTGAATCTAACAGGGAGCCAATGAAGAGAAGCTAAAACTGGAGAAACATGATCTCTGCTGTTAGATCTCAGCAGAACTCTGGCTGCAGAGTTTTGGATCAGCTGGAGGCTTTTCAGAGAATCTGTGGGACAGAACAATAATAATAATAATAATAATAATAATAATAATAATAATAATAATAATAAGCCCAATAATAAGGAATTACAGTAGTTCAGTCCTGAAGGAACAGATGCATGAACTTTAGATGTTAGACCTCCTTCTCACAGGTTACTGATGGGTTATCGTTTCCCTGCAGATGCTCCATCCTGTCCAACGCCACCGTGAAGTGTGACACAGGCGTATATCAGTCTCTGCAGGCCTGGAAGGACCACAAGCTGCACATCGACCACGAGGTAACAGCTCTGGGTCAGAGTGAAAGCACACAAACAAGCAGTTTGAGTCTGTGGAGGAGGCCAAATCAAGTCTGCAAATACTCAGATTATTTAGGACAAAGCATCTTTATTCGATTTCATTCATTCATATTTATTCTATCCAGCTTTAAATCTATAACAATAAGCTACAGTTTGTTGTTTGAAAGCTGAGTTTCACAGAGGGATCATTTGAATTTGAATAAATTTGAATCAAGCAGATACGAGAATCAAGTCGTTGTCCATAGAAACCGAGGACAGAACACCTCCACTGACCCATTTTTTACTGCTAGCCTTGGATCGGATCGTTGGGACAACACTTCCCTTGGAAAGCATCCGAACCCCTGAACAAACTCATCTGCCTCCTGAGCTCTATGTGTTTGTTATGTTTCTGTTTCTGTATTTATCAGACGCTTTTATCCAAAGCGACTTACAAATGAAGATATAACAGCTCTATAAAAAGCTAACAATAAGCTCCATAGAAGGAACCCAGGAGTCCGACTCTGTCAGAGGGGACAGAGTAGAGATAGGGTGCAGGCATAGAAGGAAGTGCAGAAAGATAAAGTGCAGAGATAGAGGGGGGAGGGAAGTACAAGGTAAGTGCTGGGATAGGAGATGCTCTCTGAAGAGCTGGGTTTTCAGGAGCTTCTTGAAGATAGACAGGGACGCCCCTGTTCTGGTAGCGCTCGGTAGGTCATTCCACCATCGTGGGACGACACATGAACAGAGTTTGGATTGTCTTAGGCGTGGTGTAGGAGCTGCTAGACGACAATCCTGGGACCAACGGAGGGACCCAGTTGGGACAGAAGCCTTTGCAAGAGCATTCAAGTAGATGGAGCCGCTCCATTAAGCTCTTTGTAGCTAACATCAGGGACTTGAATCTGATGCTAAGGGCAGCCAGAGGAGCTCAATGAACAGAGGGGGGACGTGTTCTTTTAGGCTGATCCAAGACCAGACGTTCAGTCTGATAACAGAAGCATCCTTCAACCTGAAGAAGCTCCAGAGGTTTGCATGGCGTCAGAAGTCCAACCAGCTGTGTGCTGATCAGGTCTGAGAAGGACGTTAACGAGCTGCTGATGTTTTCACATCTTTGTGAGGACATTTCCTCGTCTGAGACATCAAAGACGAAGGGCTGCGGATTCTTTTTGGACAGCAAGAGAAAAGGTTCAGTACAGATAGCAGACTTCCTCTCACTTAGTGTGACCTTTTCTCTGTTTTTCACCTTCTTCTCTTCCTCCTCAACCTACGAGCCAAACGTTAAACCTCAGAGCGACTTCTGCAGCGATCAAACAAAGAAGCTGTGACAACAAACGCTGCTTCCTTCGTGTTTTTCTTTAGTCAGAAACCATAACTGCTGCCATCTTCTGCTCTGGACACTCAAAGGTTCACTCGAGCTGGCAGCTGGATGTTATGGGGGGGTGTTTGAGTTTGAGTTTGATGTCCTAATAAAGCCGCCAGGAGCTTTAAAAGTTAAGATGCAGCTCGGTTTGTTGCTCAGGTGAAGGTGGAGAGTCTTTCAGCTCATGTACAAGTTAAAGTTTAATATCTCAGGCTGTTGATCCTGAGTGATAAGAGGAGCCCTGAGATAGACTGTGGGTTGGTTATTTCATCCCTTATATTGGACAAATATGTCACACTTTAGTGGTGAATAAGAGGCAGATGTGACCATCTCCCACAGCTAGCCTGTGCAGCTAGCCTGTGCAGCTAGCCTGTGCAGCTAGCCTGTGCAGCTAGCCTGTGCAGCTAGCCTGTGCAGCTAGCCTGTGCAGCTAGCCTGTACTGCTAGCCTGTGCAGCTAGCCTGTGCAGCTAGCCTGTACTGCTAGCCTGTGCAGCTAGCCTGTGCAGCTAGCCTGTGCAAGACGGAGATTGTTGACTTGCTGAAGGGATCTCACCTTCCAGTTAGCTTAGAGATGACCCCTAAACAGAGGAAAAAAGTGTGCATCTTTCACTCCTGGAAAGGACTGAAGCCCTTTTCTACATTTAAACACACCAGGCTTTGCTCACAGGACATGTGGGATCATTTCTGGGAACGACATTAAGCCTTTTTTTAATCCTTATCACAACGAGTGACATTTTAAATCTGTATTTTTATGGTATGGACGCTGTTGGTCTCTGATTCTGTCATTTTCTGTCAGATTGAGACTCTGCAGACGAAGATAAAGAACTTGAGAGACGTCAGAGGTCACCTGAAGAAGGTCCGACCCCTGCAGTGCGACTGCAATAAATACCTGTAAGTGACACCTGAACATTCACCTGAAAACAGACTCAGCTGTGAGTTTGCACATTATCTGATGTATGTGTGTTCAGGTACAAATCCAAGCTGAAGAATAAGTTCAGGTACAGAGGAGGAGGAGGAGGTGTCCATCCCTTCAGGTGAGGCAGGAATGTCTGCAGGGCTTCCTCTCCGGGGCTGTCATCTTCAAACACCTGTACCTGTGTTGTGCTTCAGCAGGAAGGGCGGGGCTCGGGACAAGAAGGCGTGGCTTCTGAAGGAGCAGAAGCGGAGGAAGAAGATGAGGAAGATGATCAAGAGGATCAGAAACAACGACACGTGTTCGATGCCTGGACTCACCTGCTTCACACATGACAACCAACACTGGCACACGCCGCCCTTGTGGACATGTACGACACCCACAAACACCTTCCATGTACCCCTTGACCTCTGACCTTAGCCATGAGTGTGTTCTGTTCTGATCACCCGGGAGTTCGCTGTGAAGGGGCCTCACATTATGTATTCATGTTACAGGTCAACAGAAATTATGTGGGGAAGAATTAAATGACGGTTCATCACTTTACATAAAGCTGAATAATTACCCATCAGTCATTGCAACTCAGATTTGCCTCAGAAGACTGAACGTGAAGCTGGGAATGACACTTGAGTTGACCAGAAGTGAGAAAACCTGGTTTGCTCGTTGCTCACTAAGCAGGCTAGCTGTACATGCTAGCTGTACATGCTAGCTGTACATGCTAGCTGTACATGCGAGCTAATTGCCATTATGCTGATCATCATGAACTAAACTTTCCTTTAAAAGAGTATTTTCAAACTGAAAATGACATGAGGAAGGGCTGCAGATCTCACAGATGTACATCCAAGTTTCCAGTGGCCTCTTGATTCTCATTTGAACTCTAAAATCCGAACCCGAACCACCAGAAAGCTGATTGGAGCTCTTTCTATTGCAGAATTTAAGGTCGAAGATTAAATTACTCTTTGATTTGAAGAAGAACAAATTAGGTTCCTCCTGCTCTTTGTTGAGCTTCTAATGCAATAATCTACCAACCGGTCAGAGGGTTGAGGAACCTGATCAATCACTGCCATTTTTACAGTTGCCATAGTTACTGGCCTGCTTTGAGTGGGGCAGAACTGAAGCACAGCAGAGAGGGAGGGGCTTTAAAGTTGATTAGTTCAAAAGTTTAGATTCAGTTTAAGTGCCATTATGCCACCAAAACATGCATACACACACAAACCTATGATTCCTCCTTTGTGGGGACCATAATTGCCGATCATCATGAACTAAACTTTCCTTTAAAAGAGTATTTTTAAACTGAAAATGACATGAGGAAGGGCATAATGTCCTCTCTCAAGGCGTTTAGTCCTCACAATCCTATGCATTCCTAAGGGGGAGCCTAATGATTGACATGCTGATTTTGGAGAGGTTTTGCTCGGCCAAACTTTATCGTTCAAACATTTAAAGACTCGGGACAGTTTGAACTACAACATACTTAAGTCTCGTTAGGGTGGCATTTACTATTTTTGAGAATTTCCAACGTTAATTCGAAGCCTTTTGCTCGGCCAAACTTTATCGTTCAAACATTTAAAGACTCGGGACGATTTGGACCATATTGTAACCTCATAAGCAAAGCAGCAAGGGGGCAGAAATGGGCAGTAGGGCGTGCCCATATCAAAATTTCCAGAAATTTTCTAGTTAAATATTAGTATCTTTATTATATTGTTTATTTTTTATTGTACTATTGTGTGAGTGTATTTGTTTTCGGTCTAAAAACGGGGATGAAAATGCTGAACTTTGTAGGTTTAGATGTTTGTTTGAGGGTCCAGACTCGTGAAGAAGATGCAGGGAATGACATGCAGTCACCATGTGTTGCAGTGGGTCCGTTCTGCGCCTGCACCAGCGCCAACAACAACACGTACTGGTGTCTGAGGACCATCAACGAGACGCACAACTTCCTGTTCTGTGAGTTCGCCACCGGGTTCCTGGAGTACTTTGACCTCAGCACAGACCCTTACCAGGTAAAGCTTTAAACCTGAACAAACATTTATATTCTGCACTCGATGCATTTTAAAAGCTTTCCTGCTCTCGCTCATCCGTTTCTGTCGTGTTATTTTGAAGATAATCTGCATCAGTTTCATCTCTTGCTGGATGAAACCTCTGAATGTCACTCCTAAGTTTAGTGTGACCCCGAGGCTGCGTGGTGATGATTTCCTGTGTGTCTGCAGCTGATAAACGCCGTGAGCTCTTTAGATCGGACGGTTCTCAATCAGCTCCACGTCCAGCTGATGGAGCTTCGAGGCTGCAAAGGACACAAGCAGTGCAACCCTCGCACTCGCTCAGTGGAGCTGGGTATGACACACACCCCCTCACTGAAGACATTTACCTGTTATTAGGTGTGCTGCAGATCCTCTGTTCTGAGGTGCAGGATGTTTCACTTGAAGCTTTCTGTCCAAAGACACTAATTAGTCGCTCATTTCTTTCCAGTGAGAGTGAATTGTGTCGTTTAAGATGATGATGTGGCTTTACCACTGAAGGTGGACAAGATTAATCCTTCCTCCTGGTTTTCACAGTTCAGAAACAGTTCATTATAATCTTCACATTTGCTCATCTTGATCTCTTTGAGTCCTTTGAGTCCCCAGCAGCAGTGAGGGGACCCTGCTCTGGGCCCCGTGTGCAACCTAAAACCATCTCTTAAGCTGTTTAAACTGGGTTGGAAGTGGGGTGGGGTCCCAGGAGGGTGCTTTCACAGTGGGGGGGGGGCATTTTGCACCAGCAGCCATTGCAGCCCTCCCAGGGGCAGGCTTTGGATCATCGGTGGGATGTATCCAGGCTGCAGTAAGCTTAACTCTTCTGTTTTTACTCGATATATCAGCATTTAGTGCATTATTCAGTCCTGGAAATCTTATGCAGCTGACCTGCTGCCTAGTGATATAGTCTAATGTACATTTATTAGTAAAGTTAAAAGTATCGGTCCGAACATGGAACCCTGTGGAACACCCTGAGGGACAACAATCAGAAACTTCCAGCAATCCAGAGTCAGTTCAGAAAAAGCAGGAACTCAAACTGCTGTTTGGGTTCAGAAAGCTGGGTCTTATGTTCCAGCTCAGTTATGTTACTCCACTCCTTCCAGGGCCGTGGATGTTGTCACCTTTAACAATCTGAAATATAATATGCCATTACAGCAGCTTTTCAACCATCTGTTTTAAACCTAAAAACAAGAGTTATGGATGGAAAAATCCCATCATTTTCCAACAGTTTTCCAAGTACTGGCTTGAACAGGCAGGATAGTGTTGATCCTATCCTTCCTCACCTGTGGGTGGTGCATCCAGGTGAGGTTATCATATGTTTATGTTTATGTTTATGCATTTAGCTTTTATCCAAAGCGACTTACACTGGTAGGCAATTAGGGTAAAGGGGCCTTGCCTGAGGACCCCTACTGGAGGCCTTTCATACAGAGGATTTGAACCCAGGTCACCCACATGAAAGATGGCATTACATTATCCATTATTATAAGATAACCTGATCAACTTTAAAAACCTTGAAATGTTCCTGTTACATCAGGAGAAGTGGATCCAAAGTTTACTTTACTTGATGAAATTAGGCTTTTCTGAGTTTCTGTGTAGTAATAAAAAGATTTTCATTAACCCTAAACAACCAAAAACATGAAACAATCCTATAAAGACAATGAAAACTTTATTCATGTCAAGTATTTCATTTAATTTAACTTATAGAAAGTGTCTCTTCTTACAGTCTTACAGTCGCTGTTTAACTCAATAACAGTTTGAAATTCCTCATAAAACTCTGCAGCTGAGACTCATTTCTTCATTATCCTCTCATATAAAACAGGTTTCCAGGACTGCCTGCTGGGAACTTCGTAATATTGTTAAAATCAGGAGCATCCTGACTCAGAGTGATGCAGAAAAACTGCTCCATGTTACTTCAGCATTAATTCTTTATTATCTGGCTGTCCCACAGACTCTCTGAAAAGGCTCCAGCTGATCCTAAAGGCTGAGGGATCCACACTCAGCTGCCAGTAATCACAGAAAATTATCAACCTTATTAGACATGATGGAGTGAAATAAAACGATCCAACTTTAATGATACATCTCCTCAGAGGAGAAGAGAATCCTCGTATCCTTCCTGAAAAGGCAAACATGCTCATTTTTCTGCACAAAAACTGTTAATGTGCAAAAAGTTCCTGTTTTTCAGCTTAAGCCAGCTTTGATTTAGTTGAAGTTGAGGCCAAAATGTTGCTGCGTACTTAAAATTAAAGTGTTAGTGCAACCAAAGCCATTTGTACTATATATAACTGGATGAGAATCGATAAGAAAACGGATAAGTAACCGAATCGATACGCGGTATCGATAC
The DNA here is from genome assembly GCA_036924055.1 of Leuresthes tenuis. Lineage (NCBI taxonomy): Eukaryota > Metazoa > Chordata > Actinopteri > Atheriniformes > Atherinopsidae > Leuresthes > Leuresthes tenuis. Next base: position 1,750,433 of record JAVGWW010000004.1, on the reverse strand, counting down.
GCTGTATCGATACGCGATATCGATACGCGATATATTGATGCACGCTATATCGATACGCGCTATATCGATACACGCTATATCGACGCGCGATATATCGATACGCGCTATATCGATGAGCGATATATCGATACGCGCTATATCGATACACGCTATATCGATGAGCGATATATCGATACGCGCTATATCGATGCGCGATATATCGATACGCGCTATATCGATACTGCCTGCTGGCATCTACACTATCCAGTCCCTCATGTGACCAGGTCGCTTACTGTTAGCAGTCATGTGTTGCTGTTAAACTTAAGCACACCAAAAACCAAGAGAAAAGGAATCCCAGTTGCCTCTGCTCACTGACCAATCAGATCTTCTTTTCAGAGGGGGAGCGGTCTCACGGCAGCTTTGATGACTACAGGTACACAAACGCTCTCACACGCCTTGTTTTCCTGCTCTGAATGCGGCATGATTAGCTGACGGAGCTGCAGGCTGCTGGTGGCGGTGCAGTGTGTGTGTAACACGGTGTGTGTCTGTGTGTGTGTGTCAGGCTGTTTGAAAGGAGGAAGTGGCCGAGAGTCAAGAAACCTTCATCAGCTCGAACCCTGTGAGTCTTCCTCTGTGTTCTCCTCTTCTTCTTGGCCTGCATGCTTCATCCATCCGAACATAAACCACATTTATTCATACCTCCACACAGTTTTTCCTTCATCTTCATAAACTAACGCCTGAAGCTGTTTCCCATTCAGATGAAGCCAGATACCAAGCAGACCTCAGGAGAAACTGCCAAAAACGTTCCTTTTCTGGGTTTTAAACCGCTGAAGCTGTTGTTTTCACCTAAAATCAGGTCTAATGTGTTGGTTAGAAATAGAAAAAGTCGAATTTGGGTAAAAGCGGAAGATTTTCTTTTGAAGCGAAAGATTAAATCGTATTTAAGGACGCTGACTTTAAGGCTGACGGTCCGAGGTTTTTTCACCTCTTCCGGTGGTTCTGGTGCTGATTCAGGGCTCCGGTCGGGTCCAGGTCCAGGTTAGTGTGATGAGGAACTGGCTGAAAGGATCACAGCGAGGCCTTCACCAGAAAATGAGTTCTGCACAAACTCATTTACGGGACCATCACAGGTCTGTGTGAGCAGGAGTTTTGTGTTTAAGGGACTTACAGGAAATAAAAGACGTCCTGAATCTGCCAGTAATCACAGAAAATTAACAACCTTATTAGACATGATGGAGTGAAATAAAATGATCCAACTTTAATGATACATCTCCTCAGAGGAGAAGAGAATCATCGTATCCTCAAAAGGCAAACATGCTCATTTTTCTGCACAAAATGTGCAAAAAGTTCCTGTTTTTCAGCTTAAGCCAGCTTTGATTTAGTTGAAGTTGAGGCCAAAATGCCACCAAAGCCATTTGTACTATATATAACTGGATGGGAATCGATAAGAAAACGATAAGTAACCGAATCGATACGCGATATCGATACGCGATATCGATACGCGATATCGATACTGCCTGCTGGCACCGCAGGAGTTTTGTGTTTAAGGGACTTACAGGAAATAAAAGACGTCTTAAATCTGCAGCTCTGCACAAACTGCTGACTCAGCATATGAACACATTCAGTCCTGATCCAAATGACAGACCAACAGCTTCTCTGCAGGTATGTCCAGGTGCAACAGCTCCACTCAGAAACATCTTCCTCAGACTCCTCAGACTCCTCAGACGTGCTGGAGTGCAGATTAACCTCAGAAACTCTGTCTGAACACACGGCTGCGGCCATCTTGCTTTAAGTTCCACGCAAACAGCAGATCTCCTGCGGTCATTTTGGCTTTGATTGCACCTGCTGTGGTCACCTGTGCGGCGGTGTAGAAGCAGCTGAGGGCCACCGGGGGGCCGCAGCAGGTTCCAAAGGGCCCACCGGGGCAGCTTAACAGCCATCTTTGTGTTTCAGTTTCTTTTGTTTCCATCAGTCGCTGCATGTTTCTGCCGCCTGCTTGTGCCTCAGTCGTCTGTCTGCTAACACGCCAGCGAGCGCACCTGCTGTGGTTAAATCTGACACCTGTGTGTGTGTGTGTGTGTGTGTGTGTGTGTGTGTGTGTGTGTGTGTGTGCGTGTGTGTGTGTGTGTGTGTGTGTGTGTGTCCAGAGGTCCAATCTGGGACGGCTGGAAGGGCTAAGCCTCCCGATTGGCTGAAGCTGGCTTCTGGCTCCGCCCACAGCAGCCCGAAGGAGGAAAGCGTGGTTGCCGAGACGACGGCTTCGCTCGACCACCACGCCCCCACCTCACCTGGCAGCCAGTCAGCTTCTGCAGTCTCTGTGACATCACTCGGCCCTCCCACCCTGTTGCTCGGGGAGACGCTGGGACGAAACGGTGGCCACACATCTTCATCCTCTCCTCCTCCCTCCTCCTCCTCTTCCTCCTCCTGCTCAGAGGAGGAAGGCTCCGGGTGGAGGAGCCAGAGGGAGGAGCCAGAGGAGGAGGTGGAGGAGAACGAGGAGGAGGTGGAGGAGCAGGCAGGGAGGTTGTGTTTGTAAAGTTCCAGCCTTCCAGGTTAGGCTCCCTGGCTTTCCAGGCTAGACTCCCTGGCTTTCCAGGCTAGACTCCCTGGCCTTCCAGGCGAGGCTCCCTGGCCTTCCAGGCGAGGCTCCCTGGCCTTCCAGGTTAGACTCCCTGGCCTTCCAGGCGAGGCTCCCTGGCCTTCCAGGCGAGGCTCCCTGGCCTTCCAGGCAAGGCTCCCTGGCTTTCCAGGAGAGGCTCCCTGGCCTTCCAGGTGAGGCTCCCTGGCCTTCCAGGCGAGGCTCCCTGGCTTTCCAGGCGAGGCTCCCTGGCCTTCCAGGCGAGGCTCCCTGGCCTTCCAGGTTAGACTCCCTGGCCTTCCAGGCGAGGCTCCCTGGCCTTCCAGGCGAGGCTTCCTGGCCTTCCAGGCGAGGCTTCCTGGCCTTCCAGGTTAGGCTCCCTGGCCTTCCAGGAGAGGCTCCCTGGCCTTCCAGGTTAGGCTCCCTGGCTTTCCAGGTGAGGCTCCCTGGCCTTCCAGGTTAGGCTCCCTGGCCTTCCAGGCGAGGCTCCCTGGCTTTCCAGGCGAGGCTCCCTGGCCTTCCAGGCGAGGCTCCCTGGCCTTCCAGGCGAGGCTCCCTGGCCTTCCAGGTGAGGCTCCCTGGCTTTCCAGGTGAGGCTCCCTGGCCTTCCAGGCGAGGCTCCCTGGCCTTCCAGGTTAGACTCCCTGGCCTTCCAGGTTAGACTCCCTGGCCTTCCAGGCGAGGCTCCCTGGCCTTCCAGGTTAGACTCCCTGGCCTTCCAGGCGAGGCTCCCTGGCCTTCCAGGTTAGGCTCCCTGGCCTTCCAGGTTAGGCTCCCTGGCCTTCCAGGCGAGGCTCCCTGGCCTTCCAGGTTAGACTCCCTGGCCTTCCAGGCGAGGCTCCCTGGCCTTCCAGGTTAGACTCCCTGGCCTTCCAGGCGAGGCTCCCTGGCCTTCCAGGTGAGGCTCCCTGGCCTTCCAGGTGAGGCTCCCTGGCCTTCCAGGCGAGGCTCCCTGGCCTTCCAGGCGAGGCTCCCTGGCCTTCCAGGTTAGGCTCCCTGGCCTTCCAGGCGAGGCTCCCTGGCCTTCCAGGTGAGGCTCCCTGGCCTTCCAGGCGAGGCTCCCTGGCCTTCCAGGTGAGGCTCCCTGGCCTTCCAGGTTAGGCTCCCTGGCCTTCCAGGCGAGGCTCCCTGGCCTTCCAGGTGAGGCTCCCTGGCCTTCCAGGTGAGGCTCCCTGGCCTTCCAGGTTAGACTCCCTGGCCTTCCAGGCGAGGCTCCCTGCCCTCCTGGAAACCTCACAACATAATTCTGTTCTTATCCATTAATTTTTGGCTGTAATCGGTTTTTTCGGACTCCTTCCTGGCAGAAATCATGTTTCAGGTCTTTTGCAGTTATGTTTTTCTCCTTTTTTCATTGGTAATAAATCAACTTGTTAAAGAAACAGCTTAAAATGATGTTGCTGCTCCAGCAGATTGTTTACGCTGATCAACAGGAGGGAGATTCTGGTCCTCATGAGATATTTTCTTGTTTTTACAGAACTTCAGAACTAAAAACTGGTTTAAACAAGAAAACGTGTTTTATTCTAACATGAAAGCTGGTGGAAACTTCCTTAATTCATGCTATTATGACATCTTTTCCTTTTTAAAGTTACTGAATTAGTTTTTTGTAAACAAATTCTATTGTTGTCACGTATTTCCGAAGTTTTTACACGATATTCATGTTGTGACATTAATGTAAAAAAAAAGAAAATATTAATCTTTTCAATAATAATTTTTAAAAAGTCATATATTGTACAAAGCTGCTGGAGATATTTTAACAAACTTGTTCTGTTTGTCCCTTTAAGATCTTTTTGTTAACGAAACAGAATCATATCTCATAATATTGTGGAAACCCCCCCGTAGTTTACACCAAGTGTGGAGTATTTTCTCATTGTTGTGTTGTATCTTGTAATATCTGAATATTTTACTAACAAGAAAAAATGTCATAATATAAGAAAAGAAAAGAGAAAAGTTCCCGTTGGTCTTCCTCGGCTGCACTTCCATCAGACGGCCAGCAGGGGGCACCGGTCCTACAGCCTGAACTGCAGAAGAAGAAGACAAAGCAAACAAAGTCATGTGACTCCGTACCTCTTTGTTTACTCACTTTGTTTCTCTTCCATCCCTCCAAAGTGTAAAAACCTCCTTTTTTTTGCGATAATTCAAGTTTAATTTCTTTTTCTGTTGATTAAATTCATTAAATGAGCTGGATGAAAACACAACTACTGTCACTTTAAGTAAGATTAGCAGAACAAACCTCCTCCTCTGACCTCTCAGTGGCCACATACATGTCGTGTTTATATTTAGTCTTTTTAACCGTCTGTAAAGACATCAAAGGACCCGTTTGTGTTACTAAACTGAGACGAAAGCACACAGACTTCCTCGTCCGACGCTCTGACATCACTGCTGACATCACTGCTGACATCACAGCTGAGGACGTGAAGGCCATGTCTGTATATGTTCCTCCTCTAACTCCAGTGACGGTCGCCATTGTGACAACAGAGCTGCGGTTTTTACTAACCTGGTGACTGACTACAGTACCCACAATGCAACACGGGAGCCCCGAAGAGGACGACAGAGACGAAAAAAAATCTAATCTTTTGATGTTTTGTGAGTCATTCAGAAGTGGACTAGATGACGACGTCATCGGGACCAAAACTTGTTGTTTTGTGATTTGTTTTTAAAGGCTGTGTTCTGATTTTTAAACCATCCAATCACCTCCTTCCTCCACATCTTCCCTCTCAGTTTTGTCCTCTCAGTGTGTTCATTTTTATAATTTAACCAAAATCAACCCACAGATCATGAATTGTAAAAGCTGGATCCACACAGGAAGTGAAGGCAGGAAACGGCTGATTTCCACAGCTGAAGAATCATTAATGCTGTCAAATATTCTTCTGCTGTTGCACATAAAGTGTTGAGGTTCTAACAGGTTCTCGTCTGCTGCATGTGTTTGATTCCCTGGACTTAATATTGCATTGATATTAACTGATTTTAAAAGAATACTCAGGAGGTTGACACAAGTCAGGCACCGCTGGTCGAACACACCTGGAGGCTTCTGATCACAACTCGCAAGCATCTTTCACATCAAGTTTCACATTAGAACAAACATTAAAGCCACAGTAAAGAAGGTTAAAACAATGTGTTTTTGACTCATTCTGACCAGAACTGCTTCAGAGCGCCCAGAGGCTGAGATTCCAGGATTTACTTTGGTCAGTTTTATTTCTCTGTGGCCTCTTCAGCATCACAACAGATTCATGTGTCTGACTGCACAGAGATGTGTGATCATGACTGTGGTGTTACAGCCCAGAACTGTTCACACTTTGGAGTGTTCACATTTTGGAGTAAACATCTGAGTGTGTTCACACTTTGGAGTGTTCACACTTTGGAGTGTTCACACTTTGGAGTGAACATCTGAGTGTGTTAACACTTTGGAGTGTGTTCACACTTTGGATTAAACATCGGGGTGTGTTCACACTTTGGAGTGAACATCGGGGGGTGTTCACACTTTGGATTAAACATCGGGGTGTGTTCACACTTTGGAGTGTTCACACTTTGGAGTGAACATCGGGGGGTGTTCACACTTTGGATTAAACATCGGGGTGTGTTCACACTTTGGATTAAACATCGGGGTGTGTTCACACTTTGGAGTGAATATCGGGGTGTGTTCACACTTTGGAGAGTGTTCACACTTTGGAGTGAACATCGGGGTGTATTCACACTTTGGAGTGTTCACACTTTGGAGTGAACATCTGAGTGTGTTCACACTTTGGAGTGAACATCGGGGTGTGTTCACACTTTGGAGTGAACATCTGAGTGTGTTCACACTTGAGTGTTCGTACTTTGGAGTGAACATCGGGGGGTGTTCACACTTTGGATTAAACATCGGGGTGTGTTCACACTTTGGATTAAACATCGGGGTGTGTTCACACTTTGGATTAAACATCGGGGTGTGTTCACACTTTGGAGTAAACATCGGGGTGTGTTCACACTTTGGAGAGTGTTCACACTTTGGAGTGTTCACACTTTGAGTGAACATCGGGGTGTATTCACACTTTGGAGTGAACATCTGAGTGTGTTCACACTTTGGAGTGTTCGCACTTTGGAGTAAACATCGGGGTGTGTTCACACTTTGGAGTGAACATCGGGGTGTGTTCACACTTTGGAGTGTTCACACTTTGGAGTGAACATCTGAGTGTGTTCACACTTTGGGGTGTGTTCACACTTTGGAGTGAACATCGGGGTGTGTTCACACTTTGGAGAGTGTTCACACTTTGGAGTGAACATCGGGGTGTGTTCACACTTTGGAGTGTTCACACTTTGGAGTGAACATCTGAGTGTGTTCACACTTTGGAGAGTGTTCACACTTTGGAGTGAACATCTGAGTGTGTTCACACTTTGGGGTGTGTTCACACTTTGGAGTAAACATCGGGGTGTGTTCACACTTTGGAGAGTGTTCACACTTTGGAGTGTTCACACTTTGAGTGAACATCGGGGTGTATTCACACTTTGGAGTGTTCACACTTTGGAGTGAACATCTGAGTGTGTTCATACTTTGGAGTAAACATCGGGGTGTGTTCACACTTTGGAGTGAACATCGGGGTGTGTTCACACTTTGGAGTAAACATCGGGGTGTGTTCACACTTTGGAGTGAACATCTGAGTGTGTTCACACTTTGGAGTGAACATCGGGGTGTGTTCACACTTTGGAGAGTGTTCACACTTTGGAGTGAACATCGGGGTGTGTTCACACTTTGGAGTGAACTTCGGGGTGTGTTCACACTTCACAGGTTCAGTTCGATCAGAATTAACTAAACAGCAGCCGTTTCTCATTAAAGTTCTGCACAGAAGTCTTTTATTTCCTTTATACATTTCTTTGCGATATCTCCCCAGATGAAGCCTGTAAAGAGCGACTTAAATCCAGTGATCAGATTCATCAGAACTTATGGGGCTGTTGGGAAGTTTCATCAGTTAATATTCATGAGAGATGAACTTACAACTTATGTTTTTTCTTAAAAGAGATTAAATAAATATGTGCGATTGGCAAAGAGAAGCAGGACCAAACACCTTCTGGGATGGATCGGTGGTCCGTTGGTTGAGGGCAGTGTGTGAAATGTCCTGAATTGGTTTGGATCGGTTTAGCTTCTGGGATGGTTTTCTTTGGCTTTGAGCTTCTGATACTGATTCTTCTGAGAGAGGAAGGCTGAAAGCTTCCTCAGACTCCTGCGCTGGTGACCTATCCCACATGTTTTCTGGATGGTTTGGATTAAGAGTTAAAAACACCTGGTTTGGGGGCTAAACTATACTGCTGTCTGTTTCTCTTTAAACCCTCACTGTGTTTGCTCTGCGGTGCTATTTGCTGTCCAACAACAACCCCGGCTGACTTTGAACGGACTTCTAAATGTTGAGGTGTGTTTTTATAAAGACTCAGACTGATGTGGTCCAGCTGAGACCGGATGGACACACAGAAGGACAAGCTTTGATTGGAAGATGAAGGGATGAGCTGACCAATGGAGGGTTCATGCAGCCTGTTAATATGGATCTAACACGCCTGTACAGTCCCTGACCGGCAGATACACCGACTGGTTTTAGTATGTGAATAAAGTGTTGAATGCCAAAATATACCAAATGCATCAAAGCGTGTTTCTGTGTTAAACTGATAAACTGAGATACTTTTATCCCAAAATGTGTTGAAAAACTTTAGTCCAGAAGGAAAATAAAAGGTTAAGAAAGTATAGAAATCAAATTAAACAACTTTTGTTTAATTGCAGACATTATGAACACAAGATATTTCATGTTTCGTCTCACATATAAACAGGTTTCTGCCTTCTTTCACCTTCATAATATCATTAAAATCAGGAACATCCTGTCTCAGAGCAGAGATGGGAGGCAGAGCCTTCAGTTATCAGGCCCCTAAAAGCAGAATGGGAGGCAGAGCCTTCAGTTATCAGGCCCCTAAAAGCAGAATGGGAGGCAGAGCCTTCAGTTATCAGGCCCCTAAAAGCAGAATGGGAGGCAGAGCCTTCAGTTATCAGGCCCCTAAAAGCAGAACGGGAGGCAGAGCCTTCAGTTATCAGGCCCCTAAAAGCAGAATGGGAGGCAGAGCCTTCAGTTATCAGGCCCCTAAAAGCAGAATGGGAGGCAGAGCCTTCAGTTATCAGGCCCCTCTCTGTGGAACCAGCTGCTAGTTTGGCTTCAGGAAGCAGACACCCTCTCTACCTTTAAGATCAGACTGAAACTTTCCTTTCTGATAAAGCTTATAGTTAGGGATGGCTCAGGTGAGCCTGAAACATCCCATAGTTCTGCTGCTATAGGCCCAGCCTGCTGGGGGAGCTCCCATGATGCACCTCTCCTCCCTCCATGTACAGATGACATCATTGTTGGTTAATTCAGTTCATATTTAAATTTACTGTCCTGTGTGTTTGAAATACATTGAAATTATTTTTATTTGACACGAGCAACTTAAAAAAAAAAGATTATTATGAGCAAATCTTCCAACAAAATACAGTTCTGTAGCTAATCTGTCAGCAGAGAAAGTGGCTCTGGTTGGTTGGTTGTTGCTGGACAGATCCGGATCTCTTCCAGTTCTACAGGAGTCAGTTTGGTTCGGTTCTGGTTGTGTTGAACCAGGAGGAGGCAGACAGACTGGAGAGGTCTCAGCTGGCCTGAGGCTGATTCCCTCGGACAGAGCTGAGTCCTGGAAGCTTTGCTCAGACTATTCACAGACTGGGCCTGGAGGATGAGAACTAGAAGATGGAGCTATAATAATAATGTAATAAACTATAAGTGCACAAAGGAAAATACGCCAGGAGGTTCCTGAGAATCATCAGGTTTTTAATTTATCATCAGCATCACAGCAGGCCACCGTAGAGCCGTACAGAACTTACAGGGAGACACAACATTAAGAAGATGGGAAACACTTCTTTATGTTTATCAGACGTCTTTTTCCTTAACTCTCGGCACCGAAAACCCGTCCACAGCTTCACTAAAGCAGAACCAAACCCACCGCAGTCAGACTTCACTCCGGCACGCAGACGGCTGGTCGTCACTCAGCGATCTGCAGAAACACGAACAGAACATCAGAAACACGGCGAGCAGAAGCTCAGCGGGGACCCGGCCGCTGCTCCGGCTCACCCACCACGGCCACCTTGCTGCTTTGTTCACGGGTTCGAATCCGCAGCTTGTTGACGGTCGTCTCTGCGATGTCGGCTCGCTCCTCGGCATCGTCCAGCTCGTGTTGGACTTTCCGAAAACGCACGACGCCACAGCTCACCTGCTCCTCCTGGTGGACAAACAGAGGAACAACATCACAGCAGACCTCAGGGAAACTGTGGTGTCAAGCTGTCAGGATGTCTAACAATCCATGAATGTAATATAATAACAATAATATTAGTAATAATATTATAGATAACACCAATGTGTAGCTCTGAGTCAATCATTAATGAATGCATGTGCGACAGTAGGGCGCCATGTGTCCAGGAAGGGCTTTACAAAGCCAACACCATCTCTGTTTTATAGTTAGGACTATAATGTATGGCCTCCACGCACAGTCGAAATGATGCTCACCGGAGCTAATTACCGGCCATGATGTCCACGCTACGTGCAAAGATGGTAAACAGGAGATCTGGATGTAGGGGAAAGGTCAGGAGTAGGAGGAGGGACTATTATATGAATAAATGGGTTTTAAATAAGACAGAACAATGGGCCCATCCTCGGGTAAATATAGTAAATAAGACATGGTGGAAAAATGGGGAAAATACGCCATATGAAAGGAGGGGCCTCAGGCCCAGATTGAGAAGAGACTTCAGACTCAGCCCGGGCTACTTCTCATGCATGGTCATATTGTATCTCTGCAATAAACCATCATTGGACTCAGCTGAATCTGTCTCATCTTTGATTCTTCTCATCTTTAACTACTGATTATAGCATATTAGGTAAACTGAACTCCACAGAAACTCCACAACAAAACCAGAGTGGCTCTTTTGAGGATAACCCTCCTTATCAAAGCAGGAGGAGAGACTCACGACACCACAGCTCACCTGCTCCTCCTGGTGGACAAACAGAGGAACAACATCACAGCAGACTTTAGGGAAACTGTGGTGTCAAGCTATCAGGATGTCTAACAATCCATGTAATATTACACCAAGGTGTAGCTCTGAGTCAATCATTAATGAATGCATGTGCAACAGTAGGGCGCCATGTGTCCAGGAAGGGCTTTACAAAGCAAACACCATCTCTGTTTTATAGTTAGGACTATAATGTATGGCCTCCACGCTAATAACAGTCGAAATGATGCTCACTGGAGCTAATTATGATGTCCACGCTACGTTGAAAGATGGTAAACAGGAGATATGGATGTAGGGGAAAGGTCAGGAGTAGTAGGAGGGACTATTATATGAATAAATGGGTTTTAAATAAGACAGAACAATGGGCCCATCCTCGGGTAAATATAGTAAATAAGACATAATGGTGGAAAAATGGGGAAAATAGCCATATGAAAGGAGGGGCCTCAGGCCCAGATTGTATAAAAGAGGGGAAACTTTCAGGAGAGACTTCAGACTTAACCCGGGCTACTTCTCATGGTCATATTGTAACTCTGCAATAAACCATCATTGGACTCAGCTGAATCTGTCTCATCTTTGATTCTTCTCATCTTTAACTACTGATTATAGCATATTAGGTAAACTGAACGTCCACAGAAACTCCACAACAAAACCAGAGTGGCTCTTTTGAGGATAACCCTCCTTATCAAAGCAGGAGGAGAGACTCACGGCGCTCTCTGCTTGTCTCTTGTAGCTCTTGACTTTGGTCTGAAGCTTCTCAATCAGCTCCTGCATCCTCAGCAAAGTCTTCCTGTCCTCCTCCGACTGCAGGAACAAACAGAACCGGTAAACACCCCCGACCCAACAGAGCCTCTGTTAACCTGCAGCAGCTGGATCACACCTGGTACGTCAGCTCTTTGACTCTCCTCTCGTAGCGGCGGACTCCTTTCTGGAGCTCCTCGCTCCTCTTCTGCTCCACCATCAGCTCCGTCTGCAGCTCCCTCACCTGCAGACAGCAGGGATCCAGTTTTATCGGCTGCATCAGCTGGAGGGAAGTTGGCTAAAATGTTGTCAGGTTTGAACTCAGTTCAGGGGTCTCAGCTCCGCACAGAAAGCCAAATGTTACTCGGAAGCACTTTGAAGTGTTTTATCTTCTCTTTTAGGTTAAATCCCAGAATCTTTTAGTTAGATTTATTAACTGATTTTTCTGTAATTTGACTTCAACATAGATGAACATCTATAGAGAAGTTTCTGCTGTAATAACACATTTCTCCAGGTTGTTTTTAAATGTGCCTCAGAGCTGTGAAACGATCAGAGATTAAAGTTTTACTGTTTTTATTCCTCTTCATCATCAGCCTCAAGCTCCTGAAGCTGCATGAATGTTTGAATGTTGTTTCCAGCAGTTTAAGTACAATTTAAGGTAGTTAACTACGAGATTAAATGTGGAAAGTAAATCCTGCAAATATTCGACCAATCAGAAGCACTTTAGGCCAAACTGTGGAAAGTCTTCTAAATAAATCCAATAGTTTTTAGTGAACTTCTAACCGGGGGCTCACAACCCGCCGCTTCTACTTCTTCTGCCGCCGGAAGCAGCCAAAGGGGCGGGGCTTATATGTATAGCAACTAGTATATATATATAATATTCCATCCATACATCGGTTCCCTCTTTCACCATGGATCGTACACTTGGCAGCCTTCTTAGTGTTTCTTTGTGTTTGCGCTCTGCCGTTTTCCGCTTTTTTCCACCTTTTTTTCGCCTTTTTTCCGCTTTTTTCCACCTTTTTTTCGCCTTTTTTCCCGCCTTTTTTCCCCGCCTTTTTCCGCCTTCGGAATCCAGATCGGCCCTAATTGGCTGTCGTCGCGTAGCGTCACTGCTCATTTGCATAAAGTTGAGCCTTTCTCAACTCTTGAAGCTCACGAAGCTCACAACGCCGGCTTACATTGAAAATGAACGGCAGCTGGCCGCTCACGACGCTTTTGCCCCCGGTTACTGACCTTTGTTAGGCTCATCTGAGGCTGAGATACCGCAGTTTACAGCTTTGGTTTCCAGCCCCGCACCACACTGGCCTCTTTGTGGCCTCTTAAACATGCCAACAAACGCATGTGTGGCTGCACATGTGCAGGGTTCACACAGAGGCTTGTTTTTGTGACTGTGGCGTTACATCCACAACTGTAGGGGGAGCCAAAGGTGCCACATCCTGAAACACTGACATGCAGTTCCTCTCGCGGCCACTAGAGGTCACAGTTCCCATGATAAAGGGGATGTTTTCTGAGCTAAAAGGTGTTGGTTCCTGCAGTTCAGCGAGTTCCCACTCACTCTTGTCTCCAGTTTATGAAGCTGTTTCTTTCCTCCCTTCATTGCCATCTGCTCCGTCTCATCCAGTTTGATCTGCAGCTCTGCGTGAAACACAATCATTTATCAGTTAGAACCCAACAGAACATTTGGCAGCAGGACACCTGAAATGGTTTCAAAGCTGAGAATCTGCTGCTAAAACACATTCATTACATTTCTGTGCATGCGCCCTCTTCCTCTGCTGATCTGGGATGTTCAAGTCAAAGGTTTTTGATCAATTAGAAGAGGAAACAAAAGGTAGAAAACTGTGGAACCCATGGGCGTAACCATGGTTTAGACATGGGGGGGGTCCAAGAAAAAAAAAATTGTTAAGTGCATTATCTACAATTCTTTACTTATATATGAAGAATTGGACATTTAGAACATAATTTAGAGGACTACATTGACCATGTAAGTTCACATCTAAAGGAATAGTGTAATTTCTCCGAGACAGTGACTGCCCCCCCCACTTTGTTTTGGTTAGTTGCTTACTGTTTACTGACCTTAAACACACCTACCAATTACAATTATGCTCTTCCAGTAGTTCTGTAGCAAATAGGACAGCTTCCAATGGAAAACGACCAAATACCCAAAGCATGTTTATGGAAATATTTTAATAAGGACAACTAATGATGTAACAAATTACAGACTTTTCCTTTAACAAAAAATGTGCCGAGGACTTTTAAGTCCAGGTTCATTTCTATTGTGTCAATGTCTCAAAATGTGCATTAACAATGAAAAGTCTAATAGTCTAATGTTATTTTTGTTTTAAGTTGTTTTATTTTGAAAGGGGGCGGAAGTTTATTTTGTTGATTCTGTGTTGGATTTCCTGTTCTGGTACAATCTGCTCCGTCAAAAGTAGAAGTCCAACGTAAAGATAAGGAGAGCCGCTGCTGAGACCGCGGCGCAGCCGTTACGTTCCCATGGTAACACACGCAAGCGCGCCCGGTGGGTCACTCTCATTGGCTAGAGTGTTAGCATCAACAACGGCGACCGCGGCGCAGCCGTTACCATGGTAACACACGGAAATACACTGAAAATAAATAAGACATAACAAGAGACCGATCCCTTGACAGGGTTCATAAAAGGAGAACATGCATTTTACATATTTTCTGCTGTATATTGGGGGGGACACGAGCCCCCCAAAGAATGCGTGGTTACGCCATAGGTGGAATGACACGAAAGCCATAACAAATAATTAATTTGTGAAAAAATAAGAGTATGTGTGAGAAATAAAGGCTAAACGTTTCCTGACAGCGTAGAACCAGCACCTCCCGTCGGCCTCGTGCACCTTTTGCTGTGGACTCCATGTTCTTCTTCATCCTCTCCAGCATTGCGCTGCAGTCCTGCTCGGTCCTCAGCTCCTCCGCCATCAGAGCCGCCTGGTGAGACACAAACATGAACAGGATTCAGATGCGACCCGCTGAATCTGATTCCAGGTCTCGGAAAAAGGTTAAAACACCCAAAAATCTCAGGAAACAAAGGTCAGGGGTCAGAGGTCAGGACTGACATCAGTGATGGCCTTCTTGGCTTTCTCGCTGGCGCTGTGGCTCTCCTGCACCGCCTCGTCCACCTCTCCTGACAGCAGGGACAGATCCGCCTCCAGCCTCCTCTTCTGGTTCAGCAGACCTGCGTTCTGACACACGGGAAGACATTTTAATCGGTTCCGTGCGGCGGCGGTGAACCTCTACGCCGATGACGCCTCAGTCTTCAGATGAGTCTGAGCTTGTACCTGTGAGGCGAGGAGGTTGACTCTCTCCACCACCTCCACCAGCTCATGTTCGGCCATCCTGCGGGCGCGGTCCGTCTGTTCCAGGATCTCACGTAGCTCCTCCTCCTCCGCTGTCATCAGCGAGCAGCGGCGCTCCAACAGGACGATCTGTTCTTTGAGCTGATTGGTCAGCTGGACTTTGTCCTCCAGCTCCACCTGCTGCTCTTTGACCTGCGACAAACGGACACAAATGATCTCTGTCCTCCTGCTCCTGCAGACTTTTACTGGCACCGGCTGGAGAAAACTGGTTCAGATGAATTAAAGGCCCAGACCTGATGGGACCAGGTGAGGCTACCTGAGTCTGCAGGTGCCGGATGCTCCTCTGGCTGTCGGCCGCCTGCCTGTTGGCGTGTCCCAGCTGAACCTCCATCTCATTTAGGTCTGACTCCATCTTCTTCCTCAGACGAACCGCCTCGCTGCGGCTGCGGACCTCCGCCTCCAAGCTGGCCTGCAGCGTCTCCGTGGAAAGCTGGTGGCTCCGCCTGGTGGACAGTTCTGGTATTACTACTCACAGACCTTAATGATATTTACAGCTCTGGTACAATTTAAGATTGTGATTGGCCGACTGAGCTCTTACATCATCAAAAATGTTTCCAGAAAAGTGTAAAAACAAGCTTTTAAACACAGTGAAAAAGGATTTTTAGTGTCTTCTTCACTGGTTTATATCAGTTAACGAATTACAGGTTTAAGTTTTGTATTTTGCACCTGAGGTTGTCAACCTCTTCATCTTTCTCGGCAATTTTTCGCTCGATCTCGGTCCTGATCTTCTGCAGCTCCATCTGGATCCTCGTGGTCTTGCTCTCCTCGTGCTCCAAGGTGCCCTGGTTGGTGGAGAATGAGCAGATAAACCAGTTCAGCCACCGGCTCAGACGATAGAGATCCACAGCATATCCACAGCAGGTTACCTCTGCCTCCTCCAGAGCGGCTCTGATGTCGCTCTTCTCCACGTCGAGGATCTTCTTCATCCTCTCCAGCTCATGGATGGTCTTCCCTCCGTGACTGATCTGATCCGTCAGGTCCAGGATCTCCTCTGGACCCATCAACGGGAAGAAGAGGTCAAGGTCACCACATTTTTACTGACTAACCGGGGGTTTACACCAAAAGCGTCGTGAGCGGCAGGCTGCCGTTCATTTTCAATGTAAGCTGGCGTCGATGAGCGGCCGGCGTTGTGAGCTTCAAGAGCTTCAAGAGTTGAGAAAGGCTCAACTTTATGCAAATGAGCAGTGACGCTACGCGACGACAGCCAATTAGGGCCGAAAAAGGTGAAAAAAAGGTGGAAAAAATGCGAAAAAAAAGGTGGAAAAAAACGGAAAACGGCAGAGCGCAAACACAAAGAAACACAAAGAGCCCAGAGTACGATCCATGGTGAAAGAGGGAACCGATGTATGGATGGATTATTATATATATGCTAGTTGCTATACATATAAGCCCCGCCCTAGAAGTAGAAGCGGCAGGTTGTGAGCCCCCGGTTAGGCTGGTAAACCCTGGAAGCATTTGATTCCTTTAACATGGCACAAAAGGTATAAAATAGCCTCTTTTCTCTCTATTTCTTCCCACCGGTATCATAAAACCGTTGGACTGTGCCTCAGAAATACAAAGATGTACCTTGCAGGTTCCTGTTTTCTCGTTTAAGCGTCTCCAGGTGATCCAGAGCTTCCTCGTAGCAGTTCTTCAGTTTGAAGAGCTCCGTGCTCAGACTGCGGGACTCTTTCTGCGACGCTTCCAGCTCCGTCTGACTCTCATCAAACTTCAGCTTCCAGTCGCTCAGCAGCTGCATCACACAACACAAACCGGCCTGTTTCCCAGCTCCTTCCACATCTACAGCTCCTACTCTAACGGCTGCCGTCTCTTTGGACTGACCTTATCGAAGTTCCGCTGCTTCTTGTCCAGAGCCAGAGCGGCGGCGTTGGAGCGCTCCAGCTCCACCGCCAGGTCTTGGATCTCCATCTGCAGGCGCTGTTTGGTTTTGTCCAGCGAGGAGCATTTGGCCTGAGAAGCCTCCGTTGCTTCTTCTGCAGCCTGAAGTTTCACAACTAACTTCTTCCTGCAGACACAGAAAAGGCTCATTCTCCTTAGAGAATATGTTCTTAAATATGAGGTTATATTAAAGATCTGCTTCATGCAAAAAGGTCATCGACATTTCCAGGTCAGTTTCTTTGATTTCAGATACTTTTATCCCAAAATGTGTTAAAAAACTTTAGTCCAGAAGGAAAATCAAATCATAAAAGGTTAGGAAAGTACAGAAATCAAATTAAACAACTTTTGTTTAATTTCAGACAGTATGAACAGAAGATATTTCATGTTTCGTCTCACATATAAACTGGTTTCTGCCTTCTTTCACCTTCGTAATATCGTTAAAATCAGGAACATCCTGTCTCAGGGTGATGCAGAGAAACAGGCCCCTAAAAGCAGAATGGGAGGCAGAGCCTTCAGTTATCAGGCCCCTAAAAGCAGAATGGGAGGCAGAGCCTTCAGTTATCAGGCCCCTAAAAGCAGAATGGGAGGCAGAGCCTTCAGTTATCAGGCCCCTAAAAGCAGAATGGGAGGCAGAGCCTTCAGTTATCAGGCCCCTAAAAGCAGAATGGGAGGCAGAGCCTTCAGTTATCAGGCCCCTAAAAGCAGAATGGGAGGTAGAGCCTTCAGTTATCAGGCCCCTAAAAGCAGAATGGGAGGCAGAGCCTTCAGTTATCAGGCCCCTAAAAGCAGAATGGGAGGCAGAGCCTTCAGTTATCAGGCCCCTAAAAGCAGAATGGGAGGCAGAGCCTTCAGTTATCAGGCCCCTAAAAGCAGAATGGGAGGCAGAGCCTTCAGTTATCAGGGCCCTAAAAGCAGAATGGGAGGCAGAGCCTTCAGTTATCAGGCCCCTAAAAGCAGAATGGGAGGCAGAGCCTTCAGTTATCAGGCCCCTAAAAGCAGAACGGGAGGCAGAGCCTTCAGTTATCAAGCCCCTAAAAGCAGAATGGGAGGCAGAGCCTTCAGTTATCAGGCCCCTAAAAGCAGAATGGGAGGCAGAGCCTTCAGTTATCAGGCCCCTAAAAGCAGAATGGGAGGCAGAGCCTTCAGTTATCAGGCCCCTAAAAGCAGAATGGGAGGCAGAGCCTTCAGTTATCAGGCCCCTAAAAGCAGAACGGGAGGCAGAGCCTTCAGTTATCAGGCCCCTAAAAGCAGAATGGGAGGCAGAGCCTTCAGTTATCAGGCCCCTAAAAGCAGAATGGGAGGCAGAGCCTTCAGTTATCAGGCCCCTAAAAGCAGAATGGGAGGCAGAGCCTTCAGTTATCAGGCCCCTAAAAGCAGAATGGGAGGCAGAGCCTTCAGTTATCAGGCCCCTAAAAGCAGAATGGGAGGCAGAGCCTTCAGTTATCAGGCCCCTAAAAGCAGAATGGGAGGCAGAGCCTTCAGTTATCAGGCCCCTAAAAGCAGAATGGGAGGCAGAGCCTTCAGTTATCAGGCCCCTAAAAGCAGAATGGGAGGCAGAGCCTTCAGTTATCAGGCCCCTAAAAGCAGAATGGGAGGCAGAGCCTTCAGTTATCAGGCCCCTAAAAGCAGAATGGGAGGCAGAGCCTTCAGTTATCAGGCCCCTAAAAGCAGAATGGGAGGCAGAGCCTTCAGTTATCAGGCCCCTAAAAGCAGAATGGGAGGCAGAGCCTTCAGTTATCAGGCCCCTGAAAGCAGAATGGGAGGCAGAGCCTTCAGTTATCAGGCCCCTAAAAGCAGAATGGGAGGCAGAGCCTTCAGTTATCAGGCCCCTAAAAGCAGAATGGGAGGCAGAGCCTTCAGTTATCAGGCCCCTAAAAGCAGAATGGGAGGCAGAGCCTTCAGTTATCAGGCCCCTAAAAGCAGAATGGGAGGCAGAGCCTTCAGTTATCAGGCCCCTAAAAGCAGAATGGGAGGCAGAGCCTTCAGTTATCAGGCCCCTCTCTGTGGAACCAGCTGCCAGTTTGGCTTCAGGAAGCAGACACCCTCTCTACCTTTAAGATCAGGCTGAAACTTTCCTTTCTGATGAAGCTTATAGTTAGGGATGGCTCAGGTGAGCCTGAAACATCCCATAGTTCTGCTGCTATAGGTCCAGCCTGCTGGGGGAGCTCCCATGATGCACCTTTCCTCACTTTGCTCTCTTTCTCCCCCTGTTTAATTTCTCAAATGATTTTATGTCCATGTGACATTATTGTGGTTATTAACTTGTGTTTCCCTGTTCCAGCAGGTATCCTTTGAATGGTGTTATGGTGTTTTTCCCCCTCTTTTCCCTCTTTTCTGTCTCTTTACCACATCTCTATCATCTTACTTTGCATCCTCCAGCTCCTCTATTCTCAGCACAGCTTCGGTCTCGTACTTCGCCCTCCACTGAACCGCCTGACTGTTGGCTTTAGACAGCGCCCTCTGCAGCTCAGCTTTGGCCTCCTGCTCCTCTTCCAGCTGCTCCCTCAGCAGACTGCAGTCATGGCGAGATGCTTGGATGCCGTGAGCTAACGCCACACGAGCCTGCAGCACAGACAGGAGTCAGGACTGTCAGGGAACTCTGTAATGAACCGATAGACGGCGGTTTTATGGGTCAGTGTTACCTTGCTCTCCTCCTCCAGCCGTCTCTTCAGATCCTCGGTGTTCTGGCTCAGACCTGCTTTGGAGCGCTGGAGCTGACTAATCATGGCATCCCGCTCCTCCAGCCGTCGGCTGTATTCAGCTGAGGACCCCACGCAGAAGAAAAACACAGAAGAAGACGTAAGTTTGGGTTAAATCATCACAAATGTTAAGTTTAAATTCTTAACTGCTGAATTTCCTGGTTTATTATTATCTGACCTGATCAATCTGATGGAAACTGGCCAACATATCGGCCAATAAAGGACCTGATAACCCAGGGGTCGGGAACCTATGGCTCGCGAGCCAGGTGTGGCTCTCTTGATGACTGCATCTGGCTCGCAGATAAAACTAAATATTCTCACTTGTTTTAATCCATCCATCGATTTTTCATGTCCTGTTCAGGGCTGCAGGAGCATTATTTTAATTGGATGATACTGGACTACGTTGCAGCGTAAAACAGGTAAACGCCCCCTTTTGAATCAGTCTGCTCGGTCATTAGCTCAAAGCTAACCCTTCGACGAAGAAGAGGGCGAAAAGAAAAAAAGAGTATCGTACATTTCAGGCCGAATGGACTGAAGAATTCGCCTTTGTGGAGAGAGCAAATTCTGCGGTGTGTCTAATTTGCAAAGACAAAATTACATCGATGAAACGGTCGAATGTAAAGCGGCACTTCGACACGCGCCATGCTACCTTTGCATCAAAATACCCGGCAGGAGACAGCAGAAAGAAAGCGTGCCGAGAGCTACTGAGCAGGGTACAAGCTAGAGCTACTGAGCAGGGTACAAGCTAGAGCTACTGAGCAGGGTACAAGCCAGAGCTACTGAGCAGGGTACAAGCTAGAGCTACTGAGCAGGGTACAAGCTAGAGCTACTGAGCAGGGTACAAGCTAGAGCTACTGAGCAGGGTACAAGCAAGAGCTACTGAGCAGGGTACAAGCCAGAGCTACTGAGCAGGGTACAAGCCAGAGCTACTGAGCAGGGTACAAGCTAGAGCTACTGAGCAGGGTACAAGCTAGAGCTACTGAGCAGGGTACAAGCTAGAGCTACTGAGCAGGGTACAAGCTAGAGCTACTGAGCAGGGTACAAGCTAGAGCTACTGAGCAGGGTACAAGCAGCCAGCAGCAACCCGGCAAGGTGGCTATAATTCTGCTAGCTTTGCTGGATCTTTAGCAATAGTGAGGAACGGAAAAACATAAAACTAATAAATTCAGAGGCTTATTATACTGTCATTTAGTTGAATTCACTTTTAAAATATATTATATGGCTCTCATTGAAATAAATTTCCAAATTTTTTGCTTTCATGGCTCTCTTAGTCAAAAAGGTTCCCGACCCCTGTGATAAAGCTTGTGGTGCCACGGTTAGAACAAATGTTACTTCTCCAGAGGGGTACCACAAGGCTTGGTGCTGGGGCTCCTTCTCTTTACATTGTAGAGAAGCTTTTCTCTCTGAGATAATGATATAAATGAACGGACACCATCCAAACAGTCCGTCTCCTCTTCACCTCTGTGAGACACGCCCCCTCTTTAGTCTACATTGTACGTCTAGTGTTTAAAAAAGGCGTGTTTGTGTGGGTGTTTTACCGATCTCGGTGAGCATTCGGGCTTTCTGAGCAGAGACTTCACTGAGTTGTCTTTGCAGCTCATCGGCTCTGTTCCTGCTCTCAGTCAGCTGGTCCTCATAAACCCTGTTCATCTTCTCCACAGCTCCCTACAAACACACACAGTCGTTTTCATTGATGACTTCTAGTTTTTTACCTTGAATTTCCACCGGCTGAGATCAGATTCCAGTGCAAACCTGCTTTAAAGATGCTCTTTGAAGGGAAAATATTTAAAACATCAAAATGTGAGTCAATGCAGGGTTCAATCTACCCTCAAGCCAACAGAAGAAGAAGAAACAGAGGCAGAATAAACAGAGTACAGAGATAAAACACTGATTACACCAATGTCAAAGCTAAATATGACCATCAGAAACAGGAGCAAATATGTTGCTTTTCTCTGTTGGACACAGCTTAAAGGATTTAAATCTAAAGCTACTTTCTTTCCTCTGAACTGGAAAGTAAAAAGCTTGAGTTGAAGCTTCTCAGCTGACTCCGTGATGCTGGTAGAACTAAACATGCAGACTGATTCTAACAGTTTCCTCCGGTTGTACCTTCGCTCTGGTGAGCTGCTCCACGTTAGCTCCCAGGTCGTCGGCCTCCAGCCGGCACTCGGACTTCTCCTTTTCCAGTTTCTGTTTGGCTCTCTGCAGAGAGTCGATCTGCTCGCTGAGCTCTGCCACCGTGTCCGAATGCTTCTTCCTCAGGGTGGCTGCTGTGGCCTCGTGATGAAGCCCCGCCTCCTCCAGCTCCCGCCGCAGCTTCAGGAAGTCGGCCTCTCGCTTCCTGTTTAATCCAAAGGTTCAGATTTTAGTCACAGGTTCAGTTAAGACTCCCTCAGACAACCCGACTCATTCTGCCACAAACTGACAATGCTTTGCATCAGATCTCAGTGCACGGTTATCTTTTTGTGGTGGTAAATGAGGCATTAGAGCCTCTGGAGCCGGACACCTGCACATCTGGAAAGGCTCCATCAGTGCTGAAAGGTATGAACAGGTTTTAGAGCAACATCTGCATCTTCTTCAGGGAAGGCCTGAAATATCTCAGCAGGATGGAGTTAAACCTGCATCTGTTCCAGCAGCAGAAGAGTCCAGCTGCTGCAGTCCAGATGTTTCAAGAGTCCGGCTGCTGCAGTCCAGATGTTTCAAGAGTCCAGCTGCTGACTGACCTGCTGCAGTCCAGATGTTTCAAGAGTCCAGCTGCTGCAGTCCAGATGTTTCAAGAGTCCAGCTGCTGCAGTCCAGATGTTTCAAGAGTCCAGCTGCTGCAGTCCAGATGTTTCAAGAGTCCAGCTGCTGCAGTCCAGCTGCTGACTGACCTGCTGCAATCCAGATGTTTCAAGAGTCCGGCTGCTGCAGTCCAGATGTTTCAAGAGTCCAGCTGCTGCAGTCCAGCTGCTGACTGACCTGCTGCAATCCAGATGTTTCAAGAGTCCGGCTGCTGACTGACCTGCTGCAGTCCAGATGTTTCAAGAGTCCAGCTGTTGCAGTCCAGCTGCTGCAGTCCAGATGTTTCAAGAGTCCAGCTGCTGCAGTCCAGCTGCTGCAGTCCAGATGTTTCAAGAGTCCAGCTGCTGACTGACCTGCTGCAGTCCAGCTGCTGCAGTCCAGCTGCTGCAGTCCAGATGTTTCAAGAGTCCGGCTGCTGCAGTCCAGATGTTTCACCACCTGAAAACATCTAAATACAGCAGGGAAGAGCCAGGAATCCTCTATCAGACGGGAACGGGACAACGTTCCTCTGCCAAAGGTCCAGCAGCTGGGCCCCTCAGCTCCAGATGTTTACAGATGTTCTAGTAGAAGAGGGGATGCTGCAGCTGATTTAATGAGACGCGTTGCTGCCATCAGATTCCAGACGAGCGTCTCACTGTTAATATCTGATATGTTTTCTATCGCTCTGTTTTCATTCTCATTTGACACATCGTTCCAATTTCCATCCATCGATCCATCTTCTATTCCCGTTTACTCTGTCTGTCGGGTCGCGGGGGGGCGGAGCCTATCCCAGCGGTCATCGGGCGGGAGGCGGGGTCACCCTGGACAGGTCGCCATCACAGGGCCACACAGAGACAAACAACCACACTCACTCCTCAGGACAGTTTAGAGGCAGCAGTTAACCTGACAGCATGTTTCTGGACGGTGGGAGGAACCCGGAGAACCCGGAGAACCTGAAGAGAACCCGGAGAACCTGAAGAGAACCCGGAGAACCTGAAGAGAACCCACGGGAGAACATGCAGCGCCACACAGACAGAACCAGCCGGGAGTTGAACCTGGAACCCTGCTGTGGGGCCTCGTCCCAATTAGTTTGGAGCAATAAAACAGGAACATAAAGTCACAGAGTTCAGTGAAACTTCATGAGGTCACCGACCTGTTGAGGGCGATCTGAGCGGCTGAGGCTCCCCCCGCCTCCTCCAGCCGTTCCCCCAGCTCCTCCAGCTCTCTTGCAACGTCGTTCCTCTGGCGTTCGGCTTTGAGGCGCCACGCCCGCTCTGCCTCCAGCGCCTCCTCCAGCTCCTCGATGCGAGTCTGTGGAAACAATCGCAGCACACTGAAGCACCAGCGGTGGCGAGGAGGAAGATCGGGAAGCAGCTCTGGACCAACCTGGATCTCTTTTAGCTTCTTCTGAAGCTGAGCACCCAAACTCTGCTCATCCTCCAGTTTGGCCTGAAGCTGTCCCAGCTCAAAGTCTTTCCTTTGGAGACGTAAAAAGTGGGAGCATCACATCGATTACTTCTGATCTCACCTGAAGGTGATTCTCATGCTGACTAAAAAGGTTATTCCTACTTTTTCAGGCCGTCCTCCAGCTCCTCCTTCTGGTTCTCCAGGTCCTTCACGGAGTCCACGGACAGCTTCAGATCCCCCTCCAGCTTTCGTTTGGTTCGCTCCAGCTCAGCTCGAGCCTTCTTCTCCAGCTCCAGGGAGGCTTCCACCTGAACATGGAGGGATACACCTCAGCCTTTTCTGGACCACTGAGTCTGGGGGGGATTCTCTTTTGAAATGAGACTTTTGGAGTTCTTTTCCAGTTCTAATACAATGTAAGTCTGGGTTTTTTAGTTTGGTCTTGTGGTCCCAGTGGGGCTCTTAATCACTACAGTAACTGAAGGAAAGTCTAAGTAAGAGTAAGTAAAAGTAAGTAAGAAAGCAGGAACCTTTAAAATTGTCACTCCATCAGATCATTTTCAATTAAATTCAATTAAATTTTATTTATATAGCACCAAATTACGATAAATGTCATCCATCCATCCATCCATCCATCCATCCATCCATCCATCCATCCATCTATCTATCTATCTATCTATCTATCTATCTATCTATCTATCTATCTATCTATCTATCTATCTATCTATCTATCTATCTATCTATCTATCTATCTATCTATCTATCTATCTATCTATCTATCTATCTATCTATCTATCTATCTATCTATCTATCTATCTATCCATCCATCCATCCATCCATCCATCCATCCATCCATCCATCCATCCATCCATCCATCCATCCATCCATCCATCCATCCATCCATCCATCATCCATCATCATCATGCCACCTCATCTGACTCCTCTCAGTGATGAGGAGCAGCGGTTCTACTCCGAGCCCCTCCCGGATGACTGAGCTTCTCACCCTATCTCTAAGGGAGGCCCAGACACCCTGTGGAGGATTGACCAGTAAATAGAGAGCTTCCCCTTCTGGCTCAGCTCCTTCTTCACAGCGACGGGTCGGTGCAGAGCAACACTGCAGACGCTGCACCGATCCGCCGTCAACCTCCCGCTCCATTCGTCCCTCACTGTGAACAAGACCCCGAGATACTTGGACTCCTCCACTTGGGGAAGGATCTCATTCCCGACCCGGAGAATGAGATCCAAGCTAGCTCTTGGGACGTGGATGTAGACACCCGGTGGTATAAATGATAAACTGTCTGATGAAACACCTGCTTTGGCTTTGGTTTGGACCCCTGCTGTTAGACAACTCAACCTGAGGAGGTTAAGGTCTCATCTTACGTTGTCAACCTGCTGCTCCAGTCGAGCTTTGGCCTTTGACAGCATGTTGACCTTGTCCTCTTGCGCCTGCAGATCGGTCAGCGTCTGCTGATGAGCCTCCTGCAGGGCGGCTTTCTCTCGGCCCAGAGAGGTGATGGACTCGTCCAGAACACAGATCTCATGCGACAGGTTCTTCACCTGCACGGAAGAAAGAAGCACGTTATTCCGTGTGTGACGGGAAGCGGCGGCGGCACACGCTCATTCGCTGCCGCACCTTGTTCTCGACCCCGTGTCTTTCTTTCTCCACTTTAGCCAGCGTCATCTCCAGGTCGTCCACGTCCCGCTTCAGTGACATCACCTCCTCCTCCAGGTGGCGCTTCTTGGACGTCAGTGAGGCGCTAACCTCCTCCTCGTCCTCCAGACGCTCCCGCGTCTCCTTCAGCTTTGACTCCAGAGAGATTTTAGACTGAATCAGTTGGTTGCAACGGTCCTCTGCGTCCATCAGGTTGTCCTGTTCCTGGGTGGGTGAGACAAGAAAAGGAGAATGCTCTTGCAAAGGCTTCTGTCCCAACTGGTTTCCTAACTGGTCTCCTAACTGGTTTCCTAACTGGTCTCCTAACTGGTCTCCCAACTGGTTTCCTAACTGGTCTCCTAACTGGTCTCCTAACTGGTTTCCTAACTGGTTTCTTAACTGGTCTCCTAACTGGTTTCCTAACTGGTCTCCTAACTGGTCTCCTAACTGGTCTCCTAACTGGTTTCCTAACTGGTCTCCTAACTGGTTTCCTAACTGGTCTCCTAACTGGTTTCTTAACTGGTCTCCTAACTGGTCTCCTAACTGGTTTCCTAACTGGTCTCCTAACTGGTTTCTTAACTGGTCTCCTAACTGGTTTCCTAACTGGTCTCCTAACTGGTCTCCTAACTGGTCTCCTAACTGGTTTCCTAACTGGTCTCCTAACTGGTTTCCTAACTGGTCTCCTAACTGGTTTCTTAACTGGTCTCCTAACTGGTCTCCTAACTGGTTTCCTAACTGGTCTCCTAACTGGTTTCTTAACTGGTCTCCTAACTGGTCTCCTAACTGGTTTCCTAACTGGTCTCCTAACTGGTCTCCTAACTGGTCTCCTAACTGGTCTCCTAACTGGTTTCCTAACTGGTCTCCTAACTGGTCTCCTAACTGGTCTCCTAACTGGTTTCCTAACTGGTCTCCTAACTGGTCTCCTAACTGGTTTCCTAACTGGTCTCCTAACTGGTCTCCTAACTGGTTTCCTAACTAGTCTCCTAACTGGTTTCCTAACTGGTCTCCTAACTGGTCTCCTAACTGCTCTCCTAACTGGTTTCCTAACTGGTCTCCTAACTGGTCTCCTAACTGGTTTCCTAACTGGTCTCCTAACTGGTCTCCTAACTGGTTTCCTAACTAGTCTCCTAACTGGTTTCCTAACTGGTCTCCTAACTGGTCTCCTAACTGGTCTCCTAACTGGTTTCCTAACTGGTCTCCTAACTGGTCTCCTAACTGGTTTCCTAACTGGTCTCCTAACTGGTCTCCTAACTGGTTTCCTAACTAGTCTCCTAACTGGTTTCCTAACTGGTCTCCTAACTGGTCTCCTAACTGGTTTCCTAACTGGTTTCCTAACTGGTTTCCTAACTGGTCTCCTAACTGGTCTCCTAACTGGTTTCCTAACTGGTTTCCTAACTGCTCTCCTAACTGGTCTCCTAACTGGTTTCCTAACTGGTTTCCTAACTGGTTTCCTAACTGGTCTCCAGCCTGTGAAACCTCTGCAGATGGTCCAGAACGCGGCGGTGCGTCTGGTCTTGGATCAGCCTAAAAGAACACGCCCCCCTCTGTTCATTGAGCTCCTCTGGCTGCCCTTAGCCGCCTGCATCAGATCCAAGTCCCTGATGTTAGCTACAAAGAGCTTAATGGAACGGCTCCATCTCCTTGAATGCTCTTGCAAAGGCTTCTGTCCCAACTGGGTCCCTCCGTTGGTCCCAGGATTGTCGTCTAGCAGCTCCTACACCACGCCTAAGACAATCCAAACTCTGTTCATGTGTCGTCCCACGATGGTGGAATGACCTACCGAGCGCTACCAGAACAGGGGCGTCCCTGTCTATCTTCAAGAAGCTCCTGAAAACCCAGCTCTTCAGAGAGCATCTCCTATCCCAGCACTTACCTTGTACTTCCCTACCCCCTCTATCTCTGCACTTTATCTTTCTGCTCTTCCTTCTATGCCTGCACCCTATCTCTACTCTGTCCCCTCTGACAGAGTCGGACTCCTGGGTTCCTTCTATGTAGCTTA
The DNA here is from genome assembly GCA_036924055.1 of Leuresthes tenuis. NCBI lineage: Eukaryota > Metazoa > Chordata > Actinopteri > Atheriniformes > Atherinopsidae > Leuresthes > Leuresthes tenuis. The sequence goes on along the minus strand of JAVGWW010000004.1, from coordinate 1,723,332 downwards.
TTGTTAGCTTTTTATAAAGCTGTTATATCTTCATTTGTAAGTCGCTTTGGATAAAAGCGTCTGCTGAATACAGAAACAGAAACATGAACAAAAGAACATTACAGTTCAAAGGTTTGGACCCAATCTTCATCTCAGAGCTGTTCCGAGGGCGAGGAAAATGGATTTAAATGGATTAAACTGTTTTATATCACAACATAAGATCATTTAGGAGGCCCAGGACGCCGCTGCTGAACAGGGTTCTTCCCTGCAACAGTTTCCAGCTGCTCCAGAGGTTCTGAGATGTTCTCAGGTCAGGTTCTGGGGTATCCCAGGGCCTCCTGCCGGCTGGGCATACCTGGAAAACCTCAAAAGGAAGGCACCTGGGAAGCATCCGGGGAGGGGAGCAGCAGCTCTGAGCCCCCCCGAGCCCGGGCTCCACAGCATATTTAAAGGACTGGAGCCCAGGGAGCAGCTTGCATCAAAGTCGTGCTTTCGGGGGCCAATCAAACGCTGCGACCACCACCTTCAGTCACTTTCTGAGGACGGACGGTTCTCAGGCTGAAGGATTGAACTGAGGGAGGATCTGATGTGGTGCCTTAGGGGGGGCTACACTTTAATGAACTGGATTAGATTACAGTTGGATTATAACTGTATTCCACTGCACTGGAGCTGGTCTCTTTGATTTGTGCAGACCTTTCAGAACTGAATCTTTGGGTGACGCTCAGTCAGAAAAGTGCAACATCTGATGATATCTTTACTTTCTATGTGAATCGTTCTGTTTTCCTCTGACAGAGAACTCACAGCCTGGAGCTGCAGGGCCAGGTCCTTCTTCTCCTGAACCAGAACCACCTGCCGCTCCTCGGCCTCCCGCCGCTTCACCTCCGACCTGCCAGAACAACACAGTCATGTGATGACATCACAGATCCGCCTGCCTGCAGCTCACCTGAACGTGCAACCAACCTGTCGAAGGCCTCCTTTAGCTTGGCGAAGTTTTCCTTCAGAGCGGCCAGCTCCTGCTCCACCTGGGCGCTCCTCAGCATCGGTCGGAGCTTGTAGAACAGCATCATCCACGGCCAAGTTCTAACGGAGAAGAACGCCCTCAGGTTGAACTGGATCACCATCAAAGCGTCTCTGGGAGGAAGAATTAAAACATCTTCTTCACCGTTGAAAACAAGGACAGAAACCTGCATGAAAGCAGGCTGATGGAGAAGCCCCTACAGTCCAAGAACAAGAAGAAAAGCATCAAAAATAAGTTTATTGCTGCCATATTGACCTTTTCAGCATCATCTCATGTCGTTCCATCCTCATCAGCTTCCCTCGGCTCATGGCCTGAACTGTGGTGAGGATCTGAGACAGACGGCTGTCCCTCATGTCCTCCAGATGACCCAACAAACCCGCCTTAAAAAACACCTGAAGAGGAGCAGATCTTGTTCAATAACCAACTTAACTTGAGCCGGACCAGAATCTGTGTCTGGGTTTGTCGCACCTTTGTGTGTCCAAACTTGTACTGAGTGTGGTCTATTTCAAGAGAGCCCAGCAGCTTCTCCACGGCCTTCCTGCTGTCCACAAACGAGTCCTCCGGGATCGCAAAAGGGTTCAAAATGCGATAGCTGAAGGAGAAACGCTGCAGTTGAAGAGGCCAGCTGAGTCCGACAGGCTTATCTGAGAGTTGGGGTTCAGGACTCACCGCTGCTTGAACTCGGCATACAGGATACGGTTCGGGAAACCCTTCCTGCAGATCCGGATCCCCTCGAGCACGCCGTTACACCTCAGCTGGTGCAGGACCAGGAAGGAATCCATCACGCCTGGAAAAAGGCAAGCAAGGAGTTCTTTTAGTGCTTCTGTTCAGTTCCTTTACAAAAACACATTCATGCGCCGCACATTGACCGGTTCGTGGTCCACAGTTAAGCACCTTTAACTTTATCTCTACAGAAGCAGATGTGGTCCCAGCCACTCAGATAGCGCTCACATAGCACCTTTAAGGCTCTTTCTCCTGCAGCGTTTATGCTCTACACAGCGATGAGCATATCTGAGGCATCGTGAGGAGCCGCAAACGCCTTCATTATGATGACACAATGACCTCAAATTTAACTGAAAATACTGAATTCTTGGGTGATTGTGTGGTTTCAGAGAGCCTGTCTCAGTTACTCAAAGACAATCAAAGCTAATTTATCAAACTTGAATCTTTGCTAGTTGCAAATATTATCTAGAGAAGATAAAATATAACATATTCAAAATATTTAGCTGAAGAGAGGAAGGCCCAAACATGCTAAAAATGTCTTAAAATCTAAAAAAATTTAATAAATCTTCCTTTTTCCTTTTTAAAATGTGATGAATCAGATGCTAAACCTTTATTAAACATTAAACCACAGTTGAACAGACGTCACAACTTATTTATCTGTGAGAAGATCTGATCCACGTCAGCTTGAAGCCAATAAAAGCAGAAAGATCTGTTACAACCGTGGCCATCAGCCTCCCTTATTGCATGCATCATGGCAGCTTTTACTCTTAAACAACATGAATCAGGCCAGCAGGGAGTCTCAGATAAGCTGTTAAAGTCCTGGTTAATTTGCTGTTTTATGAGTTTAACATTTTAGGTTCTGAGGACGTTCACTTTTCTTATGAACCAGTGGAAGGACGACAGTATAAAACCACAGAAGTGTTCAAATAAAGGCAGAGAAATGCTCATTTTACTCTTACATTTCACTTTTCTGGGCGACATCATCATTATTTAACCACGTCAGCCCTTTAAATCACCTGAAAAACTGACATTTTCCTTTTAACGTGTTACAGGAAACTGAAATAAAGTGGGTCATGGATAACTTTGTGGTTAATAAGCGGAAACAAACCGGTCACACATTTGACTGTGAGACAGGTTGGGATTAAGTGATGCTTTTTACCTGGAATCTTGCCTTCGTTGGGGATGATGCAGCGGACAAAATGAGGCTGCGTGCTGCGGAGGTTCGCCATCAGCTTATTGAGATTTTCCTGCAATTGAACAAAGAATTGAGAGCTCATCGTTTTCCACGGCTTCACGCTGTCCTGCAGCATCTTTCGGTTGAACTCACCTTGTGCAGCTGTGAAACTGTCTGGAAAGAAGCTGCTTTCTTCTTCCTCTGTTTGATTTCACCCTTCGGATCACCAGCTAAAACAACCACAGACAACACACATTCAACCCATTCACCCAACTGTCTTTATCGATGTTTGTGGTGTTGGGAGCTTTTACTCATTTAGTTACCCAAATCTGAGTTGATGTAGTTCTCAAAGAGTCCAGCAATCAGTTTGTTGGAGGATTTCTGGAAGAGGGCCACCACTGTCTCATTCAGAGGATCTCTGTTCTTGTCCAGCCAGCCTGTGATGTTGTACGGGACCTGCCACCCACAGCAGTGAGACTTTACGTTAGATACAGAACAACTGGGTTAGTCATAAGTTAAACATTTACACTCCAATGTGACTTTTATCTTGGTTGAATTCAACTGTTAAGAGAACAAGTCTTTGTATCTGAATCATCAAACTTCATGTTAATCACTAAACATTTAATGTGGTGTCCCTCAAGGCTCTAGTTTAGGGCCTCCTCTTTTTTCACGATACGAGCTAAAGTCATGAAAGAAAACAAATGACTTGTTATAGTTAGGTACAGACCCCTCTCAAACAACATTTACCAGCTCCGCCTGGTGTTTCCAAGCCAGATGGGGTACAATCTCTGCAGTTTAGGGTGGGTTTAGGGACTGGATAGTGTAGTGGTATGATTGCCACCTTTCATGTGGGTGACCTGGGTTCAAATCCCCTGCATGAAAGGTATTACCTCCAGTAGGGGTCCTTGGGAAATACCCCCTTACCCTATCTGCCTACCTGTAAGTCGCTTTGGATAAATGCATAAACAAACTTTTCTACCATTTGAATGTGCCAGGGAATCCTCTTCTGAAAGACCCCTAAAAACCTCCAATAAAAGACCTTCAATGGACTGAAAGGCGCCCAAAAGGATCCAGTCCCCATGAGATATCAAAGCAACCAGGTAGTTTTTCTGGCTTGGATCCATCAATGTGTAAATGTCTACGTAAACGCTCCAAAATTCAACCCTTAAGTGTCTGATACCCACCACTCCGGCATAGTGCACCACCTCAAATTGCGTCTCATATTTGCGTTTTTTGTCAGGCCGCGGTCGCTGGAAGTTTGGAGACTTCCCCAGATGGTGGTCATAGAGTTTGGTCTTAAAGCTGTTGTCCGTGGCCTTGGGGAACATGCACTCCTCCTCCATGATGGACAGAATACCCATCGGCTTGACATGGAAACAAAGGTTAATCAACTTGATTTGTTAACCTGTCATGAGATTTGTATCTCAGGAAAACTCACCTTCTCTATGAGGTCTATACAGGACTGTAAGTCCAAACCAAAGTCTATGAAGGTCCATTCTATCCCTTCAGTCTTGTACTCCTCCTGCTCCAGGATGAACATGTGATGGTTGAAGTACTGCTGCAGCTTCTCGTTGGTGAAGTTGATGCACAGCTGCTCAAAGCTATTTAACTATGGGAAAAGATGGGAAACAGCATGTTTGGGGCTGTATCTCTAAAGCAGGGTTGATGCAGTATTATCGAAACAGTGAAATCGTGGAACTCCAATTCCAGGAAAAAGAAGATAAACTCTGACATTTTCTTATATGAATCAAAGAACCTGAGAAATTAACTTTAAGAGCTGTGAGTTTGATAATCTTGATCTTCTTGGACTGTAGAAACACTGCTGGTGATGCATCGAATGACCAATATGGTCAAAAACAGCAAAGGACAAACGAAAGCATCCTGATTGATGTTAATTCCTTGGAAATATATATTTTTTTAAATGTACTGCTCATTGAAATTGGTGGAAATGAATTAAAAACAATGCAAGCGTTGTATTTTAAACTGTTAACTTATTTTCCGTTCCATGTCTTGTCATTTCCTGTTTTATTTTGAAATCACTAACTGTCTCCTCTGGTTTCAGGTATCTTCCCCTTCCTCCCGTGTCAGACGTCTGATTGTCTTCCCTGATTCCCAAAGTGTTTCCACCTGTTCCCCTCGGTCCCTCATGTGTTCAAATAGTCTGTTTCCCTTGTCTTGTGCCAGTATGTCGTCTCCTTTTGAGCATCAGTACCAGCCACTTGTCTCGTCTTGTCCCTTGAACCCACAGTTTCCTCGAGCCTGCAGTGAGCGACTCTCCTGTAGTGCTGTCTTGCTTTGTAATTTATTCTTGTTCCATAGCCTTAGTTTATTTATTGTAACGGTAAGTTTCATAGCTTTGTTTTTCCTCCATTTTCTAGGAGTGATTTTTCGTTGTTACTCTTCCTAGTCGCCTCCGTTAAAGGAGAGCTTTTAGTTAAAGTTAAAGTTTCATAGAGCCTCTGTTTCATTAACAGTGCGCCTTTTGTTTTATTCCGCCTCATTTTGAGTGTGCCTTTGCTTTGTTAAGTGTTCATAGCTTTTCTGTTTTCCTCCCAGTTGGGAGAGATTTTATGTTTTGTAACTTTCATAGCTGCGCTCCTTCTCCACCTTAGATACGGAGGAGAGCGTTTAGGAGTTTTATATATATTTATCCTTTCTTTTGCGCTGCCGGGAGATTGCCCTGCAGTGCTGTGTTTGTTTATTTAAATAAAACCCTCTTGTAACCACAGGACCCTGCATCTGCATCCTGATCCCCTCTGGTAATCTGACACAAATGGCCCCTGAGCTTCCACTGAAGGCCAAGATGACCTGAACTTTTTGACCTTGAAAAGAAGCAGGACGCCTAGTTGTCAGTGCATCCTGTGCAGATGGCTCCAGTTGATCAGTTGAGCATTTTATCATTCATAATTTAAATATATACAGCACTAATTGCATGATTAAAGGGTGACCTTATTGAATTTACCTCAAAGATCTCAAAGCCAGCGATGTCGAGAACTCCAATGAAGTATTGTCGAGGCAGAGCCGTATATAAGGAGAGGTTGATTCGACCCACGAGCCACTTAAACATCCGGTCATAGATGGCTTTGGCCAGGGCCGCCACTGCGTAGCTCACCTGTAATCAGACACAAAATGATCTGTCCTTGTGCTGTTTGTCTGTTTTAGACAACGTGGTGCTCTGTGATGGATTAAATACCTGCTCTACAGTCTGTCCTTTAACAATCAGCTCGTTTCCAACTTTGACTCTGGGGTTCAGCAGGCCTTTCAGCAGCTCGGCAGAGCTGATGCCCATCAGATAAGCTACCTTATCCACACCTTAACACACAACACAGAGACTCATCAAATATTAAACCATGAAATTTAAAAAGAGGGAGCCAGATTCACTCTTTCTTAGCAGTTTCCTGGTGGTTCCAATGGCTATTAGGCTATAAATTGTCCAAATAGAGTCACTTTTGGCTCCAAAATAACCAAGACTGTATTTCCCAAGTACTGAGTTTGAGGCTTGTGGATTATGTCAGTGTTTCTGTTTCTGTATTTATCAGACGCTTTTATCCAAAGCGACTTACAAATGAAGATATAACAGCTATATAAAAAGCTAACAATAAACTACATAGAACAGGGATGTCAAACTCCGGTCCTCGAGGGCCGCTGTCCTGCAGGTTTTAGGTGTTTCACTGCTTCAACGCACCTGAATCAGATCAATGCATCATTAGCAGACTTGTGCAGAACTTCACAATCTTTCGAAGAGATCCATTTAATCTGAATCAGGTGTGTTGAAGCAGGGAAACGTCTAAAACCTGCAGGACAGCAGCCCTCGAGGACCGGAGTTTGACATACGTGATATAGAAGGAACCCAGGAGTCCGACTCTGTCAGAGGGGACAGAGTAGAGATAGGGTGCAGGCATAGAAGGAAGTGCAGAAAGATAAAGTGCAGAGATAGAGGGGGGGTAGGTACATTAGTGTCCCACACCCTGGACCGTCACTGCACCCATGCACCAAGCATTTTATCTGAATGGTAAACTTTGTGTGTGTTACGATGGTTATTCTGCCCTCTATCTTCCTTTTGTTAAGTGTCTGCTCTCAGTTTGAATGAAACAACGAAAGCAGCTCTGCTTTGTGTCGGTCATGTGTGGGTTTTGACCAATCGATGCCTTTCATTGCGGTATGTAGATGAGTGCATGTAAGTTCGTGGGCTTGGGTTTGAGTGGCTGCCTTTAAAGCATAGGTGTCAAACTCTGGCCAAATTTGGCCCGCAGTGTAATTATATTTGGCCCGCGAGGCAATTTCAAATTAATATTAGAGCTGGTCCGCCAGTATTATACGGCGGCAACGCTGTAACGCCGCATTCACCGCTTATACTACAAATCCCATAATGCTTTGCTGTTGTTTTGGCGCGTCAATTGTCAGTAGCATCTATGCTAGCGGTCTTCTTGCGCCCCCCGCCTCTCCCCCAGACCACACTTGGACCTCAAACCACAGCTGTCACTGTTACCTACCAAAAAATGGCCAAAAGAAAGGCAGAAAATAGAACTTTTCTGGACCTGTTTACATATGTAAAGGACAAACCTGTTTGTGGAGCCAACCTGTCAGTAACTAAGGAGTAACTAAGGAGTAACTAAGGATATAATATAAGAGGACACTATGAAAGGAAACACCAGGACAAATATAAGGACCTGGACCCAGCTTAAAGGATCCAGAAAGTAAAGGAGATGAAAAGAGGTTTATGTTATTTTATTTTCACATTTATTAGCCTGTGTAAGAAGCTAATTTTGACATTTACCTCAGAAGGCTGCAAACAGAAAGGAGGCATTCAATTTTTATTTAAATTTAATTTAATATGCCATTGATATGTTTTTATTATTATTATTAGCAACTCGATTTTGCAGCCTGGACTTTAAAATGATGTAAGCCTTGCTTGTTCAGTATTCACTATTAAATCAAAACTTGTTGGGTTCCATATTAAAAGGTTAATTTGTTCAACCTTGGCCCGCGGCTTTGTTCAATTTAAAATTTTGGCCCATTGTGCATTTGAGTTTGACCCCCCTGCTTTAAAGGATGCACTAAATATCAGTGTTTAACATATTCTTCCTCCTGCTCTGCACCTTTCCAGCAACAAAAACATTAGCTTAATACTCATAAGTAGCCCAAACAGCTTATTTCCATCAAACAATCTCTTGAAAAGGAGCTGCTGTGAAATTAGTTTGATGTGATGTTTTGCAAACTGGCAAATGATGTCCAAAAAGATGTAATTTTCTGATAAAAAACAGTTTTAAATGTGTTGTACTCTCTGTGCCGTCGGCCTCCGCCTGCTCTTCTCTCTGTTTCTTCTTGAACTTCATGTTGCCGAAGTGCATGATGGCTCCAACGATTTTGTAGCAGCCGTACTTTTCCTCCGGCGTGAAGCCCAGCGTGTCCATGGCGTGCTGCCCTCAAACATAGAGAGGACAGTTGGTTTGCAGTCACACTGCAGTCACTAAGAGTGATGTTAGGGATGCAGATGGGCCTCTTACATCAGTGAGATTCAGCTCCTCCCCGTCGTTGATGCCCTCCACCTTGGTCACTCCCTGGGAGCAGAAGTGGTAGTCGTAGGGGTTGGTGGTCACCAGCAGCATGTCTGCAGCACATTAAATATTCATCATCATGAAAACAGGCCAGATGCACCCATAATTATGACTGAACTCAATGATTCTCAGACGCTGGGCTCCAATTCCTGATCCTGATTTAATATCCACATGATCTAAATGTGAATAATAACTAAATTAGATTTAATTATTTTTCTTTAGTGGGTTTCATTTGCATAAGTTTGTTGTTTTTTTACAGGTTTCATTGTATAGCCTGATTTGGTTCCCTATTTATCTGTTAGTTTAAGTATTTTTGCTCAGCGTTCACACTGAGCAGCATGTTGTATTAGTGGTCTCCATATATCCGAGTTCCCCTGAATGCAGCACGGAAAGGGCTGCAGAGCGGAAACCAGGTGAGTCGGTGTCCGTTAATGGATTTGAACAGGTGCAGATGCGGCCCCACACAGTTAAAGCCTGCACTCTTCAGTGAATGATGGCGGTAAACGTGTATTTTTTGCGGGTTTTACAGCCGTGTGGCATGTTTGATCAGAGGTGCGTCCCTCAGCGTTTGTTTCAACCGCGGAATTTAATCTCATTAACATTATTTTGGCGGTATGTGACATTATCTGGATACGAAGCAGTTGGTCGCCCTAAAGAGAAGAAACAAAGATAAATAACGTGAATCAAATGCATTTTATCGACCTGTGTGTTTCTGCTGTTTAATATCCCACAAGTGTGTGCCTTTAGCACTCAGTTATGTGTCTTTAGCTCTCGGTTGTGGTGCCTTTAGCACTCAGTTATGTGTCTTTAGCACTCTGTTGTGGTGCCTTTAGCACTGGGTTGTGGTGCCTTTAGCACTGGGTTGTGGTGCCTTTAGCACTGGGTTGTGGTGCCTTTAGCACTGGGTTGTGGTGCCTTTAGCACTGGGTTGTGGTGCCTTTAGCACTGGGTTGTGGTGCCTTTAGCACTGGGTTGTGGTGCCTTTAGCACTCGGTTTTGGTGCCTTTAGCACTCGGTTGTGTGCATTTAGCACTCGGTTGTGTGCATTTAGCACTCGGTTGTGTGCATTTAGCACTCGGTTGTGTGCATTTAGCACTCGGTTGTGTGCATTTAGCACTCGGTTGTGGTGCCTTTAGCACTCGGTTGTGGTGCCTTTAGCACTCGGTTGTGGTGCCTTTAGCACTCGGTTGTGGTGCCTTTAGCACTCGGTTGTGAGCCTTTAGCACTCGGTTGTGAGCCTTTAGCACTCGGTTGTGTGCATTTAGCACTCGGTTGTGTCTGTAGCAGTTGGTTGTGGTGCCTTTTGCAGTTGGTTATGTGGTGTAAGAGTTTGAGTTGATTTGAATGGCCTTCCTGCTCCAGTAGGTTTATTCTACATTGTGTGAATTTCAGATGCTGGAGCTCAGGTTAGTGGTTGAACTTTTAAAGCATTCGAGGCTTGTAAGGAGCTTTAGGGTGCAGTACCACTCACGGCCACCGGAGGCTCAAGTATGTGTGGCCAGAGCAGACTCCGACTCCAAAAGTCTCAACTAATCATGAAATAAAAGGCCAGTTAATTTAGTCCAAGTCACATTTACACCTGGCTCCAAAAACATAAAGAAGGACATGAACAAATGTTGACTTCGAGGCTTCAAAGCGATAGTCTAACCAAAAGGCTCACAACCTGCCGCTTGTACTTCTTCTGCCGCCGGAAGCTGCCAGAGAAGCCGGAAGCGGCAAAAGGGGCGGGGCTTATATGTATAGCAACTAGTGTATATATATATATATATATAATCCATCCATACATCGGTTCCCTCTTTCACCGTGGATCGTACTCTTTGGCAGCCTTTGTGTTTCTTTGTGCTCTGCCGTTTTCCGTTTTTTTCCACCTTTTTACCACCTTTTTTTTTCGCCTTTTTTCCGCCTTCGGAATCCAGATCGGCCCTAATTGGCTGTCGTCGCGTCGCGTCACTGCTCATTTGCATAAAGTTGAGCCTTTCTCAACTCTTGAAGCTCACAACGCCTGCCGTTCATCACGCCATCTTACATTGAAAATGAACGGCAGCTGGCCGCTCACGACGCTTTTGGTGTGAGCCCCCGGTTATAATCTGTTCCGTCTGTCTTCTTATGTATTAAATTTGCTGCGTTCACTGTTTTATGTCAGTAGGAAGCTTAATATTTCCAGTTTTTGGTGGCAACATAGAGACGATTAGCATAATTATTTTGGGTTGCGTTGCTGATTTATGAACGAGGCTGAATGCTAGTTTAAAGTTGATCATATTTCTATCCGAGCATGTGATTGGACAGCTTGTGCTGGTAGCTGTAGTTACCTTGCAGCTCTGGTTTGTGGCTGGACAGAATCTGGTAGTAGATGTGGTAACTTCTCTCTTCAGGCTGCTGAAACACAACTCTGGACTTTTCAAGAAGATCTGAGAACCAACAAACACAAAACCACACTTAGTGGAGAGCATTAATACTGTGACTGTTCTTCTATCTGACTCCAGGATGTGAGTGCAGCACGTTTTTACCTCAGTGATCAGACAGAACAGCCTTTGAATTGACTGGTTTGACTGTTTTATGGTCTCTGCATGCTTTAACCAGGCTGTAGCATGATGCTACCATGTGAAAAACAAGCGGAACGATCTGACATGTGGGCTCCTTTTGCTTGTTTGTGCTGTCGGCTTCATGGTGGAGTGAAGCTAACTTTCAGCTATACTTAATGTCCAGTGTTGTTGTCTCTGGTTTTCACTTCTTCTTCTTCTTCATTGTTTTTCACCTTCCTGTCCAAGCTAACTTTCAGCTATACTTAATGTCCAGTGTTGTTGTCTCTGGTTTTCACTTATTTCTTCTTCTTCTTCTTCATTGTTTTTCACCTTCCTGTCCAAGCTAACTTTCAGCTATAATTAATGTCCAATGTTGTTGTCTCTGGTTTTCACTTGTTTCTTCTTCTTCATTGTTTTTCACCTTCCTGTCCAAGCTAACTTTCAGCTATAATTAATGTCCAGTGTTGTTGTCTCTGGTTTTCACTTATTTCTTCTTCTTCTTCTTCATTGTTTTTCACCTTCCTGTCCAAGCTAACTTTCAGCTATAATTAATGTCCAGTGTTGTTGTCTCTGGTTTTCACTTATTTCTTCTTCTTCTTCTTCATTGTTTTTCACCTTCCTGTCCAAGCTAACTTTCAGCTATAATTAATGTCCAGTGTTATTGTCTCTGGTTTTCACTTATTTCTTCTTCTTCATTGTTTTTCCCCTTCCTGTCCAAGCTAACTTTCAACTATAATTAATGTCCAGTGTTGTTGTCTCTGGTTTTCACTTATTTCTTCTTCTTCGTTGTTTTTCCCCTTCCTGTCCAAGCTAACTTTCAACTATAATTAATGTCCAGTGTTGTTGTCTCTGGTTTTCATTTGTTTATTTCTTCTTCTTCATTGTTTTTCACCTTCCTGTCCAAGCTAACTTTCAGCTATAATTAATGTCCAGTGTTATTGTCTCTGGTTTTCACTTATTTCTTCTTCTTCATTGTTTTTCACCTTCCTGTCCAAGCTAACTTTCAACTATAATTAATGTCCAGTGTTGTTGTCTCTGGTTTTCATTTGTTTATTTCTTCTTCTTGATTGTTTTTCACCTTCCTGTCCAAGCTACATTTCACCGAGCACTGATTAGATGCTCTTATCCAGCATGAAGTTGGTCTGAGTCTGCTTCCAACAACTTCAGGTACCATTGGGGTTCATGTGGTCACTTGACCAGTTAAACTAGTCATAATGTTTTGGCTCATCGGTACACAACTCTCTAACACACACAGAGCAGTGTAGCATAGCTGTACAATTCAATACAAATCTGCTAGCAAGAGTTGTTCTAGAGAATCTGAAAGCAACTCACAGATGTCGATGTCCGCAGATGCCAACTTCCCAGACGGCCCGAAATGAATCCTGATGAACTTTCCCTGAAACATGCGAGCACAGACCCACACTGACACAAAAACTCCAGTCAAAACCGTCTCAGATCAGCCGTTGGACCGGCTTTACTCACAAAGCGAGAGGAGTTGTCATTGCGGATGGTTTTAGCGTTACCGAAGGCCTCCATGGCTGGGTTTGCTTCAATGATCTGATCCTCCAAGGAGCCCTGAATTCACACCAAGAAGAGGAGCTCATGGACTGCAGCCACACGACCAATATCCATGAAAAGACAAAAAACTTACCCCTTTTTTCACATTTTCCCCCAGAGCAGCGACGATGGCAAAATACTGTATCACTCTCTTGGTGTTGACAGTTTTCCCTGCTCCTGACTCACCGCTGAGGGGATGAAAATGAGGAGAAACTTAAGGAACTCTGTTCGGATGTCCAAAAACAAAGACTGTCCTAAATGTGCAAAGGGCTCCGACGCAGTCCTGGAAAGTGTGGAATTAGGTTTAGTGTTTTCCAGCTCTGGATTAGAGGGAAAACATTTGTGTTTCAGGTGATTTATCTTATTTTGCTCTGAAAAAGATAAGAATCAGAATTACTTGATTAAGCAAATGAAGAACTTTTCACATAAGACTATAAAAAATGGACTATGAAGGCACCTCTTGGTGTTTTAACCGATGCATCTTTGTTTCTGCGACAACATGCTTTAGTTTTACCTAAAATCCGCACACCTGAACAACTTAAAACAGTGTTTTGCTCTTTGGCTCCACCTGCAGTTGCAGGATGTAACACCACTGTTATAAAAGCAAACCTCTGTGTGAGCCCTGCATGTTTAAAGCTATAAACGTGGGATTTGCCCTCATTAAAAGCCCTTAAAATTGACCTTAAAGCAAAGTGTTGTGGTGCAGGGCCGGAAACCAAAGTGCTGAACTGCGGTGTCTCAGCCCCAGGACAGTTTTAGGTCCAGGAATGAGTTAGAAGCACATAATTTAAGGGTTCACAAACTTCTCTTCTAAGACTGCGATGAACTGAAGAACATTTTTCCCTCTAATGGTAAAGGTTGTGGATCCGTCCGGGTCCTGCCAACATGCTGAAGCGTATCTGAACAGGACTTTGAGCCCAAATGAGCTTGAATAATGTGTAGAAACTCGAGTAAATGGACAGCCGGGGTGACACTGTTGCACCACATTATGGTTAAGGTTCTGAATGATGGGCCGGGACCAGAAGTAATGGGACAGGGACCCTTCACATGCACCCTGATGTCTGCTATAACCTCAGAGCAGGTCTCCGGGGTTGTGGCCGAAGAGCGAAGGCACTCTTTTAAATTGCTTCACTTTTCAGAACAGGAGGCAGTCTGGATTTGGACCTTTTCCCTCATGTTTGCACTTTCATTCACCGGCTCTGGTACTTGGGTTACAGATTTAATGTGTAGATAATTAGAAAATTCAACATATTCAGAGTGTCTGGAAGCAGGCAGGCCTTCGGCAGGGCTTCAGTTCACATATCCAGACACAATCTGAAAGTTAATCCTCTCCAATGATTTGATTTTGTGAAATTAAAGTCAATGAATAGTTTTAAATGCAGACAGAAGTCAGACTTACGTGATGAGCATCGACTGGTTCTCACCATCTGTTGAAGAAAATGAATCCCGGTGAATAAAACAATCCGGTAAATTGAATTTAAATGAGCTGCAGGATGGAACCGAGATCAGATAAAGTGATGTCTGCCTTATTTTCTGTAGGTATTTAACAGAAAAACAGAGGTCCTTATACAGAGCCTTGTTGTACGCCACAAGTGTAAAATCAGGTTAAAAAGAGCAGCTGCTGAACCAGAGAAACACAAACTCATTTTAAGACTTGAAGGAACCAGATGAACATTTTTAAATTGCATCTGGATGTAGAGCCTGAGAATTAAAAGCTTTTTCTTTCATTCTGGTTCACGCAAATATCCTCAGGAAGCAGGAAGTTGCTGCCAGGGGTCAAAGGTGACTCACTCTGCAGCAGGTCAGTGTAGGCGTTGTCAGCGATGGCGTAGATGTGGGGCGGCATGTCTGTGCGACGCCTTCCTTTGTAGGCTGCTACCACCTCGGTGGAGTACACTGGCAGCCATTTGTAGGGATTGACTGTCACACAGAACAGGCCGGAGTACGTCTGACACAAACACAGATTCAGAAAGGATGAAAACAGCTGCACAAGATCTGGTGCTCAGATGTTCTGCGTGTCCGATACTGACATAGATCATCCACATGCTGTATCTCCTCCTCAGGTTGAAGAGGACAGAGGCTTCGTTTAGGTGAGTCAACATGGCCATGTCCTCTATCATGTCAAACTTAGGAGGGTTCGTTGGCTGCAGGTCGTCTTCCTTTACAATCAGAAACTGAGGCACACACAGAACTGCAGGTTAAATCAGGGTTAATATTAACCGTCGTCTTCCTTTACAATCAGAAACTGAGGCACACACAGAACTGCAGGTTAAATCAGGGTTAATATTAACCGTCGTCTTCCTTTACAATCAGAAACTGAAACACACAGAACTGCAGGTTAAATCAGGGTTAATATTAACCGGCCTCAACGTTTCAGTCAGCCAGTGTTGGGTTTGATGCCTGAAATCCAGAATTAGCTGGCATTCGTTTGCAAATTACAGCTAAAACATATGAAAAGACAATGTTTTTCTGTTCTGTGGAGTTTAAATGTTTGCTTAAGACTCTCAATTACATATAAAATGAAAGAATACTTGTCAAAGCTCCTGAGAAGGATGTGAAACCTGCAGAAAAAGCTGAAACACCAAAGCCTTTTACTTCTTTTACTCTGATGAAATCTAACCAATAACGAACTTGGTCAGTACTAATTGTGCACGTTTCTGTTTGAATAGTTAACCAACCCGTCCATCCTTGGTCTCCACAGTCGTCTTGTCTCCATTCAGCTCCTTCACCTCCACTTCGATATACGCCTCGGCGTCATCGGGCATCCAAACACGCTTCGTCCCTGAGGATTGAACAGAGTTGTTCTAAAAAACATTTATGGTTGTTGGGCTGTCATCTGACATCTCTGAGATGGTATGTATAGTTACTCAAGATGGCAAATCTTTGTATTCTGGTACTATAGTAAGGAACCTTGGCGCTTTGACTCACATCCTGAAACATCCCATAATTAAGCTGCTATAGGCTCAGACTGCTGGGGGACCTCATCTGTCACACCTTTCCTCGCTTTGCTCTCTTTTTAATTCTCTGTTTAACTTCTTAATTTTAATTTCTCAAATGATTTTATGTCCATGTGACATTATTGTGGTTATTAACTTGTGTTTCCCTGTTCCAGCAGGTATCCTTTGAATGGTGTTATGGTGTTTTTCCCCCCTCTTTTCTGTCTTCTGGCTACCCTTCCTGGTTCTGGTTCTGCCAGAGGTTTCTTCCCGGTTCTGGTTCTGCCAGAGGTTTCTTCCTGGTTCTGGTTCTGCCAGAGGTTTCTTCCTGGTTCTGGTTCCTCCAGAGGTTTCTTCCTGGTTCTGGTTCCGCCAGAGGTTTCTTCCTGGTTCTGGTTCCGCCAGAGGTTTCTTCCTGGTTCTGGTTCTGCCAGAGGTTTCTTCCTGTTAAAGGGAGTCGTTCCTTTCCACAGTCCCTCAGGCTCAGGACGGGAGATTGGACTGAAGACAAGTTTCGGTCCAATCTGTTGGTTTCCTTAGCTCGGATATTATTTTTGAATTGGCTCCATATGAATTAATTGGATTATGATTACAATGAATTGAATTCCAATTGGCTTGAATTGGACTTTATTACTTAAGTGCCTTGAGATGACAATTGTTGTAATCTGGCGCTTTATAAATAAAACTGAATTGAATTGAATACGTTTGAATGTGTTACACTTCAAACATCAGCAACTGGTTTCAGTTCATAAATCACAGAATAATCAGAACATCGGCTTTATATCCAGCAGGGGGCGCTGCAGACTCTGCTCCATGTTAAGCATCCTGAAATCCAGAATCAGCTGGCATACATTTGCAAATTACAGCTAAAACACGTGAAAAGACTGAATATTTTTCTGTTCTGTAGAGTTTAAATGTTTTCTTAAGAGTCTCAATTACATATAAAATGAAAGAATACTTGTCAAAGCTCCTGAGAAGGATGTGAAACCTGCAGAAAAAGCTGAAACCTGCAGCATTAAGCAGCCTCTTTGGGCTAATGTTGTTTGCCTTGTTGCTAAAATGGAGAAAGCTAGCAAGCAAAGCCATCCTAAGAGGACAAAGACGACACCAACTAATCTGAGAAATGATGTTTTGAAGTGATTTGGATGTTACACAGTAAATCATATAGTGATGAACAAATATAAGCTCATTTGTCATCTTTGTGTAAAGATTTGTGTTACAACAGGTCTGTGGACTCTTCTGTTAGCTGGCATCCACCCAAGGGAGGCAGTGGAAGCACGATGCTGGTGTTTGATGCCATCCGACTGCCTGCTATTCAGCAGCTACAGCTAATATACAGTTAGTTACAGTTAATTCCAGCAGCTGGACGATATTCAAATGCATTTGAAGGCTTTACACATACTATTTGTACTTTAGGTTAAAGTGTATACCATCGAAGGCCTGGGCCTTAGCAGCCAGGTGCTCCAAGTTGGTGAGGCGGAGGTAGCGAGCGGCTTCTCCAAACTCCGTCATGTCCAGAAACCGAGACATCTGAGAACATGAACACACAGATGTGTTTGTTACTCGGTTCCTTCTTAGATCTCTTTAATCTGCTCCGAAGTCTTGATGATAGTCGATGACTTCCAGCAGGAAGAAAAAGGTCTAAATCTATAAGGTCTAAATGATAAGCAGCCAACAGGAGCATGATGTCATCACTGAATGTTGAGGTGAGAATTTAGTCTGTTTAATATGAGCTCATGTTAAAAATGTCGTTTTGTTCCATCAACCCGACTTAATTCTTTTTCCATAAAGTTCATGTAAAATATTGAAATGCTTCAGAAAATATACATTTTCAGAGCAGATCTCTGTGGCTCTGATGAGTAAAACTATTCTTATTAATTGACACAATCTATGCTTGTCATTACCTCCTTCACTGGGCTAATTTAACTCGGACACAAACCAAACCGAGCATGATGTCATCACTGAATGTTGAGGTGAGAATTTAGTCTGTTTAATACGAATTCATGTTCAGCCATAAATAAAACTGTTAAAAATGTCGTTTTGTTCCATCAATCCGACTTAATTCTTCCATAAACAGATTTTAGGTCCTTGTCAGTACATAAAATATTGAAATGCTTCAGAAAATATCAACTTTCAGAGTGGATCTCTGTGGCTCTGATGAGTAAAATTATTCTTATTAATTGACACAATCTATGCTTGTCATCACCTCTTTCACTGAGCTAATTTAACTCGGACACAAACCAAACCGAGCAGTGATGTCAACAAACTGGCATTTCATTCTCTGGGGAGGTGTGGCCCACCTCGGTGAATACCTCCGGCTTTCAGAGACCAAACAGTTGCCACATCAGCTTAAGAGGATCCATTTCTAATGCTCTTCCAGCCTGGGCTGATGCTGCCAGGATAAATCCTGCCAGTAAACTGTTCTGTTGTGTCTCAGCCGCTGTCAGGCGGCATGTTTCTTTGTGTGTGAGAGATGCTGTTTCTGGGTGAAAAAGGTGTCCGGATGACTTCAGAAACGCCACTCAGGACCAAACTTTGAGCATCTCCGCTGTTTAAGTTTCAGGTTGGACCAATATACTAAAGATTAGTTTTCAGGTGCTTTTCAAGACTTTTTTATGCAACATTTGCATGAAAGAAAACCAGATTGCATTAAATGAGTGACGGGAAGCCATTTTCCTCACTTTGTCAAGTTCATAATAACCTCAAAATTCTGTCTTTTCTTGATATCAACAGAGCAGCATTTCAAACTCTCAGCCTTTGGAGTCTTCCCGACAGGTACAGCCGCTGAGGCTGATGGGTAATGTAGTTTTCCAGCCAAACCTTCAGAGTCATTATAAAAATGCAGGTTGTGTACTCACCGTGTTTGCTGAGTTTGAGCTGAGGCTCAGGCAGGATTCGGCGTCTTCACTTTGAGGATGTGCAGAGGGGCAGAATAAGTCGATGAGCAGAGCATTGCCTCCCTTTAAAACCTCCCTGTGACGGTTTCCGCACCATGTGACCTGCTCTGCTGCAGCTCGGTGGGCGGATCGACCACGCTGGACGATCATAAAAGGCCTGCTGCAGTCAATCTCAAAGCCTAAAGCCTCATCAGCTCACTCCTGATCCCTCTTTTCTCCCTCTGCATCATGGTCTATCTTTGGATATCTCCCTGAGTTTCTGCCCACCTGTCTGACTATCTCTGGACATCAAGCCCTGATCACATTTAACAGTTTCACATCAGGCTTCTGTGGCTTAGCACTGTTACTGTTACAAGTCAAGAAATCCTTGATAAGTTCTGTTTAAAAATACAAACAAATAGTTCAAATACAGTAAAAGTGTTTATGAATTCCCAATAAAGCTGCTATCATTCACATGTTTTTCTTTATCTGTTGTCAGAAACCTGGACTGAAAATCAGTCCATGAAGACGACGTTTCAGCTCACTTAAAGTATTTCCAGGCTGTCGCTGTGCTGAAAAAAATATTCTTGAGAGCTCAAGGTTTCTGTCCCATATGGGCTTCAGACAGCAACATATTCTAGAAAAGACTTGATTTCTATCCCATATGGTCTAGCGGCTAGGATTCCTGGTTTTCACCCAGGCGGCCCGGGTTCAACTCCCGGTATGGGAATACTTATTTGGCATTCAGACCAAATGGTTGTTTGGAAGAAATGGAAGGCGTGTGCTCAAGACTGTCCTCGGCAACCAGTCCAAAAGCTAATCTCTGAGATGGTATGTATAGTTACTCAAGATGGCATATCTTTGTACTATAGTAAGGACCTTGGAGCTACTTTTGACCAGGATCTGTCCTTTGACTCACATATAAAAGAGGCTTCTTGGACTGCCTTCTTTCACCTTTGTATTGTTGCCAAAATTACAAACATCCTGTCTTCAGACAGCAACATATTCTAGAAAACACTTGATTTCTATTCCATATGGTCTAGCGGCTAGGATTCCTGGTTTTCACCCAGGCGGCCCGGGTTCAACTCCCGGTATGGGAATACTTATTTGGCATTCAGACCAAATGCTTGGTTGGAAGAAATGGGAAGCGTGTGCTCCACAATGTTCTCAACAACCAGTCCAACAGCTCATCTCTGAGATGGTATGTATAGTTACTCAAGATGGCATATCTTTGTATTCTAGTACTATAGTAAGGACCTTGGAGCTACTTTTGACCAGGATCTGTCCTTTGACTCACATATAAAAGAGGCTTCTCGGACTGCCTTCTTTCAACTTGGTATTGCCAAAACTAGGAATGTCTTGGCTTCAGACAGCAACATATTCTAGAAAACTCTTGAATTCTATCCCATATGGTCTAGCGGCTAGGATTCCTGGTTTTCACCCAGGCGGCCCGGGTTCAACTCCCGGTATGGGAATACTTAGTTGGTAGTCCAACCAAATTCCTGGTTGGAAGAAATGGAAGGCATGTGCTCCAGACTGTCCTCGGCAGCCAATCTCTGAAATAGTATGTATAGTTTCTCAAGATAGCACATCTTTGGATTCTAGTACTATAGTAAGGAACCTTGGAGCTATTTTTGACCAGAATCTGTCCTTTGACTCACATATAAAAGAGGCTTCTTGGACTGCATTCTTTCACCTTCTTATTATTGCCAAAATTACGAACATCCTTCATTTTATATGTTCATAGAGATCAATTTTTGAATATCAGACAGCAACATATTCTAGAAAACATTAGGTTTCTGTCCCATATGGTCTGGCGGCTGGTTTTCACCCATTTGTACCGGGTTCAACTCCCGGTATGGGAATACTTATTTGGCATTCAGACCAAATGCTTGGTTGGAAGAAATGGAAGGCGTGTGCTCAAGACTGTCCTCAACAGCTCATCTCTGAGATGGTATGTATAGTTACTCAAGATGGCATATCTTTGTATCCTACTACTATAGTAAGGACCTTGGAGCTACTTTTGATCAGGATCTGTCCTTTGACTCACATATAAAAGAGGCTCTTGGACTGCCTTCTTTCACCTTTGTATTGTTGCCAAAATTACAAACATCCTGTCTTCAGACAGCAACATATTCTAGAAAACACTTGATTTCTATTCCATATGGTCTAGCGGCTAGGATTCCTGGTTTTCACCCAGGCTCCCGGTTCAACTCCCGGTATGGGAATACTTATTTGGCAGTCAGACCAAATTCCTGGTTGGAAGAAATGGAAGGCGTGTGCTCAAGACTGGCCTCGGCAACCAGTCCCTGCAGCCAATCTCTGAGATGGTATGTATAGTTACTCAAGATGGCATATCTTTGTATTCCATTACTATAGTAAGTATAGTAATAGGCTTCTTGGACTGCCTTCTTTCACCTTCTTATTATTGCCAAAATTATGAAAATCCTGTCTTCAGACAGCAACATATTCCAGAAAATTCAATATTTCTGTCCCATATGGTCTAGCGGCTAGGATTCCTGGTTTTCACCCAGGTGGCCCGGGTTCAACTCCCGGTATGGGAATACTTATTTGGCATTCAGACCAAATGCTTGGTTGGAAGAAATGGAAGGCGTGTGCTCAAGACAGTCCTCAACAGCCAATCTCTGAGATGGTATGTATAGTTACTCAAGATGGCATATCTTTGTATTCCATTACTATAGTAAGTATAGTAATAGGCTTCTTGGACTGCCTTCTTTCACCTTTTTATTATTGCCAAAATTACGAACATCCTGTCTTCAGACAGCAACATATTCCAGAAAATTTAAGTTTTCTATCCCATATGGTCTAGCGGCTAGGATTCCTGGTTTTCACCCAGGCGGCCTGGGTTCAACTCCCGGTATGGGAATACTTATTTGGCATTCAGACCAAATGCTTGGTTGGAAGAAATGGGAAGCGTGTGCTCAAGACTGTCCTCGGCAACCAGTCCCTGCAGCCAATCTCTGAGATGGTATGTATAGTTACTCAAGATGGCGTATCTTTGTATTCCATTACTATAGTAATAGGCTTCTTGGACTGCCTTCTTTCACCTTTTTATTATTGCCAAAAGTAGGAACATCCTGTCTTCAGACAGCAACATATTCCAGAAAATTCAAGATTTTTGTCCCATATGGTCTAGCGGCTAGGATTCCTGGTTTTCACCCAGGCGGCCCGGGTTCAACTCCCGGTATGGGAATACTTATTTGGCATTCAGACCAAATGCTTGGTTGGAAGGCGTGTGCTCAAGACTGTCCTCAACAGCCAATCTCTGAGATGGTATGTATAGTTACTCATGATGGCATATCTTTGCATTCTAGTACTATAGTAAGGACCTTGGAGCTATTTTTGACCAGGATCTGTCCTTTGACTCACATATAAAAGAGGCTTCTCGGACTGCCTTCTTTCACCTTGGTATTATTGTGAAAATGAGGAACATCCTGTCTCAGACTGATGCAGAAAAACTGCTCCATACACTTTTTACTTCAAGGTTGGGCTGGGCTTGAAGAGAAGTTTCAGTTCAATCTGTTGGTTTCCTGAGCCAGGCTACTTATCTTGAAAAAAATGTGTTTATATAAATTGGACTAATTTGGACTCATATCACCAGGTTTCTGTCCCATATGGTCTCGCGGCTGGTTTTCACCCTTTTGACCCGGGTTCAACTCCCAGTATGGGAATACTTATTTGGCAGTCAGACCAAATGGTTCGTTGGTCAGTTTAATCTGTTCTCCACCATCGCTGACAGTTATAAATGAACACAGTCAGTCCATGTGCTCAGCTGTGTATTGCTTCTCTGTCAACATGAGAGATCTGCTCTGGGATTAAATTGGAGGCTTTCAGCATCGATGTTCCTCTATTTTTACCCTGAAAAAGATCAACTAGTTCTCTGCTGTGTCCACCTTCGACCCGCTGCCTCTTGACCCTAACTCTGTATTCTGATTGGCTCTTTCTGACACTCTTTCTGCAGGTCTTGGATCAGTTTTTATGTCCTTAAAATGTCTGTTTTTACCCATGAAAGTGCAGCTGACATCAGATGAGTTCGTTTGAAAGATGCCTGAACTTTAGTTGATGAATATCCTCTTCAACATGACACATTGTTCAGTCACACCTTCTGGATCTGCTCTTGTTGAGGATGGATTGATTTGTAGGTCAAAGAAGGTGATGTGGTTTTGGTTTTGAGTTCAGCTCGAATGCCGTTCGTTGTTCTGTCCTCTGGGCTGAGCCCACTGTGACCTTTGGTGTTTGCAGGTTCACTGCTGCACATATCTCTCTGTAAGCCCTCCATTTATTCATCCATCCATACATTCATCCATTCATCCCCGATCTCCACCAGCTGTCTCTCAGCTCTGATCATCAGCTGTCAGACAGAAAATAAATGAGCCGATCGTCCATTTCCTCCTGAGATCGGACTTCTCTCTGTAACCAACAACAGCTCAGATGATGGGAACTTTTTCTTACTTCACCTTCACTTCTTCTCTCTCTTCCTGCCTTTCTTACTTACACCGATCAGCCATAACATTATGACCACCCGCCTAATATTGTTATGTTTATATTTATGCATTTAGCAGATGCTTTTATCCAAAGCAACTTACAGGTAGGCAGATAGGGTAGGGGGGTCTTGCCTAAGGACCCCTACTGGAGACAGTACCTTTCATGCAGGGGATTTGAACCCAGATCTAATATTATTGTGTTAATTCCCTTTTTGCTGCCGAAACAGCTCAGACCCGCCAAGGCCTGAAGGTGTGCTGTGGTCTCTGGCACCAAGATGTCAGATCCTTTAAGTTCTGTAAATTGCAAGGTGGGGCCTCCATGGATCGGACTTGTTTGTCCAGCTCATCCCACAGATGCTCGATTGGATTGAAATCTGGGAAATTTGGAGGCCAAGTCAACATCTCAGCCTCGTTGTTTTACAGAAGAGTCGATTTACACACAGCACTTAATATGCAGTTTAAACCCTTTACGCACGAGCCGGACTGCTCTCACAGACACGTGCACCTGTTCTGACACACACACACACACACACACACACACACACACACACACACACACACACACACACACACACACACACACACACACACACACACACACACACACACACACACACACACACACACCAGTGTATCAGTGTAAATGCACCAATGCTATTAACTTACTTAAGTTGAACAACAGAAAGACGCCACCAGAACCCCCCAAATCCCTGCTGTCACTCAGAATGATGATAATCCTGCACACACACACGTGCACACACACGTGCACACACACACACACACACACAACATGAAACCCGAACAGAGACGAACATCCTTTGGTTTAAAACTTAAATTAGATTTTGTCCGTTGGAATGAAAGTATGTGGACGGCAGGATTCTTTATTTAGATCTTTTTCATGTTGGACATCAGATCCAAAGCTGCACGTGGAACTCAATAAACGAACGTGCACCACCTGGATTTCCCGTGCGATTAGCTGTTCCGTGTTACTCAGCATTTGTACAACATTTCGACGGTTTTCAGGCTCATTTCCCAGCATGTGAAGGTCAGATTCCTGCTGCCTGAAGGAATAAAAAGGAGCAGATGCAAACAAACCTGGATTATTTAGCACAACATTTAGTGTAACTTTGCATTTGATTTGTCTGGTTAGATGCTAGCTTAAAGCTTTCTGATGAGTCTCATCTATCTATTTAAGAGCAAAAGTTAGCAAAATTTAGCAAAATTCAGACAAAGTTGCATCAAAAGAATTAAACTTTTATGGAGACATTCTGGGGTAAAGAGCCGGTTCTACAGTATCATAATGACTGAAGTTTGGACAGATTAGTGTGCAATAAGAACCCAAAAACTCAGTAATCTCCAGATGTTTTGCATCTTCGCTGCAGACGTGATGAAAGTCACTTTTTCCAAATAAGTTTGAAGATCCAGAGGATTCCTGCTGATGAAGCTTTGCTCATTTCTTCAGGAAATATAAAGTCGATTCGTGTGTTTGAAAGCATTCTGACTCATTTTTATTGGAAATCGGTGAAGCTCTTTGTGTGATTGTCTGCAGCTTAGTGAGCGAGCAGCTGCCGCAGCCTGGTGGCGAGCAGCTGGAGCGCATCGATCCAACCGGCGGATGAGATCAGCCTGCAAAAATATCAGAGGTGACCCTGACCAGTAAAACCAGGTATCACACGGATTATTGAGTGTTTTTCTACCTTCTGAGGTTGAGAATCAGCGTCTATGAATAGGGTTTATTGTTCTCGGCTCATCCAGCTGTCTGTAGAGTGTGCCTGAGCCCATGTCATGTATGTAAAGTATACATGTCAGACCTAAATGTGTGACTCACTGTTCCTCTGTGTGCTTACAAAAGGATTTTGGAGCTTTGAGATGCAGCTTCACATGAATGCCAACCAAAGGAAGGGCCACTGGGTCTTCTGTGACTGTTGTTTGTGGGAGATTTCTTCACAGCTGGTCCTGATGAGGACTAAATGTGAGGGTGAAGCCAGAACTGAACAAAATTAATCTGTTTATGGGTTAGTTTAAGCTGTCAGTAGATGTTAGAAAGAGAAGCTGCAACACAGACAACACGAATGTGTGTGAATGCTTAGAAAGCACGTAGTTATGAATCAGTTAGACTAGAAAAGCGCTATACAAGTACAAGTCCATTTACCATTTACGAAGGAAGGTTCAAATGTAGCTTGAATCAATAAAAGTATTAACAAACCTGCTTTATGTGCAGTTCAGCTTCACCAATCAGTTCAGTTCCTAAATATCACAAAATCACGAACATCCTGTCTTCAGACAGCAACATATTCTAGAAAACTCTTGTTTTCTATCCCATATGGTCTAGCGGTTAGGATTCCTGGTTTTCACCCAGGCGGCCCGGGTTCAACTCCCGGTATGGGAATACTTATTTGGTAGTCCAACCAAATCCTTGGTTGGAAGAAATGGAAGGCGTGTGCTCAAGACTGTCCTCAACAGCCAATCTCTGAGATGGTATGTATAGTTACTCAAGATGTCATATCTTTGTATCCTAGTACTATAGTAAGGACCTTGGAGCTACTTTTGACCAGGATCTGTCCTTTGACTCACATATAATAGTCCAACCAAATCCTTAGTTGGAAGAAATGGAAGGTGTGTGTTAGAGACTGTCCTCGGCAACCAGTCCCTGCAGCCAATCTCTGAGATGGTATGTATAGTTTCTCAAGATGGCATATCTTTAGATTCTAGTACTATAGTAAGGAACCTTGGAGCTATTTTTGACCAGGATCTGTCCTTTGACTCACATATAAAAGAGGCTTCTTGGACTGCCTTCTTTCACCTTTGTATTATTGCCAAAATTACAAACATCTTGTCTTCAGACAGCAACATATTCCAGAAAACTCTTTATTTATATCCCATATGGTCTAGCGGTTAGGATTCCTGGTTTTCACCCAGGCGGCCCGGGTTCAACTCCCGGTATGGGAATACTTATTTGGTAATCAGACCAAATTCTGTATACAATACAATACAAACAACAGGATCTGTCCTTTGACTCACATATAAAAGAAGCTTCTTGGACTGCCTTCTTTCACCTTTGTATTATTGCCAAAATGAGGAACATCCTGTCTCAGACTGATGCAGAAAAACTGCTCCATACTCTTTTTACTTCAAGGTTGGACTGGGCTTGAAGAGAAGTTTCAGTTCAATCTGTTGGTTTCCTGAGCTAGGCTACTTATCTTGAAAAATTGCATTTATATAAATTGGACTAATTTGGATTCATATTTTTGTCTTTTCAGCTTCACTTTATGTGTTCATAGAGACAATTTCAGACAGCAACATATTCTAGAAAACTCTAGGTTTCTGTCCCATATGGTGTATCGGCTGGTTTTCACCATTTTGGGTTAAACTCCCAGTATGGGAATACTTATTTCAATATTTCAGTCAATAAAAGTATTAACAAACCAGCTTTATGTGCAGTTCAGCTTCACCAATCAGTTCAGTTCCTAAATACCTGAAAACACTAGTTCCCACGAGGACGTGTGAAAGCTGTGAGTTTAAATAAATCAGAGAAAAAAACACAAGAATCTGAATTTCCATGTTGGTTTTTTGGGAGAGAGCTTCTCTGTCTGTTTTTCTCTGTGTTTTTCCACCTAAAAGCCAGAGAATACTGTGTAAACTACTGTTTATTCAACATTTACATGCTCCCAGTGGCTCAGATCACAGTTATGCAGCCGACACACGGATCTGCACCACCTGGGGATTATAATCCTGTGCAGATGCTCATTAAAAACACCTGGATGATCCAGAGTTTCCTTCAGTTACAGATAAAATGGAGCTTGTTGTCTCTGGAGCCAAAGAAGAAGCTTCAGTCTGTGATGTTAAAAAGCACAAACCAGGCCAGAAATGCGGGTGTTATTATGGACTCAGACCTGATCAGCTCCGTTATGAAGTCAGCCGACTGTCACCTGGAGAATATTTCCAGGATTAAAGTGTCAGAGAAGCTGCTCCAGGCATTTATCTGCAGCAGACCTGATGACATCTTGTCTTCAGACAGCAACATATTCTAGAAAACTCTTGTTTTCTATCCCATATGGTCTAGCGGCTAGGATTCCTGGTTTTCACCCAGGCGACCTGGGTTCAACTCCCGGTATGGGAATACTTATTTGGCATTCAGACCAAATGCTTGGTTGGAAGAAATGGAAGGCGTGTGCTCAAGACTGTCCTCAACAGCCAATCTCTGAGATGGTATGTATAGTTACTCAAGATGTCATATCTTTGTATCCTAGTACTATAGTAAGGACCTTGGAGCTACTTTTGACCAGGATCTGTCCTTTGACTCACATATAATAGTCCAACCAAATCCTTAGTTGGAAGAAATGGAAGGTGTGTGTTAGAGACTGTCCTCGGCAACCAGTCCCTGCAGCCAATCTCTGAGATGGTATGTATAGTTTCTCAAGATGGCATGTCTTTGGATTCTAGTACTATTTTAAGGAACCTTGGAGCTATTTTTGACCAGGATCTGTCCTTTGACTCACATATAAAAGAGGCTCTTGGACTGCCTTCTTTCACCTTTGTATTATTGCCAAAATTACAAACATCTTGTCTTCAGACAGCAACATATTCCAGAAAACTCTTTATTTATATCCCATATGGTCTAGCGGTTAGGATTCCTGGTTTTCACCCAGGCGGCCCGGGTTCAACTCCCGGTATGGGAATACTTATTTGGTAATCAGACCAAATTCTGTATACAATACAATACAAACAACAGGATCTGTCCTTTGACTCACATATAAAAGAGGCTTCTTGGACTGCCTTCTTTCACCTTGGTATTATTGCCAAAATGAGGAACATCCTGTCTCAGACTGATGCAGAAAAACTGCTCCATACTCTTTTTACTTCAAGGTTGGACTGGGCTTGAAGAGAAGTTTCAGTTCAATCTGTTGGTTTCCTGAGCCAGGCTACTTATCTTGAAAAATTGCATTTATATAAATTGGACTAATTTGGACTCATATTTTTGTCTTTTCAGCTTCACTTTATGTGTTCATAGAGACAATTTCAGACAGCAACATATTCTAGAAAACACTAGGTTTCTGTCCCATATGGTGTAGCGGCTTTCATTAAAAGTATTAACAAACCAGCTTTATGTGCAGTTCAGCTTCACCAATCAGTTCAGTTCCTAAATACCTGAAAACACTAGTTCCCACGAGGACGTGTGAAAGCTGTGAGTTTAAATAAATCAGAGAAAAAAACACAAGAATCTGAATGTCCATGTTGGTTATTTGGGAAAGAGCTTCTCTGTCTGTTTTTCTCTGTGTTTTTCCACCTAAAAGCCAGAGAATACTGTGTAAACTACTGTTTATTCAACATTTACAGGCTCAGATCACAGTTATGCAGCCGACACGCGGATCTGCATCACCTGGGTATTATAATCCTGTGCAGATGCTCATTAAAAACATCTGGATGATCCAGAGTTTCCTTCAGTTACAGATAAAATGGAGAAGCTTCAGTCTGTGATGTTAAAAAGCACAAACCAGGCCAGAAATGCGGGTGTTATTATGGACTCAGACCTGATCAGCTCCGTTATGAAGTCAGCCGACTGTCACCTGGAGAATATTTCCAGGATTAAAGTGTCAGAGAAGCTGCTCCAGGCATTTATCTGCAGCAGACCTGATGACTGGAGCAGCTTTTCCTGGTGTGTCTTAAAGGGTTACCTGCTGCCATTCCGACATTGGCCTCCAATTGTCGGAATGGCGACACTTAATTTTTTATCAAACGTCCCGTCATTCCGACACTTTTTTCCTCCTATGGTCGGAATGGCGGTATGTTTTTTTTTTTTTTTAACATACCGCCATTCCGACAGTTCCTTTTAATAGCCTGTTTTACCCAAAACATTTTGCACTAATGAAGGCTGATATGCCGGCGCAAATACGCGCGCCGGCATATCAGCCTCGCAAACAAACTAATAATCTATTATCAAAATCCCCTGAATTTCAAATATAAAGATACAGATATTAATGTAACTCTGGCGAGACTGAAACTGATTAAGCAGAAATACAGTGTCAGTGAGCTGTCAGCAGCCAGCTGGAGCGGAGCTCTCCACAGAGCCCATGCGTCTTTTGCCCGCTGTCATCATATGCAAAAGTAATAATTGCAATTACAGATATCACGGCTACTGCACAGGACACTGTTGCGAGCACTCTGCCTTGCCTTGCCAATAGGAGAGGAGAGAAATGACAGCATAGAACGTATAAAACACAACAAAATGCAGTAAAAACGTTTATTCATGTAATTCACGTGATTTATGAGTACTTATGGGAAGCGCTGATGGGCTTTGCGCATTTATTCAGCCTGTTGATATCTTAAGGACCTAACTGGTCACACCTGGGAGTAAATGTCATGTAGAGATTGTTTTTACATTACAGCTGAACATATAGCTTTCATCCACAAACCTTGTCGAAATGGGGGGACGTTTGAATTTCGGAATGGGTGTTGCCACCCGTCTTAAAGATGATCAGCTGATTCAGTCCTCAGGGAGCAGTGGATTATATCCTCCATCTGAGAGATGCATGAATAATATGCATTCCATGTTTAAAGATAAGTATTCCCATACCGGGAGTTGAACCCGGGCCGCCTGGGTGAAAACCAGGAATCCTAGCCGCTAGACCATATGGGACAGAAATCAAGTGTTTTCTAGAATATGTTGCTGTCTGAAGACAAGACGTGCCTAGTTTTGGCAATACCAAGGTGAAAGAAGGCAGTCTGAGAAGCCTCTTTCATATGTGCGTCAAAGGACAGATCCTGCTCAAAAATAGCTCTAGAATCAAAAATAGTACTAGAATCCAAAGACATGCCATCTTGAGTAACTATACATACCATCTCAGAGATTGGCTGCAGGGACTGGTTGCCGAGGACAGTCTTGAGCACATGCCTTCCATTTCTTCCAACCCAGGATTTGGTTGGACTACCAAATAAGTATTCCCATACCGGGAGTTGAACCCGGGCCGCCTGGGTGAAAACCAGGAATCCTAACCGCTAGACCATATGGGACAGAAACCTGGAGACTTCAGGAATGTGTTGAACTCTGAATCCGTAAGAACAGATGGAATGAAGCAGAGTATGGGATCAAATAAGGGTCAGAAAGATTTGAAGTTATGGAAATAGTTTGTGCATGTGTGAAACGTACCAAAACATGGTCCTGCTCTGTGAAATACTTTGTGAAGCAGCTCTGTGTCTATTTTTGTGTTAAAAGTTTCCTTCCACGTGCAACAGTGCCATCATTCATTCCTCGTTGTTCCTTGAGGAAAATCTTTAAACCTCCATCTTAAAACAGATCTAGAATGTGAAGTGTCTAACGAGAAAGAACAAGACCTGCTGTCTGCTGGAGAATGGCCTCCACCTTCTGGACCCAGATGAGTATAAAGCCAGAAAACAGATTTTCTCTGTGATTAATAGAAATGTGGATTGGATTAATTATCTTTACTACAACCAGCAGAGATTTATTAATGAGACTTCTTCAAGGTTTGGCAGAATAGGTTAGCCTGGTTAGACATGTTGGCTCTTCCTAGGGGACCCCGAGGCGTTCCCAGGCCATAGTCTCTCCATCGTGTCCTGGGTCTCCCCCGGGTCTCCTCCCAGTGGGACGGGCCCAGAACACCTCCCCAGGGAGGCGCCCAGGGGGCATCCTAACCAGATGCCACCTCATCTGACTCCTCTCAATGCGGAGGAGCAGCGGTTCTACTCCGAGCCCCTCCCGGATGACTGAGCTTCTCACCCTATCTCTAAGGGAGGCCCAGACACCCTGAGGGGGAAACCCATTTCGGCCGCTTGTATGTATTGTATATTCGGCTGTTAGAGATCAGCTTGGAAGTCAGAGGGACCGAGTCAAGTCTTTACCAGGTTCCTCTCAAGTATGTCTTCAAGTTCTAAACCAACTCTGTTAGGTACCCTCTCTGTTAGGTACCCTCTCTGTTAGGTACCCTCTCTGTTAGGCACTCTCTCTGTTAGGCACCCTCTCTGTTAGGCACCCTCTCTGTTAGGTACCCTCTCTGTTAGGTACCCTCTCTGTTAGGTACCCTCTCTGTTAGGTACTCTCTCTGTTAGGCACCCTCTCTGCTAGGCACTCTCTCTGTTAGGTACCCTCTCTGTTAGGTACCCTCTCTGTTAGGTACTCTCTCTGTTAGGCACCCTCTCTGTTAGGTACCCTCTCTGTTAGGTACCCTCTCTGTTAGGCACCCTCTCTGTTAGGTACTCTCTCTGTTAGGTACCACCCCTCTGTTAGGTACCCTCTCTGTTAGGTAATCTCTCTGTTAGGCACCCTCTCTGTTAGGCACCCTCTCTGTTAGGTACTCTCTCTGTTAGGTACCCTCTCTGTTAGGCACCCTCTCTGTTAGGCACTCTCTCTGTTAGGTACCCTCTCTGTTAGGTACCCTCTCTGTTAGGTACTCTCTCTGTTAGGCACCCTCTCTGTTAGGTACTCTCTCTGTTAGGTACCACCCCTCTGTTAGGTACCCTCTCTGTTAGGTAATCTCTCTGTTAGGCACCCTCTCTGTTAGGTACCCTCTCTGTTAGGTACCCTCTCTGTTAGGTAATCTCTCTGTTAGGCACCCTCTCTGTTAGGTACTCTCTCTGTTAGGTACCACCCCTCTGTTAGGTACCCTCTCTGTTAGGTAATCTCTCTGTTAGGCACCCTCTCTGTTAGGCACCCTCTCTGTTAGGCACCCTCTCTGTTAGGTACCCTCTCTGTTAGGTACCCTCTCTGTTAGGTACCCTCTCTGTTAGGTACCCTCTCTGTTAGGTACTCTCTCTGTTAGGCACCCTCTCTGCTAGGCACTCTCTCTGTTAGGTACCCTCTCTGTTAGGTACCCTCTCTGTTAGGTACTCTCTCTGTTAGGCACCCTCTCTGTTAGGTACCCTCTCTGTTAGGTACCCTCTCTGTTAGGCACCCTCTCTGTTAGGTACTCTCTCTGTTAGGTACCACCCCTCTGTTAGGTACCCTCTCTGTTAGGTAATCTCTCTGTTAGGCACCCTCTCTGTTAGGCACCCTCTCTGTTAGGTACTCTCTCTGTTAGGTACCCTCTCTGTTAGGCACCCTCTCTGTTAGGCACTCTCTCTGTTAGGTACCCTCTCTGTTAGGTACCCTCTCTGTTAGGTACTCTCTCTGTTAGGCACCCTCTCTGTTAGGTACTCTCTCTGTTAGGTACCACCCCTCTGTTAGGTACCCTCTCTGTTAGGTAATCTCTCTGTTAGGCACCCTCTCTGTTAGGTACCCTCTCTGTTAGGTACCCTCTCTGTTAGGTAATCTCTCTGTTAGGCACCCTCTCTGTTAGGTACTCTCTCTGTTAGGTACCACCCCTCTGTTAGGTACCCTCTCTGTTAGGTAATCTCTCTGTTAGGCACCCTCTCTGTTAGGTACCCTCTCTGTTAGGTACCCTCTCTGTTAGGTACTCTCTCTGTTAGGCACCCTCTCTGTTAGGTACTCTCTCTGTTAGGTACCACCCCTCTGTTAGGTACCCTCTCTGTTAGGTACCCTCTCTGTTAGGCACCCTCTCTGTTAGGTACTCTCTCTGTTAGGTACCACCCCTCTGTTAGGTACCCTCTCTGTTAGGTAATCTCTCTGTTAGGCACCCTCTCTGTTAGGTACTCTCTCTGTTAGGTACCACCCCTCTGTTAGGTACCCTCTCTGTTAGGTAATCTCTCTGTTAGGCACCCTCTCTGTTAGGCACCCTCTCTGTTAGGTACTCTCTCTGTTAGGTACCCTCTCTGTTAGGCACTCTCTCTGTTAGGCACCCTCTCTGTTAGGCACCCTCTCTGTTAGGTACTCTCTCTGTTAGGTACTCTCTCTGTTAGGTACCCTCTCTGTTAGGCACTCTCTCTGTTAGGTACCCTCGGGCAACATGAATCGTCGCTGATTGGACTGGTGGTTTTCCCTCTTTTAAACAGGACTAGGTTTTCTAAATATGCTATTAAAGAATATGATGCGAATATCCCGTCTTACATGCTGCTTTTTCTCTGGATGTTAACAAAAAAAAGGTCTCAAAAGATACCGAACAGATGTTATTAAACTTCATGCGGAGGAACAAAAACCATTATATTAAAAAAACAGTAATAATGGACTCATACGATAATGGTGACCATAACTTTTTACACTTTTACACTTTAAATAATACTTTCAAAATAAATCGGCTAAAGCAGTTTATCTTCGGTTTGGAACTTCAGTCATTATTGTTCCATATTTAGCAAATACCTGAGAAAGAAGCATCTGTCTGTGAAAGTAGGATCGTTTTGAGGGGATTTTAATCAACATAATGACAAAGTAAAAAGGAATTTAGGCCTAATTTAGAGAAAATAAAATGTCGTTCTCCTCCACTTATACACATAGAAATACATGCTTTTTTCTCTACATGTTTGTATGCGTTTATCTAAAAATGCTTTAATGTATTTTTGCAAATAAAAGAAACCATTTTAAGTCTCAAAGCTTTTTGTTTTAATCAAGGAAAAACATTTCTACCTGTTGAAAGTTCTGCAGGTGATGTGATAATGACCAGAAACCTAAAGCTAATGAAACTACAACAGGACATTATCGAAGAGCTTCTGTTCTACAAAGCATCGGTTTCTTGTCTTAGCTGCATTTTTCGCTTTAGATCTGAGTAAAACCAGGACCTCTAAGAGCTCATTTTCAACTGAAGTTAAATAAAAACTTTACTGACAGAAAGCTGAACAAACTGCTTCGTCCGTTTCCCAGAGAAAAAACCTAAAAGTTACTTCATAAAGTCATGGTCCAGTGTTAGTTTTTACAGTGTTGGACAAGCAAAAGTCTCCTTAAATACATCACAAGTGAAACATCAAACCGGCACATATCTGAGCCCCATCGTTGAAGCACAGCTGGGTTCTTAAAATCACTAAAGTGAGCCGATGTCCGTTTATTTTCACACACATTTCAGCAGGTAAGCAAAGAATAATGATGTGGGAATTCACAATCCCTCAGAAGTCTGTCCCTTTTCAGGAAAACCCACCTGAAAAACCCAGTTTTAGTTCATAAATAATATTAAATCGGTCATTTTCTCTTTTCTGTGGAGCAAAACAACAAAAGAATTCTGTAAATTTCCCATGAAAAGCCAGAATGAGCTGTGATAAAATCTTATTATGCCCCTCAGCATCTGACACACGACATGAATGAAATGCTGCGTGTTTTCAGCTGATCTCTAGTGTTTTCTAACCCACCCCAGTGAATGTTTCCTGCCCTTCCGTCCAGCTGGATGCTGGTGTTCGGCTGCAGCCCCTCTGCGGCGCTCTATGTTTTGAACAGCTGGTGGTTTCCTCCGGCGGCGCTCGGCGGCACCGCGGCGCTCCCTCCCGCCTGGGCGTCCACGAAGCCCATCCTCTGCCTCCGCTTCCTCTGCTCGGTCATCTGCACACAGAACGCTCAGTGAGTCCAAACCGACTCCCGGGGTAACGCTTTCCTCCCGTCGCCGCGGTTACCTGCTCCTTCAGCTCCATCAGCTGGCCGGTCAGAGTCGTCACCACCTTCATGGTGGAGGACAGCTTGTCCTGCAGAATCCGCATCTCGTTCTGCTCCCCGTCGCCGTCGGTCACCACCAGCGACATCGCCTGCATCCGTGGAAACCAGTCCAGGTTGTTGCTCTGCAGAGAGGAGACGGACGTCAGCATCGCACTCGCACCTCAGCGGCCTCGGCTCCCACCTGTCCCACCTTGATCATCAGCGCCACGTAGCTCTCGGGCCCGGTGTAGTCCGTCTTGTTCTTCTCGCGCAGCAGGACGATGAAGTACAGGTAGTTCCAGATGTTGTGCTCCAGCGTGATGTGCTCCTCGAAGGACACGGTCTTGTTGTCGAACTTGTCTCTCTCCAGACCTGCACGGACACACAGAGTCGTTAGCACAGCTGAGCGCTTTCTGCCGCTCGGCCGCTCGGTCGCCCGTCCGCACCGCAGATGAAACACGTCGTCTTCAGTATCTCCTCCTTCTTCTGCTTCTCGCTCCTCAGGTCGGCGAACGTGTCGATGATGACGCCGAAGATCAGGTTGAGGACGATGATGATGACGATGAAGTAGAAGAGAAGGTCGTAAACCACGCGGGCGGCAAACAGCGGCTCCTGCACACAGGGTCAGTTCAGCTTAAAGCTGACGTCATCTGGCATAAATCAGCTCCACCTTAAATACGGAGGAGCGGCGGGGGGGTTTCTGTGGAGGACTGAACCTGCCACAGCGCAGAAATATACAAAAACAGGGATGGAGCCGATAGGATGACAGAAAATTAATTCAGTTCAGTTTCTTTGCCCCTCAGCTGTTAAACTCTTTCATTTCTTTCCTCCCGTCCTTTGATAATTTCAGTTACTTCTCTGCTAATTCCCCTCATTTATTCCATCTTAAACATTTCCTGTGTGCATTCTCTAAATGAAAGGGGGGGGGGGGGGGCTCTTACATTCCTGAAGGAAATAAAATAAATAACTAAATAAAATAAAGAAAGAAATCGTTTGGAGGGAATTTATATTGTATTATTGATCATTTCAGTTACCTCTCTGTTAATTCCCCTCATTTATTCCCACAACCCCATTTAACTAAAATAAAGAAAAGTAACTTAACTTCATAATTTAACCCCAAAATAAAGAAATAAATTGTTTGGAGGGAATTAATAGATCAAATAAAAGAAATAAATATCCAATCAAGCTTAAATGAATGCAGTTGAACTTTAAGTGTCACATGTGTCATGAATCTGTTTTTATTCCATATTTACAGCAGCTTCAGTCCTCCACAGAGCTCTAGCTTTAAAAAAGTCTTTACATTCTTGGATGGTTTGCGGAGAACGTCTCCGACTCCTCCCCCGTTCCTCAGTCCGTGATTCATCACGGTCACGATGCACATCAGCAGCGTGTCGCAGGCCCGCTCCGCCTTCGTCTCCTCTGGAAAACAGACAGACCATCATCATCCTCAGAAAGACGTCCTTTATGACCGAAAGGAGCTCATTCTGTCCCACAATGCTTTGCAGCTGCAGCTTTTAGAGCGACGCTCCACTATTTTTAACTGGGATTCATAAATATGAGGATGAGTGACAGCACTATATTTACCTTAAAGTCCTGTTTTAAAGGATTGTTTTCTTTACAGAACCCTGGTTCTGACACCTTAAAGGCGAACTCCGGTATTTTTAACCCATCATTAAAATCATCAGATATCATCATTACTAAATTAAAAAAACAGGGACGAGCACTTTTTATGTATCTAAACCAGCTTTTAGTACACAAAAGGTGTCAATAAAAAAAAAAGAGTGACATTCCAGTTTTGTCCTCATTCATCCGCCTCAGGAGCCGAATAAGAGCAAAACATCACCTGGTAATCTCATGCTAATGTTAAAGGGGAACTCCGGTGTTTTAAACCTTATTTCTGGCATGAAATACGTTCATCTGCTCACAGAGAACAGTTTGGTGAAAGTCGGCGTCCTTCGGAAGATATTTAGATAACTGGAGATCCATATAACGGAGTGAACGGGGCTTAGAGGATGCAGCCTCTAAATAAGGCATTATCTGTCTTTATTTCACCAATACTTTAAGAAGAATGAATGAATGAACGTGTGCTATAGCTCTGTTAGCTCATAGCTGCTGTTATGTGGCTACTTGCAGCTATAGGACTACAACTTTGAGTAAGATGGACATCTATAAGCCCCCCGATAGCGGGGGAAAATCCTGCAGTCAAACATACCCATTTTTTAAATGTACTTATAATCAGCCTAAATCTAGGTTCAGGTTGACAAACACATGCACAGTTGGAGGCCTGCAGCAGGAGCTTGGAGCAACGTCATAAACCCTGAAGGAACAAGTAGCTTCAACACCTGCAAGCTGGCCTGACAAAAAGTGATCGAAGCTTAAAATCATTTCGTGGAGTAACATCTGGCATCATAAGTCTTCTGTTCCAGAGCATTTCTCCGGTAAGAACGTCCATCTTACTCAAAGTCATCGTTCACGTTGTCAAAATCTGATAAATATCCTGGCATGTTGCACAAAACTATCAGCAGCAAACTCTGTGTGAAGTTAGCCGACTGTCACAGAGCACGGAGTGAATAAACTGTGCTGCAGGGGGGCGTGTGGATGAAGGGGTCCCAGTAGAGTGCCTGTGTAGAAATCCCTCCGTTAGCTCTCCTATAGCTGCAAGTAGCCACATAACAGCAGCTATGAGCTAACAGAGCTATGAGCTAACAGCAGCTATGAGCTAACAGAGCTATGAGCTAACAGAGCTATAGCACACGTTCATTCATTCATTCTTCTTAAAGTATTGGTGAAATAAAGACAGATAATGCCTTATTTAGAGGCTGCATCCTCTAAGCCCCGTTCACTCCGTTATATGGATCTCCAGTTATCTAAATATCTTCAGAAGGACGCAGACTTTCACCAAACTGTTCTCAGTGAGCAGATGAACGTATTTCAGGCCAGAAATAAGGTTTAAAAATACCGGAGTTCCCCTTTAAGCCAGACACAAGCTTTCAGAGATGAAGAGCTGAACCTCTCCTCTCTGTCACAGCTTGTGTTTCTGGTGGAAAGCTGCTCATAATCTGCCATTTGCAGGAGTTCAGAGAGTAAATGCCACCTAACCGTCTGTGTCTAGTCTTAATTTGTACTTTATGTCCGTTAAAAAAGCAGCAGGGTATCTGATTAACGGGGAGCTCTTACCTTCCTCCTGGGAGGTGGCGACCGGTTTAGTCTCCGCGCTGCAGCTGACTCCGTCTGCAGAGCACGACTTGAGGAAATCCTGCGAGGCTTCGCTCTGTTGAGGAGCTGAACAGCAGAAACCCCTCAGAACACCGCAGATTTATGCCTCGGGAGTCGGTCAGATGTGAGCTTACCTTCAGCGATCTGCAGCAGCGGGTCCACCTCCATGATGAAGTCCTCCTTCAGGCACAGGAAGCCCACGATGGAGAAGAGGTAGACGAGGATGAGAGCGAGCAGCGCCGTCAGAAGGATGGAGCGCCCGTTGCGAGTCACGCTCTTTATCACGTTGAACAGAGTCTCCTCCCGGTAGATGAGGTCGAACAGCTGCACAAACAACAGATTCAGCCGTCGGCCCCTGAGCAGAACCAGGAGGCACCTCTGAGGATCCCTGCTTACCAGGATGCTGTAGAAGAGCTCGTGAACGAAGAGGCCCAGCGTGGAGGTCAGGACGTACGCCAGGTGGTAGATGAACTCCACGTCCATCACCATGGCTCTGTAGCCCATAATGAACGTCCCGTTGTTCCCCACAAAGCTCACGGTGAACACCACCTTATTGATGAGCTGGAGGTGATCAGGAAGAGATCAGCAGGTTAGCAGGATGCTCAGATTCTGACCCTCTTTATCCATGCTGTGCCTAACAACAGATATCTGACAACGGGCCACCGTGAGGGAAGGTCCTGTGGACCAGAGCGTGGTGGCATCAGGCCAGGACCTGCCTCCTCTCCAGGGTCCCACATAAAACCCAACAATTACAGCAGCACTGAACCGATGACTGATAAAAACATGTTTAAGGGGAGAAATCTGAGTGAGAAATGACAGAAAACATGAACCTCTTCCTGGTGAACTTACGTTAAGTGAGCCGAGCACGATGAGCGTGTTGCCGATGCCCAGGTGGTAGATGGACCTGACGATCAGGGCGCCGGTGAGCGGCTGCAGGCCGTGGCGCTGAGACAGCAAACCCAGGACCGAGAGGCCGGTCAGGACCCAGAACGTCATCAGCAGCAGCGAGTCATCGATGGCTCCGGCTGAGGAGGAGCAGGTTCAGATGTCAGGATTCACAGGAAGCAGTCAAGTAACGGCATCATAAAGGATCTGACCGGACCCGTTTGGACCTGAGCGAGCTCGGGAGTTCAGTTTGATCAGAAATGGGCCAAACTAGTTGGAGGCGGACACACAGGAACACGGTTTACTACAAGTAGATCTATAAAAGCACAGATGGAGTAGGACAGAACCACCTGTCGTCTACTTCCTCAACAGGACCGCACCTCCCTGACCACAGAACACCAGCCCAACTCCTGGTTCTGGTTCTGATGCAGGTTTCTTCCTGTTAAAAGGGAGTTTTTCTCACCACAGAACACCAGCCCAACTCCTGGTTCTGGTTCTGATGGAGGTTTCTTCCTGTTAAAAGGGAGTTTTTTCTCCCCACAGAACACCAGCCCAACTCCTGGTTCTGGTTCTGATGGAGGTTTCTTCCTGTTAAAAGGGAGTTTTTTCTCCCCACAGAACACCAGCCCAACTCCTGGTTCTGGTTCTGGTTCTGATGCAGGTTTCTTCCTGTTAAAGGGAGTTTTTTCTCCCCACAGAACACCAGCCCAACTTCTGGTTCTGGTTCTGATGGAGGTTTCTTCCTGTTAAAAGGGAGTTTTTTCTCCCCACAGAACACCAGCCCAACTCCTGGTTCTGGTTCTGGTTCTGATGGAGGTTTCTTCCTGTTAAAAGGGAGTTTTTTCTCCCCACAGAACACCAGCCCAACTCCTGGTTCTGGTTCTGATGGAGGTTTCTTCCTGTTAAAAGGGAGTTTTTTCTCCCCACAGAACACCAGCCCAACTCCTGGTTCTGGTTCTGGTTCTGATGCAGGTTTCTTCCTGTTAAAGGGAGTTTTTTCTCCCCACAGAACACCAGCCCAACTCCTGGTTCTGGTTCTGATGGTTTCTTCCTGTTAAAAGGGAGTTTTTTCTCCCCACAGAACACCAGCCCAACTCCTGGTTCTGGTTCTGATGGAGGTTTCTTCCTGTTAAAAGGGAGTTTTTCTCACCACAGAACACAAGCCCAACTTCTGGTTCTGATGGAGGTTTCTTCCTGTTAAAAGGGAGTTTTTCTCACCACAGAACACCAGCCCAACTCCTGGTTCTGGTTCTGGTTCTGATGGAGGTTTCTTCCTGTTAAAAGGGAGTTTTTTCTCCCCACAGAACACCAGCCCAACTCCTGGTTCTGGTTCTGGTTCTGATGCAGGTTTCTTCCTGTTAAAAGGGAGTTTTTTCTCCCCACAGAACACCAGCCCAACTCCTGGTTCTGGTTCTGATGGAGGTTTCTTCCTGTTAAAAGGGAGTTTTTTCTCCCCACAGAACACCAGCCCAACTCCTGGTTCTGGTTCTGGTTCTGATGCAGGTTTCTTCCTGTTAAAAGGGAGTTTTTTCTCCCCACAGTGCAGCTCAGGACGGGGATTGGATCAGAGAGAAGTTTCAGTCTGTTGGTTTCCTCAGCCAGGAAACTGTTTTTTAAGTGGTTCTGAATGAATTGGACCCATTTGAAAGAATCCAATTAAATTAATTGGATCTGACTGGATTATGATTATAATGAACTGGACTGTATCATTGAAGTGTCTTGAGATGAGATTTGCTGCGATTTATAAATAAAACTGAACTGAATTCAACAGAAAAATGTAAAATGATTTCTTTGATAAATTAACACTTCGGTTCCCCTCAAAGGATGATCAAACAGGTCATTTTCTATTTTCACCAGTGAGGGCCACCCTGGCGTCCCCTGGTGGGGGCCCCAGTGTGACCAGGGGACAGTCCTGACTGGCAGGGGACGGTCCTGACTGGCAGGGGACGGTCCTGACTGGCAGGGGACGGTCCTGACTGGCAGGGGACGGTCCCGACTGGCAGGGGACGGTCCCGACTGGCAGGGGACGGTCCCGACTGGCAGGAGTACCTCGGCCAGAGTCGTAGGGGTAGAAGAAAGCGATGATGAGGTTGATGAAGACGGCCAGTTTAAAGGAGATCGTCCCCCAAAGAGACATCCTCCTGGAGAACCAGTACAGCACCGGCATACCTGCACACACACACACACACACACACACACACACACACACACACAGTTCACACCTGAAGTGAAGTGTCAAGATGTCAGAAGAAGAAAATGTTTGTTTGGTTTCTATAGCAACAAGACTGACCAACATGCTTAACAAGAAAAACCGCTGATCAATAAAAACTGACATCATGAAAATGATGATGTAATAACTGTGTGTGTGTGCGCTCACTCCTCAGCTTCTTCTGCCACTCCATCTCTCCATGCAGGAAGGAGGTTTGCTCGAAGTAGTGCGTGACCTTTGACCCCTGCTCATCCTGCTCGGTGGTGTTGAAAACTCTGACCTTGGACTCCTCGGTCAGGAACTCACAGATGGGATGAACAGGAAACACGATCTGCTCCATGCTGCGGTCCTCTCGAACAATCTGGACACATTTCCAAAAACAAGCCGTATGAACAGAAAAAACGTGCACGTCCACGAGAGAGTGCTGACCTCAGGGAGACATTTAGACCAACTCTAAACCTGAGGAAAAGCTTCCACAGATGGAGGTGAAGCACTCAGAAATGAACTGATGGTGAAGAGTTCACACTCTTTGGATCTAAAGCATCACTTTAAAGTAGGTAATATTTGGCTCCGTCTGTGGAAGGCTAAGACTGAGGAAAGACTCCAGAGTGCAGCACAGATCAGTGGGTAATGAACCAGTCCAGGTTTCACCTTGGTATTGCCAAAACTAGGAACGTCTTGTCTTCAGACAGCAACATATTCTAGAAAACGCTTGAATTCTATCCCATATGGTCTAGCGGCTAGGATTCCTGGTTTTCACCCAGGCGGCCCGGGTTCAGCTCCCGGTATGGGAATACTTAGTTGGTAGTCCAACCAAATCCTTGTTTGGAAGAAATGGAAGGCATGTACTCCAGACTGTCCTCAGCAGCCAATCTCTGAAATAGTATGTATAGTTTCTCAAGATGGCACATCTTTGGATTCTAGTACTATAGTAAGGAACCTTGGAGCTGTTTTTGAGCAGGATCTGTCCTTTGACTCACATATGAAAGAGGCTTCTCGGACTGCCTTCTTTCACCTTGGTATTGCCAAAACTAGGAACGTCTTGGCTTCAGACAGCGACATATTCTAGAAAACTCTTGAATTCTATCCCATATGGTCTAGCGGCTAGGATTCCTGGTTTTCACCCAGGCGGCCCGGGTTCAACTCCCGGTATGGGAATACTTAGTTGGTGATCAGACCTAATCCTTGGTTGGAAGAAATGCAAGACATGTTCTCCAGACCTTCCTCGGCAACCAGTCCCTGCCGCCAATCTCTGAGATAGTATGTATAGTTTCTCAAGATGGCAAGTCTTTGGATTCTAGTACTATAGTAAGGAACCTTGGAGCTATTTTTGAGCAGGATCTGTCCTTTGACTCACATATGAAAGAGGCTTCTCGGACTGCCTTCTTTCACCTTGGTATTGCCAAAACTAGGCACGTCTTGTCTTCAGACAGCAACATATTCTAGAAAACTCTTGAATTCTATCCCATATGGTCTAGCGGCTAGGATTCCTGGTTTTCACCCAGGCGGCCCGGGTTCAACTCCTGGTATGGGAATACTTAGTTGGTAGTCCAACCAAATCCTTGGTTGGAAGAAATGGAAGGCATGTTCTCCAGACTGCCCTTGGTAGCCAATCTCTGAAATAGTATGTATAGTTTCTCAAGATAGCACATCTTTGGATTCTAGTACTATAGTAAGGAACCTTGGAGCTATTTTTGAGCAGGATCTGTCCTTTGACTCACATATGAAAGAGGCTTCTCGGACTGCCTTCTTTCACCTTGGTATTGCCAAAACTAGGCACGTCTTGTCTTCAGACAGCAACATATTCTAGAAAACTCTTGAATTCTATCCCATATGGTCTAGCGGCTAGGATTCCTGGTTTTCACCCAGGCGGCCCGGGTTCAACTCCCGGTATGGGAATACTTAGTTGGTGATCAGACCAAATCCTTGGTTGGAAGAAATGCAAGACATGTTCTCCAGACCTTCCTCGGCAACCAGTCCCTGCCGCCGATCTCTGAGATAGTATGTATAGTTTCTCAAGATGGCAAGTCTTTGGATTCTAGTACTATAGTAAGGTACCTTGGAGCTATTTTTGAGCACGATCTGTCCTTTGACTCACATATGAAAGAGGCTTCTCGGACTGCCTTCTTTCACCTTGGTATTGCCAAAACTAGGAACGTCTTGTCTTCAGACAGCGACATATTCTAGAAAACTCTTGAATTCTATCCCATATGGTCTAGCGGCTAGGATTCCTGGTTTTCACCCAGGCGGCCCGGGTTCAACTCCCGGTATGGGAATACTTAGTTGGTAGTCCAACCAAATGCTTGGTTGGAAGAAATGGAAGGCATGTGCTCCAGACCTTCCTCAGCAACCAGTCCCGACCGCCAATCTCTGAGATAGTATGTATAGTTTCTCAAGATGGCACATCTTTGGATTCTAGTACTATAGTAAGGAACCTTGGAGCTATTTTTGAGCAGGATCCGTCCTTTGACTCATATATGAAAGAGGCTTCTCGGACTGCCTTCTTTCACCTTGGTATTGCCAAAACTAGGAACATCTTGTCTTCAGACAGCAACATATTCTACAAAACTCTTGATTTCTATCCCATATGGTCTAGCGGCTAGGATTCCTGGTTTTCACCCAGGCGGCCCGGGTTCAGCTCCCGGTATGGGAATACTTAGTTTGTAGGCCAACCAAATCCTTGGTTGGAAGAAATGGAAGGAATGTGCTCCAGACTGTCCTAGGCAGCCAATCTCTGAGAGAGTATGTATAGTTTCTCAAGATGGCACTTCTTTGGATTCCAGTACTATATTACTAGAACCTTGGAGCTATTTTTGAGCAGGATCTGTCCTTTGACTCACATATGAAAGAGGCTTCTCGGACTGCCTTCTTTCACGTTGGTATTTCCAAAACTAGGAACGTCTTGGCTTCAGACAGCAACATATTCTAGAAAACTCTTGGTTTCTATCCCATATGGTCTAGCGGCTAGTATTCCTGGTTCTCACCCAGGCGGCCCGGGTTCAACTCCCGGTATGGGAATACTTATTTGGTAATCAGACCATATGCTTGGTTGGAAGAAATGGAAAGCGTCTTCTCAAGACTGTCCTCGGCAACCAGTCCCTGCAGCCAATCTCTGAGATAGTATGTATAGTTTCTCAAGATGGCAGATCTTTGGATTCCAGTACTATATTACTAGAACCTTGGAGCTATTTTTGAGCAGGATCTGTCCTTTGACTCACATATGAAAGAGGCTTCTCGGACTGCCTTCTTTCACCTTGGTATTGCCAAAACTAGGAACGTCTTGTCTTCAGACAGCAACATATTCTAGAAAACTCTTGAATTCTATCCCATATGGTCTAGCGGCTAGGATTCCTGGTTTTCACCCAGGCGGCCCGGGTTCAACTCCCGGTATGGGAATACTTATTTGGTAGTCCAACCAAATCCTTGGTTGGAAGAAATGGAAGGCAGGTGCTCCAGACTGTCCTAGGCAACCAGTCTCTGCTGCCAATCTCTGAGATAGTATCTATAGTTTCTCAAGATGGCACATCTTTGGTTCCTAGTACTATAGTAAGGAACCTTGGAGCTATTTTTGAGCAGGATCTGTCCTTTGACTCACATATGAAAGAGGTTTCTCGGACTGCCTTCTTTCACCTTGGTATTGCCAAAACTAGGAATGTCTTGGCTTCAGACAGCAACATATTCTAGAAAACTCTTGAATTCTATCCCATATGGTCTAGCGGCTAGGATTCCTGGTTTTCACCCAGGCGGCCCGGGTTCAGCTCCCGGTATGGGAATACTTAGTTGGTAGTCCAACCAAATCCTTGGTTGGAAGAAATGGAAGGCATGTACTCCAGA
Source organism: Leuresthes tenuis (assembly GCA_036924055.1). Lineage (NCBI taxonomy): Eukaryota > Metazoa > Chordata > Actinopteri > Atheriniformes > Atherinopsidae > Leuresthes > Leuresthes tenuis. The sequence goes on along the minus strand of JAVGWW010000004.1, from coordinate 1,678,879 downwards.
CTGTCCTCAGCAGCCAATCTCTGAAATAGTATGTATAGTTTCTCAAGATGGCACATCTTTGGATTCTAGTACTATAGTAAGGAACCTTGGAGCTGTTTTTGAGCAGGATCTGTCCTTTGACTCACATATGAAAGAGGCTTCTCGGACTGCCTTCTTTCACCTTGGTATTGCCAAAACTAGGAACGTCTTGGCTTCAGACAGCGACATATTCTAGAAAACTCTTGAATTCTATCCCATATGGTCTAGCGGCTAGGATTCCTGGTTTTCACCCAGGCGGCCCGGGTTCAACTCCCGGTATGGGAATACTTAGTTGGTGATCAGACCAAATCCTTGGTTGGAAGAAATGCAAGACATGTTCTCCAGACCTTCCTCGGCAACCAGTCCCTGCCGCCAATCTCTGAGATAGTATGTATAGTTTCTCAAGATGGCAAGTCTTTGGATTCTAGTACTATAGTAAGGTACCTTGGAGCTATTTTTGAGCACGATCTGTCCTTTGACTCACATATGAAAGAGGCTTCTCGGACTGCCTTCTTTCACCTTGGTATTGCCAAAACTAGGAACGTCTTGGCTTCAGACAGCGACATATTCTAGAAAACTCTTGAATTCTATCCCATATGGTCTAGCGGCTAGGATTCCTGGTTTTCACCCAGGCGGCCCGGGTTCAACTCCCGGTATGGGAATACTTAGTTGGCAGTCAGACCAAATGCTTGGTTGGAAGAAATGGGAAGCATGTGCTCAAGACTGTCCTCGGCAACCAGTCCCTGCAGCCAATCTCTGAGATGGTATGTATAGTTTCTCAAGATGGCAAGTCTTTGGATTCTAGTACTATAGTAAGGAACCTTGGAGCTATTTTTGAGCAGGATCTGTCCTTTGACTCACATATGAAAGAGGCTTCTCGGACTGCCTTCTTTCACCTTGGTATTGCCAAAACTAGGCACGTCTTGTCTTCAGACAGCAACATATTCTAGAAAACTCTTGAATTCTATCCCATATGGTCTAGCGGCTAGGATTCCTGGTTTTCACCCAGGCGGCCCGGGTTCAACTCCTGGTATGGGAATACTTAGTTGGTAGTCCAACCAAATCCTTGGTTGGAAGAAATGGAAGGCATGTTCTCCAGACTGCCCTTGGTAGCCAATCTCTGAAATAGTATGTATAGTTTCTCAAGATAGCACATCTTTGGATTCTAGTACTATAGTAAGGAACCTTGGAGCTATTTTTGAGCAGGATCTGTCCTTTGACTCACATATGAAAGAGGCTTCTCGGACTGCCTTCTTTCACCTTGGTATTGCCAAAACTAGGAACGTCTTGGCTTCAGACAGCGACATATTCTAGAAAACTCTTGAATTCTATCCCATATGGTCTAGCGGCTAGGATTCCTGGTTTTCACCCACGCGGCCCGGGTTCAACTCCCGGTATGGGAATACTTAGTTGGTGATCAGACCAAATCCTTGGTTGGAAGAAATGGGAAGCATGTGCTCAAGACTGTCCTCGGCAACCAGTCCCTGCAGCCAATCTCTGAGATGGTATGTATAGTTTCTCAAGATGGCAAGTCTTTGGATTCTAGTACTATAGTAAGGAACCTTGGAGCTATTTTTGAGCAGGATCTGTCCTTTGACTCACATATGAAAGAGGCTTCTCGGACTGCCTTCTTTCAGCTTGGTATTGCCAAAACTAGGCACGTCTTGTCTTCAGACAGCAACATATTCTAGAAAACTCTTGAATTCTATCCCATATGGTCTAGCGGCTAGGATTCCTGGTTTTCACCCAGGCGGCCTGGGTTCAACTCCCGGTATGGGAATACTTAGTTGGTAGTCCAACCAAATCCTTGGTTGGAAGAAATGGAAGGCATGTTCTCCAGACTGTCCTCGGCAGCCAATCTCTGAAATAGTATGTATAGTTTCTCAAGATGGCACATCTTTGGATTCTAGTACTATAGTAAGGAACCTTGGAGCTATTTTTGAGCAGGATCTGTCCTTTGACGCACATATGAAAGAGGCTTCTCAGACTGCCTTCTTTCACCTTGGTATTGCCAAAACTAGGCACGTCTTGTCTTCAGACAGCAACATATTCTAGAAAACTCTTGAATTCTATCCCATATGGTCTAGCGGCTAGGATTCCTGGTTTTCACCCAGGCGGCCCGGGTTCAACTCCCGGTATGGGAATACTTAGTTGGTGATCAGACCAAATCCTTGGTTGGAAGAAATGCAAGACATGTTCTCCAGACCTTCCTCGGCAACCAGTCCCTGCCGCCGATCTCTGAGATAGTATGTATAGTTTCTCAAGATGGCAAGTCTTTGGATTCTAGTACTATAGTAAGGTACCTTGGAGCTATTTTTGAGCACGATCTGTCCTTTGACTCACATATGAAAGAGGCTTCTCGGACTGCCTTCTTTCACCTTGGTATTGCCAAAACTAGGAACGTCTTGTCTTCAGACAGCGACATATTCTAGAAAACTCTTGAATTCTATCCCATATGGTCTAGCGGCTAGGATTCCTGGTTTTCACCCAGGCGGCCCGGGTTCAACTCCCGGTATGGGAATACTTAGTTGGTAGTCCAACCAAATGCTTGGTTGGAAGAAATGGAAGGCATGTGCTCCAGACCTTCCTCAGCAACCAGTCCCGACCGCCAATCTCTGAGATAGTATGTATAGTTTCTCAAGATGGCACATCTTTGGATTCTAGTACTATAGTAAGGAACCTTGGAGCTATTTTTGAGCAGGATCCGTCCTTTGACTCATATATGAAAGAGGCTTCTCGGACTGCCTTCTTTCACCTTGGTATTGCCAAAACTAGGAACATCTTGTCTTCAGACAGCAACATATTCTACAAAACTCTTGATTTCTATCCCATATGGTCTAGCGGCTAGGATTCCTGGTTTTCACCCAGGCGGCCCGGGTTCAGCTCCCGGTATGGGAATACTTAGTTTGTAGGCCAACCAAATCCTTGGTTGGAAGAAATGGAAGGAATGTGCTCCAGACTGTCCTAGGCAGCCAATCTCTGAGAGAGTATGTATAGTTTCTCAAGATGGCACTTCTTTGGATTCCAGTACTATATTACTAGAACCTTGGAGCTATTTTTGAGCAGGATCTGTCCTTTGACTCACATATGAAAGAGGCTTCTCGGACTGCCTTCTTTCACGTTGGTATTTCCAAAACTAGGAACGTCTTGGCTTCAGACAGCAACATATTCTAGAAAACTCTTGGTTTCTATCCCATATGGTCTAGCGGCTAGGATTCCTGGTTCTCACCCAGGCGGCCCGGGTTCAACTCCCGGTATGGGAATACTTATTTGGTAATCAGACCATATGCTTGGTTGGAAGAAATGGAAAGCGTCTTCTCAAGACTGTCCTCGGCAACCAGTCCCTGCAGCCAATCTCTGAGATAGTATGTATAGTTTCTCAAGATGGCAGATCTTTGGATTCCAGTACTATATTACTAGAACCTTGGAGCTATTTTTGAGCAGGATCTGTCCTTTGACTCACATATGAAAGAGGCTTCTCGGACTGCCTTCTTTCACCTTGGTATTGCCAAAACTAGGAACGTCTTGTCTTCAGACAGCAACATATTCTAGAAAACTCTTGAATACTATCCCATATGGTCTAGCGGCTAGGATTCCTGGTTTTCACCCAGGCGGCCCGGGTTCAACTCCCGGTATGGGAATACTTATTTGGTAGTCCAACCAAATCCTTGGTTGGAAGAAATGGAAGGCATGTGCTCCAGACTGTCCTAGGCAACCAGTCTCTGCTGCCAATCTCTGAGATAGTATCTATAGTTTCTCAAGATGGCACATCTTTGGTTCCTAGTACTATAGTAAGGAACCTTGGAGCTATTTTTGAGCAGGATCTGTCCTTTGACTCACATATGAAAGAGGTTTCTCGGACTGCCTTCTTTCACCTTGGTATTGCCAAAACTAGGAATGTCTTGGCTTCAGACAGCAACATATTCTAGAAAACTCTTGAATTCTATCCCATATGGTCTAGCGGCTAGGATTCCTGGTTTTCACCCAGGCGGCCCGGGTTCAGCTCCCGGTATGGGAATACTTAGTTGGTAGTCCAACCAAATCCTTGGTTGGAAGAAATGGAAGGCATGTACTCCAGACTGTCCTCAGCAGCCAATCTCTGAAATAGTATGTATAGTTTCTCAAGATGGCACATCTTTGGATTCTAGTACTATAGTAAGGAACCTTGGAGCTGTTTTTGAGCAGGATCTGTCCTTTGACTCACATATGAAAGAGGCTTCTCGGACTGCCTTCTTTCACCTTGGTATTGCCAAAACTAGGAACGTCTTGGCTTCAGACAGCGACATATTCTAGAAAACTCTTGAATTCTATCCCATATGGTCTAGCGGCTAGGATTCCTGGTTTTCACCCAGGCGGCCCGGGTTCAACTCCCGGTATGGGAATACTTAGTTGGTGATCAGACCAAATCCTTGGTTGGAAGAAATGCAAGACATGTTCTCCAGACCTTCCTCGGCAACCAGTCCCTGCCGCCAATCTCTGAGATAGTATGTATAGTTTCTCAAGATGGCAAGTCTTTGGATTCTAGTACTATAGTAAGGTACCTTGGAGCTATTTTTGAGCACGATCTGTCCTTTGACTCACATATGAAAGAGGCTTCTCGGACTGCCTTCTTTCACCTTGGTATTGCCAAAACTAGGAACGTCTTGGCTTCAGACAGCGACATATTCTAGAAAACTCTTGAATTCTATCCCATATGGTCTAGCGGCTAGGATTCCTGGTTTTCACCCAGGCGGCCCGGGTTCAACTCCCGGTATGGGAATACTTAGTTGGCAGTCAGACCAAATGCTTGGTTGGAAGAAATGGGAAGCATGTGCTCAAGACTGTCCTCGGCAACCAGTCCCTGCAGCCAATCTCTGAGATGGTATGTATAGTTTCTCAAGATGGCAAGTCTTTGGATTCTAGTACTATAGTAAGGAACCTTGGAGCTATTTTTGAGCAGGATCTGTCCTTTGACTCACATATGAAAGAGGCTTCTCGGACTGCCTTCTTTCACCTTGGTATTGCCAAAACTAGGAACGTCTTGGCTTCAGACAGCGACATATTCTAGAAAACTCTTGAATTCTATCCCATATGGTCTAGCGGCTAGGATTCCTGGTTTTCACCCAGGCGGCCCGGGTTCAACTCCCGGTATGGGAATACTTAGTTGGCAGTCAGACCAAATGCTTGGTTGGAAGAAATGGGAAGCATGTGCTCAAGACTGTCCTCGGCAACCAGTCCCTGCAGCCAATCTCTGAGATGGTATGTATAGTTTCTCAAGATGGCAAGTCTTTGGATTCTAGTACTATAGTAAGGAACCTTGGAGCTATTTTTGAGCAGGATCTGTCCTTTGACTCACATATGAAAGAGGCTTCTCGGACTGCCTTCTTTCACCTTGGTATTGCCAAAACTAGGCACGTCTTGTCTTCAGACAGCAACATATTCTAGAAAACTCTTGAATTCTATCCCATATGGTCTAGCGGCTAGGATTCCTGGTTTTCACCCAGGCGGCCCGGGTTCAACTCCTGGTATGGGAATACTTAGTTGGTAGTCCAACCAAATCCTTGGTTGGAAGAAATGGAAGGCATGTTCTCCAGACTGCCCTTGGTAGCCAATCTCTGAAATAGTATGTATAGTTTCTCAAGATAGCACATCTTTGGATTCTAGTACTATAGTAAGGAACCTTGGAGCTATTTTTGAGCAGGATCTGTCCTTTGACTCACATATGAAAGAGGCTTCTCGGACTGCCTTCTTTCACCTTGGTATTGCCAAAACTAGGAACGTCTTGGCTTCAGACAGCGACATATTCTAGAAAACTCTTGAATTCTATCCCATATGGTCTAGCGGCTAGGATTCCTGGTTTTCACCCACGCGGCCCGGGTTCAACTCCCGGTATGGGAATACTTAGTTGGTGATCAGACCAAATCCTTGGTTGGAAGAAATGGGAAGCATGTGCTCAAGACTGTCCTCGGCAACCAGTCCCTGCAGCCAATCTCTGAGATGGTATGTATAGTTTCTCAAGATGGCAAGTCTTTGGATTCTAGTACTATAGTAAGGAACCTTGGAGCTATTTTTGAGCAGGATCTGTCCTTTGACTCACATATGAAAGAGGCTTCTCGGACTGCCTTCTTTCAGCTTGGTATTGCCAAAACTAGGCACGTCTTGTCTTCAGACAGCAACATATTCTAGAAAACTCTTGAATTCTATCCCATATGGTCTAGCGGCTAGGATTCCTGGTTTTCACCCAGGCGGCCTGGGTTCAACTCCCGGTATGGGAATACTTAGTTGGTAGTCCAACCAAATCCTTGGTTGGAAGAAATGGAAGGCATGTTCTCCAGACTGTCCTCGGCAGCCAATCTCTGAAATAGTATGTATAGTTTCTCAAGATGGCACATCTTTGGATTCTAGTACTATAGTAAGGAACCTTGGAGCTATTTTTGAGCAGGATCTGTCCTTTGACGCACATATGAAAGAGGCTTCTCAGACTGCCTTCTTTCACCTTGGTATTGCCAAAACTAGGCACGTCTTGTCTTCAGACAGCAACATATTCTAGAAAACTCTTGAATTCTATCCCATATGGTCTAGCGGCTAGGATTCCTGGTTTTCACCCAGGCGGCCCGGGTTCAACTCCCGGTATGGGAATACTTAGTTGGTGATCAGACCAAATCCTTGGTTGGAAGAAATGCAAGACATGTTCTCCAGACCTTCCTCGGCAACCAGTCCCTGCCGCCGATCTCTGAGATAGTATGTATAGTTTCTCAAGATGGCAAGTCTTTGGATTCTAGTACTATAGTAAGGTACCTTGGAGCTATTTTTGAGCACGATCTGTCCTTTGACTCACATATGAAAGAGGCTTCTCGGACTGCCTTCTTTCACCTTGGTATTGCCAAAACTAGGAACGTCTTGTCTTCAGACAGCGACATATTCTAGAAAACTCTTGAATTCTATCCCATATGGTCTAGCGGCTAGGATTCCTGGTTTTCACCCAGGCGGCCCGGGTTCAACTCCCGGTATGGGAATACTTAGTTGGTAGTCCAACCAAATGCTTGGTTGGAAGAAATGGAAGGCATGTGCTCCAGACCTTCCTCAGCAACCAGTCCCGACCGCCAATCTCTGAGATAGTATGTATAGTTTCTCAAGATGGCACATCTTTGGATTCTAGTACTATAGTAAGGAACCTTGGAGCTATTTTTGAGCAGGATCCGTCCTTTGACTCATATATGAAAGAGGCTTCTCGGACTGCCTTCTTTCACCTTGGTATTGCCAAAACTAGGAACATCTTGTCTTCAGACAGCAACATATTCTACAAAACTCTTGATTTCTATCCCATATGGTCTAGCGGCTAGGATTCCTGGTTTTCACCCAGGCGGCCCGGGTTCAGCTCCCGGTATGGGAATACTTAGTTTGTAGGCCAACCAAATCCTTGGTTGGAAGAAATGGAAGGAATGTGCTCCAGACTGTCCTAGGCAGCCAATCTCTGAGAGAGTATGTATAGTTTCTCAAGATGGCACTTCTTTGGATTCCAGTACTATATTACTAGAACCTTGGAGCTATTTTTGAGCAGGATCTGTCCTTTGACTCACATATGAAAGAGGCTTCTCGGACTGCCTTCTTTCACGTTGGTATTTCCAAAACTAGGAACGTCTTGGCTTCAGACAGCAACATATTCTAGAAAACTCTTGGTTTCTATCCCATATGGTCTAGCGGCTAGGATTCCTGGTTCTCACCCAGGCGGCCCGGGTTCAACTCCCGGTATGGGAATACTTATTTGGTAATCAGACCATATGCTTGGTTGGAAGAAATGGAAAGCGTCTTCTCAAGACTGTCCTCGGCAACCAGTCCCTGCAGCCAATCTCTGAGATAGTATGTATAGTTTCTCAAGATGGCAGATCTTTGGATTCCAGTACTATATTACTAGAACCTTGGAGCTATTTTTGAGCAGGATCTGTCCTTTGACTCACATATGAAAGAGGCTTCTCGGACTGCCTTCTTTCACCTTGGTATTGCCAAAACTAGGAACGTCTTGTCTTCAGACAGCAACATATTCTAGAAAACTCTTGAATACTATCCCATATGGTCTAGCGGCTAGGATTCCTGGTTTTCACCCAGGCGGCCCGGGTTCAACTCCCGGTATGGGAATACTTATTTGGTAGTCCAACCAAATCCTTGGTTGGAAGAAATGGAAGGCATGTGCTCCAGACTGTCCTAGGCAACCAGTCTCTGCTGCCAATCTCTGAGATAGTATCTATAGTTTCTCAAGATGGCACATCTTTGGTTCCTAGTACTATAGTAAGGAACCTTGGAGCTATTTTTGAGCAGGATCTGTCCTTTGACTCACATATGAAAGAGGTTTCTCGGACTGCCTTCTTTCACCTTGGTATTGCCAAAACTAGGAATGTCTTGGCTTCAGACAGCAACATATTCTAGAAAACTCTTGAATTCTATCCCATATGGTCTAGCGGCTAGGATTCCTGGTTTTCACCCAGGCGGCCCGGGTTCAGCTCCCGGTATGGGAATACTTAGTTGGTAGTCCAACCAAATCCTTGGTTGGAAGAAATGGAAGGCATGTACTCCAGACTGTCCTCAGCAGCCAATCTCTGAAATAGTATGTATAGTTTCTCAAGATGGCACATCTTTGGATTCTAGTACTATAGTAAGGAACCTTGGAGCTGTTTTTGAGCAGGATCTGTCCTTTGACTCACATATGAAAGAGGCTTCTCGGACTGCCTTCTTTCACCTTGGTATTGCCAAAACTAGGAACGTCTTGGCTTCAGACAGCGACATATTCTAGAAAACTCTTGAATTCTATCCCATATGGTCTAGCGGCTAGGATTCCTGGTTTTCACCCAGGCGGCCCGGGTTCAACTCCCGGTATGGGAATACTTAGTTGGTGATCAGACCAAATCCTTGGTTGGAAGAAATGCAAGACATGTTCTCCAGACCTTCCTCGGCAACCAGTCCCTGCCGCCAATCTCTGAGATAGTATGTATAGTTTCTCAAGATGGCAAGTCTTTGGATTCTAGTACTATAGTAAGGTACCTTGGAGCTATTTTTGAGCACGATCTGTCCTTTGACTCACATATGAAAGAGGCTTCTCGGACTGCCTTCTTTCACCTTGGTATTGCCAAAACTAGGAACGTCTTGGCTTCAGACAGCGACATATTCTAGAAAACTCTTGAATTCTATCCCATATGGTCTAGCGGCTAGGATTCCTGGTTTTCACCCAGGCGGCCCGGGTTCAACTCCCGGTATGGGAATACTTAGTTGGCAGTCAGACCAAATGCTTGGTTGGAAGAAATGGGAAGCATGTGCTCAAGACTGTCCTCGGCAACCAGTCCCTGCAGCCAATCTCTGAGATGGTATGTATAGTTTCTCAAGATGGCAAGTCTTTGGATTCTAGTACTATAGTAAGGAACCTTGGAGCTATTTTTGAGCAGGATCTGTCCTTTGACTCACATATGAAAGAGGCTTCTCGGACTGCCTTCTTTCACCTTGGTATTGCCAAAACTAGGCACGTCTTGTCTTCAGACAGCAACATATTCTAGAAAACTCTTGAATTCTATCCCATATGGTCTAGCGGCTAGGATTCCTGGTTTTCACCCAGGCGGCCCGGGTTCAACTCCTGGTATGGGAATACTTAGTTGGTAGTCCAACCAAATCCTTGGTTGGAAGAAATGGAAGGCATGTTCTCCAGACTGCCCTTGGTAGCCAATCTCTGAAATAGTATGTATAGTTTCTCAAGATAGCACATCTTTGGATTCTAGTACTATAGTAAGGAACCTTGGAGCTATTTTTGAGCAGGATCTGTCCTTTGACTCACATATGAAAGAGGCTTCTCGGACTGCCTTCTTTCACCTTGGTATTGCCAAAACTAGGAACGTCTTGGCTTCAGACAGCGACATATTCTAGAAAACTCTTGAATTCTATCCCATATGGTCTAGCGGCTAGGATTCCTGGTTTTCACCCACGCGGCCCGGGTTCAACTCCCGGTATGGGAATACTTAGTTGGTGATCAGACCAAATCCTTGGTTGGAAGAAATGGGAAGCATGTGCTCAAGACTGTCCTCGGCAACCAGTCCCTGCAGCCAATCTCTGAGATGGTATGTATAGTTTCTCAAGATGGCAAGTCTTTGGATTCTAGTACTATAGTAAGGAACCTTGGAGCTATTTTTGAGCAGGATCTGTCCTTTGACTCACATATGAAAGAGGCTTCTCGGACTGCCTTCTTTCAGCTTGGTATTGCCAAAACTAGGCACGTCTTGTCTTCAGACAGCAACATATTCTAGAAAACTCTTGAATTCTATCCCATATGGTCTAGCGGCTAGGATTCCTGGTTTTCACCCAGGCGGCCTGGGTTCAACTCCCGGTATGGGAATACTTAGTTGGTAGTCCAACCAAATCCTTGGTTGGAAGAAATGGAAGGCATGTTCTCCAGACTGTCCTCGGCAGCCAATCTCTGAAATAGTATGTATAGTTTCTCAAGATGGCACATCTTTGGATTCTAGTACTATAGTAAGGAACCTTGGAGCTATTTTTGAGCAGGATCTGTCCTTTGACGCACATATGAAAGAGGCTTCTCAGACTGCCTTCTTTCACCTTGGTATTGCCAAAACTAGGCACGTCTTGTCTTCAGACAGCAACATATTCTAGAAAACTCTTGAATTCTATCCCATATGGTCTAGCGGCTAGGATTCCTGGTTTTCACCCAGGCGGCCCGGGTTCAACTCCCGGTATGGGAATACTTAGTTGGTGATCAGACCAAATCCTTGGTTGGAAGAAATGCAAGACATGTTCTCCAGACCTTCCTCGGCAACCAGTCCCTGCCGCCGATCTCTGAGATAGTATGTATAGTTTCTCAAGATGGCAAGTCTTTGGATTCTAGTACTATAGTAAGGTACCTTGGAGCTATTTTTGAGCACGATCTGTCCTTTGACTCACATATGAAAGAGGCTTCTCGGACTGCCTTCTTTCACCTTGGTATTGCCAAAACTAGGAACGTCTTGTCTTCAGACAGCGACATATTCTAGAAAACTCTTGAATTCTATCCCATATGGTCTAGCGGCTAGGATTCCTGGTTTTCACCCAGGCGGCCCGGGTTCAACTCCCGGTATGGGAATACTTAGTTGGTAGTCCAACCAAATGCTTGGTTGGAAGAAATGGAAGGCATGTGCTCCAGACCTTCCTCAGCAACCAGTCCCGACCGCCAATCTCTGAGATAGTATGTATAGTTTCTCAAGATGGCACATCTTTGGATTCTAGTACTATAGTAAGGAACCTTGGAGCTGTTTTTGAGCAGGATCTGTCCTTTGACTCACATATGAAAGAGGCTTCTCGGACTGCCTTCTTTCACCTTGGTATTGCCAAAACTAGGAACGTCTTGGCTTCAGACAGCGACATATTCTAGAAAACTCTTGAATTCTATCCCATATGGTCTAGCGGCTAGGATTCCTGGTTTTCACCCAGGCGGCCCGGGTTCAACTCCCGGTATGGGAATACTTAGTTGGTGATCAGACCAAATCCTTGGTTGGAAGAAATGCAAGACATGTTCTCCAGACCTTCCTCGGCAACCAGTCCCTGCCGCCAATCTCTGAGATAGTATGTATAGTTTCTCAAGATGGCAAGTCTTTGGATTCTAGTACTATAGTAAGGTACCTTGGAGCTATTTTTGAGCACGATCTGTCCTTTGACTCACATATGAAAGAGGCTTCTCGGACTGCCTTCTTTCACCTTGGTATTGCCAAAACTAGGAACGTCTTGGCTTCAGACAGCGACATATTCTAGAAAACTCTTGAATTCTATCCCATATGGTCTAGCGGCTAGGATTCCTGGTTTTCACCCAGGCGGCCCGGGTTCAACTCCCGGTATGGGAATACTTAGTTGGCAGTCAGACCAAATGCTTGGTTGGAAGAAATGGGAAGCATGTGCTCAAGACTGTCCTCGGCAACCAGTCCCTGCAGCCAATCTCTGAGATGGTATGTATAGTTTCTCAAGATGGCAAGTCTTTGGATTCTAGTACTATAGTAAGGAACCTTGGAGCTATTTTTGAGCAGGATCTGTCCTTTGACTCACATATGAAAGAGGCTTCTCGGACTGCCTTCTTTCACCTTGGTATTGCCAAAACTAGGCACGTCTTGTCTTCAGACAGCAACATATTCTAGAAAACTCTTGAATTCTATCCCATATGGTCTAGCGGCTAGGATTCCTGGTTTTCACCCAGGCGGCCCGGGTTCAACTCCTGGTATGGGAATACTTAGTTGGTAGTCCAACCAAATCCTTGGTTGGAAGAAATGGAAGGCATGTTCTCCAGACTGCCCTTGGTAGCCAATCTCTGAAATAGTATGTATAGTTTCTCAAGATAGCACATCTTTGGATTCTAGTACTATAGTAAGGAACCTTGGAGCTATTTTTGAGCAGGATCTGTCCTTTGACTCACATATGAAAGAGGCTTCTCGGACTGCCTTCTTTCACCTTGGTATTGCCAAAACTAGGAACGTCTTGGCTTCAGACAGCGACATATTCTAGAAAACTCTTGAATTCTATCCCATATGGTCTAGCGGCTAGGATTCCTGGTTTTCACCCACGCGGCCCGGGTTCAACTCCTGGTATGGGAATACTTAGTTGGTGATCAGACCAAATCCTTGGTTGGAAGAAATGGGAAGCATGTGCTCAAGACTGTCCTCGGCAACCAGTCCCTGCAGCCAATCTCTGAGATGGTATGTATAGTTTCTCAAGATGGCAAGTCTTTGGATTCTAGTACTATAGTAAGGAACCTTGGAGCTATTTTTGAGCAGGATCTGTCCTTTGACTCACATATGAAAGAGGCTTCTCGGACTGCCTTCTTTCAGCTTGGTATTGCCAAAACTAGGCACGTCTTGTCTTCAGACAGCAACATATTCTAGAAAACTCTTGAATTCTATCCCATATGGTCTAGCGGCTAGGATTCCTGGTTTTCACCCAGGCGGCCTGGGTTCAACTCCCGGTATGGGAATACTTAGTTGGTAGTCCAACCAAATCCTTGGTTGGAAGAAATGGAAGGCATGTTCTCCAGACTGTCCTCGGCAGCCAATCTCTGAAATAGTATGTATAGTTTCTCAAGATGGCACATCTTTGGATTCTAGTACTATAGTAAGGAACCTTGGAGCTATTTTTGAGCAGGATCTGTCCTTTGACGCACATATGAAAGAGGCTTCTCAGACTGCCTTCTTTCACCTTGGTATTGCCAAAACTAGGCACGTCTTGTCTTCAGACAGCAACATATTCTAGAAAACTCTTGAATTCTATCCCATATGGTCTAGCGGCTAGGATTCCTGGTTTTCACCCAGGCGGCCCGGGTTCAACTCCCGGTATGGGAATACTTAGTTGGTGATCAGACCAAATCCTTGGTTGGAAGAAATGCAAGACATGTTCTCCAGACCTTCCTCGGCAACCAGTCCCTGCCGCCGATCTCTGAGATAGTATGTATAGTTTCTCAAGATGGCAAGTCTTTGGATTCTAGTACTATAGTAAGGTACCTTGGAGCTATTTTTGAGCACGATCTGTCCTTTGACTCACATATGAAAGAGGCTTCTCGGACTGCCTTCTTTCACCTTGGTATTGCCAAAACTAGGAACGTCTTGTCTTCAGACAGCGACATATTCTAGAAAACTCTTGAATTCTATCCCATATGGTCTAGCGGCTAGGATTCCTGGTTTTCACCCAGGCGGCCCGGGTTCAACTCCCGGTATGGGAATACTTAGTTGGTAGTCCAACCAAATGCTTGGTTGGAAGAAATGGAAGGCATGTGCTCCAGACCTTCCTCAGCAACCAGTCCCGACCGCCAATCTCTGAGATAGTATGTATAGTTTCTCAAGATGGCACATCTTTGGATTCTAGTACTATAGTAAGGAACCTTGGAGCTGTTTTTGAGCAGGATCTGTCCTTTGACTCACATATGAAAGAGGCTTCTCGGACTGCCTTCTTTCACCTTGGTATTGCCAAAACTAGGAACGTCTTGGCTTCAGACAGCGACATATTCTAGAAAACTCTTGAATTCTATCCCATATGGTCTAGCGGCTAGGATTCCTGGTTTTCACCCAGGCGGCCCGGGTTCAACTCCCGGTATGGGAATACTTAGTTGGTGATCAGACCAAATCCTTGGTTGGAAGAAATGCAAGACATGTTCTCCAGACCTTCCTCGGCAACCAGTCCCTGCCGCCAATCTCTGAGATAGTATGTATAGTTTCTCAAGATGGCAAGTCTTTGGATTCTAGTACTATAGTAAGGTACCTTGGAGCTATTTTTGAGCACGATCTGTCCTTTGACTCACATATGAAAGAGGCTTCTCGGACTGCCTTCTTTCACCTTGGTATTGCCAAAACTAGGAACGTCTTGGCTTCAGACAGCGACATATTCTAGAAAACTCTTGAATTCTATCCCATATGGTCTAGCGGCTAGGATTCCTGGTTTTCACCCAGGCGGCCCGGGTTCAACTCCCGGTATGGGAATACTTAGTTGGCAGTCAGACCAAATGCTTGGTTGGAAGAAATGGGAAGCATGTGCTCAAGACTGTCCTCGGCAACCAGTCCCTGCAGCCAATCTCTGAGATGGTATGTATAGTTTCTCAAGATGGCAAGTCTTTGGATTCTAGTACTATAGTAAGGAACCTTGGAGCTATTTTTGAGCAGGATCTGTCCTTTGACTCACATATGAAAGAGGCTTCTCGGACTGCCTTCTTTCACCTTGGTATTGCCAAAACTAGGCACGTCTTGTCTTCAGACAGCAACATATTCTAGAAAACTCTTGAATTCTATCCCATATGGTCTAGCGGCTAGGATTCCTGGTTTTCACCCAGGCGGCCCGGGTTCAACTCCTGGTATGGGAATACTTAGTTGGTAGTCCAACCAAATCCTTGGTTGGAAGAAATGGAAGGCATGTTCTCCAGACTGCCCTTGGTAGCCAATCTCTGAAATAGTATGTATAGTTTCTCAAGATAGCACATCTTTGGATTCTAGTACTATAGTAAGGAACCTTGGAGCTATTTTTGAGCAGGATCTGTCCTTTGACTCACATATGAAAGAGGCTTCTCGGACTGCCTTCTTTCACCTTGGTATTGCCAAAACTAGGAACGTCTTGGCTTCAGACAGCGACATATTCTAGAAAACTCTTGAATTCTATCCCATATGGTCTAGCGGCTAGGATTCCTGGTTTTCACCCACGCGGCCCGGGTTCAACTCCTGGTATGGGAATACTTAGTTGGTGATCAGACCAAATCCTTGGTTGGAAGAAATGGGAAGCATGTGCTCAAGACTGTCCTCGGCAACCAGTCCCTGCAGCCAATCTCTGAGATGGTATGTATAGTTTCTCAAGATGGCAAGTCTTTGGATTCTAGTACTATAGTAAGGAACCTTGGAGCTATTTTTGAGCAGGATCTGTCCTTTGACTCACATATGAAAGAGGCTTCTCGGACTGCCTTCTTTCAGCTTGGTATTGCCAAAACTAGGCACGTCTTGTCTTCAGACAGCAACATATTCTAGAAAACTCTTGAATTCTATCCCATATGGTCTAGCGGCTAGGATTCCTGGTTTTCACCCAGGCGGCCTGGGTTCAACTCCCGGTATGGGAATACTTAGTTGGTAGTCCAACCAAATCCTTGGTTGGAAGAAATGGAAGGCATGTTCTCCAGACTGTCCTCGGCAGCCAATCTCTGAAATAGTATGTATAGTTTCTCAAGATGGCACATCTTTGGATTCTAGTACTATAGTAAGGAACCTTGGAGCTATTTTTGAGCAGGATCTGTCCTTTGACGCACATATGAAAGAGGCTTCTCAGACTGCCTTCTTTCACCTTGGTATTGCCAAAACTAGGCACGTCTTGTCTTCAGACAGCAACATATTCTAGAAAACTCTTGAATTCTATCCCATATGGTCTAGCGGCTAGGATTCCTGGTTTTCACCCAGGCGGCCCGGGTTCAACTCCCGGTATGGGAATACTTAGTTGGTGATCAGACCAAATCCTTGGTTGGAAGAAATGCAAGACATGTTCTCCAGACCTTCCTCGGCAACCAGTCCCTGCCGCCGATCTCTGAGATAGTATGTATAGTTTCTCAAGATGGCAAGTCTTTGGATTCTAGTACTATAGTAAGGTACCTTGGAGCTATTTTTGAGCACGATCTGTCCTTTGACTCACATATGAAAGAGGCTTCTCGGACTGCCTTCTTTCACCTTGGTATTGCCAAAACTAGGAACGTCTTGTCTTCAGACAGCGACATATTCTAGAAAACTCTTGAATTCTATCCCATATGGTCTAGCGGCTAGGATTCCTGGTTTTCACCCAGGCGGCCCGGGTTCAACTCCCGGTATGGGAATACTTAGTTGGTAGTCCAACCAAATGCTTGGTTGGAAGAAATGGAAGGCATGTGCTCCAGACCTTCCTCAGCAACCAGTCCCGACCGCCAATCTCTGAGATAGTATGTATAGTTTCTCAAGATGGCACATCTTTGGATTCTAGTACTATAGTAAGGAACCTTGGAGCTATTTTTGAGCAGGATCCGTCCTTTGACTCATATATGAAAGAGGCTTCTCGGACTGCCTTCTTTCACCTTGGTATTGCCAAAACTAGGAACATCTTGTCTTCAGACAGCAACATATTCTACAAAACTCTTGATTTCTATCCCATATGGTCTAGCGGCTAGGATTCCTGGTTTTCACCCAGGCGGCCCGGGTTCAGCTCCCGGTATGGGAATACTTAGTTTGTAGGCCAACCAAATCCTTGGTTGGAAGAAATGGAAGGAATGTGCTCCAGACTGTCCTAGGCAGCCAATCTCTGAGAGAGTATGTATAGTTTCTCAAGATGGCACTTCTTTGGATTCCAGTACTATATTACTAGAACCTTGGAGCTATTTTTGAGCAGGATCTGTCCTTTGACTCACATATGAAAGAGGCTTCTCGGACTGCCTTCTTTCACGTTGGTATTTCCAAAACTAGGAACGTCTTTGCTTCAGACAGCAACATATTCTAGAAAACTCTTGGTTTCTATCCCATATGGTCTAGCGGCTAGGATTCCTGGTTCTCACCCAGGCGGCCCGGGTTCAACTCCCGGTATGGGAATACTTATTTGGTAATCAGACCATATGCTTGGTTGGAAGAAATGGAAAGCGTCTTCTCAAGACTGTCCTCGGCAACCAGTCCCTGCAGCCAATCTCTGAGATAGTATGTATAGTTTCTCAAGATGGCAGATCTTTGGATTCCAGTACTATATTACTAGAACCTTGGAGCTATTTTTGAGCAGGATCTGTCCTTTGACTCACATATGAAAGAGGCTTCTCGGACTGCCTTCTTTCACCTTGGTATTGCCAAAACTAGGAACGTCTTGTCTTCAGACAGCAACATATTCTAGAAAACTCTTGAATTCTATGCCATATGGTCTAGCGGCTAGGATTCCTGGTTTTCACCCAGGCGGCCCGGGTTCAACTCCCGGTATGGGAATACTTATTTGGTAGTCCAACCAAATCCTTGGTTGGAAGAAATGGAAGGCAGGTGCTCCAGACTGTCCTAGGCAACCAGTCTCTGCTGCCAATCTCTGAGATAGTATCTATAGTTTCTCAAGATGGCACATCTTTGGTTCCTAGTACTATAGTAAGGAACCTTGGAGCTATTTTTGAGCAGGATCTGTCCTTTGACTCACATATGAAAGAGGTTTCTCGGACTGCCTTCTTTCACCTTGGTATTGCCAAAACTAGGAATGTCTTGGCTTCAGACAGCAACATATTCTAGAAAACTCTTGAATTCTATCCCATATGGTCTAGCGGCTAGGATTCCTGGTTTTCACCCAGGTGGCCCGGGTTCAACTCCTGGTATGGGAATACTTATTTGGTAGTCCAACCAAATGCTTGGTTGGAAGAAATGCAAGGCATGTTCTCAAGACTGTCCTCGGCAACCAGTCCCTGCTGCCAATCTCTGAGATAGTATGTATAGTTTCTCAAGATGGCACATCTTTGGTTCCTAGTACTATAGTAAGGAACCTTGGAGCTATTTTTGAGCAGGATCTGTCCTTTGACTCACATATAAAAGAGGCTTCTCGGACTGCCTTCTTTCACCTTAGTATTGCCAAAACTAGGAACGTCTTGTCTTCAGACAGCAACATATTCTAGAAAACTCTTGAATTCTATCCCATATGGTCTAGCGGCTAGGATTCCTGGTTTTCACCCAGGCGGCCCGGGTTCAACTCCCGGTATGGGAATACTTATTTGGTAGTCCAACCACATGCTTGGTTGGAAGAAATGCAAGACATGTGCTCCAGACCTTCCTCGGCAACCAGTCCCGACCGCCAATCTCTGAGATAGTATGTATAGTTTCTCAAGATGGCACATCTTTGGATTCTAGTACTATAGTAAGGAACCTTGGAGCTAATTTTGAGCAGGATCTGTCCTTTTACTCATATATGAAAGAGGCTTCTCGGACTGCCTTCTTTCACCTTGGTATTGCCAAAACTAGGAATGTCTTGGCTTCAGACAGCAACATATTCTAGAAAACTCTTGAATTCTATCCCATATGGTCTAGCGGCTAGGATTCCTGGTTTTCACCCAGGCAGCCCGGGTTCAACTCCCGGTATGGGAATACTTATTTGGTAGTCCAACCAAATGCTTGGTTGGAAGAAATGCAAGACATGTGCTCCAGACCTTCCTCGGCAACCAGTCCCGACCGCCAATCTCTGAGATAGTATGTATAGTTTCTCAAGATGGCACATCTTTGGATTCTAGTACTATAGTAAGGAACCTTGGAGCTATTTTTGAGCAGGATCTGTCCTTTGACTCATATATGAAAGAGGCTTCTCGGACTGCCTTCTTTCACCTTGGTATTAACAAAACTAGGAACATCTTGTCTTCAGACAGCAACATATTCTAGAAAACTCTTGGTTTCTATCCCATATGGTCTAGCGGCTAGGATTCCTGGTTCTCACCCAGGCGGCCCGGGTTCAACTCCCGGTATGGGAATACTTATTTGGTAATCAGACCATATGCTTGGTTGGAAGAAATGGAAGGCGTCTTCTCAAGACTGTCCTCGGCAACCAGTCCCTGCAGCCAATCTCTGAGATAGTATGTGTAGTTTCTCAAGATGGCAGATCTTTGGATTCCAGTACTATATTACTAGAACCTTGGAGCTATTTTTGAGCAGGATCTGTCCTTTGACTCACATATGAAAGAGGCTTCTCTGACTGCCTTCTTTCACCTTGGTATTGCCAAAACTAGGAACGTCTTGTCTTCAGACAGCAACATATTCTAGAAAACTCTTGAATTCTATCCCATATGGTCTAGCGGCTAGGATTCCTGGTTTTCACCCAGGCGGCCCGGGTTCAACTCACGGTATGGGAATACTTATTTGGTAGTCCAACCAAATCCTTGGTTGGAAGAAATGGAAGGCATGTGCTCCAGACTGTCCTAGGCAACCAGTCTCTGCCGCCAATCTCTGAGATAGTATCTATAGTTTCTCAAGATGGCACATCTTTGGTTCCTAGTACTATAGTAAGGAACCTTGGAGCTATTTTTGAGCAGGATCTGTCCTTTGACTCACATATGAAAGAGGTTTCTCGGACTGCCTTCTTTCACCTTGGTATTGCCAAAACTAGGAATGTCTTGGCTTCAGACAGCAACATATTCTAGAAAACTCTTGAATTCTATCCCATATGGTCTAGCGGCTAGGATTCCTGGTTCTCACCCAGGCGGCCCGGGTTCAACTCCCGGTATGGGAATACTTATTTGGTAATCAGACCATATGCTTGGTTGGAAGAAATGGAAGGCGTCTTCTCAAGACTGTCCTCGGCAACCAGTCCCTGCAGCCAATCTCTGAGATAGTATGTGTAGTTTCTCAAGATGGCAGATCTTTGGATTCCAGTACTATATTACTAGAACCTTGGAGCTATTTTTGAGCAGGATCTGTCCTTTGACTCACATATGAAAGAGGCTTCTCGGACTGCCTTCTTTCACCTTGGTATTGCCAAAACTAGGAACGTCTTGGCTTCAGACAGCAACATATTCTAGAAAACTCTTGGTTTCTATCCCATATGGTCTAGCGGCTAGGATTCCTGGTTCTCACCCAGGCGGCCCGGGTTCAACTCCCGGTATGGGAATACCTATTTGGTAATCAGACCATATGCTTGGTTGGAAGAAATGGAAGGCGTCTTCTCAAGACTGTCCTCGGCAACCAGTCCCTGCAGCCAATCTCTGAGATAGTATGTATAGTTTCTCAAGATGGCAGATCTTTGGATTCCAGTACTATATTACTAGAACCTTGGAGCTATTTTTGAGCAGGATCTGTCCTTTGACTCACATATGAAAGAGGTTTCTCGGACTGCCTTCTTTCACCTTGGTATTGCCAAAACTAGGAATGTCTTGGCTTCAGACAGCAACATATTCTAGAAAACTCTTGAATTCTATCCCATATGGTCTAGCGGCTAGGATTCCTGGTTTTCACCCAGGCGGCCCGGGTTCAACTCCCGGTATGGGAATACTTATTTGGTAGTCCAACCAAATGCTTGGTTGGAAGAAATGCAAGACATGTGCTCCAGACCTTCCTCGGCAACCAGTCCCGACCGCCAATCTCTGAGATAGTATGTATAGTTTCTCAAGATGGCGCATCTTTGGATTCTAGTACTATAGTAAGGAACCTTGGAGCTATTTTTGAGCAGGATCTGTCCTTTGACTCACATATGAAAGAGGCTTCTCGGACTGCCTTCTTTCACCTTGGTATTGCCAAAACTAGGAACGTCTTGGCTTCAGACAGCAACATATTCTAGAAAACTCTTGGTTTCTATCCCATATGGTCTAGCGGCTAGGATTCCTGGTTTTCACCCAGGTGGCCCGGGTTCAACTCCCGTTATGGGAATACTTATTTGGTAATCAGACCATATGCTTGGTTGGAAGAAATGGAAAGCGTCTTCTCAAGACTGTCCTCGGCAACCAGTCCCTGCAGCCAATCTCTGAGATAGTATGTGTAGTTTCTCAAGATGGCAGATCTTTGGATTCCAGTACTATATTACTAGAACCTTGGAGCTATTTTTGAGCAGGATCTGTCCTTTGACTCACATATGAAAGAGGCTTCTCGGACTGCCTTCTTTCACCTTGGTATTGCCAAAACTAGGAACGTCTTGTCTTCAGACAGCAACATATTCTAGAAAACTCTTGAATTCTATCCCATATGGTCTAGCGGCTAGGATTCCTGGTTTTCACCCAGGCGGCCCGGGTTCAACTCACGGTATGGGAATACTTATTTGGTAGTCCAACCAAATCCTTGGTTGGAAGAAATGGAAGGCATGTGCTCCAGACTGTCCTAGGCAACCAGTCTCTGCCGCCAATCTCTGAGATAGTATCTATAGTTTCTCAAGATGGCACATCTTTGGTTCCTAGTACTATAGTAAGGAACCTTGGAGCTATTTTTGAGCAGGATCTGTCCTTTGACTCACATATGAAAGAGGTTTCTCGGACTGCCTTCTTTCACCTTGGTATTGCCAAAACTAGGAATGTCTTGGCTTCAGACAGCAACATATTCTAGAAAACTCTTGAATTCTATCCCATATGGTCTAGCGGCTAGGATTCCTGGTTCTCACCCAGGCGGCCCGGGTTCAACTCCCGGTATGGGAATACTTATTTGGTAATCAGACCATATGCTTGGTTGGAAGAAATGGAAGGCGTCTTCTCAAGACTGTCCTCGGCAACCAGTCCCTGCAGCCAATCTCTGAGATAGTATGTGTAGTTTCTCAAGATGGCAGATCTTTGGATTCCAGTACTATATTACTAGAACCTTGGAGCTATTTTTGAGCAGGATCTGTCCTTTGACTCACATATGAAAGAGGCTTCTCGGACTGCCTTCTTTCACCTTGGTATTGCCAAAACTAGGAACGTCTTGGCTTCAGACAGCAACATATTCTAGAAAACTCTTGGTTTCTATCCCATATGGTCTAGCGGCTAGGATTCCTGGTTCTCACCCAGGCGGCCCGGGTTCAACTCCCGGTATGGGAATACTTAGTTGGTAGTCCAACCAAATCCTTGGTTGGAAGAAATGGAAGGCATGTGCTCCAGACTGTCCTAGAAAACCAGTCTCTGCTGCCAATCTCTGAGATAGTATCTATAGTTTCTCAAGATGGCACATCTTTGGTTCCTAGTACTATAGTAAGGAACCTTGGAGCTATTTTTGAGCAGGATCTGTCCTTTGACTCACATATGAAAGAGGTTTCTCGGACTGCCTTCTTTCACCTTGGTATTGCCAAAACTAGGAATGTCTTGGCTTCAGACAGCAACATATTCTAGAAAACTCTTGAATTCTATCCCATATGGTCTAGCGGCTAGGATTCCTGGTTTTCACCCAGGCGGCCCGGGTTCAACTCCCAGTATGGGAATACTTATTTGGTAGTCCAACCAAATGCTTGGTTGGAAGAAATGCAAGACATGTGCTCCAGACCTTCCTCGGCAACCAGTCCCGACCGCCAATCTCTGAGATAGTATGTATAGTTTCTCAAGATGGCACATCTTTGGATTCTAGTACTATAGTAAGGAACCTTGGAGCTATTTTTGAGCAGGATCTGTCCTTTGACTCACATATGAAAGAGGCTTCTCGGACTGCCTTCTTTCACCTTGGTATTGCCAAAACTAGGAACGTCTTGGCTTCAGACAGCAACATATTCTAGAAAACTCTTGGTTTCTATCCCATATGGTCTAGCGGCTAGGATTCCTGGTTCTCACCCAGGCGGCCCGGGTTCAACTCCCGGTATGGGAATACCTATTTGGTAATCAGACCATATGCTTGGTTGGAAGAAATGGAAGGCGTCTTCTCAAGACTGTCCTCGGCAACCAGTCCCTGCAGCCAATCTCTGAGATAGTATGTATAGTTTCTCAAGATGGCAGATCTTTGGATTCCAGTACTATATTACTAGAACCTTGGAGCTATTTTTGAGCAGGATCTGTCCTTTGACTCACATATGAAAGAGGTTTCTCGGACTGCCTTCTTTCACCTTGGTATTGCCAAAACTAGGAATGTCTTGGCTTCAGACAGCAACATATTCTAGAAAACTCTTGAATTCTATCCCATATGGTCTAGCGGCTAGGATTCCTGGTTTTCACCCCGGCGGCCCGGGTTCAACTCCCGGTATGGGAATACTTATTTGGTAGTCCAACCAAATGCTTGGTTGGAAGAAATGCAAGACATGTGCTCCAGACCTTCCTCGGCAACCAGTCCCGACCGCCAATCTCTGAGATAGTATGTATAGTTTCTCAAGATGGCACATCTTTGGATTCTAGTACTATAGTAAGGAACCTTGGAGCTATTTTTGAGCAGGGTCTGTCCTTTGACTCACATATGAAAGAGGCTTCTCGGACTGCCTTCTTTCACCTTGGTATTGCCAAAACTAGGAACATCTTGTCTTCAGACAGCAACATATTCTAGAAAACTCTTGAATTCTATCCCATATGGTCTAGCGGCTAGGATTCCTGGTTTTCACCCAGGTGGCCCAGGTTCAACTCCTGGTATGGGAATACTTAGTTGGTTGGCCAACCAAATCCTTGGTTGGAAGAAATGGAAGGAATGTGCTCCAGACTGTCCTAGGCAGCCAATCTCTGAGATAGTATGTATAGTTTCTCAAGATGGCACATCTTTGGATTCTAGTACTATAGTAAGGAACCTTGGAGCTATTTTTGAGCAGGATCTGTCCTTTGACTCACATATGAAAGAGGCTTCTCGGACTGCCTTCTTTCACCTTGGTATTGCCAAAACTAGGAACGTCTTGGCTTCAGACAGCAACATATTCTAGAAAACTCTTGGTTTCTATCCCATATGGTCTAGCGGCTAGGATTCCTGGTTCTCACCCAGGCGGCCCGGGTTCAACTCCCGGTATGGGAATACTTATTTGGTAATCAGACCATATGCTTGGTTGGAAGAAATGGAAGGCGTCTTCTCAAGACTGTCCTCGGCAACCAGTCCCTGCAGCCAATCTCTGAGATAGTATGTATAGTTTCTCAAGATGGCAGATCTTTGGATTCCAGTACTATATTACTAGAACCTTGGAGCTATTTTTGAGCAGGATCTGTCCTTTGACTCACATATGAAAGAGGCTTCTCGGACTGCCTTCTTTCACCTTGGTATTGCCAAAACTAGGAACGTCTTGTCTTCAAACAGCAACATATTCTAGAAAACTCTTGAATTCTATCCCATATGGTCTAGCGGCTAGGATTCCTGGTTTTCGCCCGGGTTCAACTCCCGGTATGGGAATACTTAGTTGGTAGTCCAACCAAATCCTTGGTTGGAAGAAATGGAAGGCATGTGCTCCAGACTGTCCTAGGCAACCAGTCTCTGCTGCCAATCTCTGAGATAGTATCTATAGTTTCTCAAGATGGCACATCTTTGGTTCCTAGTACTATAGTAAGGAACCTTGGAGCTATTTTTGAGCAGGATCTGTCCTTTGACTCACATATGAAAGAGGTTTCTCGGACGGCCTTCTTTCACCTTGGTATTGCCAAAACTAGGAATGTCTTGGCTTCAGACAGCAACATATTCTAGAAAACTCTTGAATTCTATCCCATATGATCTAGCGGCTAGGATTCCTGGTTTTCACCCAGGCGGCCCGGGTTCAACTCCCGGTATGGGAATACTTAGTTGGTGATCAGACCAAATGCTTGGTTGGAAGAAATGGAAGGCATCTTCTCAAGACTGTCCTCGGCAACCAGTCCCTGCAGCCAATCTCTGAGATAGTATGTATAGTTTCTCAAGATGGCAGATCTTTGGATTCCAGTACTATATTACTAGAACCTTGGAGCTATTTTTGAGCAGGATCTGTCCTTTGACTCACATATGAAAGAGGTTTCTCGGACTGCCTTCTTTCACCTTGGTATTGCCAAAACTAGGAATGTCTTGGCTTCAGACAGCAACATATTCTAGAAAACTCTTGAATTCTATCCCATATGGTCTAGCGGCTAGGATTCCTGGTTTTCACCCCGGCGGCCTGGGTTCAACTCCCGGTATGGGAATACTTATTTGGTAGTCCAACCAAATGCTTGGTTGGAAGAAATGCAAGACATGTGCTCCAGACCTTCCTCGGCAACCAGTCCCGACCGCCAATCTCTGAGATAGTATGTATAGTTTCTCAAGATGGCACATCTTTGGATTCTAGTACTATAGTAAGGAACCTTGGAGCTATTTTTGAGCAGGGTCTGTCCTTTGACTCACATATGAAAGAGGCTTCTCGGACTGCCTTCTTTCACCTTGGTATTGCCAAAACTAGGAACATCTTGTCTTCAGACAGCAACATATTCTAGAAAACTCTTGAATTCTATCCCATATGGTCTAGCGGCTAGGATTCCTGGTTTTCACCCAGGTGGCCCAGGTTCAACTCCTGGTATGGGAATACTTAGTTGGTTGGCCAACCAAATCCTTGGTTGGAAGAAATGGAAGGAATGTGCTCCAGACTGTCCTAGGCAGCCAATCTCTGAGATAGTATGTATAGTTTCTCAAGATGGCACATCTTTGGATTCTAGTACTATAGTAAGGAACCTTGGAGCTATTTTTGAGCAGGATCTGTCCTTTGACTCACATATGAAAGAGGCTTCTCGGACTGCCTTCTTTCACCTTGGTATTGCCAAAACTAGGAACGTCTTGGCTTCAGACAGCAACATATTCTAGAAAACTCTTGGTTTCTATCCCATATGGTCTAGCGGCTAGGATTCCTGGTTCTCACCCAGGCGGCCCGGGTTCAACTCCCGGTATGGGAATACTTATTTGGTAATCAGACCATATGCTTGGTTGGAAGAAATGGAAGGCGTCTTCTCAAGACTGTCCTCGGCAACCAGTCCCTGCAGCCAATCTCTGAGATAGTATGTATAGTTTCTCAAGATGGCAGATCTTTGGATTCCAGTACTATATTACTAGAACCTTGGAGCTATTTTTGAGCAGGATCTGTCCTTTGACTCACATATGAAAGAGGCTTCTCGGACTGCCTTCTTTCACCTTGGTATTGCCAAAACTAGGAACGTCTTGTCTTCAAACAGCAACATATTCTAGAAAACTCTTGAATTCTATCCCATATGGTCTAGCGGCTAGGATTCCTGGTTTTCACCCACGCGGCCCGGGTTCAACTCCCGGTATGGGAATACTTAGTTGGTGATCAGACCAAATCCTTGGTTGGAAGAAATGGGAAGCATGTGCTCAAGACTGTCCTCGGCAACCAGTCCCTGCAGCCAATCTCTGAGATGGTATGTATAGTTTCTCAAGATGGCAAGTCTTTGGATTCTAGTACTATAGTAAGGAACCTTGGAGCTATTTTTGAGCAGGATCTGTCCTTTGACTCACATATGAAAGAGGCTTCTCGGACTGCCTTCTTTCAGCTTGGTATTGCCAAAACTAGGCACGTCTTGTCTTCAGACAGCAACATATTCTAGAAAACTCTTGAATTCTATCCCATATGGTCTAGCGGCTAGGATTCCTGGTTTTCACCCAGGCGGCCTGGGTTCAACTCCCGGTATGGGAATACTTAGTTGGTAGTCCAACCAAATCCTTGGTTGGAAGAAATGGAAGGCATGTTCTCCAGACTGTCCTCGGCAGCCAGTCTCTGCTGCCAATCTCTGAGATAGTATCTATAGTTTCTCAAGATGGCACATCTTTGGTTCCTAGTACTATAGTAAGGAACCTTGGAGCTATTTTTGAGCAGGATCTGTCCTTTGACTCACATATGAAAGAGGTTTCTCGGACGGCCTTCTTTCACCTTGGTATTGCCAAAACTAGGAATGTCTTGGCTTCAGACAGCAACATATTCTAGAAAACTCTTGAATTCTATTCCATATGGTCTAGCGGCTAGGATTCCTGGTTTTCACCCAGGCGGCCCGGGTTCAACTCCCGGTATGGGAATACTTATTTGGTAGTCCAACCAAATGCTTGGTTGGAAGAAATGCAAGGCATGTTCTCAAGACTGTCCTCGGCAACCAGTCCCTGCTGCCAATCTCTGAGATAGTATCTATAGTTTCTCAAGATGGCACATCTTTGGTTCCTAGTACTATAGTAAGGAACCTTGGAGCTATTTTTGAGCAGGATCTGTCCTTTGACTCACATATAAAAGAGGCTTCTCGGACTGCCTTCTTTCACCTTAGTATTGCCAAAACTAGGAACGTCTTGTCTTCAGACAGCAACATATTCTAGAAAACTCTTGAATTCTATCCCATATGGTCTAGCGGCTAGGATTCCTGGTTTTCACCCAGGCGGCCCGGGTTCAACTCCCGGTATGGGAATACTTAGTTGGTAGTCCAACCAAATACTTGGTTGGAAGAAATGGGAATCGTGTGCTCCAGACTGTCCTCGGCAACCAGTCTGAAAGCTAATCTCTGTGATGGTATGGGGTTTTATCAGTGCTAAGTGATGAAAGCATTGTCTTTATAGTTATATGATTCTAGCTGTACAGTGAGGAACCTTGGAGATATTTTCGAACATTGGATTTTGAACACATTTCCACGTTTTTCTTTTCATTCAGCAGTTTACCGCAACATTTTGAACATGAAGACACCTCAATTCAGATAAAACATGTCTGTTATCTGGTGGTAGTGAGTAGAAACAAGATCTGATGTGTTATGGGGACTTTCTGCCTGTTTTAGTCCCTGTGTGGATGCTTAAAGGGGTTAGTAGTAATATCAGCTGTACTGAGAAGTGTTAGTACCTCTATCTGTGCAGTCAGCTGCTCGTAGTACTCCAGCGGGTCCTGCTCCACTACAGGATCTGGAGCTGTGGACTTCAACATCTGGGACAGGGGCCGGTTGTTCAGGTTCAGCTGCAGACACACAAACAGCAGAATGTTTTATGGTGCTAGAAGACCACAAGCTGATGGCGAGCGCAGAGTATGGATGGACGGTCGGGTGTTCACCATGGAGGAGATGCCCTCCTCTCCCTCTATGTTCTTCTTTGGAGGTTTCAGGAGGTTCTGCAGGGTTTTGTTGTGTCGTGCCAGCTACAAACAAACAACAAGAAAAGCTTTAACTTCAGCACCAACATCTGACCCAATGAAGCCCAATTACTGAAGGTCATAGACTCATAACCCTTCAGAGAGCCAATCAGAAGCCTGCATGTAGCCACCTGCTGAGCCAGGATGTAGATGTTGTGTCCCACCTCCCGAGGAGGAACCGCCACTTCTTCACATTCAATTTCCTGTGCGTAGGCCTTCTTTATCACTTCCACCTGCGCACACACAGAGTTCGGATGAACATGATCTCTGTCCCGCAGCAGCTGCTTTATAAACATCTGTCTCAGACTCTCACCAGCTCTCGCGGCCGCAGGTTGAACAGGATTCTCTCAGCATTCTCGCTATCGTGACGACTCTCCATCAGAGCCAACAGCAGCTTGGAGGCGTTGTCCTGGCAGCCAGGACGGAAACAGAAGCAGGTCAACATCTGGGCCTGAATCCCATCTGATCTTTGGATTCTAGTACTAGAACCTTGGAGCTATTTTTGAGCAGGACCTATCCTTTGACTCACTTATAAAAGAGGATTCTTGGACTGCCTTCTTTCACCTTGGTATTGCCAAAATTAGGAACATCCTGTCTTCAGACAGCAACATATTCTAGAAAACTCTTGGTTTCAATCCCATATGGTCTAGCGGCTAGGATTCCTGGTTCTCACCCAGGCGGCCCGGGTTCAACTCCCGTTATGGGAATACTTATTTGGCATTCAGACCAAATGCTTGGTTGGAAGAAATGGGAAGCATGTGCTCAAGACTGTCCTCGGCAACCAGTCCCTGCAGCCAATCTCTGAGAGAGTATGTATAGTTTCTCAAGATGGCACATCTTTGGATTCTAGTACTATAGTAAGGAACCTTGGAGCTATTTTTGAGCAGGATCTGTCCTTTGACTCACATATAAAAGAGGCTTCTAAGACTGCCTTCTTTCACCTTCTTATAATTGCCAAAATTAGGAACATCCTGTCTTCAGACAGCAACATATTCTAGAAAACTCTTGATTTCTGTCCCATATGGTTTAGCGGCTAGGATTCCTGGTTCTCACCCAGGTGGCCCGGGTTCTGCTAACTTACAGCTAACTCACAGCTAACTGCTAACTTACAGCTAACTCACAGCTAACTGCAAACCTGTTTCCCTCTGGGATCAATACAGTAACTATCTGTATCTATATATAGAGCTGGAGTGTTTCTGGTCTGACTGGAGGAACAGCTTCATTATGTCTGTATTTATTGTATCGAATCATTCTATGGGTTAGACAAGAGCCACTGGACAGATATTTTGACCAAAACCTGTTCATACATCTAAATAAGACCTCAGAAAAATGTGTTCAATTGTTTAAAAGGGCAGAATATGTCACATTTTCCTCTAAAATGATTGATGTTTGTGAGAAGTAACCACAAAAAAATAAAACCAGGCCAGATGCTGAAACACTTTGCACCCTCTTTGGCCTTGGTGCTGCTGTACTGTCTGTGTCGATGACCCAGGTGGAGCAGGTGGAGCAGGTGGAGCAGCGTACCTTCAGCTGCAGCACCATCTCCATCTGATAGTAACACAGTGGACTGATGTCGTTCAGGATCAGAGCGGTGATGATGTCAATGCCATTGGACTCGTGGGTCACGATACACGTCTGGAACACACACACATGTTCATGTTAATGAGTTTACCTGCACTGTGGTGGTGGAGTGAAGACTTTGGAGATTCTTTTCCAGGGAAATTTGATGTTTCTCCTTTCTTTGTGACTTTAGCAACCAAATACCTGAACATTCAACTGTCTATTTAAATGAAAAACACACCAATTAGAGGCAGGTGATCCTTCTAACCAATGTCAAACACACACAGAGACTTCTCCAGCTGGCATTAGGGTGCAGAGCTGAAGCACAGCAGAGAGGGAGTGGGAGGGGCTTATCAGGCTTACAAAATTCTCTTTACACATAAATCTGAGGTACTTCTGTCTGACAGAAGGGAATAAATCCACACCACAGGAGAATCTATAACTGGCTCAGTTCTGTCTGAACCATCTCCAATGAGGCCCCACAAGCCTCTGTAATGTCACCTGTGCTCTTAATGCTGTAAACATAGAGCTTTCAGAGCTTTGATCTACAAAGAGCCTACATTTAATGTGACGATACGGTTAAAGAAGCTGAGTTAGACATCAAACAATGCTTTGATATCCAACAGAAAGTTCTGGAAACATAACATCTGTGTTGTTCTAGGGCAGAATAGAAGCTGTAGATATTTGAGTCAATGATCAGGGACAAGTTACAAAAGCTGGTATTCAAATGCTGTCCCAGGGCATTTAAAGAAGGAAATGTTTCAAACCGATCTACCAGCTCAGTTGTTCTGACTCATCCTTAAAAACTAAGCAGATGTTTCACCTGGTTCTCCTGGCAGGGCCCCTGACAGTACTCTGTGAGTGTCTCCAGGGTCTGGATGATCAGGTGGACGTTTGATTCGTTGATGTAGAGGCCCAGCAGGCCCAGGCCGCCGGTGGTGCTGCCACACATGATGTCCAGAAACTGCAGAGTCTCACACACCAGGTTGTAGTTGGTTTTATTGTTCTGACACCGCAGAAAGTTCTGGAAACACAAACAAAGATTTCAAATTTCGAGCTCACAACATCTATTCTGAGTCTGAGTGGTGGAATCAAAGAGCACGACACGGTACTTCCTCTAACGACCACTAGATGGTGGTAAAGATAATCCACCGTGTACAACAGGACAGGAAAACGTTGTGAAAATAAAACGTTTAACAGCCTGAGAACCTTCTTCTCCTGAGTCTGATACCTACAAAAGACTGAAAAAGATTCTTTCCTTTAGATTACACAAGTTAAAAACTAACCAGTCGGTCAAAGTTGTATACTGACAGCTAACATGTTAGTTTTGCTAATTGGTTGGATAGTAGAAACTAACCAGTCTAGTTGCTAGGATAACGCTCGCTTTCTGTCCCATATGGTCTAGCGGCTAGGATTCCTGGTTTTCACCCAGGTGGCCCGGGTTCAACTCCCGGTATGGGAATACTTATTTGGTATTCAGACCAAATGCTTGGTTGGAAGAAATGGGAAGCGTGTGCTCCACAATGTTCTCGACAACCAGTCCAACAGCTCATCTCTGAGATGGTATGTATAGTTTCTCAAGATGGCACATCTTTGGATTCTAGTACTATAGTAAGGACCTTGGAGCTATTTTTGACCAGGATCTGTCCTTTGACTCACATATAAAAGAGGCTTCTAGGACTGCCTTCTTTCACCTTGGTATTATTGCCAAAATCAGGAACATCCTGTCTTCAGACAGCAACATGTTCTAGAAAACACTTGATTTCTGTCCCATATGGTCTAGCGGCTAGGATTCCTGGTTTTCACCCAGGCGGCCCGGGTTCAACTCCCGGTATGGGAATACTTATTTGGCATTCAGACCAAATGCTTGGTTAGAAGAAATGGAAGAAATGTGCTCAAGACTGAGCACGAGCTCACAACATCTATTCTGAGTCTGTCTGAGTGTTGGAATCAAGGAGCATGACACGGTACTTCCTCTAACGACCACTAGATGGTGGTAAAGATAATCCACCGTGTACAACAGGACAGGAAAATGTTGTGAAAATAAAACGTTTAACAGCCTGAGAACCTTCTTCTCCTGAGTCTGATACCTACAAAAGACTGAAAAAGATTCTTTCCTTTAGATTACACGAGTTAAAAACTAACCAGTTGGTCAAAGTTGTATACTGACAGCTAACATGTTAGTTTTGCTAATTGGTTAGTTAGTAGGAACTAACCTGTAGGTCAAGGTTGTTTGGTGGTTAGTTAGTAGGAACTAACCTGCCCCGTTGGTCTATGTTACTTATTGGTTAGTTAGTTAGTTAGTAGAAACTAACCTAACCTGTAGCTTGAGCTTGTTTGGTGGTTAGTTAGTAGGAACTAACCTGTAGGTCAAGGTTGTTTGGTGGTTAGTTAGTAGGAACTAACCTGCCCCGTAGGTCTATGTTACTTATTGGTTAGTTAGTTAGTTAGTAGAAACTAACCTAACCTGTAGCTTGAGCTTGTTTGGTGGTTAGTTAGTAGGAACTAACCTGTAGGTCAAGGTTGTTTGGTGGTTAGTTAGTAGAAACTAACCTAACCTGTAGCTTGAGCTTGTTTGGTGGTTAGTTAGTAGGAACTAACCTGTAGGTCGAGCTTGTTTGGTGGTTAGTTAGTAGGAACTAACCTGTAGGTCGAGCTTGTTTGGTGGTTAGTTAGTAGGAACTAACCTGCCCCGTAGGTCTATGTTACTTATTGGTTAGTTAGTTAGTTAGTAGAAACTAACCTAACCTGTAGCTTGAGCTTGTTTGGTGGTTAGTTAGTAGGAACTAACCTGTAGGTCAAGGTTGTTTGGTGGTTAGTTAGTAGAAACTAACCTAACCTGTAGGTTGAGCTTGTTTGGTGGTTAGTTAGTAGGAACTAACCTGTAGGTCGAGCTTGTTTGGTGGTTAGTTAGTAGGAACTAACCTGTAGGTCGAGCTTGTTTGGTGGTTAGTTAGTAGGAACTAACCTGTAGGTCCAGGTTGTTTGGTGGTTAGTTAGTAGGAACTAACCTGTAGGTCCAGGTTGTGGTTCTCACACAGCAGCTGCAGGAACCTCAGGATCGGCTTCATGATGGTAACAGCTGGTCCCATCTCCATCTCCACCTCCCGCTGCTCCACTGCAGGCTGAGCTGGCAGGGCGGAGACACCCGTTACCGGGGCGATGGACTGACCCTGGACC
This sequence comes from Leuresthes tenuis, assembly GCA_036924055.1. Lineage (NCBI taxonomy): Eukaryota > Metazoa > Chordata > Actinopteri > Atheriniformes > Atherinopsidae > Leuresthes > Leuresthes tenuis. The sequence goes on along the minus strand of JAVGWW010000004.1, from coordinate 1,646,203 downwards.
AACAGCGGAACACCTCCTGAACCAGGAAGTACCAGTGTTCCAGAGCCACCTTTACAAAGAGAAAATGCATTAGTCCAGCTCATCTAAAACAATAGAACCACGGTGTGCACTGAAACTAAAGCTTACTGCTCTCCAGCTCCTTCTCGTTGGCCTTGTGCGTCATCTCGCCAACGTTAACCGTAACTGTTGCTTTGATGTCCATCTGAGCTTCTTTCATCCGGTCATGAAGGACTTTGAAGAACTTCTCTGACTTGTTGTCACCCATCATCAGTTTGTAGAAGGAGTTCTGCAGACGCAGGTGTTCACACCAAAGGGTAATCCACTTAAATCTACCTGTCTGTCTCCTTCCAATGAATCTTAACTTCTGTTTCAGGTTGTGATGGAAACCTGCCAAAACCTAAATGCTCGTATCTGTTAACGTTCAGGTGCTGTTGTACAGGTGAGTTACCTGGATCTCAGTGTTTCCTCCCTCCAGCAGACAGATGGCCAGCTGGATGCTCTCCTGGAAGATCTTGTCGTTCTTGGAGCTCATCACCAGATCCGTGAACAGCTTTGTTCCTCCTTCTCGGTCCAAACGACACTGAATGGCTGTGACTGCCGCCCAGTCCCGCTCCTGCTCGCCACCTGACGTACAAACACACCAGCATGTGCACCACATTTCCACAACGCGGTACAACTTAATGCAGCCGAGCTGCTAAATCTGCCGAACCAAACTGTTTGAGGCTTTGAAACATGTTCGTATTTAGTGAAAGCAGCTCCTGTTTCCTTCAGGCCACGCTGTTTGGTGTCAGCGTGAAGCCGTTTACCTGCAGCTCCCACGTCAGCCAAGTCGTTCTTCTGGTTGCTTTTCTTGTTTGGAAACAAGTAGTTCTGCAGTAAAACTTTCCGCAGCAAAAGTCCCTGAAAGGAAAGCACAGGAAATGATGTCAGCCTTCGTCCTGACGCACGGGATCCCGACAGGAACAGCTTCTCTTTACAAGAAAGTGATGAAAACGTTTCCTACAACAGAAATCTCAGAGATTTAAAAATACATTTTTACTTTAAGACCAGAGAATTGGTCATTTTTCAGCTTCAGAAAGTTTTAAATCTACAGTTGAAGTGTTGATGATGAACTTTCTGTCCGACTGATCACAAGGAGACCTGGAACCTGGAATCCTTTGTCTGGTTTTCTTCTGTCTGCACCGGAGTGTTGGGGCTACACAACTGATCAGATTCAAGTCCCTGATGTTAGCTACAAAGAGCTTAATGGAACGGCTCCATCTACTTGAATGCTCTTGCAAAGGCTTCTGTCCCAACTGGGTCCCTCCGTTGGTCCCAGGATTGTCGTCTAGCAGCTCCTACACCACGCCTAAGACAATCCAAACTCTGTTCATGTGTCGTCCCACGATGGTGGAATGACCTACCGAGCGCTACCAGAACAGGGGCGTCCCTGTCTATCTTCAAGAAGCTCCTGAAAACCCAGCTCTTCAGAGAGCATCTCCTATCCCAGCACTTCCCTTGTACTTCCCTCCCCCCTCTATCTCTGCACTTTATCTTTCTGCTCTTCCTTCTATGCCTGCACCCTATCTCTACTCTGTCCCCTCTGACAGAGTCGGACTCCTGGGTTCCTTCTATGGAGCTTATTGTTAGCTTTTTGTTAGCTTATTGTTAGCTTATTGTTAGCTTATTGTTAGCTTATTGTTAGCTTATTGTTAGCTTTTTATAAAGCTGTTATATCTTCATTTGTAAGTTGCTTTGGATAAAAGCGTCTGTTAAATACAGAAACAGAAACATCAATAGGAATCGGGCTGATCAGGATCCACTGACCTTTTCATCGAAGTCCAGAGTCCTGATCAGCATCTCCTGCAGCATCCTCAGGACTTTGATGCACAGCTTCTCCTCTGAGGTCATCAAAGCTTTGGTGTGTTGGATCAACCTACACACACACATAATTTCCCATCATGCCTCTGTGAGCGCGCCAGAGCGGCGGCGGGTTTCAGACTGAAGAGGACCTACTTGGAGATGAAGCCTCCGGACTCGCAGCGCTGCCGGACGTCGGTTCCCTCCAGGAACAGCAGCTCCGGCTGGTGGAGGACGTCCACCAGCACTGACAGCTCGGAGTTCACCAGCGGCTTCAGACGGTCCTCCAGCGTGTTGATGATGTCCTGAACATGCAAAGATTAAATGTCTGCTGTCAAATAATGATGGACGATGCTTACTTTTGTCTTCAAATTGAAGTAGGGCATAACTTTGCTTTAGTGAAGTTTTAAATCCATGTTGAATAATGACTTCCTCAAAGGACAGCAAGGGTACCTGCAGCTTCTCTATGATGTTCTTGTAGTCCCAGGGGTTGCTGGAGATGATGGCTCTGGAGGAGCGGGAGGACGATTTGTAGTTCGGGTTGTTACGGGACAGAGAGTTCAGAGCCGAGCTGGACAACATGCTGTTGATCTGAGCCTCCAGTTCCAAAGGAAGAGTGATGGAGCGGCTCTTAGCTGAAAACAGAGACAAGCTCACAGTTATTGGTCAAACTCTCAACCCTGTTTTAGCGCCTTACTCGTGATCAGGAAGGTCTGCCCGTTATTTCCTCACTGGCTGAGGCTGGAGGTCAATGGACTGGTCACTGGTTACACTTTTCTAACACCAGGTGGTGCTACGTTGATGACATTTTGGATGGTTTATGAATTCTAACCCTTTTGGATTTCCATAAAATAAAAATCATCCAAAAATTCATCATTTAACTCTGCTTCAGTGTCTAACTTCTGAGGGGATCTGTCCTTCTTCATGTTCTTCATTCGTCTGACAACCAAAAGGTTCTTGTTGCTCAACCTCTTTTCCACAATAAATGTTACAGATGATTATGTAATATGGTTTGAATCCTTATATTTTAAGTTTTGTCTCCAAACGGTGAAGATTTTACCCCCAAAACAGGTGCAGGGTTAGGTGCAGGCAGGTGAGCGTGTGCGTTACCCGTCATGGCGAGCGTCTTGATGCAGGCCTCCACCTGCGCTCTGTGCTGCTGCTGCAGCCAGGGACAGTCCAGCAGTCTGACAGAGGACTGCAGCAGCTGAGTCACGATGGTGTGATGAGTCTGACACAAAGAGAGACGACAATCTGAAGCACCGGCAGACACGGGCGGAGTTTAAAGAACCGACTGCGCCCGGAGGCTCACCTGCAGGGAGGTGCTGTTTTCAGAGAACGGGGAGCTGAAGAAGGCGTTGATGGTGTCAAACACCACGTTGATGATGTACTTCTCCAGGATCGGATCAGAGAGACGCTTCTCTCTGTTACTGCAAACCTGCAGAAGAGAAAACGTCTCCAACAAAGACCAAACATTCAGGGCCGGATTTACTAAACTGGCGAATGATCAGGAGGCTGAGAGCTCCCATCAACACTGGGGTCAGAGATGCAGGATGAGCTTTACTCTGAGCTCAACCTTATTCTAAGGCTTTATGTGTGGCTTTTAGTTGTAAACACAGTGCTCTCCATAATGTTTGGGACAAAGTCACATCTTTCTGTAAAATACTAAATCACACAAGTTCCAGTAAATGCCTCCAAAGCTTCATCCTCCCAAACATCCTGCTGAGGCAGCAGCAGAGTTTCTCAGAGCTGAAACATGGCCGAGCCAGTCAGCCGATTTAGATCCAGCTGAGCGGGACGAGCCCCCGAAGGTGGCAGCAGTGCAGGCTGGGAGAGCATCACCTGAGAGAGCATCACCTGAGAGAGCATCACCTGAGTGAGCATCACCTGAGTGAGCATCACCTGAGAGAGCATCACCTGAGTGAGCATCACCTGGTGAGCATCACCTGAGAGAGCATCACCTGAGTGAGCATCACCTGAGTGAGCATCACCTGAGAGAGCATCACCTGAGTGAGCATCACCTGAGTGAGCATCACCTGAGAGAGCATCACCTGAGTGAGCATCACCTGAGTGAGCATCACCTGAGTGAGCATCACCTGAGTGAGCAGCACCTGAGTGAGCAGCACCTGAGTGAGCAGCACCTGAGTGAGCATCACCTGAGAGAGCATCACCTGAGAGAGCATCACCTGAGTGAGCACCTGGTGATGTCATCGGTCATTGTGTGTAACGGTCCTAAACATTATGGAGCCTGAACTGAGGGGGACTGTGGATAAACAGTCTTTAATGTGACTTTAATCACGTTTGAAATGTTAGATTTAAAGTTTTACACTGAGGAGCCGCGGGGGGCTTTGTCCCAAATAATTAAAAACAATGTTTTAACAATGAAAATGTGTTCTGAAAAATGTGCCCTCTGTCCCTGTTACAGGAGGATTCACACCAGATGACTCGGGCAGGTAAAACGTGGTCCCCACTCTGTTTCTCCAACATTTGTCTCTGTGCAGGGACATTTTCACACTGGTCCTAAGTCTCACCAGCAGAGATGCACCGTGAAGATGCCGGTAAGGCCAGACTGTCCCTAAAAGCTCTAAACAGATCTAAACACGAAGCTTTAAAGTGAATAAATGTATCAGCAAAGAAAGTTGTTCTCGCGTCCATTTGGGCTGAAGATATTCTTATAACAACCATAAAATCTGTGATGTAAAGGTAACCAATAATAATGTTTTGGTTCTGAGTTTTGGATGAGCTGGCGGTGGCGCCGTTACCCGAGCCATGTCCACTGTGAAGTCCTCAAACAGCTTCCAGATGTGGTTGGACGTGTAGATTTCCTTCATCTCCACCTCTGTGTCCACATAGCAGTGATTCACAAAGTTCACGTAGGCTACCTTCACCTGAAACACAAACACATGAGCCTCCCTGCTGCTGGCACCTCCCATTAAAACCTCCCACTGAGACCCTTCAGCACCTCGGTGATGCAGTCCATGTGCGTCACCACTCTGACCACGTCCTCCAGCGGCAGCAGCGACGTGCATTTAATCTCTGTGTACACGTTCTTCCCCTCGGCGCACGCAGCCAGCAGCTCCACCAGAGAGATGTGGTACCTGAAAACACCAGAGAAAGGGACATACTGTCCATCAAACCAAAAGGGAAAACCTTTGCTCATCATCAGGGGGAAAGAAAGCCTTCATCAGACTCTAAACTCTGCTCATTACTACGGTGGTCTTCTCACTGGACTACACCAGGTTTACCTGAGCGGGCTGCTCTCGCTGACGCCCTCCCTGCTCTCAGCCATCAGCTGCAGCATGGCGTTAAAGGAGGTTTTGTCGTTGTAAAAGACGACCACGTCCTCGCCTGCGTTGGTTAACTAGAGGAGACACAACAGCGTCAACACAAGCACACCGAGACGTTTCCTAAATGCGGCGCCTTCCGTCTGGTCCTCACCTCAGTCATGATCATGTCCTGGCACTTCTTCACATACTTGCCCTCGGCCTTAATGATGGTGTGGAGGAAGTTCAGGTACTGGACGTGGCGGCCATGCGTGGCCAGGCAGTGGATGAAATGCTGCAGGACGCTCTCGGAGATCTCGCTGCACAGCTGGTAGTTATTACTGAAGATGTGCTGCACCGTCTCCGCCTCCAGCAGCTGCAAGTGAACAGGAAAATTTTATTACAGCTTTGCATATATTTCCACTGATATGGTGGTGACAATCAGCTGTAACTACTGTATCTTTGAAACCAGATGAATGCAATTAGTTGGTAATGTCCTGAAGACATAAAAGCTCTGTGAGGTTTTTGATTTTGGACCTGAGTACTTTGAGTAAAAAAGGATGATATAATTTAAAAAAGGTGATGGTAAATTGTGGATGAAAGACTAAGTCTTCATCTAGTTTTCTGTCCCATATGTTCTAGCGGCTAGGATTCCTGGTTCTCACCCAGGCGGCCCGGGTTCAACTCCTGGTATGGGATTACTTATTTGACATTCAGACCAAATACTTGGTTGGAAGAAATGGGAAGCGTGTGCTCAAGACTGACCTCGACAACCAGTACCTGCAGCCAATCTCTGAGATGGTCTGTATAGTTTCTCAAGATGGCATGTCTTTGGATTCTAGTACTATAGTAAGGGACCTTGGAGCTACTTTTGACCAGGATCTGTCCTTTGACTCACATATAAAAGAGGCTTCTAGGACTGCCTTCTTTCACCTTTGTATCATTGCCAAAAGTAGGAACATAGTAAGGAACCTTGGAGCTACTTTTGACCAGGATCTATCCTTTACTCACATATAAATCTCCTGGTATGGGAATACTTATTTGGCATTCAGACCAAAATGCTTGGTTGGAAGAAATGGGAAGCGTGTGCTCCACAATGTTCTCAACAACCAGTCCAACAGCTCATCTCTGAGATGGTATGTATAGTTTCTCAAGATGGCATGTCTTTGCATTCTAGTACTATAGTAAGGACCTTGGAGCTACTTTTGACCAGGATCTGTCCTTTGACTCACATATAAAAGAGGCTTCTAGGACTGCCTTTTTTCACCTTTGTATCATTGCCAAAAGTAGGAACATCATGCCTTCAGACAACAACATATTCTAGAAAACTCAACATTTCTGTCCCATATGGTCTAGCGGCTAGGATTCCTGGTTTTCACCCAGGCGACCCGGGTTCAACTCCCGGTATGGGAATACTTATTTGGCATTCAGACCAAATGCTTGGTTGGAAGGTATGTGCTCAAGACTGTCCTCAGCAGCCAATCTCTGAGATGGTATGTATAGTTACTCATGATGGCATATCCTTGGATTCTGGTACTATAGTAAGGACCTTGGATGATGTATCAACAGGACCTGTCTTTTGACTCACATATAAAAGAGGCTTCTAGGACTGCCTTCTTTCACCTTCATATAATTGCCGAAAGTAGGAACATCCTGCCGTCAGACAACAACATATTCTAGAAAACTCAAGATTTTTGTCCCATATGGTCTAGCGGCCCGGGTTCCTGGTTTTCACCCAGGCGGCCCGGGTTCAACTCCTGGTATGGGAATACTTATTTGGCATTCAGACCAAATGCTTGGTTGGAAGAAATGGGAAGCGTGTGCTCAAGACTGTCCTCGGCAAGACTCTGAGATGGTATGTATAGTTACTCATAATGGCATATCCTTGGATTCTGGTACTATAGTAAGGGACCTTGGAGCTAATTTTGACCAGGATCTATCCTTTGACTCACATATAAAAGAGGCTTCTAGGACTGCCTTCTTTCACCTTCGTATAATTTCCAAAAGTAGGAACATCCTGCCTTCAGACAATAACATATTCTAGAAAACTCAAGGTTTTTGTCCCATATGGTCTAGCGGCTAGGAATCCTGGTTTTCACCCAGGCGGCCCGGGTTCAACTCCCGGTATGGGAATACTTATTTGGCATTCAGACCAAATGCTTGGTTGGAAGAAATAGGAAGCGTGTGCTCAAGACTGTCCTCGGCAACCAGTACCTGCAGCCAATTTCTGAGATGGTATGTATAGTTTCTCAAGATGGCATATCTTTGGATTCTAGTACTATAGTAAGGAACTTGGAGCTGCTTTTGACCAGGATCTGTCCTTTGACTCACATATAAAAGAGGCTTCTAGGACTGCCTTCTTTCACCTTCGTATAATTAACGAAAGTAGGAACGTCCTGCCTTCAGACAATAACATATTCTAGAAAACTCAAGGTTTTTGTCCCATATGGTCTAGCGGCTAGGATTCCTGGTTCTCACCCAGGCGGCCCGGGTTCAACTCCCGGTATGGGAATACTTATTTGGCAGTCAGACCAAATGCTTGGTTGGAAGAAATGGGAAGCGTGTGCTCCACAATGTTCTCAACAACCAGTCCAACAGCTCATCTCTGAGATGGTATGTATAGTTTCTCAAGATGGCATGTCTTTGCATTCTAGTACTATAGTAAGGACCTTGGAGCTACTTTTGACCAGGATCTGTCCTTTGACTCACATATCAAAGAGGCTTCTAGGACTGCCTTTTTTCACCTTTGTATCATTGCCAAAAGTAGGAACATCATGCCTTCAGACAACAACATATTCTAGAAAACTCAAGATTTCTGTCCCATATGGTCTAGCGGCTAGGATTCCTGGTTTTCACCCAGGCGACCCGGGTTCAACTCCCGGTATGGGAATACTTATTTGGCATTCAGACCAAATGCTTGGTTGGAAGGTATGTGCTCAAGACTGTCCTCAGCAGCCAATCTCTGAGATGGTATGTATAGTTACTCATGATGGCATATCCTTGGATTCTGGTACTATAGTAAGGACCTTGGATGATGTATCAACAGGACCTGTCTTTTGACTCACATATAAAAGAGGCTTCTAGGACTGCCTTCTTTCACCTTCATATAATTGCCGAAAGTAGGAACATCCTGCCGTCAGACAACAACATATTCTAGAAAACTCAAGATTTTTGTCCCATATGGTCTAGCGGCTAGGATTCCTGGTTTTCACCCAGGCGGCCTGGGTTCAACTCCTGGTATGGGAATACTTATTTGGCATTCAGACCAAATGCTTGGTTGGAAGAAATGGGAAGCGTGTGCTCAAGACTGTCCTCGGCAAGACTCTGAGATGGTATGTATAGTTACTCATAATGGCATATCCTTGGATTCTGGTACTATAGTAAGGGACCTTGGAGCTAATTTTGACCAGGATCTATCCTTTGACTCACATATAAAAGAGGCTTCTAGGACTGCCTTCTTTCACCTTCGTATAATTTCCAAAAGTAGGAACATCCTGCCTTCAGACAATAACATATTCTAGAAAACTCAAGGTTTTTGTCCCATATGGTCTAGCGGCTAGGATTCCTGGTTCTCACCCAGGCGGCCCGGGTTTAACTCCCGGTATGGGATTACTTATTTGGCATTCAGACCAAATGCTTGGTTGGAAGAAATAGGAAGCGTGTGCTCAAGACTGTCCTCGGCAACCAGTACCTGCAGCCAATTTCTGAGATGGTATGTATAGTTTCTCAAGATGGCATATCTTTGGATTCTAGAACTATAGTAAGGAACTTGGAGCTGCTTTTGACCAGGATCTGTCCTTTGACTCACATATAAAAGAGGCTTCTAGGACTGCCTTCTTTCACCTTCGTATAATTAACGAAAGTAGGAACGTCCTGCCTTCAGACAATAACATATTCTAGAAAACTCAAGGTTTTTGTCCCATATGGTCTAGCGGCTAGGATTCCTGGTTCTCACCCAGGCGGCCCGGGTTCAACTCCCGGTATGGGAATACTTATTTGGCAGTCAGACCAAATGCTTGGTTGGAAGAAATGGGAAGCGTGTGCTCCACAATGTTCTCAACAACCAGTCCAACAGCTCACCTCTGAGATGGTATGTATAGTTTCTCAAGATGGCATGTCTTTGGATTCTAGTACTATAGTAAGGACCTTGGAGCTACTTTTGACCAGGATCTGTCCTTTGACTCACATATAAAAGAGGCTTCTAGGACTGCCTTCTTTCACCTTCATATAATTGCCAAAAGTAGGAACATCCTGCCGTCAGACAACAACATATTCTAGAAAACTCAAGATTTTTGTCCCATATGGTCTAGCGGCTAGGATTCCTGGTTTTCTCCCAGGCGGCCCGGGTTCAACTCCCGGTATGGGAATACTTATTTGGCATTCAGACCAAATGCTTGTTTGGAAGGTATGTGCTCAAGACTGTCCTCAGCAGCCAATCTCTGAGATGGTATGTATAGTTACTCATGATGGCATATCCTTGGATTCTGGTACTATAGTAAGGACCTTGGATGATGTATCAACAGGACCTGTCTTTTGACTCACATATAAAAGAGGCTTCTAGGACTGCCTTCTTTCACCTTCGTATAATTAACGAAAGTAGGAACGTCCTGCCTTCAGACAATAACATATTCTAGAAAACTCAAGGTTTTTGTCCCATATGGTCTAGCGGCTAGGATTCCTGGTTCTCACCCAGGCGGCCCGGGTTCAACTCCCGGTATGGGAATACTTATTTGGCAGTCAGACCAAATGCTTGGTTGGAAGAAATGGGAAGCGTGTGCTCCACAATGTTCTCAACAACCAGTCCAACAGCTCACCTCTGAGATGGTATGTATAGTTTCTCAAGATGGCATGTCTTTGGATTCTAGTACTATAGTAAGGACCTTGGAGCTACTTTTGACCAGGATCTGTCCTTTGACTCACATATAAAAGAGGCTTCTAGGACTGCCTTCTTTCACCTTCATATAATTGCCAAAAGTAGGAACATCCTGCCGTCAGACAACAACATATTCTAGAAAACTCAAGATTTTTGTCCCATATGGTCTAGCGGCTAGGATTCCTGGTTTTCTCCCAGGCGGCCCGGGTTCAACTCCCGGTATGGGAATACTTATTTGGCATTCAGACCAAATGCTTGGTTGGAAGGTATGTGCTCAAGACTGTCCTCAGCAGCCAATCTCTGAGATGGTATGTATAGTTTCTCAAGATGGCATGTCTTTGCATTCTAGTACTATAGTAAGGACCTTGGAGCTACTTTTGACCAGGATCTGTCCTTTGACTCACATATCAAAGAGGCTTCTAGGACTGCCTTTTTTCACCTTTGTATCATTGCCAAAAGTAGGAACATCATGCCTTCAGACAACAACATATTCTAGAAAACTCAAGATTTCTGTCCCATATGGTCTAGCGGCTAGGATTCCTGGTTTTCACCCAGGCGACCCGGGTTCAACTCCCGGTATGGGAATACTTATTTGGCATTCAGACCAAATGCTTGGTTGGAAGGTATGTGCTCAAGACTGTCCTCAGCAGCCAATCTCTGAGATGGTATGTATAGTTACTCATGATGGCATATCCTTGGATTCTGGTACTATAGTAAGGACCTTGGATGATGTATCAACAGGACCTGTCTTTTGACTCACATATAAAAGAGGCTTCTAGGACTGCCTTCTTTCACCTTCATATAATTGCCGAAAGTAGGAACATCCTGCCGTCAGACAACAACATATTCTAGAAAACTCAAGATTTTTGTCCCATATGGTCTAGCGGCTAGGATTCCTGGTTTTCACTCAGGCGGCCTGGGTTCAACTCCTGGTATGGGAATACTTATTTGGCATTCAGACCAAATGCTTGGTTGGAAGAAATGGGAAGCGTGTGCTCAAGACTGTCCTCGGCAAGACTCTGAGATGGTATGTATAGTTACTCATAATGGCATATCCTTGGATTCTGGTACTATAGTAAGGGACCTTGGAGCTAATTTTGACCAGGATCTATCCTTTGACTCACATATAAAAGAGGCTTCTAGGACTGCCTTCTTTCACCTTCGTATAATTTCCAAAAGTAGGAACATCCTGCCTTCAGACAATAACATATTCTAGAAAACTCAAGGTTTTTGTCCCATATGGTCTAGCGGCTAGGATTCCTGGTTCTCACCCAGGCGGCCCGGGTTTAACTCCCGGTATGGGATTACTTATTTGGCATTCAGACCAAATGCTTGGTTGGAAGAAATAGGAAGCGTGTGCTCAAGACTGTCCTCGGCAACCAGTACCTGCAGCCAATTTCTGAGATGGTATGTATAGTTTCTCAAGATGGCATATCTTTGGATTCTAGAACTATAGTAAGGAACTTGGAGCTGCTTTTGACCAGGATCTGTCCTTTGACTCACATATAAAAGAGGCTTCTAGGACTGCCTTCTTTCACCTTCGTATAATTAACGAAAGTAGGAACGTCCTGCCTTCAGACAATAACATATTCTAGAAAACTCAAGGTTTTTGTCCCATATGGTCTAGCGGCTAGGATTCCTGGTTCTCACCCAGGCGGCCCGGGTTCAACTCCCGGTATGGGAATACTTATTTGGCAGTCAGACCAAATGCTTGGTTGGAAGAAATGGGAAGCGTGTGCTCCACAATGTTCTCAACAACCAGTCCAACAGCTCACCTCTGAGATGGTATGTATAGTTTCTCAAGATGGCATGTCTTTGGATTCTAGTACTATAGTAAGGACCTTGGAGCTACTTTTGACCAGGATCTGTCCTTTGACTCACATATAAAAGAGGCTTCTAGGACTGCCTTCTTTCACCTTCATATAATTGCCAAAAGTAGGAACATCCTGCCGTCAGACAACAACATATTCTAGAAAACTCAAGATTTTTGTCCCATATGGTCTAGCGGCTAGGATTCCTGGTTTTCTCCCAGGCGGCCCGGGTTCAACTCCCGGTATGGGAATACTTATTTGGCATTCAGACCAAATGCTTGTTTGGAAGGTATGTGCTCAAGACTGTCCTCAGCAGCCAATCTCTGAGATGGTATGTATAGTTACTCATGATGGCATATCCTTGGATTCTGGTACTATAGTAAGGACCTTGGATGATGTATCAACAGGACCTGTCTTTTGACTCACATATAAAAGAGGCTTCTAGGACTGCCTTCTTTCACCTTCGTATAATTAACGAAAGTAGGAACGTCCTGCCTTCAGACAATAACATATTCTAGAAAACTCAAGGTTTTTGTCCCATATGGTCTAGCGGCTAGGATTCCTGGTTCTCACCCAGGCGGCCCGGGTTCAACTCCCGGTATGGGAATACTTATTTGGCAGTCAGACCAAATGCTTGGTTGGAAGAAATGGGAAGCGTGTGCTCCACAATGTTCTCAACAACCAGTCCAACAGCTCACCTCTGAGATGGTATGTATAGTTTCTCAAGATGGCATGTCTTTGGATTCTAGTACTATAGTAAGGACCTTGGAGCTACTTTTGACCAGGATCTGTCCTTTGACTCACATATAAAAGAGGCTTCTAGGACTGCCTTCTTTCACCTTCATATAATTGCCAAAAGTAGGAACATCCTGCCGTCAGACAACAACATATTCTAGAAAACTCAAGATTTTTGTCCCATATGGTCTAGCGGCTAGGATTCCTGGTTTTCTCCCAGGCGGCCCGGGTTCAACTCCCGGTATGGGAATACTTATTTGGCATTCAGACCAAATGCTTGGTTGGAAGGTATGTGCTCAAGACTGTCCTCAGCAGCCAATCTCTGAGATGGTATGTATAGTTACTCATGATGGCATATCCTTGGATTCTGGTACTATAGTAAGGACCTTGGAGCTACTTTTGAGCAGGATCTGTCCTTTGACTCACATATAAAAGAGGATTCTAGGACTGCCTTCTTTCACCTTCGTATAATTGCCAAAAGTAGGAACATCCTGCCTTCAGACAATAACATATTCTAGAAAACTCAAGGTTTTCGTCCCATATGGTCTAGCGGCTAGGATTCCTGGTTCTCACCCAGGCGGCCTGGTTTCAACTCCCAGTATGGGAATACTTATTTGGCCTTCAGACCAAATGCTTGGTTGGAAGAAATGGGAAGCGTGTGCTCCACAATGTTCTCAACAACCAGTCCAACAGCTCATCTCTGAGATGGTATGTATAGTTTCTCAAGATGGCATATCTTTGCATTCTAGTACTATAGTAAGGACCTTGGAGCTACTTTTGACCAGGATCTGTCCTTTGACTCACATATAAAAGAGGCTTCTAGGACTGCCTTTTTTCACCTTTGTATCATTGCCAAAAGTAGGAACGTCCTGCCTTCAGACAATAACATATTCTAGAAAACTCAAGGTTTTTGTCCCATATGGTCTAGCGGCTAGGATTCCTGGTTCTCACCCAGGCGGCCCGGGTTCAACTCCCGGTATGGGAATACTTATTTGGCATTCAGACCAAATGCTTGGTTGGAAGAAATAGGAAGCGTGTGGTCAAGACTGTCCTCGGCAACCAGTACCTGCAGCCAATTTCTGAGATGGTATGTATAGTTTCTCAAGATGGCATGTCTTTGGATTCTAGTACTATAGTAAGGACCTTGGAGCTACTTTTGACCAGGATCTGTCCTTTGACTCACATATAAAAGAGGCTTCTAGGACTGCCTTCTTTCACCTTCATATAATTGCCGAAAGTAGGACCGTCCTGCCGTCAGACAACAACATATTCTAGAAAACTCAAGATTTTTGTCCCATATGGTCTAGCGGCTAGGATTCCTGGTTTTCACCCAGGCGGCCTGGGTTCAACTCCCGGTATGGGAATACTTATTTGGCATTCAGACCAAATGCTTGGTTGGAAGAAATGGGAAGCGTGTGCTCAAGACTGTCCTCGGCAAGACTCTGAGATGGTATGTATAGTTACTCATAATGGCATATCTTTGGATTCTAGTACTATAGTAAGGAACCTTGGAGCTGCTTTTGACCAGGACCTGTCCTTTGACTCACATATAAAAGAGGCTTCTAGGACTGCCTTCTTTCACCTTTGTATCATTGCCAAAAGTAGGAACGTCCTGCCTTCAGACAACAACATATTCTAGAAAACTGGAGGTTTTTGTCCCATATGGTCTAGCGGCTAGGATTCCTGGTTTTCACCCAGGCGGCCCGGGTTCAACTCCCGGTATGGGAATACTTATTTGGCATTCAGACCAAATGCTTGGTTGGAAGGTATGTACTCAAGACTGTCCTCAGCAGCCAATCTCTGAGATGGTATGTATAGTTACTCATGATGGCATATCCTTGGATTCTGGTACTATAGTAAGGACCTTGGATGATGTATCAACAGGACCTGTCTTTTGACTCACATATGAAAGAGGATTCTAGGACTGCCTTCTTTCACCTTCGTATAATTGCCAAAAGTAGGAACATCCTGCCTTCAGACAATAACATATTCTAGAAAACTCAAGGTTTTTGTCCCATATGGTCTAGCGGCTAGGATTCCTGGTTCTCACCCAGGCGGCCCTGGTTTAACTCCCGGTATGGGAATACTTATTTGGCATTCAGACCAAATGCTTGGTTGGAAGAAATGGGAAGCGTGTGCTCCACAATGTTCTCAACAACCAGTCCAACAGCTCATCTCTGAGATGGTATGTATAGTTTCTCAAGATGGCATATCTTTGCATTCTAGTACTATAGTAAGGACCTTGGAGCTACTTTTGACCAGGATCTGTCCTTTGACTCACATATAAAAGAGGCTTCTAGGACTGCCTTCTTTCACCTTTGTATAATTGCCAAAAGTAGGAACGTCCTGCCTTCAGACAACAACATATTCAAGAAAACTCAAGGTTTTTGTCCCATATGGTCTAGCGGCTAGGATTCCTGGTTCTCACCCAGGCGGCCCGGGTTCAACTCCCGGTATGGGAATACTTATTTGGCATTCAGACCAAATGCTTGGCTGGAATGCATGTGCTCAAGACTGTCCTCAGCAGCCAATCTCTGAGATGGTATGTATAGTTACTCATGATGGCATATCCTTGGATTCTGGTACTATGGTAAGGACCTTGGATGATGTATCAACAGGACCTGTCTTTTGACTCACATATAAAAGAGGCTTCTAGGACTGCCTTCTTTCACCTTCGTATAATTGCCAAAAGTAGGAACATCCTGCCTTCAGACAACAACATATTCTAGAAAACTCAAGGTTTTTGTCCCATATGGTCTAGCGGCTAGGATTCCTGGTTTTCACCCAGGCGACCTGGGTTCAACTCCCGGTATGGGAATACTTATTTGGCATTCAGACCAAATGCTTGTTTGGAAGAAATGGGAAGCATGTGCTCAAGACTGTCCTCGGCAACCAGTACCTGCAGCCAATCTCTGAGATGGTATGTATAGTTACTCATGATGGCATATCTTTGGATTCTGGTACTGTTGTAAGGACCTTGGAGCTACTTTTGAGCAGGATCTGTCCTTTGACTCACATATAAAAGAGGCTTCTAGGACTGCCTTCTTTCACCTTTGTATAATTGCCAAAAGTAGGAACGTCCTGCCTTCAGACAACAACATATTCAAGAAAACTCAAGGTTTTTGTCCCATATGGTCTAGCGGCTAGGATTCCTGGTTCTCACCCAGGCGGCCCGGGTTCAACTCCCGGTATGGGAATACTTATTTGGCATTCAGACCAAATGCTTGGTTGGAAGAAATGGGAAGTGTGTGCTCCACAATGTTCTCAACAACCAGTCCAACAGCTCATCTCTGAGATGGTATGTATAGTTTCTCAAGATGGCATATCTTTGCATTCTAGTCCTATAGTAAGGACCTTGGAGCTACTTTTGAGCAGGATCTGTCCTTTGACTCACATATAAAAGAGGCTTCTAGGACTGCCTTCTTTCACCTTTGTATAATTGCCAAAAGTAGGAACGTCCTGCCTTCAGACAACAACATATTCAAGAAAACTCAAGGTTTTTGTCCCATATGGTCTAGCGGCTAGGATTCCTGGTTCTCACCCAGGCGGCCCGGGTTCAACTCCCGGTATGGGAATACTTATTTGGCATTCAGACCAAATGCTTGTTTGGAAGAAATGGGAAGCATGTGCTCAAGACTGTCCTCGGCAACCAGTACCTGCAGCCAATCTCTGAGATGGTATGTATAGTTACTCATGATGGCATATCTTTGGATTCTGGTACTGTTGTAAGGAACCTTGGAGCTACTTTTGACCAGGATCTGTCCTTTGACTCACATATAAAAGAGGCTTCTAGGACTGCCTTCTTTCACCTTTGTATCATTGCCAAAAGTAGGAACATCCTGCCTTCAGACAATAACATATTCTAGAAAACTGAAGAATTTTGTCCCATATGGTCTAGCGGCTAGGATTCCTGGTTCTCACCCAGGCGGCCCGGGTTCAACTCCCGGTATGGGAATCCTTATTTGGCATTCAGACCAAATGCTTGGTTGGAAGAAATGGGAAGCATGTGCTCAAGACTGACCTCGACAACCAGTCCCTGCAGCCAATCTCTGAGATGGTCTGTATAGTTTCTCAAGATGGCATGTCTTTGGATTCTAGTACTATAGTAAGGACCTTGGAGCTACTTTTGACCAGATCTATCCTTTACTCACATATAAATCTCCTGGTATGGGAATCCTTATTTGGCATTCAGACCAAATGCTTGGTTGGAAGAAATGGGAAGCGTGTACTCAAGACTGTCCTCGGCAACCAGTACCTGCAGCCAATCTCTGAGATGGTATGTATAGTTTCTCAAGATGGCATATCTTTGGATTCTAGTACTATAGTAAGGACCTTGGAGCTACTTTTGACCAGGATCTGTCCTTTGACTCACATATAAAAGAGGCTTCTAGGACTGCCTTCTTTCACCTTTGTATCATTGCCAAAAGTAGGAACGTCCTGCCTTCAGACAACAACATATTCTAGAAAACTCGAGGTTTTTGTCCCATATGGTCTAGCGGCTAGGATTCCTGGTTTTCACCCAGGCGGCCCGGGTTCAACTCCCGGTATGGGAATACTTATTTGGCATTCAGACCAAATGCTTGATTGGAAGAAATGGGAAGCGTGTGCTCAAGACTGTCCTCTGCAACCAGTACCTGCAGCCAATCTCTGAGATGGTATGTATAGTTACTCAAGATTCATCTTTGATAAGAAAGAGTTGATTATTTTAATATGTCAATGATGTGATATTTGACATGTGAGGTTTAACTGATTATGTTGTGAAAAATTCAGATATTAATGGCCTTTAATTCAGGATAAACTTAGTCCTTTAAATACTGCAGCCTGCAGGGGTGTCAGTGTGGCTTTAGACTGCTGTTAACCAGTACTTAAATGCAACAATCAATAGATCATTAAAGCTGCATACCCCGGGGTTGAGGAACAGGTTGAGGTTCTTGTGCAGCAGAGCTTGGTTCTCCTGGTTTCCCATGCAGAACTTCTGCAGGAACAGGTGAGTGTACCTGATGATCTCCTGCATCTTCACATCATTCTGCACACAGAAACAGAGACAACAGAACTAAAAGCTCCACCGAGATTCAACAGTCAGGCTCAGATGATCTGTCCAGAATTAAACGATTATATAGATAATCAAGTAGTCTTTTGATTATTCCATCAATTAATCAAGTAATTGGATAAGAAATACTATTTAAAAGAGAAAAATGTATCTTATGAACCACATTTTAGCGAGTTAGGGCTGGGTGATATGAACAAAAAACATATTTATCTCCCAACATTCCTCCTCCTGATATTGATGACAGGACTACAGACCAGCATTAACATTAACAGCTTCCAGGCTGAAGCTGCTCTGATGGCACATTAAGGACAACGTGATAGCAGGGTAGTTAGCCACTATTTGTCCAACACAATAAACACAAGTTGTTTTTGGAAAAAAACAGAACTGAAAAAGTGCAGCCCAAGCCTAAGCCTCAGCTTCCTTCTGTTCTCTGCTAGCATCCTCCATCAAATCAAGCTGTAATAACGGTCCGTGTGAAACAAATCAAATCAAATCAAGCTGCAACAAACGTTGTGCGACAGTAATAACGGTCCGTGTGAAACGGGGCGATTACTGATCAGAACATGTTGGTGCGAGTTAAACGAAGCATCGAAACAGATAATTAGCATCGAGGATTTTTAGTAATGGAGTTACTTGAGGAATCGTTTCAGCCCTGGTCTGCAGCCTCACCTTGTCGTAGGACACCTGCAGCAGGTCCAGCATGACTTTATGAGCGCCCATGTTCTTCAGCAACCTCTGCTGCTTCTTCCAAACTCCAGTCCCGCACATCCTATTCAGCCGCTCCAGGATCTACAGCAGACATGGAGGATAGCCGGGAGATCCAACACAGTTAAAGCAGTCAAATTACAGTATTTTGCTCTGGTGTGTTTGTCAAACTTTGAACTGACTGTACTTGGGGTGTTTAGTTTCTATTTTTAAACTCCCCCTTAAAAAAAACCCTCAAAAATGTTTTCACTCGTATCTGAAAACCTAATTTAAGTGAATTCAACGAGAAACGTGTCTGTTTAAGATTTCTCCAAGCAGCCTAATTTCCATTTAAAGCCGTTAAAACTCTTCACTTTTACTTTTACTCTTTACTGTATTTTTACTGTATATGAAAATGTGAAAATATATGTTGGATCCAGCAAGGAGGCCCCATGTTCCCCAAGCTTCAGTACTGGGCTCCTATAGTTTACTGTGTTCATTCAGTGGAGGATATACAGCAAAAGTTCACTTCATATGCAGATGATCTGACTTTGTTTTGATGTGAAAACTGGACATATATATGGTTTGTTACATGAAAAAAGGGTGTTTTGTGATCATGAAATTTCGATATTTAATTGGTTGTTTCTTATATAACATTTTTACAGTAATTCAACTGCTAAAAAGAGACAAAAAAAAAACAAAAATATGGCACCAATATATTGTTTTCCATTGATTTTGAGATAATATTTGATATTTAAATGCTTTTGGTCTCGATAATCAGTGAGAATCGTGTAGAGCTTTTCAACAATAAGAAAAACTTTTTAAATCTTTGGCAATCGCACAATAAATGTGATGAAATAAAACAACTTGATGCGTGAAAGAACCGGGTTTACTGCACATTTCTGCATAATAATCAGGCAGATTGGGATTAATATGAATGTCAAACAAGGAAATTAAGGGAAAATAAGGCCTAAGGGCCGGCCGGGTCCAGCAGAGAAAGGTGCTGGCAGGGTGCCAATGTTTCACCAAAATGACTTTCAGATGCAGCAGCTTGGTTCCCACAAACAGGCTTTTCTTTGTTCTGATATTTCTGTCTGACGTGTCGGATTAGAGATATAAGTTCATCTGTTTTCTAATGATCAGGGCAACAGTTTCTGCCCTTACGATTGGTTGCCTGAAAAAAAGCGTCCATGAGGACAAAAGCACCTTTCTGAAAAGTTTATCCATCTGAGGTCGGGTCGCGGAGGCAGAAGATTCAGGAGTGAAACCCAGACATTAACCCAGTGACCCTCTGCAGCTCCTCCTGGGGGATCCCGAGGAGTTCCCAGGTCAGATGGGATATATAATCCCTCCAGTGAGTTCTGGTTCTGACCCGGGGCCTCCTCCCAGGAGGCATCCTAACCAGAGGAACCACCTCAGCTGAGTCCTTTCTATGTGGAGGAGCAGCGGCTCTACGCCGAGCTCCCTCTGGATGGTGGAGCTCCTCCCCCTGGATGATGGAGCTCCTCCCCCCGGATAGTGGAGCTCCTCCCCCTGGATGGTGGAGCTCCTCCCCCCGGATAGTGGAGCTCCTCCCCCCGGATAGTGGAGCTCCTCCCCCCGTATAGTGGAGCTCCTCCCCCTGGATAATGGAGTTCCTCCCTCTGGATGGTGGAGCTCCTCCCCTTTCTCTAAGGCTGAGCCCCGCCCCCCTCTCTGACTCATCACAGAAGGAGTATGTTTGAGACTATCTAACCGCTTTCTGAACCACGCCCAGATGACAGATCCAGTTCTGTTTCATCTTCAGTTACCGTCCCCATACACATGAAAACATGAGCACTTTAATCTTTTCTTATCTGTTTATCTCAGATACAAAAACATGCATGAACGAAGAAGAGTTTTCTGAATGGGTGGGAGAGCATGAACCGCTCCAGAGCAGCTGAAGGTCATGGCCTGAAGAAGCCGACAGAACCAGAGCTGTAACCCTGAGGTTCCCAAACCAGACGCCCTCCTCTCCCTGACTCTGAGGGTAAAGAGCTGGTCCGATGTTCCACGACCTGGAGAAAACCACTGCTGCTCCTGAATCTGAGGTTCAACACTTGGGTTCACAGACTTTCATGGAGCAGCACAAAGATGCAACAGAAGCACACACCGGCACCTTCTGGACACCTGCCTTCGACAGTAAAATAAGTAAAGATCCAGTTGAATTCAAGCATTGACAGTTCGTGTGATTTGCTGCCAAAACTTTTGATTGGAAGTAGGAATTAAGGCTGAGCTCATTCAGGAGATCATTTCAGCACACCAGCAACAGCTGAAAGGTATGAAGTTACAATTATTCAGAGAGAAGGAGACGCTCTGATTGGCTGATTTCTCTACAAAAACAAGCCTGTGGATTTTCTATCATTCTCATTAGTTTGTAAATGTCTTTTTATCTTAATTTAAATGTTACATTAGGTCTTTTTTTCTACTCTTTGTCTACAGCTGGAAGATTTGGTGGAAAAGTAATCACATGTAATCATTGTGAGCAGTGAAAACCACCTCAAACCAGAAGAGATTACAGCCCCACCCCCTGATTGATTGACAGGTGATTTGTGGGAGGTTCCAGCTGAGAAACACCACAGAGAAGACGACCAGCGAACACACAGAAAATGAGTAAAAGCGGCAAAAACGGATGAGTTTTCTCACCTCTTTGACTTCCTGGTAGTTCTCGTTACCCTTCTCCAGCTTCTCCTTCTTAGGGGTAGAGACGTCTGATGCCCCCTACAGGATGCAGAGGGTAAGACAGCACATGCAGGTCTCTCTATCGCACCACATTATGCTCACAAATGTTTCCATGAAACAGCTGGCAGAAAGTTAGTTGCTTCTGAATATTTAAAAAACAGAGGCTAAGGAGGCTGAAAAGCCCCGCAGCTCTGATTGGTCAACCAAATCAGCCCCCCCCCCCACCCAAAGTTTAGAATAAGTAGCCAATTTGTTTTTTAAATAATTTCCAGGGAAATCACAAACTCCAAAACAGTAAAGATAGCACAGAAAACATCTTTTGACAAAGAAACCATTTAACAGATGACATACGGTTCAAAACCGACTTCAACTCCATGAGGGTTTTAAATCTAACTTTTACTTCTTAAAATATGAGATTCGAAATGTTTATGATATATAAGTGAAGAAATAAAGACTAAACTGTCTAAGTCTAGCTGTAGATATGAAGCTATGACTCAGTAACTCCTTTAGTTGCTGCAGGAACCGTGGATTCTCAGTCATGGTGGTCCTACAAGCTGACTGGGGGCAGCAGAACTTCTTCTTCTTGGTTCTTAAAGATGGCTTCTTCAGTTTTAAAACTACTTGGTGGGAAGAATCAGCGGATGAGAAGCTGGCAGTTCAACGAGCTGCTGGGGCTGGGACATATGGCCAAAAACAAATATCTCCTCTAAAATCCCTGTATGAAGGTTAAATTCAACCCCATGATGCATCAGTGACTCCAGTATGATTCAGAGATACCTTCGTTGTTCTTGACTAAGGTTTCGGAACCACATAAAGAGCCTTTTTCTGGCTGAAATCACTCTGAAAAGTGTCTGTTTGTGGCTGGTTGGAGTCATCTGCTTCAGGGCTGCTTCATCTGACCTTTTATTTGGTTTTGTTTGACGTCTTCTTTGTGAAATCCAGCCACGCCCAGATGACAAACGTGAGCACTTTAATCTTCTCTTATCTCAGATACAAAAACATGGGTGGGGGAGCATGGTTGGGCGGTGTTAAGAGATGCTGGGAGAAGCATAAATCCAAAGAAAATGACACCCGAGACGCATCGAGTGCATTCGGTACGCCGCCCACCCCTCTGACCCGCCACTTATAAGCTGACACTTCCCATAAACTTTAGAACTGAAGAAGCCGTCTGAATTGTTCTGAAAGTCCAGTTGCCCTTATTGAAGCTCTTAAATATCGTGTAAAACAGCAGCCGCTAACACACCAACGGATGTTTTAACATGACTCTGATTATCATGCTAACCTGCAACTCGATCCCAGCCGGGTTAGTGCTTGTTTTTAATGTTTCTGGTGGAATATTAAAGGCATATTTGAAACATTTTGCCTTCATTTAACATAAAAAACAAGAGGAAAGAGAGAAGAAGGCACAGCATGCAACACAATCCCACTCCAGATATGAACCCAGGACCATGATCCAGCTGAGACACCAGCAAACCCAACACCAACATCAAAGGAGTTCAAAAACCAGGATGGAAGAGCTCGGGAAATATATTTGTTTGCTTTCAGTAGTTTAGTTTCATGTGTGGCTTTCTAAGTCTGTCCTTTCATAAGAATACATGGAAGTTAACGTCAGATACATTCTGGTAAAACTAAAGCTCTATGCTGATGATGCTGTACTTTCTACCGCCTCTTTATCTGTTTTAATATCATCCAATCACATTAGCTTCTCCAGGAACATGACGATATAACGTCCCAAAGCACGTCGATTGATTGTGGAGAATAAAAACCCATCAACTCAACAGGAAAATTCTCCTGAAACAGCAGCACATGTCTGGCTGCGGTAACCTTCATCAGATATGTTAAAGGTGACTGGATTAATTCAGACATTGGTCAGTTTGGCCTTCATGTTCTTCACAGCTTCAGAGAGACAGAGATGCACGAGTTACACTCCACAAGCTGCTGGATTCATGATTTAAACCATGACTTTGTCTAAATCTGGCTTCTCGTGTTCTCTGAAATCTCAAAACTTTCTTCAGCTTTGCAAACTTCGCGTCAGTTTTAAAAATGAGGTTGGCCGTAACCATGTTGCTGCTCCCTACCTCTACTTTGTCCTTCTTGTCTTTCTTGTCCTTCTTGCCGTCTCCTACCCCAGAGCTCTTCTTCTCCACCCACAGCTCAGACTTCTCCACCAGCGTCCTGAGGCGATCCAGGTCCGCCTTAATCAGCTTGTAGTTCTCCACATCCTGAGCTGAGATCAGCAGCTGGACCTGCAACAGACAGAGATGATGGAGACCTTCAGGTAAGTTTAAACTGATGTTTTCATGTGGCTGAAAACTAATAATTTATTATAGTAAGTTTTAGTCAAAAACAACGAATAAATGGTGTGGTTCTAAAGGTACACCGTGGTTCTGCTCTTATCTCAGACCATTTTCAGTGCCCATAGGTCATCCTCATCCTCTGCGTCCTGTGGAGTCCCACAGGGGTCCATATTGGGTCCACTCTTCTTCTGTTTTACATATTCCTCATTATCAAAAAATAGATTTTATCTCTTCTTTCAATTTTATGGAGACGACTCATAACTACGCCTTCCTCTGAGATCTGGGGAGTCCCACAGGGGTCCATATTGGGTCCACTCTTCTTCTGTTTTACATATTCCTCATTATCAAAAAATAGATTTTATCTCTTCTTTCAATTTTATGGAGACGACTCATAACTACGCCTTCCTCTGAGATCTGGGGAGTCTCCAAAGGTTCCCTGAGCAGGTCAAAGTCTGGCTGGGGAATAATTTCCTCTGATTCAACGGTGACCAAACAGAAGTGGTTATTTTTGGCTCTTCCAAACCCGGGAACACCCCCACAACCAACCGGGGTAATCTCACCTCATATCTCAAACCCTGTGATGGAAATCTTGGTGCTTTTGGTGCTTTCTCTGGTCAAAAACACTTTTACAAGCTTAGAATCATCAGTAAAGTAAAACCCTCGCTGTCATGTCACACTTTGGAGAAACTAACTGACGCCTTTACAACATCACAGCTGGATAATTGCAGCTTCCTCGACCTCAGTGCCTTCCCGTCCCTGTTATCACGCCTCAAGATGGTCCAGAATGCAGCGGTGAGACTGTTAATAGGTACAGTGTGGTCATTGCGTTTGTGTTCACCTGTTTGAAGGTGTGCAGCACTTCCTGTCTCTGGCTGAAGTGTCTGAAGAGCAGCTGTAGCGCTCCGGACACCAGAGGAGGATACTCGTGCATCGTGAGGTGGATCAGCACCCGCATGAACATTCGACCGCCTTCATCGTCCACCTCCAAGATGTTGTTCCCCTTCCTGCACACACAACACCTCACACTACTCTTTATCTCTATCAAAGTCATCTTTAAACATGGTCCGGTGAACTTAGCCATCGGTACGTACCCGACTCCAAACATGGCTTCTGCCTGCTCTCCAATGTGCTGCAGGTTGATGTTGGCTGAGGAGGGACAAAGAGGTTAAAGGTCAAACGACAGGTCAGAATCATGATATTTTCTTCTGTAAACACCCTGAAAAGACAGATTCCAGAGTTCATCGTGATTCTACCTGTTGTCTCCGTGTCGACTGGGACATCTGGCAGCATTAAAAGAGGCAACAACACAGTTTTACCAGACGCAGGATGTGTGTTAGGACCACACACATGGAAAGGTAAACCCAAAATTTACTTTGATCAAATCTATATTAAATTGAGTTTTATTTGACCAACAGCGTTTTTTAGGATGTAAAAGACAGAGATAAGAGACATGGTGAGGCATTGTGAAAAAAGGCAAATAAAACATCCTTTTTAGTTGATGTAGTGAGATAAAAGACTTGAAGAGGATTAACTACTGAAGCTCTGAGCTTTTCTTTAAATTCATGTGAAGAAAACAAATTAGCTGTAAAATCATTCAGACGATATTTGTTTCACGGAGACATGGCTGCAGAAACAACCCTGTGCTCAGCTTTAAGTCTATATGGACATACAGAGACTGCAGACAGACCGCAGACAGAGACTGCAGACAGACTGCAGGCAGACTGCAGACAGAGACTGCAGACAGAGACTGCAGACAGAGACTGCAGACAGAGACTGCAGACAGACTGCAGACAGAGACTGCAGACACGAGACTGCAGACACGAGACTGCAGACAGAGACTGCAGACAGACTGCAGACAGAGACAGCAGACAGAGACAGCAGACAGACCGCAGACAGAGACTGCAGACAGAGACTGCAGACAGACTGCAGATAGAGACTGCAGACAGAGACGGCAGACAGAGACTGCAGACAGAGACTGCAGACACGAGACTGCAGACAGAGACTGCAGACAGACTGCAGACAGAGACAGCAGACAGAGACAGCAGACAGACCGCAGACAGACCGCAGACAGAGACTGCAGACAGAGACTGCAGACAGACTGCAGATAGAGACTGCAGACAGAGACGGCAGACAGAGACTGCAGACAGACTGCAGGCAGACTGCAGACAGAGACTGCAGACAGACTGCAGACAGAGACTGCAGACAGACTGCAGACAGACTGCAGGCAGACTGCAGACAGAGACTGCAGACAGAGACGGCAGACAGAGACTGCAGACAGAGACTGCAGACAGACTGCAGACAGAGACTGCAGACAGACTGCAGACAGAGACTGCAGGCAGACTGCAGGCAGACTGCAGACAGAGACAGCAGACAGAGACTGCAGACAGAGACTGCAGACACGAGACTGCAAACAGATTGCAGAGAGACTGCAGACAGAGACTGCAGACAGACTGCAAACAGAGACTGCAGACAGACTGCAGACAGAGACTGCAGACAGACTGCAGATAGAGACTGCAGACAGAGACGGCAGACAGAGACTGCAGACAGAGACTGCAGACAGACTGCAAACAGAGACTGCAGGCAGAATGCAGACAGACTGCAGACAGACTGCAGACAGAGACTGCAGGCAGAGATGGCAGACAGACTGCAGACAGAGACTGCAGGCAGACTGCAGACAGATGCATCCAGTGCCTTGCACAGTGACAATTTGAAATGTGGACGCACTGAGGAGCGACATTTTGGTTGAAAATGACCTTTATCAGCTGGTCGCCCCACATGACTTCATGGGGCTGATGCCACAGGGTGGGGTGTAGGTACTGTGTGTGTTGACACAGAATTTACAATGAATAATTTGTTCCTTGAATTTTAATAAGATTTTTAAAACAAGTTTAACTATCTTAATTTTAATTGAGGTTTTTGTTCTATCTATACATCTAAAAGACTATTTCCGGGTTTGTTGATCAAATCTCTATGATGGCTGAAATGAATCAAACAAAAAGAAGCCGCCTGAACAGGGACTTGAACCCTGGACCCTCAGATTAAAAGTCTGATGCTCTACCGACTGAGCTATCCAGGCTCTGACGGGAGATAACAACAGACCCACATCAGGGAGCCGCCTTAAACTGCTCCGGAAATATATTTAAATCCCACTCAGCTGGTTGTTAGATCAGCAGAACATTTAAGGAGAAAACTTAAATCAAATGGCAGTTAAAGCTTTCTCTGGCTTTGTTTGTACCTTGCTCCATGTTGGTGGTGGCGTCAGCGTCAGCCATGGGATAAACATCTACAAACTCCTTCTTAAAGACGGACAGCAGGAAGGAGATACGGTAGTCCAGACGAACGTTCAGGATGAACTGATGAAGAGGAACGAAGAGTGAAGGTCAGTCTTATTGTTGCCGCCACAGATGGTTTCAGAGATGGTCGATAGGACGGAAGACAACATATCTCTAACATCTGTGATTGGATTCTTTGAGGTTTCTTTAGTAGGTACCATGTTAGCTTTATCTTATTCTTATTTGTCTGTTTTCTGGCTGTCAATATTTAATGTGCAACTTTGTCAAAAAGCTTTCATTTTAGGTGTAAAAGTGTCACCGTATTGAACTGGGTAACACTGAGCAGGTGTATTACGTAAAGTACCTGTAATATCTCCAGTATCTTCAGTTTGGTATCCATCACTGTCAGATCCATCTTCTCAATACTGTCTTTACTGGCTCTCTGTCCATCAAGTGAAAGCCCCGCCCCCAAAGCCGCCCCCCTGACACCAGCACCTCCAAATAAGGACTGTTTCCGGTTGAGGACCATGGTGGACATCATCTGACCCATCCCATGTATGGAGCGCTTCACATTCTTCCCTTCAAACGAAGAAGAACAAAGCACTGTGAGTTATCAACCCGACAGGGCTCGTAATAATTCAAGTGAATATAAACATCAGTGTTTCTGTGAGTTTGGGTTAATGATAAGCAGAACAAAGAGTACCTGGTCCTTCATCTTGGAAAATGAGGCCTGGGTGTCCTGGGTTGGGTCGACAGTCTATGATGCCCAGCAGAGTTCTGGTGAGTCTGAGAAGCTCAAAGAAACTGTAGAAACCAAAGTAGATCAAATGTCGTGCCAAACTCACGACCTGCAGGGAGAAATCAGAGGAAATGATCCCCGGTGAAAAGAGGAAGAGGATGAAGGATGCTGTAAGAGGAGGGAGGAAGCAGACCTCATATGTGAGCTTGTTTTTCTCCTCATTATGGAAAGGCAGCTCATCGTTCAGGACGTTGTTGAGATATTCCTCCATGAACACCATAGAGTTGGCAAAACGGTTCTTCTTGTTGTCTCTGCTGTCGTCCATGTTGGAGTCATAACTGAGGATGATGCACAACAGGACTAATCAACTCCAGAAGATTAAAGAAATTAACCTGAATAAAGCAGTTCGGTCAAACTCTTCCATCCCAAAACTAAAGCCATACGCAGATGATGCTATACTTTACACATAAAGTGATCTCTCCTCCTTTAAACATGAACTTTGTTGAAAATCTGATCTGGAAAAGACTTGAACCCTGGAGCCTCAGAGTGAGAGTCTAACACTTCAACATCTGAGCTACGAGAGCTCTGTTAACTGGTCGATAAAAGTCATCCTGCTTCATCAAAACTGTTAGACACTCACATTTCCACGATAAATCCTGAACTTTTGTGTCTGGGAACTGTCCAAGTAAAAACATCTGCCCTCAACCAGCTAATATCTGCATTTTATTCTGTATTCCAAAACACTTAGACAGCAACCTAAAACTTTGATAGGAATGAATCATCTATCACAGGGACATTCTGTACAAAGACAAACTAGCTAGCTCTACTTTCTCAACTTCTATGAACTAGGAAACTATCCAGGGATTTCTTGAATTAGCAGGAAAAAGAGGTAATTGGCAAATCTTTCAACTTTGTCTCAATCTAAAGGTCTTACCAAAACTTAATGTGGGTTAAAGCTACAGACCCTTTTCCATAGAAGAAACTATGTAAAACTACTTTGGTGAGGCTTTACGCTACATGTGCAGATAGATCCTGCGTTATACTTTCCACTGGAATTTATGGAACTCAAAAAGGACACCATGACCACACTGGGAGTTGAACCCTGGATCCTCAGATTAAAAACCTAAAGCTATCCTGACTGAGCTACCAAACTCAGAGGAAGAAAACAAAACCAAACCTCTTCTCTGCATGTCTTAAATGCATTTGTCTGTATGGGTCATTATCTGTAGCTTTAACAATCAAACTATGTAGCTTTCACACAAATACTTATTGTTGTGACTCCAAACCTGGTCTGGTTTCATGTTCTGCTGTTTCCACAATTTTATTATGTTGTAGTTTTAACTTCCCTCAAACAATCATAACATGTTAGGTTTTAAAGTGGGAAAAAGGGAACAGAAATGCAGAAAAAGGGATAAAACAACCACGCTTCCACATGCCGATAACTACTCTGCAGCCTTTATTGTGCAGCGACCCCACTTTATTAAATGTGCATCTCCACAGATAAATGGAAATGCTAACAGTTGTCGTGAACCGGGCAGAATATTACTGCAGTATTAGAATCCACCAACTCTTTAATGGAGATGGAGGTGGGGATCTCCGTCCAGAGGCGGGCGAACTTGACAGGGGTCACCAGCTCCTGAGGGTCTCGGTCTACGTGGGCGTGGAGCATGAGGCGGCAGAAAGACGCCCGCAGGTCAAAGGGCAGCGTCTCGTCCATCATGCAGAGGAAGATGAGCTCCACGTCCAGCTGCTTGGAGATATCGTCTATGGCCAGGTACTGACGGTCCAGACACATGCGGGCAAAGAGCTTCAGCTGGTACCTGAGGACGTCCACAGCAGCAGAAAGACTCATAAAACACTGCTGGGTTCTCATGTGATATCTGTGGAGGATCTGTGTGGGCGCACCTGTAGTAGGTGAGGACGTTCTCATCGTGAGCGTTTCCTTGTCTCGCCTCCTGAGCCAGCTGCCTGATGCTCTTCTCCTGTCTTTCATCGGTTTTGTCCGTCCACATCAGCCACACCTTGAACAGGAGAACAACATGAACGCTGACGTAGGACAGTAGAACAGAACAGGGTGAACAGGTTGGAAGAACCGTAAATGAATTGTACTCGTATTCAAGTCCCTGATGTTAGCTACAAAGAGCTTAATGGAACGGCTCCATCTACTTGAAGGCTCTTGCAAAGGCTTCTGTCCCAACTGGGTCCCTCCGTTGGTCCCAGGATTGTCGTCTAGCAGCTCCTACACCACGCCTAAGACAATCCAAACTCTGTTCATGTGTCGTCCCACGATGGTGGAATGACCTACCGAGCGCTACCAGAACAGGGGCGTCCCTGTCTATCTTCAGGAAGCTCCTGAAAACCCAGCTCTTAGAGAGCATCTCCTATCCCAGCACTTACCTTGTACTTCCCTCCCCCCTCTATCTCTGCACTTTATCTTTCTGCACTTCCTTCTATGCCTGCACCCTATCTCTACTCTGTCCCCTCTGACAGAGTCGGACTCCTGGGTTCCTTCTATGTAGCTTATTGTTAGCTTATTGTTAGCTTTTTATAAAGCTGTTATATCTTCATTTGTAAGTCGCTTTGGATAAAAGCGTCTGATAAACACAGAAACAGAAACATAAACAATGGAACCTCAAGTTTGACTCCAGCTTTTAGTTCCAATATTCCAGTGGTACCCGATAATAATTCAATTGAATATTATTGACTGTCTGTAGAAACTTAATAATAGCTGCTAATAACTAAACATATCTGCAACAGAAGTTTGCTTCATAGCAAGAAATCTAAATTATTCTTTGTATGTAGATTCTGTTTACAAAGATCAGATCAGAATACAGAAAACATCCTGAGTGTGTTTCTGTTGTCCACTTTATACTAGCCTGGCACAGTGATCACACCCTGACATGTCAGTTATTAATGTCTGCCTTCATGTAGTCCAGTAATACGCAGACAGGCCCACCTCATCCTCGTCTTCGAAGTCGTTCATTCCCAAGTACTCTCCCTGAACGGCACCTGGGTGCGCATCCTTTGGCATACGGCGCCTAGAGGCAGAATAACATCACAAACAACTATTTTAATGCGTCATTTAAAATCAGAAGTTAATATAAGTCTATGATTACTCTGTTTAACCAGCATGCTGCCCCCTACTGGAAGTGAAGTGAAACTAAGATTCTGGGGCAAAAATACAAAATCTGATTTAAAAATGTGTTCATATGGCAATGTGTATAAACAGCTTTTGTGACTTACTGTGTGTCATTTATACATGTTTTAAGCTTTTGGCATGTTGTACGCTGATCAAATAACGTGAAATGGTTCGGGTTGGGCTGCAGTCTGGTAGAAGGTTACGGTACAGTCTGGTGGAGGTTTAGGGTACAGTCTGGTGGAGGTTTAGGGTACAGTCTGGTAGAGGTTTAGGGTACAGTCTGGTGGAGGTTTAGGGTACAGTCTGGTGGAGGTTTAGGGTACAGTCTGGTAGAGGGTTAGAGTACAGTCTGGTAGAGGTTTAGGGTACAGTCTGGTGGAGGGTTAGGGTACAGTCTGCTGGAGGATACTGTCTAGTAGAAGGTTAGGGTACAGTCTGGTGGAGGGTTAGGGTACAGTCTGGTGGAGGGTACAGTCTGGTAGAGGTTTAGGGTACAGTCTGGTAGAGGGTTAGGGTACAGTCTGGTGGAGGTTTAGGGTACAGTCTGGTAGAGGGTACAGTCTGGTGGAGGTTTAGGGTACAGTCTGGTAGAGGGTTAGGGTACAGTCTGGTGGAGGTTTAGGGTACAGTCTGGTGGAGGTTTAGGGTACAGTCTGGTAGAGGGTTAGAGTACAGTCTGGTAGAGGTTTAGGGTACAGTCTGGTGGAGGGTTAGGGTACAGTCTGGTAGAGGTTTAGGGTACAGTCTGGTAGAGGTTTAGGGTAGAGTCTGGTAGAGGGTTAGGGTACAGTCTGGTGGAGGTTTATGGTACAGTCTGGTGGAGGTTTAGGGTACAGTCTGGTGGAGGTTTAGGGTACAGTCTGGTGGACGGTTAGGGTACAGTCTGGTGGAGGGTTAGGGTACAGTCTGGTGGAGGGTTAGGGTACAGTCTGGTAGAGGTTTAGGGTACAGTCTGGTGGAGGTTTAGGGTACAGTCTGGTAGAGGGTTAGAGTACAGTCTGGTAGAGGTTTAGGGTACAGTCTGGTGGAGGGTTAGGGTACAGTCTGCTGGAGGATACTGTCTAGTAGAAGGTTAGGGTACAGTCTGGTGGAGGGTTAGGGTACAGTCTGGTGGAGGGTACAGTCTGGTAGAGGTTTAGGGTACAGTCTGGTAGAGGGTTAGGGTACAGTCTGGTGGAGGTTTAGGGTACAGTCTGGTAGAGGGTACAGTCTGGTGGAGGTTTAGGGTACAGTCTGGTAGAGGGTTAGGGTACAGTCTGGTGGAGGTTTAGGGTACAGTCTGGTGGAGGTTTAGGGTACAGTCTGGTAGAGGGTTAGAGTACAGTCTGGTAGAGGTTTAGGGTACAGTCTGGTGGAGGGTTAGGGTACAGTCTGCTGGAGGATACTGTCTAGTAGAAGGTTAGGGTACAGTCTGGTGGAGGGTTAGGGTACAGTCTGGTGGAGGGTACAGTCTGGTAGAGGTTTAGGGTACAGTCTGGTGGAGGGTACAGTCTGGTAGAGGTTTAGGGTACAGTCTGGTAGAGGGTTAGAGTACAATCTGGTAGAGGTTTAGGGTACAGTCTGGTGGAGGGTTAGGGTACAGTCTTGTGGAGGATGCAGTCTGGTAGAGGGTTAGGGTACAGTCGGGTAGAAGGTTAGGGTACAGTCTGGTGGAGGGTTAGGGTACAGTCTTGTGGAGGACGCAGTCTGGTAGAGGGTTAGGGTACAGTCTGGTAGAGGGTTAGGGTACAGTCTGATGGAGGGTTAGGGTACAGTCTTGTGGAGGATGCAGTCTGGTAGAGGGTTAGGGTACAGTCTGGTAGAGGGTTAGGGTACAGTCTGGTAGAGGGTTAGGGTACAGTCTGATGGAGGGTTAGGGTACAGTCTGATGGAGGGTTAGGGTACAGTCTAGTAGAGGTTTAGGGTACAGTCTGGTGGAGGGTTAGGGTACAGTCTGGTGGAGGGTACAGTCTGATGGAGGGTTAGGGTACAGTCTAGTAGAGGTTTAGGGTACAGTCTGATGGAGGGTTAGGGTACAGTATTGTGGAGGATGCAGTCTGGTAGAGGGTTATGGTACAGTCTGGTGGAGGGTTAGGGTACAGTCTGGTAGAGGGTTAGGGTACAGTCTGATGGAGGTTTAGGGTACAGTCTGGTGGAGGGTTAGGGTACAGTCTAGTAGAGGTTTAGGGTACAGTCTGGTGGAGGGTTAGGGTACAGTCTGGTGGAGGGTACAATCTGATGGAGGGTTAGGGTACAGTCTAGTAGAGGTTTAGGGTACAGTCTGGTGGAGGGTCTCATCTTATCGCTCCACAAACCCCGAATATTATTGAACATACTGTGAAATGGTTAGAGTTGGGGCAAAGGTGCAGGGCCGGACCTCTGAATACGCTGCATAAACATAAACTGTTCTGACTTTTAAAGATAAAATTACTTTTAGCTTCAGTGAGCAGTTTCATGAAGGTTCATCAGGTTCATCTTCAATCTAACTGGTTAAAACCGATCTGAACTGAACCTGGTAACACAACGGCTTCACTGAACTGAATCTGGTGTAAGGCGACAGATTTCTGTGGATAAAGCTTCACTCCTGACTCACTCAGTCTTGATGAGGATGTCCTGGTTTTTGGAGTCCAGCACACATTTACAGATAAGCTCCTGGGTGACGGGGATGGCCACGTTATTGGACACGCACAGATCCGACAGGTAGTCCAGAAACCTGCACAAAGACTCAGAAAGTCACACTGATGCAGAAATAACAACCTTTTTCAAACAAAAGAAGCACAAAGACAAACATGGCTGCAGCAGCCAAGAGAATGTAATCAAATTACTTCTATTCGTCGGGACATTCTGAGAGAAATGGTGAAAGAGTTTCTGCTGTCAGCCTCCAGCTTTCTGTTGACACTTTTACCAATTAAACCATTTATTTGATATATTCTCATTGGTCATGGGGGAACCTGTTCAGAACCGATTCACAGTGTTCTCCTTCCCCATGAAAATCAACTGCTTTTATGAAAAGATTTTGGAGATCATCATCTGCAGATGATGTGGTTCTGTTAATAGATCCTCCAGGAGGAGCTGGAGAGTGTCACTGGGGGGAGGGATGTCTGGGTTTCCCTGCTGGACCTGTTGGTTCTGACCTGACCTCAGATAAGAGGAAGATAACGGGGCTGAAATTAAGCCAGTTTGGTGGCAAATAAAACGATGGTGATGGAAATCTTTTAGCTCACAAAAGCTTTGGGCTCAGTGTAACTCGGACTGTATTCAGGACCTTACGGACCTGCAGCTTTACCCCCCCCGCCCGTCCCCCTCTGGGCGTACCTGGGCTCTCGGTTCTTGCGGACCAGGCTGACGAACGTCTCCACCTCGGTCTTGGTGATGTGTTTCTCCAGCAGTTTGCGGTTGTTGTGCAGCAGGGCGGTGATGGTGTCTTCAGCCAGGATGTCGTAGCCGATCTGACTCTGCATCACACCGAACTGCTTCGCTATGTGCTCCTGAAACGGGGAAGGGGGGGTGAACGGGACACGGTGTTAACAACAGAAACCAGGAACCTGCTGAGGTCAGGAGCCACGGTCGCCCTCACCTGGTTCTTGCGGTAGTCCTCCTGGGAGTGCCGCAGGACTCGGTAGCAGAGCCGGAACATGTACTGGTACGGGGAGTTCTTCTGGTCGGCCAGCTCCTCCAGACGCAGCAGAGGACTCTCGCCTTCCCCCCGCTCCTTAAAGGGAGCCTTCAGGATGCCGAAGATCTGAACAGACACATCGGAGCGTTACCGTTATCAGCTGCAATGTCTCCCCTCCGCCTGCTGGGTCTCTCAGTTCACTTTTCAGATCATCTTTGTGGTTCTTGTCAGGTTAAGAACAGTTTGTATCATCTTGCAGTTGTTTTTCATCTCTTCCTTTAGTGGCTAATTTATCTTATTTCAGTATTCATTGCAAATGGGGGGACTGGAGACTGGATAGGGGACTTTCATGTGGGTGACCTAGGGTTCAAATCCCCTACATGAAAGGTACAGGTAGGGTAAGGGGGTCCTTAGGCAAGACCCCCTTAACCTACCTGTACCTTTCATGTAGGGGATTTGAACCCTTACCTGTAAGTCGCCTTGGATAAAATGTCTGGAATGTCTCTCCTCCGCCTGCTGGGTCTCTCAGTTCACTTTTCAGATCATCTTTGTGGTTCATGTCAGGTTAAAGGACATTCTGCATCATCTTGCAGTTGTTTTTCATCTCTTCCTTTCGTGGCTAATTTATTTTTCATTTATTTTTCATAATTTTCATTGCAAATGGGGGGACTGGATAGTGGTATGATTGCCACCTTTCATGTGAGTGACCTAGGGTTCAAATCCCCTACATGAAAGGTACAGGTAGCCTGTACCAAGACAGGAAGGGTAAGGGGGGTCTTGCCTAAGGACCCCCCTTACCCTTACTGTACCCTTCATGTAGGGGATTTGAACCCTAGGTCACCCTCACTTACAAGTAGGGTAAGGGGGGCCTTGCCTAAGGACCACCCCTACCCTAGTAACCCTTATCCCCCTTACCCTTACAAGTAGTGTAAGAAGTGAGGGTGACCTAGGGTTCAAATCCCCTACATGAAGGGTACAGGTAGGGTAAGGGGGGTCAGCAGGTCCTTAGGCAAGACCCCCCTTACCCTACCTGTAAGTCGCCTTGGATAAAAGCATCTGCTAAATGCATAAACATAAACAAATGACTGACTCTTTAATGAAGTTTAAATCAAACCGCGTGACGTTGGTACGTCACTGCGGGTGGTTTTGGGTTCAGGGTTCAGATTCAAACAGGAAACAAGAAGCTTTCAGACAGCAGAGAAGCTGCCCGTCTGCAGACTGCTTCTGGGTCTGACCTGCTTCAGGATGTTCTGTTCCCTCATCAGTTTCTGCCTCTCTCGGTTGGGTTTGGTCATGGCCACGTCCAGCACCGGCTGGCCGCTGTTGACCACGTCGGCCACGAAGAAAACCACGTCCTCCAGCAGCTTGATGGCGAACCTGACAAACACAAACACCTCTGAGTCTCCGCTCCTCCTGCGTTGGACGTTTCCTTTGCATTTCGGCGCCGTACCTGCGGTCGTTCTGGCTGATGAAGCCCCGGTTCAACTGGTCCACCACGGTGCCCAGCATGGCGCTGGCGTCGTTGGCGAAGTCCAGATCTCTGATCTCCATCACAGGAACCGAGACGATGGCGAACGCCTCCTTGTCTTCTTTGGTTGAGCAGGTTCCCAACTGCAGGAGGAGGTTCAGTGAGTCCGGCTCGGTTTGTGGGAACATGGCGTTACATTTAAAAAGAGCTTCAGTTGGAACTGAAACGTTTCAGCTGCAGTTTGATCAGATTTGTCTCACATTTCTTCCTTTTTAAGACTAAAGGAACATATTTATATATAAGAGGTAAGAATATTTCCCTCTTCCACAGCTTGTTGTGTTTTTGTGCATCAATTCTAACTGAATTCCTATAATTCAGAAGCTTCTTTGTCTTTGGAGGATACAAACAGTGACCTGATGTGAAGTGTTTTAATTTAACCGAGCAGACAAAAACTATCTGAAACAGTCTAAACTGTAATTCTGCTGCCATTCACTAGATAATCAATCAGCCAATAAACAGATCTGAAATGTCTGATTCTGGCTCCTCTTTGGCCCACTGATGGTTTTTAATGTATTTCATCATCATATATGACAAGAAACAGATTAAAACACTGTTTTCTAGTTTCTGTGATCAGTTTTTTATTGAATTAACGAACTAGTTCACTGATAGTTGGATCTCAGACGTGGAGACTTCAGTCAGAACGCACCATGAGTCTGATGGGTCGCTCCTCATCGATATCGATGGGCACGTTGGTGCTCTGGATCCAGGTGTTGGTGCACAGATGCCTCAGTCGAACGTACGAGTTTCTGAAAGAAAAACACCGCAATTTATCCTCCATCTGCAGACATTTCAGTAGAATGCAACAAAATCTTCAATCTGTGGTTAGTTAACTGGTTTGAACCTTTTTTTTGGCAGCACCACTCAGTGAAAGCTGCTCCAGACTCATGTTTCCATCCTTCAGCTTCCTTTAATGACTCTTTTTAATGCTTTGAACTGAGTTTTTCACAGGAATCTGAGTCCATTCCTGCTGAATCCCAGATTCCAGCTGCTCAGCAGTCCCTGGTTGTCTGGTTCTCCTCTTCATGATGCTCCAACATCTGCAGCAGGAGACAGATGTGGCCTGCAGGCAGGCAGCCGAGCTCACACACTCTGTGTGTCTGAAGCTGCTGGAAGTCCTGCAGAATGAGGTCTGGCATCGTCCTGCTGAAATAACCACAGAAGTCACCTTGATGGCAGCATCTGTCTCTCCAGAACTCCAACATCCAGCTGTGCATCAGTGGTACCTTCACCCAGATGAAGCCCTCCATGCCCTGGACTCTGCTGCAGCCCCAGACCATCACAGACGCTGGCTTTAAACCTTCCTCTGAGAACAGCTGGATGCTCTTTCTCAGCAGTTTTTCCCAGAAGCAGCTGAAACGTGGACTCATCTGCCCACAGAACACGTGTCCACTGTCTTTCTGTCCCTCTGAGATGAGCTGGAGTCCAGAGAACTGGGCCGTGGTTCTGCTCAGAGCTGATATATGGCTTCCTCCTGGTGTGATGCAGCTTCAGCTCACATTTCTGGATGCAGCCGTGGACTGTGTTGAGTGGAAATGCTTTTCCCAGCTCCTCCTGAGCCCATGTGGCTGTATGGATCATGGTGGCCTGACGGTTTCTCCTGCAGTGCTGCCTGAGGGCTCCGAGCTCATCCAACAGGGCTTTCTGTCCTTGGCCTTTCCACACTGAGACTTCCCCAGACTCCCTGAATCTGTTCCCAATATTCTGCTCTGTAGATGCTGAAAGACCAAAGTTCTTTACAGTCTGACTCTGAGGAATATTTCCTGAACTTATTGATGATTCTCTGATGGAGTTTGGCCCAAAGCGGTGAGCCACGACCCATCCTTGTTGGAGAGGCTGAACCTTTGGTGGAAGCTGCTTTTATACCCAATCCTGACACCCTCACCTGGCAGCAGGTAACCTGCTGCTTGGAAAAGCTCCAGAAGCTGTTGCTGTAGATTTTCTGTCTTTATTTGACCCTAAAACAGCTTTCACTGAGTGTTGCTTCAG
This sequence comes from Leuresthes tenuis, assembly GCA_036924055.1. Taxonomy (NCBI): domain Eukaryota; kingdom Metazoa; phylum Chordata; class Actinopteri; order Atheriniformes; family Atherinopsidae; genus Leuresthes; species Leuresthes tenuis. The sequence continues at coordinate 1,608,692 of JAVGWW010000004.1, read as the reverse complement.
GTTCTATAGTTTTTCAGAGTTTGAAACTTTAACTTCAGACACCTTTAAAGAACCGAACTTTACGGTTCTCTCCGTTTTCTTACCGCGGCACAAAGGAGTCGGTTTTCTGCAGCGTTGTCGGGTCGAGCTCGAACAGCGAGGCGATGTCGTTCCCGTGGGGCACCACCACCAGCTTGTACTTGATCCTCTCGCCATGGGAGCGCTTGTTGCTACGGCTACTGTCCATCTGCAGAGGTTAATAAAGACATTTTTCACTTGATGCTAAAACATGCTTTTACTCTTGATCCATGATCAGAACCAAACCTTTAAAACTCTCGATAAGGAAACTCACCGAAGACGACAGGTCTGCAGTGTCTCCTTTGTACCCCGGATTCTCCTGAAAGAGCAAATCATTTCCAAAGATCAGGAATCTTTAACCTTTCCACACCAGAAACAACCAAACTGATCGAAAACAAACCCCCTCGCCCTGCGGGGTTGCCACGGTTACCTCAGCAGCCAGGTAGTTTCCGGTGGCCAGGTGTTTGAAGCGGTACAGGCTGTTCCAGTGCCCCGCCCCCCCTCGGCACGGGTCGTGATGGACAACCTGACGGACCAATCGGCACTCAGTTTAGAGGCAACGGACAGGGTGTGCACGTGTTCCTGTGTGTGTGCACGTGAGTGCGTACCTCGACCTCCCAGAGGGCGTTGGAGCTGGTCGCAGACGTCGCCGACTGCCTCAGCGTCGTTCGCAGGAAAACGTGCAGTTTGGTTTTGTACTCGTCGCAGGTCAGAAACTTTTCCTGCTCGGCGTGGAACAATCGCACGACATCGCCCTGACGCACAAACACACGTCAGTCATGGTCACAGGACAGCTGCCAAACCTCTGCTGCAGCAGAAAACTAACAGAGCGAGAAGAACTACAACTCCCACCAAACCTCTGCTGCAGCAGAAAACTAACGGAGAGGGAAGAACTACAACTCCCAGGGTGCATTTCAGTGAAAACATCCCATCACAGAGCTTTAAACTGTGTTTGTAGAAGTTTGCAGATGAATTCACCAACTATGGCAACATGTTTCATTCTTTGTGTCTTTCCAGAGCAGCACGGCCTCATGGGTAATGTAGTTTTTAAAGTAATACATTTTCAAAGTGCTCTGGCTCTCAGTTACAGACATTTTGGGAAAATTGTCCCAAAAACCTGGAGCCAATGTGGCCTCAGAAAACTATCAGTGGATCCCGGTGACGGGAAAGAAAAGGCAGAAACCCGACATCCAGCGTTTAAATCAGGAATAACATAAATTTAGCACATTTTATAAGAGAATTCCAGATAAAATCTTTGAGTTATTAGGAACAATCGCACGACATCGCCCTGACGCACAAACACACGTCAGTCATGGTCACAGGACAGCTGCCAAACCTCTGCTGCAGCAGAAAACTAACAGAGAGAGAAGAACTACAACTCCCACCAAGCCTCTGCTGCAGCAGAAAACTAACAGAGAGAGAAGAACTACAACTCCCACCAAGCCTCTGCTGCAGCAGAAAACTAACAGAGAGAGAAGAACTACAACTCCCAGGGTGCATTTCAGTGAAAACATCCCATCACAGAGCTTTAAACTGTGTTTGAAGAAGTTTGCAGATGAATTCACCAACTATGGCAACATGTTTCATTCTTTGTGTCTTTCCAGAGCAGCACAGCCTCATGGGTAATGTAGTTTTTAAAGTTATACATTTTCAAAGTGCTCTGCCTCTCAGTTACAGACATTTTGGGAAAATTGTCCCAAAAACCTGGAGCCAATGTGGCGTTTAACGTTCCTGTTTGTGATGTGACCTCAAAAAACTATCAGTGGATCCCGGTGACGGGAAAGAAAAGCCAGAAACCCGACATCCAGCGTTTAAATCAGAAATAACATAAATTTAGCACATTTTATAAGAGAATTCCAGATAAAATCTTTGAGTTATTAGGAACAATCGCACAATATCGCCCTGACACACAAACACACGTCAGACATGGTTACAGGAAAGCTGCCAAACCTCTGCTGCAGCAGAAAACTAACAGAGAGGGAAGAACTACAACTCCCACCAAACCTCTGCTGCAGCAGAAAACTAACAGAGAGGGAAGAACTACAACTCCCAGGGTGCATTTCAGTGAAAACATCCCGTCACGGAGCTTTAAACTGTGTTTGAAGAAGTTTGCAGATGAATTCACCAACTATGGCAACATGTTTCATTCTTTGTGTCTTTCCAGAGCAGCACGGCCTCATGGGTAATGTAGTTTTTAAAGTTATACATTTTCAAAGCGCTCTGGCTCTCAGTTACAGACATTTTGGGAAAATTGTCCCAAAAACCTGGAGCCAATGTGACCTCAGAAAACTATCAGTGGATCCCGGTGACGGGAAAGAAAAGGCAGAAACCCGACATCCAGCGTTTAAATCAGGAATAACATAAATTTAGCACATTTTATAAGAGAATTCCAGATAAAATCTTTGAGTTATTAGGCCCACATGTCTGGCTCAGATCAGTAAAAATGAGCTGAAGGCATTACTGATCCACTGGGACCAAAACGGCGCCGGCGGCGGCGGTCACTCACCCCTTTGAGGACTTCCTCTCGGTGGTCGCTGAACATCATGAACAGGTTGATCTTCCAGCTGGTGTTGCAGTTCACCGAGTTCACCTGCAGGGGGAGCACGACCCACACAGATACGGTTACAGGGGCCCAATTCAGATTTATATGGGATCCCAGATGTTCTGTCACTGCACAGATGTGCGAATCAAGCATCAGCCCAACTCCTCAGTCCCATGAAAGAATAAATGATGATGAGACTGAGATAAAGTCCAGGTAAGATCCTGTAAATCTTTAATAATAAAGATAAAGAGGTGGTTTCTGATGCTCAGGGCAGCAGAGACATGAAGAAGCTAAAGGAGAAGTTAAATATGATGTGAGGCAGCAGAATTCAGCTTCTTTTAATCTATTTTAATTCAGTTTATAATGTTGGGTTAATGTTCCAGAATATTTAATGATTTTCAAGTCAACGGCAGGCGGAGACGAGGAGGATAAAATTAGGCTTTTAAGCCATTTTCTTTATTTTTTATAACAGGGTTTTTAAAGGTAAAATATTATGGAAAAATCCCTTTTTCTGTTTTTGTGTGTTTGGTCAGAGTTGAACTCTTGATATCAGTTTTTACAGATATTTTCTCTCTTTTTCTATCAGTTTCTGTCTCTTTTTAGTAATTTTCTGTCTCTTTGAGGTTGTTTTCTGTCTCTCTGAGGTTTTTTTCTGTCTCTTTGAGGTTTTTTTCTGTCTCTCTGAGGTTGTTTTGTGTCTCTTTGAGGTTTTTTTCTGTCTCTTTGAGGTTTTTTTCTGTCTCTCTGAGGTTGTTTTCTGTCTCTTTGAGGTTGTTTTGTGTCACTTTGAGGTTTTTTTTGTCTCTCTGAGGTTGTTTTGTGTCTCTTTGAGGTTTTTTTGTGTTTCTCTGAGGTTTTTTTGTGTCTCTTTGAGGTTTTTTTCTGTCTCTTTGAGGTTTTTTTCTGTCTCTCTGAGGTTGTTTTCTGTCTCTTTGAGGTTGTTTTGTGTCACTTTGAGGTTTTTTTTGTCTCTCTGAGGTTGTTTTGTGTCTCTTTGAGGTTTTTTTGTGTTTCTCTGAGGTTTTTTTGTGTCTCTTTGAGGTTGTTTTGTGTCTCTTTGAGGTTTTTTTTGTCTCTCTGAGGTTGTTTTGTGTCTCTTTGAGGTTTTTTTGTGTCTCTCTGAGATTGTTTTGTGTCTCTCTGAGGCTTTTTTCTGTCTCTCTGAGGTTGTTTTGTGTCACTTTGAGGTTGTTTTCTGTCTCTCTGAGGTTGTTTTGTGTCTCTATGAGGTTTTTTTGTGTCTCTCTGAGGTTGTTTTCTGTCTCTCTGAGGTTGTTTTGTGTCTCTTTGAGGTTGTTTTGTGTCTCTCTGAGATTGTTTTGTGTCTCTCTGAGGCTTTTTTCTGTCTCTCTGAGGTTGTTTTGTGTCACTTTGAGGTTGTTTTCTGTCTCTCTGAGGTTGTTTTGTGTCTCTATGAGGTTTTTTTGTGTCTCTCTGAGGTTGTTTTCTGTCTCTCTGAGGTTGTTTTGTGTCTCTTTGAGGTTGTTTTGTGTCTCTCTGAGGTTGTTTAGTTTCTCTCTGAGGTTGTTTTGTGTCTCTCTGAGGTTGTTCAGTTTCTCTCTGAGGTTGTTTTCTGTCTCTCTGAGGTTTTTTTGTGTCTCTCTGAGGTTGTTTTCTGTCTCTCTGAGGTTGTTTTATGTCTCTCTGAGGTTGTTTTGTGTCTCTTTGCGGTTGTTTTGTGTCTCTTTGAGGTTGTTTTATGTCTCTCTGAGGTTGTTTTGTGTCTCTTTGCGGTTGTTTTGTGTCTCTTTGAGGTTGTTTCATGTCTCTTTGAGGTTGTTTTCTGTCTCTTTGAGGTTGTTTTCTGTCTCTCTGAGGTTGTTTTGTGTCTCTTTGTAATATCAGGATGTTTTCAGGCTCCAAACTTGATGAATAGTTTATCCGATCAGCAGTCTCACCTCTTTGCATCCTGGATGGTCGGACAGTTCGTAGTTGGAGGCGTGCAGCGGCTGACCAGCGTTCACCGGGTTCATGATCACTTTATCTCCGACGACCACCTGCAGCGAGAGAAGAAACATCAGTAAAAACTTTTATTCGAATGTTCACGGACATTTTACATATATATATATATATTCAATATACTGAGATTCAGGTTATTTGTTCTTCTGCAAAGCAAATAAAATACTTTTATATGAAAAACTATGAAACTTATCAGTAATAATCAATATTTAAACTATTAATGAAACCACAACTAAAATAATTGGGAATAATTGGCTGTGATAAACATTTTCTTCAATATTTTCATTTATATTATTAATATTTAAAAATCTTCATATTTTAAACTTATTTAAAGTTTAACAATTTATATATTTCTAAAAAGTTTGATTTGGTCACATTTTTGTTCTCATGATCTATAATTTTTTATATGAATTGATCAATTCAGTCAAATTTATGGGATATTTACATCAAACAATTATTTCATCTATAAATATATATATACTTAGTAAATATCATTCTTATTTCAATTTTATAACTAAAAGAAACTTTTTTAAGTTTTAGAAATTAGTTCTTTTTTTAATCGTGTTTTTATTTTATTTTATGTCATTTTAAATGTTCTTATATCAGAGATAAACATCTATTATTTAGCCTTTAATCTTTTTTTTAATTACTTTTATCTTATTTTCTACCTTAAACCAACACTGGAGAAGTTTATTAACCTTAAAGCTGTAAAGTTTTACTCTTCTGTGGACTTTAACGCCGTCTTTTTGGCCTCTTCAACATGAAAACAGATTCGCATGTAGGGTTCACTCTTTTATGACGGTGTTGTTACAGCCACCAACTGTAGGGGGCGCCAAAGAGACACCTGCCAAATTCTCTGGTTATGATCATGTTTTTGATCATATATTCTATTTATAACATGTTGTAGACCTTAATTTACATGTTTTATCTAATATTTTACAGAATTTAAAAGTATAAAGTTGAGCTAATAAGCCAAACTTCCTGTAAATCTTCAGAGAAGTGCGTTTATTTACGTTGTCTCCGGTGGCGCGGAGCTTCCAGAAGGGCTGGATGAAGAGCCAGGAGCCCTCGTTTCCCGTCCCGTCCAGAGTGACCCGCATGGCGTTCTTCTCCAGCAGAGCCGGCAGCCGCTTGTTCACCGTCAGATATTTGTTGCTCTTCATGTGGAGCAGCTGCACAGACACCATGATGTGTAATTATTTATGGGTTAACGGCACATTGGGGGGGTTAAAGATCGGTTAAATCTGAACATTTAAAGACAGAACGCCTGCGTTTTATCCTGAAACGTTCCATCAGATATATTTTGTTCCTGCATGACTCGTGACTTCTCCACACCTTCAACACACACACATTTTACCGCCTTCCTCTGTGTGTTGACATGCTGCTGTTACTGTCTCTCTGAGTCAATATTGACTTTGAAGAGCTGTCATCCTAACACACACGCATCCCTCCTGGTAGATAAAACCCGGTCAGATAACAGCAAGGTCTTTGCTTTGGGGCCATGATCAGGATTCAGGTCACGAAAGCTGTAAATACCCTGCTGAGACGATCAGGTCAGGGGTCAGGGACCAGGTCAGGGGTCAGGGAGTGGATCATATGTATAAGGTGGGTCCTCACAAAGGCAGCAAAGCTACAACTGGGCCGTCTGTCAGGTTCAGGCGATGATCCGACATGTCGCAGCCTGTGTTTCCAACCTCACTGTGACATCCACACACACCTGAAAGTGTGTTTTACATGTCATACACTCAGCTTTTATCCAAAGCCGCGTACAGGGAGAAAGGAGCATTAAGCGCCGCCGCCCTCCTCCCATAAAAGTTACGTTTTTACCCGCGTTAGCATGTGTGTGAGGCGTCTTCGTTACACATTAAACTAAACCAGTCATCAGTGCTGAGGCAGGATCTTCTTATCTAGACTTTGGGGCCTAAAATACCGCCGATATTTCTCAAGCTTCGTTTCATCTGAGGCGATCTGAAACCTTTATAAAGAAAACGCCACATGCTAACAACCAGGTTTCATGTGGTGACATCACCGATGACATCACTGCGAGACGGCGCCTTAGATTCCACAGCTTCTTGATTTGGTTGAAAACGCAGAATGAGCCACTGAATGACACAATTTCCATAAAACTAAAAACTTGAGATGATATTAAACATGTTTGAGGTTGTTGTGAGAAATACTGCCTTAAAACCGCCTTAAAACTGCCTTAAAATCGCCTTAAAACCGCCTTAAAACCGCCTTAAAACCGCCTTAAAACCGCCTTAAAACCACCTTAAAACCGCCTTAAAACTGCCTTAAAACTGCCTTAAAACTGCCTTAAAACTGCCTTAAAACCACCTTAAAACCGCCTTAAAACTGTCTTAAAACCGCCTTAAAACCACCTTAAAACTGCCTTAAAACCGCCTTAAAACTGCCTTAAAACTGCCTTAAAACTGCCTTAAAACTGCCTTAAAACTGCCTTAAAACTGCCTTAAAACCACCTTAAAACCGCCTTAAAACCACCTTAAAACTGCCTTAAAACCGCCTTAAAACCACCTTAAAACTGTCTCAAAACCGCCTTAAAACTGCCTTAAAACCACCTTAAAACTGCCTTAAAACCGCCTTAAAACTGTCTTAAAACCGCCTTAAAACTGCCTTAAAACCGCCTTAAAACTGCCTTAAAACCACCTTAAAACTGCCTTAAAACCGCCTTAAAACTGTCTTAAAACCGCCTTAAAACTGCCTTAAAACCGCCTTAAAACCGCCTTAAAACTGCCTTAAAACCGCCTTAAAACCGCCTTAAAACTGCCTTAATACTGCCTTAAAACCACCTTAAAACCACCTTAAAACTGCCTTAAAACCACCTTAAAATTGCCTTAAAACCGCCTTAAAACTGCCTTAAAACCACCTTAAAACTGCCTTAAAACCACCTTAAAACCGCCTTAAAACCGCCTTAAAACTGCCTTAAAACTGCCTTAAAACCGCCACAACTGAACTCAGACCCATAAAACTTGAACTTAAGGTGTGTAAAGTGCTGAGTTTGTACTTTTGCACATGGAAACAGGAGCTACAGACGGTCACAGCTGACGGGATCAATCAGCAACGCCTTTTTTTCCAGTGAAATCAGCTTCTTTAAGTGGGTTTAATGCAGGTTCACCTCCTGAAAAGGCTTTTAGATCCTCTCCATCACCTGCTGGACAGCATCATACCACCCCCCCCAACACGAGGGGATGGTACAACCCTGTACTGCAGGCTCCGTGCTGCTGCAGCTTCGGATAATCAGGACTTTCTAAGTTAATCAGGCATCAGCCCACACATCATGCAGGACAGCGAGCTGCCGGCTGTCTCACAGACACTAAACTCCATCAATCTGTTCTGTCCGATGGTTTCAGAACCTCCATCTGAGACGTTACGGTCGACAAACTAAGACAAAGTCAGCTTTCTGTCTCTTTGAGGTTGTTTTCAGTCTCTTTTTGGTCATTTTGTGCCTCTTTGAGGTTGTTTTCAGTCTCTTTATGGTCATTTTCTGTCTCTCTGCTGTTGTTTTCAGTCTCTTTTTGGTCATTTTGTGCCTCTTTGAGGTTGTTTTCAGTGTCTTTTTGGTCATTTTGTGCCTCTTTGAGGTTGTTTTCAGTCTCTTTTTGGTCATTTTGTGCCTCTTTGAGGTTGTTTTCAGTCTCTTTATGGTCATTTTCTGTCTCTCTGCTGTTGTTTTCAGTCTCTTTTTGGTCATTTTGTGCCTCTTTGAGGTTGTTTTCAGTCTCTTTTTGGTCATTTTGTGCCTCTTTGAGGTTGTTTTCAGTCTCTTTTTGGTCATTTTCTGTCTCTCTGAGGTTGTTTTCAGTCTCTTTTTGGTCATTTTGTGTCTCTCTGCTGTTGTTTTCAGTCTCTTTTTGGTCATTTTCTGTCTCTCTGCTGTTGTTTTGCGTCTCTTTTTGGTCATTTTGTGCCTCTTTGAGGTTGTTTTCAGTCTCTTTTTGGTCATTTTCTGTCTCTCTGAGGTTGTTTTGTGTCTCATTTTGTTCATTTTCTGTCTCTCTGCTGTTGTTTTCAGTCTCTTTTTGGTCATTTTGTGCCTCTTTGAGGTTGTTTTCAGTCTCTTTTTGTTCATTTTCTGTCTCTCTGCTGTTGTTTTCAGTCTTTTTTTGGTCATTTTGTGCCTCTTTGAGGTTGTTTTCAGTCTCTTTTTGTTCATTTTCTGTCTCTCTGCTGTTGTTTTCAGTCTTTTTTTGGTCATTTTGTGTCTCTCTGCTGTTGTTTTCAGTCTCTTTTTGGTCATTTTCTGTCTCTCTGCTGTTGTTTTGCGTCTCTTTTTGGTCATTTTGTGCCTCTTTGAGGTTGTTTTCAGTCTCTTTTTGGTCATTTTCTGTCTCTCTGAGGTTGTTTTGTGTCTCTTTTTGTTCATTTTCTGTCTCTCTGCTGTTGTTTTCAGTCTTTTTTTGGTCATTTTGTGCCTCTTTGAGGTTGTTTTCAGTGTCTTTTTGGTCATTTTGTGCCTCTTTGAGGTTGTTTTCAGTCTCTTTTTGGTCATTTTGTGCCTCTTTGAGGTTGTTTTCAGTCTCTTTTTATTCATTTTGTGTCTCTCTGCTGTTGTTTTCAGTCTCTTTTTGGTCATTTTGTGTCTCTCTGCTGTTGTTTTCAGTGTCTTTTTGGTCATTTTGTGTCTCTCTGAGACATCCAAACCACAGATGCGACTGCATCTGTCTTCTTATGACGCATTTAATGATTAGTGGGGAAAAGAATCTGATCTCTCAGATCCTGATCTGCTTGTTAAGCTGAACATCACCAGTTTCCTGTCGGTGCATCAGCAGCTGTAGCTGCTTCTTGATAAGCTGATCAGAGGCTAATACCCAGATGAAAACATGGTTCTGGAAACCCGTCACTCACCTGGATGACGGTTCCATATTTGACCACGTCTCCGTGGACTTTCTTGTTTTCCGTCTCGTTCTGCTTCTGCTCCAGATTGGACGCGTGCTGCACAGAAAACGCAGATTAGCTTCAGCTAACAGCACCTGGAGCTCAGACTCGTGTGCCGAGCTGCAGAAACCAGAGAATCGTCCTTTAAAAACCTCTCTGACCTCGCACTGTGTGCCTCTTACCTGGAGTTTCTGCAGAAGAACCACATCGGCGATCTTGTCCTTCTCGTGTTTGGCTTGTTTGGCTTTCCAGAACTGTTTCTGGGCCGAGTACCGACTCATCGGACAAACCTTAAACAGACAGTCTGGAAGAAAGGAAATTAACTTTTCTTATTGAGAACAGTTCTGAGAGGTTCTGGTCTCCTTCACACTGATGAAGCAGTTAATAAAATCTGTTTTAAATGCAGATAAAGTAAATATCTATGGGTCATCGAAGCCAAAGTTGAACCATTTTTTAGGTAATCGATTATTCCATCGACTAATCGGATAAAAAATACCATTTAAAAGAGAACCAGCTGCTGTTAGCCTCAGTTATTTCTGGCTAACATGACCAGAAACATTCATTTGTCCATTTTCTATACCCATTTAATCCAATTTAGGGTTGCAGAGGGGGTGGAGCCTATCCTGACCAATTTAGAGTCACCAATGAAGCGAACATGCATGTTTTTGGGTGGAAGGAGGAAGCTGGAGAACCCGGAGAGAACCCTCACATAACGGGGAGAACATGCTAACGCCACACAGAGAGAACCAGCTGGGAATTGGACCTGGAACCCTCTTCTGTGAGGTGCTAACCGCCACCCCACAAACATCCCTCCTCCTGATAACAGGACTGTAGAACAGCAGCTATTAGCGTGCTAGCTAACATCCAGCTGTGCTAACATCCAGCTCTGCTAACATCCAGCTGTGCTAACATCCAGCTCTGCTAACATCCAGCTGTGCTAACATCCAGTTCTGCTAACATCCAGCTGTGCTAACATTCAGCTCTGCTAACATCCAGTTCTGCTAACATCCAGCTGTGCTAACATTCAGCTCTGCTAACATCCAGCTCTGCTAACATCCAGCTCTGCTAACATCCAGCTCTGCTAACATCCAGCTGTGCTAACATCCAGTTCTGCTAACATCCAGCTGTGCTAACATTCAGCTCTGCTAACATCCAGCTCTGCTAACATCCAGCTCTGCTAACATCCAGCTCTGCTAACATCCAGCTGTGCTAACATCCAGCTCTGCTAACATCCAGCTGTGCTAACATCCAGCTCTGCTAACACCCAGCTCTGCTAACATCCAGCTGTGCTAACATCCAGCTCTGCTAACATCCAGCTGTGCTAACATCCAGCTCTGCTAACATTCAGCTCTGCTAACATCCAGCTCTGCTAACATCCAGCTGTGCTAACATCCAGCCGTGCTAACATCCAGCCGTGCTAACATCCAGCTCTGCTAACATCCAGCTCTGCTAACATCCAGCTCTGCTAACATCCAGCTGTGCTAACATCCAGCTCTGCTAACATCCAGCTCTGCTAACATCCAGCTCTGCTAACATCTGTTAGCTTCGCTCCTGTTTTTATTCTGGTTGGACTCAGAGTATTAGCTCTCATTAACAGGCTGAAGCTGCTCTGATGCCACAGAAATGTGGAAAAATGACTCAAAGTGTCTGTACACGGAGGCTAACGCTAACTGAACGCTAAGCGTTGAGCTCACTCTGATCACATCATAAAAGCAGAAACGCTCTCATTCAACACAAAGGCAGAGAAAACCCACGAGAACCTTTAGAATGAGACATCAAACTCAGACTCAGGAATGTCTGTGGTGGAAATTCTCAGGAAATTATGAAATGATCAAGCAGTGAGTGTGAAATTCAGAAGAACAAATGAAGTTGCAGCTAAAGAAAGCCCAGAGGAGGGTAAATATTGACTCCGCTCCAGAACATCCTGCATGGTAACGCTGTTATCTGTGTTTGTCAGGCAAACACAATCAGCCTGTTCTGCGGGTCGTATCAAGAAAATCAGTTTCACTTAGAAAACAGGTCCAAGGAGCTCTAACTGAGGCATTAATCACATGTCGGGGCGACCCACAACAGACACTAAGTGCTGTATTACTAAACTATTTCAGTCTGGGGCTGATTCAGAGCTCCGGCGTTCCAGCTCCGGTTGAATGGATCACAGGAACCTGCAGGTCTGTACTTTTGTTCAGTTTAAAGTGGAAATGAAACACTTGACTCCAGCTATAAAGATCTTTACAGTTATTACAGAGAGGCGGTTCTGAAATAATAAGAAAGCCTCAGGAACACCGATGGGTTAATATTAGTGAATAATACTGAAGCTGCTCCAGGTGGGACTTCTTGTGGAAAACAGGATGAAAGCTCAGCTCTGGTAGAGTCCCAGCATCAGGATGCTGAGGAGCAGAACCATCAGAGCTCTGACTGACCCGGTATCTCCAGCCTGCTCAGCCACAGGGGGGAGGTGAGAGAAGAGTGATGTCATAGACTCTGTAAAATCTTCTGTTTAACTGCTTTCATGCTCAGATTTGTCCATCAACCGAAGGTGTTTTTGTCTTCTTTCACTGAAGATCTTTCAGATCAGCCCAGAGGGCAGAATAAACCGACCAAAGTACAGAAGAACCGGAGAACCAGACATAAGAACAAGAGATACAAGAACCGGACATAAGAACCAAAGATAAGAACCGGAGATAAGAACCAGACATAAGAACCAGATACAAGAACCGGAGATAAGAACAAGACATAAGAACCAGAGATAAGAACCAGATACAAGAACCGGAGATAAGAACAAGACATAAGAACCAGAGATAAGAACCATATACAAGAACCGGAGATAAGAACAAGACATAAGAACCAGATACAAGAACCGGAGATAAGAACCGGAGATAAGAACAAGACATAAGAACCAGAGATAAGAACCAGATACAAGAACTGGAGATAAGAACCGGAGATAAGAACCAAAGATAAGAACCGGAGATAAGAACCAGACATAAGAACCAGATACAAGAACCGGAGATAAGAACAAGACATAAGAACCAGAGATAAGAACCATATACAAGAACCGGAGATAAGAACAAGACATAAGAACCAGATACAAGAACCGGAGATAAGAACCGGAGATAAGAACAAGACATAAGAACCAGAGATAAGAACCAGATACAAGAACTGGAGATAAGAACCGGAGATAAGAACCAAAGATAAGAACCGGAGATAAGAACCAGACATAAGAACCAGATACAAGAACCGGAGATAAGAACAAGACATAAGAACCAGATACAAGAACCGGAGATAAGAACCAGACATAAGAACCAGATACAAGAACCGGAGATAAGAACAAGACATAAGAACCAGATACAAGAACCGGAGATAAGAACCGGAGATAAGAACAAGACATAAGAACCAGAGATAAGAACCAGATACAAGAACCGGAGATAAGAACAAGACATAAGAACCGGAGATAAGAACCAGATACAAGAACCGGAGATAAGAACAAGACATAAGAACCAGATACAAGAACCGGAGATAAGAACCGGAGATAAGAACAAGACATAAGAACCAGAGATAAGAACCAGATACAAGAACTGGAGATAAGAACAAGACATAAGAACCAGAGATAAGAACCAGATACAAGAACCGGAGATAAGAACAAGACATAAGAACCAGATACAAGAACCGGAGATAAGAACCGGAGATAAGAACAAGACATAAGAACCAGAGATAAGAACCAGATACAAGAACCGGAGATAAGAACAAGACATAAGAACCGGAGATAAGAACAAGACATAAGAACCAGAGATAAGAACCAGATACAAGAACCGGAGATAAGAACAAGACATAAGAACCAGAGATAAGAACCAGATACAAGAACCGGAGATAAGAACAAGACATAAGAACCAGAGATAAGAACCGGATACAAGAACAAGACATAAGAACCAGAGATAAGAACCAGATACAAGAACCGGAGATAAGAACCAGAGATAAGAACCAGAGATAAGAACCAGATACAAGAACTGGAGATAAGAACAAGACATAAGAACCAGAGATAAGAACCGGAGATAAGAACCGGAGATAAGAACCAGAGACAAGAGCCAGAAATAAGGACCAGAGATAAGAACCGGAAATAAGAACTGGACACAAACTGCAACACAATGCACGAGGCGACTGTGGAGAGAAAAAAACTCCCTTTTAACAGGAAGAAACCTCCATCAGAACCAGAACCAGGAAGGGTCCATCTGCCTGGACCAGCTGGGGCTGAGAGGACTGACGAACCACAGCTCGTCTCATTCACCATCAAACCAGAGAGGACAACAGGCTCGTAGGTGTGGTCCAAAGGTCTGAATCCGGCTCAGAACCGACACAGAACACAGAAGAACCACCGACAGACTGAGCTGTTCCACCAACCCAAACAGAACCTATCTTTGAGACTTTTTAGCCTTCCACATGTGTTGAATTGGATGCATTTGCTGGCTGATTGTTTGCCTGATCATTAATAATAATTATTATTATTATTTTATTATAATAATGTGATTATTATTCATTTTATTAATGTTTTTATTATGAATTATTATCAAATCTCACTTAGATTTCATGCTGATTTAATGTTGCATCAGTGTTACCCGTTTAAATCAGTTAAAAACAATCAGTTCGAGTAAGTTTGAGCTTTTACAACAGAAACAGTTGAATTTATCTGCATCTATTTCACAAACTTTCATTCATTAACTTTTGTTCCTCCTCTGCTCTTCACATAGTTTCCGGCTGCTCTGGATTTAAAGTTTGAGCTCCTCTCTCTGTGATCTACTTTTGAACTGGTTCAGCCCCGAGCTCGACCCGCCAGCTGGAAGCGTCTCTGGGAGCGAGCGGCCGGCAGCGGCGCCGCTGGGAAGCTGCAGCAGCTCCAAGCTGGACTCACATCACACACTTTATCTCTATTTCAGGCAGCTCACTCGGGGTTTGCACGGCTTCTGTAACTGACCCGGGACCAGAGTCGGGCCGCGTCAGACTCTGATTTCAGAGGTTAGTCCATCAACCATATACCATCAATCCCTCAGGAGCAAACATCCATCCATCCATTTCCTATACAGGAGCAAACATCCATCCATTTCCTATACCATCAATCCATCAGGAGCAAACAGCGAAGCATTAAAATCACACAAAGTTAAAGGAATAAAGAGCGTTTTGGTACCGTTTGGTGAAGGTGAAACTGTGAAAAACTGTCCTCAATAAGAGAGAGAAACATGAGTCTGATTACATGTTGTTACAGTTAGTTAAAGAAGTTAAAGAAGTTAGAGTTAGCTTAGTTAGTTAAAGACTTAGTTAGTTAAAGACTTCTTTAAGTTAAAGACTTAAAGACTTATTTAACTTAGTTAAAGAAGTTAAAGACTTAGTTATTTAAAGACTTAGTTAAAGACTTAGTTATTCAAAGACTTAGTTAAAGACTTAGTTAAAGACTTCTTTAACTTAGTTGACTTAGTGAAAGAAGTTAAAGACTTAGTGAAAGAAGTTAAAGACTTAGTTAAAGACTTCTTTAAGTTAAAGACTTAGTTAAAGACTTAGTTAGTTAAAGACTTAGTTAAAGACTTCTTTAACTTAGTTAAAGAAGTTAAAGACTTCTTTAAGTTAAAGACTTAGTTAGTTAAAGACTTAGTTAGTTAAAGACTTAGTTAAAGACTTCTTTAACTTAGTTAAAGAAGTTAAAGACTTCTTTAAGTTAAAGACTTAGTTAGTTAAAGACTTAGTTAAAGACTTCTTTAACTTAGTTAAAGAAGAAATAGTTCCAACTACGAGTTCAGCTTTTTCTCTCTGTGGGACCCGAAAACGCAACAAACTTCCAAGTTGTTGTTCAGACCTCTCGCAGCACTTAGTTAAAGACTTCTTTAACTTAGTTGAAGAAGTTAAAGACTTAGTTAAAGACTTCTTTAACTTAGTTAAGTGCTCTAGGAGCACATTTCTCTGCTTCTTTAGCTGTAATTTTTATTCTTTAAATCGTGTTGAAACTGCACCTCTGGATGAATCTGCTCAGAACGACTTCATCGTGTTCGGAGTTTAGGAAACGAGATGAAAGCTCACCTCTGAACTTCTTGGGAGGATTATCCAAATCTCCTGCAGCCGGTTCCACCACACAGCGGTCGTCCACCAACCTGCACACACAACAGAAATCGAGTCATCGGCGAGGAGGGAACTCAGCAGGAGTTAAAACTCAGTGAATCCAGCAACATATTAAACACTGAGTCATCAAAACTAAGTGAACCCCTGATCCAGCAGCTTCAGCAGCAGTGAGTGTAAAACTAAGTGAACCCCTGATCCAGCAGCTTCAGCAGCAGTGAGTGTAAAACTAAGTGAACCCCTGATCCAGCAGCTTCAGCAGCAGTGAGTGTAAAACTAAGTGAACCCCTGATCCAGCAGCTTCAGCAGCAGTGAG
Source organism: Leuresthes tenuis (assembly GCA_036924055.1). Taxonomy (NCBI): domain Eukaryota; kingdom Metazoa; phylum Chordata; class Actinopteri; order Atheriniformes; family Atherinopsidae; genus Leuresthes; species Leuresthes tenuis. Next base: position 1,592,832 of record JAVGWW010000004.1, on the reverse strand, counting down.
TGTGAAACTAAGTGAACCCCTGATCCAGCAGCTTCAGCAGCAGTGAGTGTAAAACTAAGTGAACCCCTGATCCTGCAGCTTCAGCAGCAGTGAGTGTAAAACTAAGTGAACCCCTGATCCACTCTTCTCTCCAGCGCTGCTTCAGCTCATTGAGGTTTGCAGCTTTGGTTTCTGCACAGCTCTCTTAAGGTCCCACCACAGCATTTCAGTCAGGCTGAGGTCTGGACTCTGACTGGACCGTTGCAGCACCTTGATTCTTTTCTTTTTCCCACCTTCTGCTGTAGATCTGCTGCTGTGTTTGGGATCTTTGTCCTGTTGATGAGCCAGTTTCAGCCCAGCTTTAGCTGTGGGACAGATGGCCTCACATCTGACTCTAGAATACTTTGGTATCCAGAGGAGTTCATGGTGGACTCAATGACTGCAAGGTGCCCAGGTCCTGTGGCTGCAGAACCAGCCCAGATCATCAGCCCTCCACCACCGTGCTTGACAGCTGGTATGAGGTGTTTGTGCTGATATGCTGTGTTTGGTTTCCTCCAAACGTGCTGCTGTGCATTAGGACCAAACATCTCCACTTTGCTCTGGTCTGTCCAAAGGACATTGTTCCAGAAGTCTTGAGCTTTGTTCAGATGCAGCTTTGCAAACCTGAGCTGTGCTGCCATGTTCTTTTTAGAGAGAAGAGGCTTTCTCCTGCAGCCCTTCCAAACAAGCCATCCTTGTTCAGTCTTTTTCTAACTGTGCTGTCATGACCTTTAACCTTTAACATGCTAACTGAGGCCTGTAGAGTCTGAGATGTAGCTCTGGGCTTTTTCACCTTGGGGTGACCTTTAACCTTTAACCTGCTAACTGAGGCCTGTAGAGTCTGAGATGTATGACCTTTAACCTTTAACATGCTAACTGAGGCCTGTAGAGTCTGAGATGTAGCTCTGGGCTTCTTCACCTTGGGGTGACCTTTAACCTTTAACATGCTAACTGAGGCCTGGAGAGTCTGAGATGTAGCTCTGGGCTTCTTCACCTTGGGGTGACCTTTAACCTTTAACATGCTAACTGAGGCCCGTAGAGTCTGAGATGTAGCTCTGGGCTTCTTCACCTTGGGGTGACCTTTAACCTTTAGCATGCTAACTGAGGCCTGTAGAGTCTGAGATGTAGCTCTGGGCTTCTTCACCTTGGGGTGACCTTTAACCTTTAACATGCTAACTGAGGCCCGTAGAGTCTGAGATGTAGCTCTGGGCTTCTTCACCTTGGGGTGACCTTTAACCTTTAGCATGCTAACTGAGGCCTGTAGAGTCTGAGATGTAGCTCTGGGCTTCTTCACCTTGGGGTGACCTTTAACCTTTAGCATGCTAACTGAGGCCTGTAGAGTCTGAGATGTAGCTCTGGGCTTCTTCACCTTGGGGTGACCTTTAACCTTTAACATGCTAACTGAGGCCTGTAGAGTCTGAGATGTAGCTCTGGGCTTCTTCACCTTGGGGTGACCGTTAACCTTTAGCATGCTAACTGAGGCCTGTAGAGTCTGAGATGTAGCTCTGGGCTTTTTCACCTTGGGGTGACCTTTAACCTTTAACATGCTAACTGAGGCCTGTAGAGTCTGAGATGTAGCTCTGGGCTTCTTCACCTTGGGGTGAACTTGCTGGGACGTCCACTCCTGGGAAGATTGACAGCTGTCCTGAATGTTTTCCACTTGTGAATAATCTTTCTCTCTGTAGAATGATGGACTTTCCTGTTTCTCTCGTCCAGCCATAAAAACACTCGCAGCAACATGAGACGGTTTACAGTTGAAAGCTTCTCACAGAAGTGAACTGAAAGCGTAACTAATGGTGTGGAAATAAACCAGCTGTAATGTGTTAAAACACAACTGCTCCGTCCTTTGAAGGCAGGACAGGAAGCAACACTCGAGGTACAGTTTGTGGCTTCTGTTGGTCTATTTTTAAACTTTCACACGTCTTTTATTTTTTTTTACAAGATGGTTTGAAGATTCATACAGAAAGCGAGACTTCAACTTTACATTTCTACCTCGTACAAGAAGAAAGAGCCCAAAGCAAAAGTATGTGCACCCTGGAGTCCTCTGCAGAGAGCTACAAAGGCAGCTGAAAGTCTGTCAGCTCTTGTCTTTGCAGAAGTTTTGCTCATTTCATCTGAAAAAAGGTTCAGCTTCTGAGATTTTTGCTGGAAGGTCCACAGACTGCTGATGATATTTCGGTCAGCTGTGATGTGTTTGGAATAAAAATCCTTTTCTTTTTGTCAACAGGACCCGTTTTCAACATGTGTCAAAATGTTTTAGTCTCCATTAAATGGAGAATTATGTTATGTAACTATGTTTAAGTGCTTTTTATGTGATCTGTGCTGCTGTATACATCATCTACACACCAGTATGTGGTCCATTAAGGACAAAAACAGCTTTTAAAGTGTTCTTAATGGTACTTTAGAGCAATGATAATAAGATGTGGGGTGTACTAACTTTGGATCGAATGAAATCCTTTGATAACACCTTGGCTCTTACTATCATTTTCACGTTTATGAACGTTAAAGCAATAAAACTATGAGTTTTTGACTTGTTTTGAAGTACACAAACCTTTTTTAACACCTTCCTGGACCTGAAACTGCCCTAAAACATCTACCGCAGTTCACAACTTTGGTTTCCAGCCCTCCATCGCGCAGTTTTACTTTACTGCCACTTTTTTGGGGGCTTTTGACGGCGTCTTTGTGGCCTCTTCAACATCATAACAAATTATTCTGTATGGCTGTACATGTGCAGGGCTCACGTGGAGATTTGTGTTCGTGGCAGTTCTGATCCTCGACTGCAGGGGGAGCCAAAGAGCGAACACATCGTCACTTTGACAGACTGATGAAGACGTTCATTTTACATTTAAATTATAGATGCACAAATTAGTCGTTCAAGTATCCGAATTTTAAGACGATTTTAAGTTTGATCGGTGATTGGATGTTTTTCCCACGGTCAGAAAACGCACCACGTTAAGCCTGATCCTCCTGCAGCGCGACTGCATCTGATTTCCAGTTTCGGTGCAACCTGCTGGTTTCCTAAACTTGGCTTGACTTGGATTACAGTCCAAGTGTACCATAGATTAAAGAAATACAGCCAAGAACTCAAAGAACAGCCCTGTAAACTGGGTTAAATGTGTTATTTATGGTTAACGTCTTTCACAGTTTAATGTAGAAAAAGTCATTTTTTAAATTTTCGAGTTCTTGAAAAGGAAGTTTTTTATCGAAGTGATCAGCTGGTCAGACCTTCATGAGGTTTATGAATCCAAACATGTGCTTCCTGGGCCTGAAACTGAGATACCGCAGTTCACCACCTCGGTATCGCTGTAAAGTACTTGTTGTTGCAGTCATTAACATAAAGATGAACCCCCCCCACCCTTCCCTTCAACTTCCTGTAACCTGACACGTCTACATTGCTATGTAAACTGAATAAAATGTTCCCTGCTAACACTTTACGATCTCTTTTCAGTTTCTCCTGCTTTGAGGACATCGTTTAACTTTTAAAGAGCTGGAAAAGGACGAGTTTTGAGGAGTTTTTCTGAAGCTTTAATAATCTTTAACAATGAGTGAGTCCTGCCAAGCTGATGAAGTAAAAACTTATCTGAGAGCCGACATCTTTGCACCACTCATTGTTCTGCTTTCCCCTACTTTTAAATCTTAAACTTTAAGTAACAAAGCTTCGTCATCTTTAACTTTATCTATGATAAAGTACCCCGTCATGCTACCTATATCAACACTATCAGTGACTCTGAATCATGAGCATCAAAAACATGGACTTGCACCATCTTTTAGCCTTTCAGAAACACTCAGAGGGGCCCAGCTCAGGAACAAATGAGTCAAAGATCTGACTTTCTAACCAAACGAAGCGTGAACGACTTCATTTTGACTATTTTAGGATAAACCGAACCAGCCAGAGCACGACTCTGCACATGTGGTGTCATCAGAGTAAATCTGTTACGGCTACAGTTAAGAAACACAAGCAGCTTTAACAGAGGAACACGCTGTTTCCAGAGAACCAACCTCACCTGAATCATGTTTTTATCTTAGCCTCGAACAAAGCCTTCATAAATAAATGTAATGATTGACCTCATGGCTTCATTTGGTTGTGTCCCCACAAGACAGGATTACCTGTCCATTCACACACACACTCACTGCAGGCAGCCAGGCGTGTGCACGTGTGTTCTGGCATTAAAAACAGAAGGAGTTTAAATCTCTTTACACATTGTGACAAAAGGCGACTCAGCTTAAGGAAGTACGAGACCCCACAACGTAATTAAAGGTGTTTTAGTCTGAAGAGGTTAGCATAAAACCGATGTAAGCCTCATAAACAGAAACATCACCTGCACAGGGTGGAGAATAAAGGAAAAAGACCATATTTACATCATGAACTAAGTGTATCAGGAGGTCTTGTTGATGTATCATCACACATATTTGCATGACTGCGCCCTCTCTGCTCATTACTCATCTCATATTTTTGCATTAGGGTTCAAACCCAAAACGCCGCCTGTAAACAAATGATGGAGGAAACCCCCAACGGCCGAGTGTTTGTCTGTCAAACAAACAGGATCAAACCGGCTGGATCAAACCGGCTGGATCAAACCGGCTGGATCAAACCCGCAGGCTAACATGTAGGTTGTTCAATTAAAACTTATTTACTCACTTCTCACGGGACGTTGACCTGACAAATAACCCTGAAACAACACTTCCTGGAACTAATACCTCATCCTCACCATTAGATCTGCCGAGTGGACCAGCTAATTTAAATCGTTTGAAACAGGAAACTGTTTTTAAAATCGATTTAAAGTCTCAGATAACCTCGTTAGCGCTTACTAGCATCAGTGGATCCCTAGCATCATGCTTACCTCCAACAGTTCCAGGTTTTGTTGCAGTAAGGTTTTAAAGTAACACTAGAGAAGCTCTTTGGCTCCCCCTGCAGTGCTGGAGTGCAACACCACAGTCGTAAAAACGAATCCCTGTGGGAACCCCACACATGTGCAGCCATACGATGAATGAAGAAGCTGCCAAAAGCCCAGAGAAATGTCAAGCAGCCACAACGGAGAGAAGCGGCGCTGGAAACCGAATTTTTGCATTAGGGTTCAAACCCAAAACGCCGCCTGTAAACAAATGATGGAGGAAACCTCCAACGGCCGAGTGTTTGTCTGTCAAACAAACAGGATCAAACCGGCTGGATCAAACCCGCAGGCTAACATGTAGGTTGTTCAATTAAAACTTATTTACTCACTTCTCACGGGACGTTGACCTGACAAATAACCCTGAAACAACACTTCCTGGAGCTAATACCTCATCCTCACCATTAGATCTGCCGAGCGGACCAGCTAATTCAAATCGTTTGAAACAGGAAACTGTTTTTAAAATCGATTTAAAGTCTCAGATAACCTCGTTAGCGCTTACTAGCATCAGTGGATCCCTAGCATCATGCTTACCTCCAACAGTTCCAGGTTTTGTTGCAGTAACGTTTTAAAGTAACACTAGAGAAGCTCTTTGGCTCCCCCTGCAGTGCTGGAGTGCAACACCACAGTCGTAAAAACGAATCCCCGTGGGAACCCCACACATGTGCAGCCATACGATGAATGAAGAAGCTGCCAAAAGCCCAGAGAAATGTCAAGCAGCCACAACGGAGTGAAGTGGCGCTGGAAACCAAATTTTTGCATTAGGGTTCAAACCCAAAACGCCGCCTGTAAACAAATGATGGAGGAAACCTCCAACGGCCGAGTGTTTGTCTGTCAAACAAACAGGATGAAACCCGCAGGCTAACATGTAGGTTGTTCAATTAAAACTTATTTACTCACTTCTCACAGGACGTTGACCAGACAAATAACCCTGAAACAACACTTCCTGGAGCTAATACCTCATCCTCACCATTAGATCTGCCGAGCGGACCAGCTAATTTAAATCGTTTGAAACAAGAAACTGTTTTAAAAATCGATTTAGCAAAGTCTCAGATAACCTCGTTAGCGCTTACTAGCATCAGTGGATCCCTAGCATCATGTTTCCCTCCAACAGTTCCAGGTTTCGTTGCAGTAACGTTTTAAAGTAACACTAGAGAAGCTCTTTGGCTCCCCCTGCAGTGCTGGAGTGCAACACCACAGTCGTAAAAACGAATCCCTGTGGGAACCCCACACATGTGCAGCCATACGATGAATGAAGAAGCTGCCAAAAGCCCAGAAAAATGTCAAGCAGGGGCTCAGAATTCTGCACAACGAAAGTCTGTGCACTTCTAAACCAGGCACAGAGGTTCACAAACTTCTCTAATGCTGCTTCAATGCTAAAATCAGGCTCCAGTTTGTATCAGATGCATAAACCGTAACATTCGGGCCGTCGTTATGATTCGGTTTTTTGAGCTTGAGTCGAGGTAAATGAAGGTGTTCATGAAGTTAAGAGTTGTGGATGTAAAGAAAGAAACTGAGTCAACTGGCCTCACCGAGTGGAAAGATTCTTTCTTATTTAGAAGTTTATGGATCGGTGGTCATGTCCAGTTTAAAGATTTTGGACCTGCTTTGTCCTTCGTTGACTCCAATAAAACTGTTTTTAAAATAATTTCAGTCTGATTGGTTATTCTTTCTCGTGTTTCTATCAAGTCAAGGCAGGCAAACTGTGCTTTGTACCATCTGTTTTATCATCATCGGTCTTTAAATGACACCCTTCTGTCCTTGGGATGCTTGAGTCTTTCTTCCAATCAGTGCCTTTGTCTGCCTGCCAGGTGTTTTCCAGGCGTAAAGCTGTCAGAACGCTGCTGATTGCTCCATTCATGTTCACTCAGGAGTGTTGCCTCTCACATCAGTAATAACCACAAAGAACCTGAAGACACGACAAAGTCTGACACACGTGCACAGAGTCGGTCAGATGTGCACAGATGTGCTCGGTCAGGTGGGACGTGCATCCAGGGAGAATAATTAGCCTATGCATATGCACCGTTAGCATTTAAGCTAACAGTGTCAGACACTTGTGTTCTCAGCGGTGCTCCGTAGTTACCGGCATCGTGTTGCTACGGGCCGTCAGTTAAAACAAAGAGATACAGATTCCTTGTCCATCGTGACTTCAGAGCATAGATAAAACCTTCTGATTTAGGGCAAATATCAGGGATCTTCTGTTAAAGTTGATGACGTAAACAGCTTCAACGAATTAGATCATTTGTTTGCTAGTTAAAGGTTTTTCTACACGTTTCCATTTAATCTTAAGAGGATTCGAATTGGTACTGTAATAACTAAAATAATAAAATAAATAACATCTGTTTCCAACATTTTGACAAAAAAAAAAAAAAGACTCGTCGATTTTAAATAATTTTAAATCAACCTGTTTTCAGCTTGTTGAATTAGTTTATTTTAAAGTATTTATGAAACAAAGAAAAGTGGCAAATAAAAACATGAAATTAAACTGGAAATATCTTTTTATGTCACCATTCATATTATATTTAATTATATCATTGATTAATTCAGCGAATCATTCATTTATTTTTTATTTTTGCAGTTTTAATCTTCCATACAGGATGAACATTAGAGCTTTAAAACTTCTTGGAGCTCCAAACACAGGTTTAATTTACATAATAAATGTGGAGACGAGTCTCTCTGTTCTAAATAAATCTGATAAAATCAAACAGAAGTCTTTCCAGCAGCAATAATAATGATGGAGCCAACTGCACCTCCTGCTACAGGAAAGACTGATTTGAATAGGAATTTAACTATTTGAATAAGTGAAGGTGATTTCCATCACCACAGCGACCAAAGCCATGTGTGAGTCTCCAGAGTCAAAGCACAGATTTCAGAATAATGGCTGTAAATAAGAACAGGAGCATCCAAAAGCCTGCAGGCGTCGTTCACCTGTTCGCTCGTAAGAACTGTTCAAGCCACCGCTTTCTTTCATTTAAGGAGGTTTATTCCTTGAAATGCAGTCAAAGCACATTTAAAATGAGTAATTTCTCTTCCAGGTTTCATATTTGCAGCAAAGGTTTTGACTTATTCACTCATTTTCTGCACCGATGTCACCTGAATCAGAGCCTAAAGCGGCACATATTTGTGTGAATTTAACGATGCATCAAGTTTCTTGGAATTAAGTTTCAGTCCCGCTGAGAAGATTAATTTATTCTGCCTGCTGTGAAGGAGACAATAAAATGAAGCCTGCAGAGTTTGACTGTATGAAAACCAGAAGGTTGATTCACTGAATGAGAGAAACTCCCTATTCAAATACCTGAAAGCAAAGACTCAGCTCACTGCCATTTGCAGGCAAATCGCAGTTAAAACGTCCACAACAAGCTCGACTGTGTCGGCTGAGCAGCTCAGTCAGGTTCTTCCAGCTTTAAACACAGAGATGCTGTAAAAGTCATCAGTTTGGGGTCAGAGGCAGCAGGAAACTTCATCTCAATCAACAGTTAGGCTAACAGTTTTTACAGCATCTGGTTCCTTGTGTTTGCTTAAAGAGGTGGAGGAAGAGCAGCACTGTGAACATTTCACAGGTGTAACCGACACAGGTGACCGAGCAGGAACAGTCAGCAGGTCAACAGTAACAAGGAGATGTTTACCTAAAAATATGCATCACGCTATTAGAGTTTACACAGGCTTAAATAGGTATGTTTCACTGATTAAAGTCTCATATCAGGAGAAAAACATTCAGGAAATCCAACTTCATTGTTCATTTAACTACTTCATTCATTTATTGAAAAACTACGTCCACTCCGTGTTTAAAAGGCTTCAGCAGTGATAACGTGTCCTAATCTACACAGAAGGAAACCATCGGCTTTGAAATGCATTCAGGAACATATGTGATCCATCTAAGCTTTAAACTAATGTTAACTGTTTAATTACATCGAATCAGACTCAAAGTGAGCAAATTAATGGGGTCCAAAAATCAGAGCTTGTCTTGGAACGTCCTTACGTTCGATCCCCTCGTTCGATCCCTTAAGTTCGATCCCCTCGTTCGATCCCTTACGTTCGATCCCATACGTTCGATCCCTTAAGTTCGATCCCTTAAGTTCGATCCCTTAAGTTCGATCCCTTAAGTTCGATCCCTTAAGTTCGATCCCCTCGTTCGATCCCTTAAGTTCGATCCATTCGTGTTCGATCCCTTACGTTCGATCCCTTAAGTTCGATCCCTTAAGTTCGATCCCTTACGTTCGATCCCATACGTTCGATCCCTTAAGTTCGATCCCCTCGTTCGATCCCTTAAGTTCGATCCATTCGTGTTCGATCCCTTACGTTCGATCCCTTAAGTTCGATCCCTTAAGTTCGATCCCTTAAGTTCGATCCCCTCGTTCGATCCCTTACGCTCGATCCCTTACGTTCGATCCCTTCGGTTCGATCCCTTCGGTTCGATCCCTTCGGTTCGATCCCTTCGGTTCGATCCCTTAAGTTCGATCCCTTAAGTTCGATCCCTTAAGTTCGATCCCCTCGTTCGATCCCTTACGTTCGATCCCTTCGGTTCGATCCCTTCGGTTCGATCCCTTACGCTCGATCCCTTACGCTCGATCCCTTACGCTCGATCCCTTCGTGTTCGATCCCTTCGTGTTCGATCCCTTCGTGTTCAATCCCTTCGGTTGGATCCCTTCGGTTGGATCCCTTCGGTTGGATCCCTTCGGTTTGATCCCTTACGTTCGATCCCTTACGTTCGATCCCTTACGCTCGATCCCTTACGCTCGATCCCTTACGCTCGATCCCTTACGCTCGATCCCTTACGCTCGATCCCTTACGCTCGATCCCTTACGCTCGATCCCTTACGCTCGATCCCTTCGTGTTCGATCCCTTCGTGTTCGATCCCTTCGTGTTCGATCCCTTCGGTTCGATCCCTTCGGTTCGATCCCCTCGGTTCGGTCCCTTCGGTTCGATCCCTTACGTTCGATCCTTTACATTCGATCCCTTCGGTTCGATCCCTTCGGTTCGATCCCTTACGTTCGATACCTTCGGTTCGGTCCCTTCGGTTCGGTCCCTTACGTTCGATCCGTTACGTTCGATCCCTTCGGTTCGATCCCCTCGGTTCGGTCCCTTCGGTTCTGTCCCTTGCGTTCGATCCTTTACATTCGATCCCTTCGGTTCGATCCCTTCGGTTCGATCCCTTACGTTCGATACCTTCGGTTCGGTCCCTTCGGTTCGGTCCCTTACGTTCGGTCCCTTACGTTCGGTCCCTTCGGTTCGATCCCTTCGGTTCGATCCCTTCGGTTCGGTCCCTTCGGTTCGGTCCCTTCGGTTTGATCCCTTCGGTTCGATCCCTTGCGTTCGATCCCTTCGGTTCGATCCCTTCGGTTCGATCCCTTCGGTTCGATCCCTTCGGTTCGATCCCTTCGGTTCGATCCCTTACGTTCGATCCCTTACGTTCGATCCCTTCGGTTCGATCCCTTCGGTTCGATCCCTTCGGTTCGATCCCTTCGGTTCGATCCCTTGCGTTCGATCCCTTACGTTCGATCCCTTACGTTCGATCCCTTACGTTCGATCCCTTACGTTCGATCCCTTACGTTCGATCCCTTCGGTTTTGTCCCTTACGTTCGATCCCTTCGGTTCGATCCCTTACGTTCGATCCCTTCGGTTCGATCCCTTACGTTCGATCCCTTCGGTTCGATCCCTTCGGTTCGATCCCTTACGTTCGATCCCTTCGGTTTGATCCCTTCGGTTCGATCCCTTACGTTCGATCCCTTACGTTCCGTTTAGGCTACAGTTTTTAACTGGGAAGTGCAACAGTAAACCCTAAGATTATCAGAAACACGCCTCCTTTTTAAGTATTTTACTGAGATTCACAGAAGATAAACTGAGCTTCAGAGGCAAAGTAGATGAAAACCAATCAGAGGCTGTTTCTAATTTGGAAGCTAAAAGAGTTTAAAGTCACTCCTGAAGTTCTGGAAAAGGTGAATGTGAGCTGGATACTTCTGCATGTTCTGATTTTATCGAGCAGAAACAAGCTGGGTGAAGAAATGAGTTCAGGGCAGAAAAAATACACGTAAAGGTTCTTTTAACCCAAACAGCAGTCAATAAAAAGATGTAAAGATGATGTTTCTGATATGTTTCACAAGCTTTTGTTGGAGTTGGAACTGAAAAGGAGGAAAACTGCAGTGAATTCCTGATGGGGGCATTAAATATAAGCATGAAGACCAGGTTACTGAGGATTAAACCCTGACCTTCTGTTGTAATCGTTAGCGTTCAGGTCGACGGGAAGCAGTAAAAGTCAGTGAGGCTGCAAAGGTCAAGGCTGACTCAAAAACAGAAAGGTGGGTGGAAGACCAGGCTGCAGGAAACAGACACATCTTTGTGAAACACCCTGAACCAAACCCATCGTCTTCCATCATAAACCCAGGTCTGAACCCCCAGCAGACCCCAGACTGAGGGATGAAAACACCGTCCTCACAGCTCCTCTGACAGACACTCGAAATCTCTCTCAAACATACTCGGTACCACTTCCTTTTCCTGCCATACAATCAGACAGAGCTGAGCCCAAGTGTGTATTTTAAAGTCTGTTTTCTGTGCTCTATAGCGTCAGAAATTCCTGAACTCTGAGGAAACTTTCAGAAGAACTCGGTACCGCGACCCTGTGACGGGGCGTCGACCCGTTCATCCTGACCAGTGGAGGCTGGCAAAGGCTTCGGGTCGGATGACGTGGGTAAAGAAAAAGGATAAATGGATAAATTATCACCTTTGTGCTGAGAGTTTTTGGTGTGGATATGAAAATAAACAGAAAAATTACTCATCTTTGACTGACTTTTGAGGATTAGAATGAAAGTTTGTTTGTTTTTGGTGTTTTAATTTTAGTCTCAGTTTAGTCTCTCTGTCCCAAGCTGTTATTTTAGGTTTTATTAGTTTTAGTCACGTTCAAACTCTTTTTATTCCAGTCAAGTTTCAGTCGACTGAAAGTATTTTAGTCTCATTTCAGTCAGAATTATCCGTGACTATTTTCGTCTAGTTTTAGTCAATGAAAATTGCATTTTAGTCTCTTTTTAGTAATTCTATTTAACCCAGTTGACATTTGACAATACTTATTATCATATTATTGTTACTTTATAGACTCAGAACAGATCCAGACATGTATATATATTAATATATACATATATATATGTCTATTTCAGCTGCTAAATAAGCCGCGAGCGACTGCACAGGGAGTCACAGGAAACAGAAATACTGCAAAATAACAACAATAACTCTAGACTAAAGACTAAATCAATGGAAATAAAGACATTTTAGCACATTTTTTATATTGTAAACCATGTTTAGTCTCGTTTTTTATTCATTAACAATATAATATTTATATATTTAATTATTGTTATCGTCTCCATCACATGATAAAGGTTCGTTGGCGATATTTAGTCAGAATTTTCCTTGACAAAAGCAACACTAAATGAAACATTCGTACAAACAAACAGTTTCTCACTGATAAATCGACTTTATCCAGTAAAGAAAAACCTGAATATTAATTAACCTCTTGGCTGGAGACTGGATCTCTTTATAAGACTTTAAAACCAACACTTTGGGGCTTTCTTAAAACTTTTTATTTCTTTCCTGGTGTTTACTGACTGCTGGATGATCAAATTTTAATCATCCCTTATATTTAGGGATGTTTTTCTGTCCTGATGCAAACAGATTCCTCCTAAATTTCAGCTTCAGAGGCGTCGGGTGATACAGATACTGAGTGAGGTTTCGCTTCATTTTCCAGACAAAACATTTGCTTCACTTCTGATTTAGCGTTTCGTCGGGGTGTGGTTGTGTGACAGATGCTTCAGTCATCAGGATATTACTAATTCCCTGCTTCAGGGTTCAAATGGAGGTAATTCAGCCTCTGCCTCGCCTCACCTGGTGATGTGGAGACCAAGTTTATTCATTTAGTCCTCAGTGCAGCTCTAACAGACTACATTTGGAGATATTTACTCCAACTAAAAGCTCAGTCTTCCTACTAAATCACTATATGAGTCTAATTAGGTCCTGATCAACAGTTCTGCAGCTTTCTGAAGCTCTTTCACAGTTTTTCTTTGGACATTTTCTGCTTTTTCACTCATCTTCAGTCCTTGTTCCTGAACATTTTCAGTGTTTTTTCTTTGTTCAGCCACTGAACTCTGACCTTTGACCCATTCAGGCAGAAAAAAGGCTCCTAACTCAAGGGATGAACCAGTGTTGTGTCGACACAGAACAGACAACTTAGCAAAGAAGCCATTTTAAACTGGATCTTTAGGCACTTTGTCACAAAGACACATCATTTGTTCCCATTTCTTTAGCTGCATCTATGAAAAACAGCAAAGAAAACACAGTTTGACAGACAGAAAATAGGATTTCTGCAGCAACAAGGTGATTCCCAAAGAGCTATTAGCTGAAAACTTGCCATATCTCAGCATGGTGTGCAGTGTGTCCTTAAAACATTTGAGGAAACTGGACAAGTGGAGGACAAAAGAAGAAGTGTCAGGCCTAAAAAACTATCTCCAGCAGATGAACAGGATCTGAAAGTGATGTCCTTAAGAAAGAGGAAAAAATCCAGCTGTGACCTGACAGGACCTGAGAGATGCATCTGGACCTTCAGCTGATCCATCTACTGTTGGCCCAAGCCTCATCAGAAATGGTCTCCATGGAAGGGTGGCTGTCAAGAAGCCGTTCTTAAGGAAGGGAAACAGGGAGAAAAGGCTGAGCTGTGCCAAATGACACAAGAAGTGGACTGAAAATCAGTGGCAACAGGTCTTATGGAGGGATGAATCCTCCCCAGAGCCCGGACCTCAACATTATTGAAGCAGTGTGGGATCATCTGACAGAGAACGGAACAAAAGGCAGCCCACATCCAAAGAAGAGCTTTGGGATGTCCTTCAAGAAGCCTGGAGAACTATTCCTGAAGACTCCTTAAAGAAATGACAGAAAGCTTGATTCCCAGGTGTTCTGTCTCATTTACTGTATCTATATCCATGTTTAACCATGAGAAATGAACACTGTAGCTTTAACTTTCAGACGCCGTCTGTCACTTATTCAGTGGAGAAACTAGAAAAACATTCAGGACAGTCTGTAAGAGCTGAATGTGGAATAAGGTCGTAGCGACAGCTGTTCGCAGATTTGTTTTACGAGCTTTGTATTCCGCCAGCTTCTTGGGCTGCTTTGACATTTATTTAGTTACGTTTTCATGCTGGTAAATTGGTTTTGGATGAGCCCACAGACGTTAAAGTAGCTTTAGTTTACAGTCACTCATAAAAACAGGAGTACAAAGGCGTGATAAATACGTTCTTCTCTGCAGAATATGACGTCCTTTCTGCTGCTTGCATCCCTCTGACCCGTTCACTGGGCACCATGAACTACATCTTTTCAGCATTATTTTAATTGATTTTATTACTTTAATCTAAATGAAAGCTCGGTCACACTTAGAAGCAATCTGCAACACTTTCTGACATCCTGAAAGCGCTCCGACCCACAGTCTGTGGGTTGAAGTGGGAACCAATTTAATGCATTTGATCTGACTGGACTGCATTGAAATTAATTGGTTTGTAATTGAACCGTATCTTTGAGGTTCCTTGAGATGATCTTTGCTGTGATGTAGCTCTTTATGAAGAAAACTGAGCTTCTTTGCTGCTGCTCTGTTGAACTGATGCTCCTCAGGACCTCTGGATCTCATGAACTATGACCTTTGGCTTGCTGGTCACCCGACTGTCCGGGGAACTTTGTTCAGAATCCATTCTTTGTCCTGTTATATGCTATAATCTAAATGTTAGACCCGTAAGCGCCCCTCCCATGCATGTTCATGCATTATTTTGTGTGCGTGCACATTAAGAAGGGAAGGGCAGATGGGTTTGGACAGTAAAAAATGACTAAATAAACATGCGATGGATGGCTTTTTAAATAAACCTGCCAGTATTAACTCTGTTTTACACAAATACTCCTGATGTCTGTCACTGAATGATCATTATTATCAGAATTAACTGTCGGATAATTAATCAAAAGCAAACATCATGGTGTTAAAGCAGAGCTGGAGAAGCTTATTATCAACAAATAACCCAAAAACCTGACAAAATGTGGAATAAATTCAAGTGTCTGAGGAAGCCAACTTCTGCCAGATCCTACTTTCAGAAGCTGAATTCAGCTGTTTGTCTTGGAAAGTGTAAGTTTACAGCATTTCCTCCTTGTGACCACTTTGAAGCTGTGGTTTTCTCTTAAAATGTGGAAATATTCCACAGAAACGTCCTGACATCCAGCTGGGGACCAACAACCTGCAGAACAACACCTTCATCTGCCTCTTTGGGGATAAAATCACCTCTTTTTCACTCATTCTGTGAAAACATCTGTAAATTCTGATTTTAAATGAAGTGTGAGCCTTTAATTTCCACCGTGCACGCTTCTGTGCGCGGGACATAACATCCCGATGACGCCGAACTCACCCCAACGTGCTGATGAAGCCATTCACGGATCCCTCTGCGAACAGGGACACGATATCCCCGATGTGGAGGAAACTGGAGGCAGAGTCGGACATCCTGCAGCCGCTTCACGGACTCCTCCAGCGGCCGGAGAGACGCGCTCTGTGGCGCAACTTGAGAGGCAGAAAGTAGTTTTCTGCAGCAGCTGGAGCTCAGAGGGGAGGGAAGCTGTTCGCGTTCAGTGCGCCGCACTCACTGCCGGGTTCTGCATGGCAGCGAGCCGCCGACACCTCCTCAAAGTTCGGGCAAAGTCTCAGAAACCGTAGCTGCGGCCGTTCTGGAGGAAATGCCACAGCTCAGGTCCTCCGTGCGTGTTTGTCCTGCAGGTTTTCAGAGTGGTCCCGGAGGCGCAGACACCAACACGGCCGCGCTCTGAGCTCTTCCTCCGGCTGCGCTGCTCTGTCAAGACTCCGCTGTAAGGAACCAGGAAGTGAGCCGAGGCGTTGATAAGGCTTCAAGAAAGAAAACATGCACGCACGCACGCAGCGCGTGCGAGCTGCTGCCATGCTCGGCTGGCGCGTGCACACACCCCTGGCCCTCATGCAGCGCTTCGGTGGCGTGTTTCCACGTGCAGCTGCACACCGACGTCATGTTTACTTTTCAGAGGGTTTTGTTCTGAGTGAGAAACTCTGAGTGGTTTTTACCTTTAATGTGGCTGAAAAACCAGAGAAAGACTGGAAGGGATCTGCTTATTTCTGCCTCTACAGAGCAGAATATCATTAAAGCATTAAAGGAATGCAAGAGCCGGAGCCCCGTGACCTCTGACCCCTGCATCAAGAACCGTCATTCATCAGCAGCTGATAGAAGCACATGGACAAGGGATTACTGTGGAAACCTTTGTCCAGCACCACAATACAGAGTTCCATTCACAAGCTTTACTGTGCAGGAAAGAAGCCTGATGTTAACCTCGTCCAGAGGCGGCGTCCAGAGGCGGCGTCCGGAGGCGGCGTCCGGAGGCGGCGTCCGGAGGCGGCGTCCGGAGGCGGCGTCCGGAGGCGGCGTCCGGAGGCGGCGTCCGGAGGCGGCGTCCAGAGGCGGCGTCCACCTCGTCCACGCCGTGCGCTCCGGAGCAGGAAGAGTGAGAAAACATCCCGGTGGAATGTTATTACCTGGTATAAACAACATTTAAAAGTTAATTAAGTTGGAAAAACGGTCCCAAAAACTAGTGGTTTTACTAAAAGTTAATCACCCAAAAACTGTGAGAGTCCCTCTGAAGGTGTTTCCATCGGATAAGAGTTCCCTGCCATGTTTCTTCAGTTTTTACCAGCCTAAACGCATCACTCTGGATCTCTTTGACTTTGTTTCTACTGAACCAAATTTGAACTCCTCGTAACTTCTTTCAAACAAGAACAGGTGCTTTTGTCATTTGCGGAAGTTTGGGGCTTTTTGTTGTAAACCACAATTTTCTGTCAGAACACAGAAAGCCACAGAAGCTGGTTTTTAGCATACTGATGTGCAGACTGAGTGAGTTTGTGTGAAGTCATGCTGACTGGACTTCCTGTTTTAGCGGTAAATCAGCAGGCAGCAGGCTGGGTTGCAACACCGTCACCAGTGGACTCTTCTTTGTGTCTTAACTGGCTTTGTCTTTAATTTTCAGAGACAAAAGCTGAACTGAAACAAGCTGCTGAACCTTAATGTTCTTGTTCATTTACACGGATTGTGGCTGGAGCTGATTACAGACTGATTCCAGACACAAAACCCTCATCACTGCACAGATGTTGTCTTAAAAGGTGACATATTGTGTAAAACTCCTTCTTCCTGCTCCTGGGAGCAGATATCAGGGCGTCTGAAGTGTAAAACTCCCCAAAAACACAACCCTGGGACTTATTTAGTTCTTCTTTGTTTGAAAGTTCCTCCTTTAACGAGCCGTTCTGATTTTAATTATTAAACTACGTCACTCCTTAAGTTGGCCCCGCCTCCTCTGCTAAGCCCCGCCCACTCACATCCACCCTTCTGGACGGATGAAGCCAGCTTCTGGTGGAAATGTTCTGCTGTCAGCTGCACTGAGGAGCATGCATCTTCCATCCAGCAGCAGCCTCAGAGGATATAAGAGCCCAGTGGATAAACTGTATCTGAGGCTAATGTTCCAGCAGAGTTAGCTAAAGACTGTGAATGTGCAGCAGCCACTTTTCATCCCACTGTTTTAACAACTTGGTCCAGTTCAACGCTGGACTGAAGGAACTGAGCCACAAAGAGGATCAGTTCCAACTCTCAGAGCCTGAACTTCAGAGCAGGGAAATGGAAGCATCTGAGAAATAACTCCTCATGGTTTATTTACTGATTTATTTCTTCCTTTAGCAGCAGCTAACGCTAACAGCTTAGCTAATGAAATAACTCCTCATGGTTTATTTACTGATTTATTTCTTCCTTTAGCAGCAGCTAACGCTAACAGCTTAGCTAATGAAATAACTCCTCATGGTTTATTTCCTGATTTATTTCTTCCTTTAGCAGCAGCTAACGCTAACAGCTTAGCTAACAGCTTAGCTAATGAAATAACTCCTCATGGTTTATTTACTGATTTATTTCTTCCTTTAGCAGCAGCTAACGCTAACAGCTCAGCTAATGAAATAACTCCTCATGGTTTATTTACTGATTTATTTCTTCCTTTAGCAGCAGCTAAAGCTAACAGCTTAGCTAATGAAATAACTCCTCATGGTTTATTTACTGATTTATTTCTTCCTTTAGCAGCAGCTAACGCTAACAGCTTAGCTAATGAAATAACTCCTCATGGTTTATTTACTGATTTATTTCTTCCTTTAGCAGCAGCTAACGCTAACAGCTTAGCTAATGAAGATGACGAACACCAACTTCTAAGGAGTTACTGCTGTTCCTTTCTGAAAGATGAACATTATTGTTCCCACATTACTTTGTTAGCTGAAGCTAATGCTAACAGCTTAGCTAATGAAGATGACGAACACCAACTTCTAAGGAGTTCCTGCTGTTCCTTTCTGAAAGATGAACATTATTGTTCCCACATTACTTTGTTAGCTGAAGCTAACGCTAACAGCTTAGCTAATGAAGGTGACGTACACCAACTTCTAAGGAGTTACTGCTGCTCCTTTCTGAAAGATGAACATTATTGTTCCCACATTACTTTGTTAGCTGAAGCTAACGCTAACAGCTTAGCTAATGAAGATGACGTACACCAACTTCTAAGGAGTTACTGCTGCTCCTTTCTGAAAGATGAACATTATTGTTCCCACATTACTTTGTTAGCTGAAGCTTTCTAGCTGAACGGTTCCGTTCTGTAACTCAGACAACCTGCAGCTGTGTTTAAGGTGTGTTTCCAACACAACACCGGTCCTCTCCTCACTCTCGCTGTGCTAACGTTACATTATCGGCATGTTTCTGATAAAGATGGAGGTCTCCAGGTACAACTGTTTAATGAGGTTAATATATCCAAAATGTTTAAACGCAGTAATTAACGGTTCACATGCATTACTACGAGTTACGCTGTGCACATCTCCGGCTTGGTCCATCACTGTTGATGAGAAAGCATCGTTTGGTAGCATCTGCTGCTAACTTACAGCTAACTGCTAGCTTACAGCTAACTGCTAGCTTACAGCTAACTGCTAGCTTACAGCTATCTGCTAACTTACAGCTAACTGCTAACTGCTAGCTTACAGCTAACTGCTAACTCACAGCTAACTGCTAAACTGTTTCCCTCTGGGATCAATAAAGTTACTATTGGCCAATATGTCACCTATAAATCAGAGGCAGAAATGTCTCAAACACACAGCTGTAACTCCACTGATGTTCATTAAGTTAAAGGAGACTTTTTCAGACCTTAAAGTAACTAAATTTTATTCTAGCTTGAACTCTACAGCTGAAGGATTCATGAGGTCTTTCTCTGTGTACCGCAGAGGAAGCTTTGCTCCATTTGCCCGCCGGAAGTTTTACGCCTCATACGAAACAAACGCACTGTTGGGCTGACCTTACTATCACCGTGGAGACAAGCAAATTCTCAATGCCTGCTTTCACCACAGAGACCACACACAGAAACCCTCAGACACACACAAGTTTTAAACCTGCTAATGGACAGAACAGGTGGCAGGAGTGGACTGCAGATTGTTTCTGCTTTTTAAAGGACAATAAGCTTCTATTTTAACACCAAACTACAGCTCAGAGGGACATCTTCAGTAGATATCTACCAGTTATAAAACATAACAGGGAGCACTATAGGCACTATAGGATGTTTGCAGTTATATTAAGGCTCATATAATGTTATGAAAACTTGTATCTGATACAGTTTGGAGAATCATTTTGATTGATTTTCCATGAATTTACAGATCAACATCCCACCCAATCATAAATAAGTGTTATTTATAATATACTGTGCTAAAAAGAGTTCCTTTTTAACGGTTAACATGTAAACAATGTGAAAAGGACAGAATTTGAATAAACTCTGAGCTCTAAAATCACTCACAGATACTTGTGGGTCAAATCATTCCTGCATATAAACACTCAGCTTGACTCGAATAGTCCGAGGTTCTGTCTCATCATCAAGGGATGGCTCCCAGACAAACCAAAAACCTGGGAGGAAGGGGGCTCGGAACAAGGAAATCAAACAATACAACTGAAAGTCCAAGAACCAGAATACAGTCTGATGGTAGATGCCCAGCAACGAGGAACCTGGAGCTGGAGATGGTCTGGCTGGTGGCCAGACGTGCAGGAACAGGTAGAGGGGAGCCTGGTCGGGCCCCCAATGGAGCAGGAACAGGTAGAGGTGAGTCTGGCCGGGCCCCCTCTGGAGCAGGAACAGGTGGAGGCGAGCCTGGCCGGGCCCCCTCTGGAGCAGGAACAGGTAAAGGCGAGCCTGGCCGGGCCCCCTCTGGAGCAGGAACAGGTAGAGGCGAGCCTGGCCGGGCCCCCAATGGAGCAGGAACAGGTAAAGGCGAGCCTGGCCGGGCCCCCTCTGGAGCAGGAACAGGTAAAGGAAAGCCTGGTCGGGCCCCCAATGGAGCAGGAACAGGTAAAGGAAAGCCTGGTCGGGCCCCCAATGGAGCAGGAACAGGTAGAGGCGAGCCTGGCCGGGCCCCCTCTGGAGCAGGAACAGGTAGAGGCGAGCCTGGCCGGGCCCCCTCTGGAGCAGGAACAGGTGGAGGAGAGCCTGGCCGGGCCCCCTTTGGAGCAGGAACAGGTAGAGGTGAGCCTGGCTGGGCCCCCTCTGGAGCAGGAACAGGTAGAGGCGAGCCGGGCCCCCTCTGGAGCAGGAACAGGTAGAGGAGAGCCTGGCCTCCTCTGGAGCAGGAACAGGTAGAGGCTCTCACCGCTCTCACCTGCTCCCAGAGCTCCGCCAATCCAGGCAGACGAAGGGCTGACCTCTCCATCATGTCCATCAATCTCTCCGTCAATCTCTCCCAGGGACTGGACCCCCCCACCAAGCAGCCATATAAACTCAGGAGGGCGTCGCTGAGGGCCTGGAGGTCACCTGGGTCCCCGGTTTGAGCAGAGTCTCGGACCAGGTACGGAGATTTGAAAACCGGGCCTGGCCTAGGCGCGATGCTGGAGACTGTGTCACAGGATGCCGGTTTAATGACCCGAGGAAACAGCTAGACTAAACTAAACTAGGCACCGGAGGTCGCGATGCTGGAGACTTAAGGAGGGACGTAGTTATAGTACTGTACTTGTATAGCTTTTCTAGTCTATCTGACCACTCAAAGCACTTCTACCTACATGCCACATTCACCCATGCATCAAGTCTTAAGTCTATATATCTAACTATGCTTTCTCTGTAGCCCGGGGCAGCCGGAGTCGAACTGGAAACCAGCGATGGGCGACTGCTCCTCCTCCTGAGCTACAGTTTATAAATGAAAATAAACGTTAAATGAGGAATTTTCAACGTTGGCACATCAGAACAAAAATCTGAACATGGGATAAAACTGTTTTAAAGTCTTCAAACAGAAACTTATGGCTATATTTTTAATGTCTGGAACAGGTTGGAGGGAAATCTGCTCCTCTTCATTCATGTTTTCAGCTCTCAGAGTTCAACACAGAACAGAGAAGCCTGGACTAAACTGTCCAATCAGGTCTATTCTGCTGCCTTTCTGAGAATTTAATACACAGATTTCACTTCTTTTAAGATCCACTGCTCTTGTCTGTAAATATCAGGATATGAGTCTACAGAGAGCTGTTTTGACTGAGCGTCACATGGTTTTAATGTTCGTGACGTAAGCCGGTTGTGCTTGGAGGATTGACGGATTTAGAAAACGGCAGCTGTCTAAATAGGGAAGATCTAAGATTTTTTAAAGAGAGACTTTCCATCTGATCCTGTAAACAGGCCAGCTTCTCCTCTGGAGGTTACAGACCCGAAACCAGGCCAGTTTACTGGAAAGCAGAGAGGGCGGAGGAGACAGGCAGCAGGATTACCAGATGATGGAGAGGTGCAAGTTTAAAGAAACAGTGGTTTGTTCTCGCGGGTACTTTTCCAATTGGGTTTCGCTCCATAAAATTCATGTTTGGGAACAGTTTCAGGAATGCAAAAGCAAATAAATGTTGTTTCTTTTAGCTTTTGCCTCTACCTGTGTCGTGGTTCAGTGTCTCTGAACCACAGAAGGTTTTAGGATCTGCAGTTTTCCAACTACTCTGTGTCTCTCTCTTCTTCTTCTTCTTCTTCTTCTTCGTGTTTCCGTGGAGCTTCGTATCCGTGGCGGTCGGCGGTTTCCTGACCGCTGAATCTACTCCATCAGCCTCTCCGGTTCGAATACTCTGAACTGCTCTCAGCTCCTGGCCAGTTTCTCAGTTTAACTTTGCGGTTTTGTACAAGTTTACATGCGCCTCGAGCTAAGTTAAGACTTCATGAAAACCTTTTGGGATTTGTTTCTGTTTCAGGGCTAAATAAAGTTTACTTTGACAATGCAGAATACTTACCTGCTCTTTCTGTTTGGCAGAGGTCTTCTGCTGTTGATTACAGTGATTATCTGTGGAGAAAATCCCCCGAAACACCCAGATCCCAGATTGTTTCTCACCATTTGGTGTAAGGTGGTCGTAAAACTCAATCCAGGTGGTTTTAAGGCGGTCTTTCTCACATCTTGGGGTTATGACAAACTCAAACATGTTTAATATCGGTAAGTCTTTAGTTCAGTCCAGACAGAAACGTTAGATAATCAACCTTTATTTCAACCTTTCTTTCTTCATAGAAACAGAATAAAAACAATGAAATACACACAAAAAAAGACAGAAACTTCATCCTTAGAAGCCGGATTTCAGCTCCCAAAACTGCGTCTGCATGTGGACGCTATAAAAACCTGCAGTTATCAACATACCCGTGTTGTGTTCAAGGCCTCTGGTAAAGCAGTGATCTGTCAGCTTCCGGGCGACAGAGATTGTGGATGAAGTCGGAGTCAGTGGATGTGGATGAATGAATTTGGGCTAAATCCCACTCATCCAGGCCACATCATATGTTTTTGATATCGTAGCTTCTTTGGTCCAAAGCAAACATGACTGTCAGCTTCTGGGAGATTTAGATCGGATTTAAGAGAAAGAAGGAATTTCAGGCTCTGAAGCTTCACACCAACATTTTCCACTGACTTTCCCTCCCATATAAGGTGTGTGTGTGCGTCCACTGACCCGTGCTGCCCTCCATGTCTTTCCTCAGGAGGAAATGATGGCCTTTAATAGAGCTGCAGGAGCAGAGTGGATGAGGCGCGACCTCGACTCACCGGACACGGCAGGACCACGTCCGCCCCCTGGACTCACCTGACACGGCAGGACCTCGTCCGCCCCCTGGACTCACCTGACACGGCGCGACCACGTCCGCCCCCTGGACTCACCTGACACGGCAGGACCTCGTCCGCCCCCTGGACTCACCTGACACGGCGCAACCTCGTCAGCCCCCTCGACTCACCTGACAAGGCACGACCTGGTCCATCCCCTCGACTCACCGGACA
This sequence comes from Leuresthes tenuis, assembly GCA_036924055.1. Lineage (NCBI taxonomy): Eukaryota > Metazoa > Chordata > Actinopteri > Atheriniformes > Atherinopsidae > Leuresthes > Leuresthes tenuis. The sequence goes on along the minus strand of JAVGWW010000004.1, from coordinate 1,569,582 downwards.
CAGCAGGACCACGTCCGCCCCCTGGACTCACCTGACACGGCAGGACCTCGTCCGCCCCTGGACTCACCGGACACGGCAGGACCTCGACTCACCTGACAAGGCACGACCTGGTCCTCCCCCCCGACTCACCTGACACGGCAGGACCACGTCCGCCCCCTGGACTCACCTGACACGGCAGGACCTCGTCAGCCCCTGGACTCACCGGACACGGCAGGACCACGTCCGCCCCCTGGACTCACCTGACACGGCAGGACCTCGTCCGCCCCCTGGACTCACCTGACACGGCAGGACCACGTCCGCCCCCTGGACTCACCTGACACGGCGCGACCTCGTCAGCCCCTGGACTCACCGGACACGGCAGGACCACGTCCGCCCCCTGGACTCACCTGACACGGCGCGACCTCGTCAGCCCCTGGACTCACCTGACACGGCAGGACCTCGTCAGCCCCTGGACTCACCTGACACGGCAGGACCTCGTCCGCCCCCTGGACTCACCTGACACGGCGTGACCTCGTCCGCCCCCTGGACTCACCTGACACGGCAGGACCACGTCCGCCCCCTGGACTCACCTGACACGGCAGGACCTCGTCCGCCCCCTGGACTCACCTGACACGGCAGGACCTCGTCCGCCCCCTGGACTCACCTGACACGGCGTGACCTCGTCCGCCCCCTGGACTCACCTGACACGGCAGGACCACGTCCACCCCCTGGACTCACCTGACACGGCAGGACCACGTCCACCCCCTGGACTCACCTGACACGGCAGGACCACGTCCGCCCCCTGGACTCACCTGACACGGCGCGACCTCGTCCATCCCCTCGACTCACCTGACACTGCAGGACCTCATCCTCCCCCTCGACTCACCGGACTGGACACTGAGGCCGTTACCCTGAAGGCGAAAACACCTGCAACCTGTTTGTTCTTGGGTGGATTTGCCCGAAGCTCTTAGAGACTGAAGCAGGAATTTAACTGGTTTGGTTAGCTTAACTCCCATCAGAGCAGCATTGGGAAAGTGATCCCACATCACTCCAATAACTTCCTTTTTGAGCAGTGAGAGACGATGTGAATCTGTTTCTATAATTTTAGAGGATCATTCTTTCTTGGAAACCTTTTCATACCAGGTCTGTTAAAGGTTCATTGTTGGGTTCAAGACCTTTTGTGTTGAATATTGTTTGAAGTCTGGATGTCGAAGAGCTTTTCTTGACGACTTTTAAGTTGCTGAAAATGCTTTTTTGACATTTGCATCAAAGAACAAAAACAGCTGCCAGTTCCTTTAACCCCTTAAGGTAGCCACACTGAAAAAAAAACAGGCTGAAAGTTCCACATTAACACAAGATAACAGACATGTTTTATCTGAACTATCCCTGAATTAAGGTGTCTTCATGTTCAAAATGTTGCAGTAAACTGATGAATGAAATAAAACACAGTATCAGCGATGCTGTTAGCTCATGTAGCTAACAGGAAGTGTTTGGCCGTTAGCTCATGTAGCTAATAGGAAGTGTTTGGCCGTTAGCTCATGCAGCTAAGAGGAAGTGTTTGGCCGTTAGCTCATGCAGCTAACAGGAAGTGTTTGGCCGTTAGCTCATGCAGCTAACAGGAAGTGTGTGGCCGTTAGCCCCATGCAGCTAACAGGAAGTGTTTGGCCGTTAGCTCATGCAGCTAACAGGAAGTGTACGGCCGTTAGCCCCATGCAGCTAACAGGAAGTGTTTGGCCGTTAGCTCATGCAGCTAACAGGAAGTGTGTGGCCGTTAGCCCCATGCAGCTAACAGGAAGTGTTTGGCCGTTAGCTCATGCAGCTAACAGGAAGTGTTCGGCCGTTAGCTCATGCAGCTAACAGGAAGTGTTCGGCCATTAGCTCATCCAGCTAACAGGAAGTGTTTGGCCGTTAGCTCATGTAACTAACAGGAAGTGTTTGGTCGTTAGCTCATGCAGCTAACAGGAAGTGTTTGGCCGTTAGCTCATGTAGCTAACAGGAGTCTGGGGGGGTCTGAATGTCCTTCCTGGGTGTTCGATCCCTGCTCTGCTGCTTTCTGGCTCAACTCACAGCTGCTTATTGTCCAGAAGGAGTTTTATTAATTAGGAGAAATATCGACCTCTGTTGACAGGAGAGTGAACTGCAGGAATGAATATCAGCATTGATCACAAGTAGAATATAAAATATTTCTAATTTCATTCCTTTTCCACAATAAACCTTTTTAAATGAAGTATCAAAAACCTCAAAAATACCTTTTTTTTAACCAGCAATAAAGCCTCTTATGAGCAAACAGAAAGATAATAATCTTATCCCTTCTGGAGTTCTGGTATTTCTGGTTTTGTTGTTTGTTTCAGCGGGTGGTTTTAACGGCTTTAAGCCAAATGTTATTTAGGTCCACATGATACAACTGAGACACATCTGACCCACTGGGACCAGGACACGGCAGCTCTGGGGGAGTCTTGAGTCCAGAACCGGGATGTTGTAACTGGATCCTTTGGCTTCTGAGGTTTGCAGCTTTTTAAGTTGACAGTTCAGATAATTTGCTAAAAATCTACAAAAGAATTGTTATTTTCCTACATATGAAAATAAAAGAGATTCCAGAGAGTCCAACCTGGAAAAGTCACGGTTGTGATATCTGTGTTTTGGCTGTTTTTACTTAGTTTCACCACTAGATGTCACTGTTTTACACAAGGATTCAACTTGACTGCTAACATTCAATAAATAAACAGATAAATAAAAGACCCTGCAGTGTAAATCCTTAACATATAGTAAATGGCTGCTTTTAATAAAATATGTCATTCGGTTTAAGAATAAAATGGTAATTTATTCAAAGAAATTGAACTATTAGAAAATAACTCTTTAGAAACCGAATTAATCTCTAACACTGATGTTCACTTGGAAATGGTAATTAATTTGATTTAAGTGGATAGTAATTGAGTTAAATTGGACTGTGAAGGGATTTAGAGCTAAATAAATAAAACTGAGCCAGTTAAAAACTCTTGGATCAGGTGGATCAAACACGTGTTTGAGTCCCATTTGTTGCTTATAAACACACATTTCTGACAGAATTAAACTTTGAAGTCGATATTTAGGCCACAGATTTGATGGTTTGGAATCAGATTTGGATCAGAAAAGCAGTTTGATTTGACTGCAGTTGTTTCTGAGTGAACTCAGATGATTTCAGTTCAAACCACCAGGGGGCAGCAGAACTGAGTGTGTTTGTGTGAGAAAGTGAGAGCCAAAAAGAGCAAAAGAAAGTATGCATGCATGATTGTGCAGACAAATGTGTGTATTTGTCCGTGTGCCAGCCTTGTTTGTATGCCTGTGTGTGTCCCGACAAAGGCTCCATCCAGCCGTGCAGCAGAGGGCCGCTTGTTCCCAGAGACCCTCAGAGCTCCAGGACGCCCAGTCTCTCTGCTGCCTGCAGCCCAGACACAGCAGCCCCGGCACGGACTCGGACCCTGCTCCCGCCCACACCCTCCTGGAGCTCTGTTTGGATTACTAATGGATGGGAAAAACAGAGTTTTAAAGTGAGAAAGCTGTTGGGAGTTTCAGGAGAAGGCAGTGGAAACCTTTATCTTGTCAGGATCTCAAGGTGGATGTCGTCACAAACAGCACAGGTTTCTTTTTCTTGTAAGAATCTGAAATCACAGGTTATCGATACCTGCTTTCTCTTGGGATTCTAATCAGTGTCTTTGAAGTAAACTGATCTAATTTTCGTGAACTTTCCAAACACCGAACTTACCGTTCTGTTCCTGAGAGCTCGAACTTTAATAGTTAGTGAAACTCTACAGAAATATCCAGTCTTGAACAGCTCTGGTTTGAGTTTAAAAGGAATCCTTCACATTAGGTTGTGCGTCATGGCCCCGTCGGTCGGTTTGTTGCTGTGTCTGTACCTGCCGCTGCTGCTTGTCGACGCTAAAAGTGTTGGGCAAGAAGAAAAGCAGCAGAGCTACATCGATAAACCCTCTTCTAGTGTCAAACTGGAGCCCCTTTGGACTGGCAAGCTGGTCAAAACTCTAGATGACATCTTCAGCCCCGAACAGAGCCTTCCCCTCCCTGAGATGGTGGACCTGGACCTGGAGCGCCACCGCCGCCAGTCCCGCGGCGCAGAAGAGGACGAGCAGCAGTCCACCTTTAGCCATTCCTTCGAGAACGAGTGGGTGACGATGCCTCAAGTCACCGAGTTCAGCAACACAACAGAAGTAGAAAAAGAGAATCACGGTCAAAAAGACGACATCAACCTCCACACGAACACCACCGAACACGGCGCTCCGGGACTCTTCAACCCCTTCTACCCGCTGGCGGACAGCTCGTACGCGGCCTACGCCATCCTGTTTCTGGCCGGACTGGTTCTGGCGGTGGGCGTGGTGGGAAACATGGCCGTCATGTGCGTGGTCTGGAACAACTACTACATGAGATCTGCCTGGAACTACCTGTTGGCCAGCATGGCATTCTGGGACTTCCTGGTCCTGGTGCTTTGCCTTCCTGTGGTGGTCATCAACCAGCTCTCGCACAGGAGGATCCTGGGTGACATCACCTGCCGCATGGTGCCTTATATGGAGGTGGGTGGGGTTTATGTTACCGTAAGAGCAAGTCAGAGAGACATAACTAAGTTTGGCTGGCTGACTGGCTTATGTTGCATCATCTAAAGTACAACAGGTTCTTCCTCTGAGAACCAAGAATGTGTTCATCTTCGTAGCTTCGAGTGGCTTCTTTGTGTGCTGCTAAAACTTTGTCTGGATGATGGTGCAGGAGTAGAACTGTTTGTACTCCTCCTACTGAAGAGGAGGTTGTTTTACAGAGAAATCTGTTAAAAATACTTCAAGCTGCTCGGAGGATTCTTTGAGAACCCTAAAATGTATAAATATTCTATCGGTTCCTTCCATTTTCAAATCAAAACAAACATGGCCGCCTTTCTGATACCTGGACATGAAGCTGTTTTGCTGCAATAACTGATTTTTCAGATCAGTTATAAGAGCTTAAATATTTCTTTAACTCACCTTTTGTATGTTTATCTGCAGGCACAAATATGACAAACGGAGCTCTTAAAGTGCCCAAAACACAGTGATTATAGTTTAAATATATGGAAGCCCATAGATGACAAAAAGATTATCTTAGTCATTGTCATGAAAATCTAGCCAAAACTATCCCAAAATATTGAGTAATGACTACAGTTCTTCAGGCTGCTCAGGGTCTTTATTGATAATTTTCATTGATATTATTAACTTTTGCATATTTCTATCATGTTTTATATCAAAGCCCTAAAATAAAATCTGGTGCCCATGAACTCGGCTCATGTGTGTTTGCATGTGAACCATTTATTCCCACAAATCCCCGTAATCTGTGATAAATGTTCAAAACTCTGCCTTCTTTCCCCTCCGAAATTTGCCTGAAGTATGTTCACATTTTTTGACTTTTGCAGTGGATTTCAACAGAAATGAGGATAAACAAAGTAGCTAGCTAGCTAACAGGCTAATGAATTACTGGCTCGACACTTAAAGTGATTAAATGTAAACACATTTCTCCTACACTGGAGCTAAAATGACAGAAAGTTATGTAACTTATTGGGTGTATGGAAAGTGTTTTTCTATGACTTTTAAAACCTTTTCACAACGCTGACTTCATACAATCTACTTCTTCTCTGCTTGTATTATCAGTGTCCTTCACCAGTTGCTGTAATTCCATAAAACTGGATGGAAAACATCTTCTTACATTGATAATTAGGGGTCAGTCTGGGTTGAGAGGGAATTATATGTAGAAATAAAGGGTTGAACTAACAGCAATAAGTTATAACTAAACATTTAAAACCATTTGTTTGGAGTTTCATTGTGAAAGATGTGCACGAACAGCGTGAACAAAAGCCGACCGGACTCATCTGAAGTGGTTTGGAATGAATCCAAAAGCCCCATTATAGCTACAAATCCATCCAAAAACATCATTATTATTTGATTGAATTCATTAGATAAAAGTAGTAAAAATGTAATTTTTTCTGTATCTGATATTTTTTAGTTTTCTACCCTTTTCTACTGTTTCTTTTGTGTTTTAACTGTTTATTTGTGGTAACAGTTGTTTTACATTTTTTTATTTAGTAATTCTAGTCATCATTATAATTGATAAACGATCATTTTAAGCTCCATGTCATGATTTTGGGAGATGCTCATTGTAATATTCCTACAGGATACATTTTTCATCAGTTTGGTGAAGATACGAAAAGAAGAAACAAAAGATAAACATTTAAAAGACAAGAAAGCACAAACAATGATGTAAAACATTGTGAAGTTCCCTCCGTTAGCTCTCCTATAGCTGCAAGTAGCCACATAACAGCAGCTATGAGCTAACAGCAGCTATGAGCTAACAGAGCTATGAGCTAACAGAGCTATAGCACACGTTCATTCATTCATTCTTCTTAAAGTATTGGTGAAATAAATACAGATAATGCCTTATTTAGAGGCTGCATCCTCTAAGCCCCGTTCACTCCGTTATATGGATCTCCAGTTATCTAAATATCTTCTGAAGGACGCCGACTTTCACCAAACTGTTCTCAGTGAGCAGATGAACGTATTTCATGCCAGAAATAAGGTTTAAAAATACCGGAGTTCCCCTTTAAATGAGACACGTTTACTATAAATCTACTGGAAGCTGAAAGTTTAGGTCACATTTAAACTGAGTCTGCAGGGGTTTAATGTCAGTTTGTGGAGATTTTTATCTGCACAGCAGGATGTTGCTTATGTTTGTAACCTGTTACCAAACCTGCGGAAACGTCCTGCTGCTGCTTTCAGAGTTTGTTGGGAGCACATTTGGGTTGAAATTACATTTGAACTCTGTCAGTTTTTCATTCAAACTGAACACAACTGATTTATTATCATCATCCACGCACTTCCCCTTGTTTTCAGCCATCGTGCTAAGCTAAGCTAAACACATCGTAGACTGATATCTATCGTGAAAATAATGAGCTTTGTTCCTGCTGTAAACTCTGTGGCCACTAGAGGGCGCATAAAGAGTTCAATGACTGATCATAAATTAAGTTTGCACAAGAAAAATGACAAAAGTTTACCTCCATAAAAACCAAGAGCTGAGATGTGATCTTTCCCTTCCATTTCTTTGGAAAATTCGTATTAATTTTCATGCAGATCTGGATTAATTTTGTGAAAAATTAAAAAAAAACAACAGGCCTTGATGGAAGATATTCTCTCAGAGAGCTAAAGTTAAAGCTGATGTAGTTTGGGACCCATAGCGCCATCATGGGGGAGAACAAGACAGATTCATCTGATACAGATGCTTCAAAGTGACCATCTGTTCACTTTGTCCCACTGTTAGCTTAAAGCTGTTAGCTTAGTTTAGCTTAGCGTTCAATAAGAGTTTCTACACATTGCTCTGCTCTGTTCTTTTATCCAAAAGTACTTGAATTACAGTCACATTTATTGAGTTGTTCATTTCATTCTGTACATTTATGTTTGGTAACATTAATCTTATTGATCTCTAAGGGTTTGTTCTGCAGTAAACATTAATCTTATGGAGCGTGTTGATATGAAATCTGAGTATCAGGGGAGCCCTGAGATTAGTTTTTAAACCACAAGGATCTATTTCCAAAAGCTCAAGAGAACTGTTTAGAACTTGATTATAAATCATTTATTGACAGTTAAATATGTGTATAATGAAACAGGCCACCCAAATAGATGATTTATAGTTACTTCTAATGATGATTTAAGTTTAAATTTATGGGAAAAATTGTTAGAGTCATTAGTGATCTGATGTTTTATGTTTATATTTTATTTTTAAAGATCACTTATGTTTTATTATTGACTGAATCAGTTTGCAGTAGCCTATAATGTATTATTTATTATTAAATTATGAAACCAGCTTTTGATTTGACCTGTTGTCAGTGATGAGAAACAGGCTTTAACTGTGCAAAGAGATAAAGATTTAGTTTAAAAATCTAGTTTTAACATCATGCAGGAACCAGGTTTGTAATGAAGTGGGAAACTAATGTGTTTTTAAAGGTTTTCTGAATATAAGAGTAGAAAATGTTAGTCATCAGTTGGACTCTTAATGCACCCAAAGACCATTTTTCAAAGAAAATCAATGCTATGAAACCCTGCCCAGTGATTGTAGTTATTCACAGATTTTTGGGTTTTTATGTAGTTGTGGACGTTAGAAGACGTTATAAAGGTGTGCAACACAGGAGGATGTACAGTATGGGAAAAGATTCATAGACCTGAGGTCTATTGAGGCATGTTATGATCATCAAGAAGTAACTCTTTCCAGGTACTTAAGGTGGATCTTACTGGAAAGAACCAAAGCATTTGAATCCAAAGATCCCTGCAAACACCCTGAAGGGAAGAAGAAAGACTCAGGCTAACAATGCATACCTGTATAGATGAGATCAGTCTCTTCCATGAGGTCAGAACCTGATCTTTGCTTCTTTGCATGATGGTAAATCAGAGCAGGATTCTCTCACTGAACCTCCTCAGCAGACGCCTTGTCTGATTTTAGCGCTGACATCATTCTCGCCCTGCAGGTCGTGTCTCTCGGCATCACCTCCTTCACTCTGTGTGCTCTGGGCATCGATCGCTTCCACGCCGCCACCTCCTCCTCCCAGCCAAAGGCTCGGCGGGTGGAGCGCTGCCGCTCGGTGCTGCTGAAGCTGCTGCTGGTGTGGCTCGCCGCTTTGCTGCTGTCCAGCCCGGAAATATTCCTGTGGCAGCTCAGCCAGGCGGTGTCTCCAGCCACCGACCGACTGGTCGACTCCTGCACCATCACCCTGACCTCCCCGCTGTCGCTCCACCTGCCCGACTCCCTCCACTCCCTGCTGCTCAGGTACCACCAGGTGAGAGGAAGCTGCACACACAACTCCACGCGCTCATCATGTTCCTGGGTCTGAGTAGCGCTAATTCTCTGCCTCTTCATATCTTCTCCAGGGTCGCATGTGGTGGTGTTTCGGCTGCTACTTCTGCCTCCCCGTCCTCTTCACCATCCTCTGCCAAATGGCCACCCGCAACGTCAACAGCGACTCCAACTCCGCCCAGAAGCAGCGTAGTCACGACGACCGTGACGCCAGCCAGAAGCGCCACCAGCACCAGGCAGTGGAGCGGCAGCTGAACTGCACGCTGTTGGCGTTAGCCGTGGTGTACGGCGTGTGCGCTCTGCCAGAGCACGTCTGCAACATCACGCTGGCCTACACGCACATCACCGTGTCTGAAGACACCGCCGCCATGCTGGCACTGTTGCATCACTTCCTGCTGTTCTTCAAGTCTTCGGTGACGCCGGTGCTGCTGCTGTGTCTGTGCAAGGTGAGTTCGATGGTTTACGGGTGACATCGAGTCACGGATCATCAGGTAATCCTGTTGGAGTCCTGTTACTTCTCTGGGCAGAGCGCCAGGAGCCAAGGCCATCAGGAGCTCACCGGAGGGTGAAATGAGTTTCCTTCAGAGGGGGGCTGGGCTCAGCCTTAGAGATAGGGGGAGGAGCTCCACCATCTGGAGGGAGGAGCTCCTCCATCAAGTGGGAGGAGCTCCACCATCCAGTGGGAGGAGCTCCACCATCCAATGGGAGGAGCTCCACCATCCAGTGGGAGGAGCTCCACCATCCAGTGGGAGGAGCTCCACCCTCCGGAGGGAGGAGCTCCATCATCCAGTGGGAGGAGCTCCACCATCCAGTGGGAGGAGCTCCACCCTCCGGAGGGAGGAGCTCCATCATCCAGTGGGAGGAGCTCCACCATCCAGTGGGAGGAGCTCCACCATCCGGAGGGAGGAGCTCCATCATCCAGTGGGAGGAGTTCCACCTTCCGGGGGGAGGAGCTCCACCATCTGGGGGGAGGAGCTCCACCATCCGGGGGGAGGAGCTCCACCATCCAGTGGGAGGAGCTCCACCATCCGGAGGGAGGAGCTCCACCATCCAATGGGAGGAGCTCCACCATCCAGTGGGAGGAGCTCCATCATCCGGGGGGAGGACCTCCACCATCCGGGGGGAGGAGCTCCACCATCCGGAGGGAGGAGCTCCACCATCCAGTGGGAGGAGCTCCACCATCCAGAGGGAGGAGCTCCACCATCCGGAGCTCGGAGTAGAGCCGCTGCTCCTCCACATAGAAAGGAGTCAGCTGAGGTGTTTCCTCTGGTTAGGATGAGGAGGCCCGGGTCAGAACCAGAACTCTCTGGAGGGAATACATCCCATCTGACCTGGGAACTCCTCGGGACCCTCCAGGAGGAGCTGGAGAGGGATGTCTGGGTTTAACTCCTGGACTGACTGACTCTATGACCCAACCTCGGATCAGGGGAAGATAATGGATGGATTTGTGCTTTATCTCTACATTTACACTCTTAGTAGATACTTTTATCCGAACAGATTTAAAAAAGGTGGGACATTAAGCATTAAATCTGTTTAAAGAGTAGAACCGGTGGATGATCAAACTCCAAGGAGAAGATGTGTTCTGATGACCCGTATAAATAACTGAATATCTGTGTTTCAGGCTCTCGGTCAGGCTTTCATGGACTGCTGCTGCTGCTGCTGTCAGGAGTGTCAGCCAACCGCGGCCCAGGGCTCTCCAGGCTCCGCCCAGGTCAAACTGAAGGCCGCCAATGAGACGTCCATCTTCTTTGACAAGGCTAAAGACACGTCGGCCATCTTGTCCATCTCCAGCTAGAGCCATGAGTTCATCTCCGGTCATCAGTCGATCCCTTCCTGGTCCTACAGTCATCTCTTAGTGTTCACTCGTTTTTCTTTCTCCTCCCCTCGTTGTTAGCTTCGTCTGTCCATCCTTTACCCTCTTTCCTAAACACCTGTGACCAACAATGATCTATCTTTCTGTCTACAACCACATTCTGTTTGTATTATGCTCCTCTGTGGACTCTACAGCTTCCTCTTCTCCCAGGAACTGATGTTTAATCCCCAGCGAGATTAGAAAAGTTGCTGTTCTTGCACAACCAGCTGTTGTGGCGGCAGGAGCCTGTTTCAGGACTCTGATTGGACTCTTCCCTTCGACTTCCTGCTGGAGTAGAGGGAAAATCCTGGCCACACCCTTTAGATTGCCGTGAAGTGTTCTTTTGAAAAGTAAATTAAGCTAAATTAGAGTAACAGTTTAAATGCACGATTAACTCGCTGTGATGTTGTGTTCGAATACAAATGAGGCTGGATGTGAGGTTTGCCCTTCAGTTTAAAACTCTGAGTGTTTAACCCATTAGGACCCGAGGTGCCTGGTACAAAAGCATTTTAAAACCTAAGTATTAGCCTCCTAAAACCTGTGAGAAACATTTTACACTTATTGTTTATTGCATTTATGTCTTTGAACACACTAGCTAAGCATCTTGATAAGGTTAGACAGAGAAAAGCATCTGATCTTTTAGGGTTAAAATATCGCTCAACAACCACTCTAAAACTATTCTCTGGAATCATTTGAAACTTTGGAAAATGGTGAAGTTAACCAACTGATTAGTTCAAAGCAGATCTCAGTGTGTTAGCTCACTTCTGTAGGACCTCCTGTCCTTGAGTTTTGACCCGGCTGCCCCACCTGAGATTGTCTCTGCCTTCTGGCATTGTTCGCAGCAGCAGTACAACAGCTTGAGAAGACATGAATGTGTTGCAGAAGGTCTGTTTCTGTGGAGGACGGTGCTTAATGAAACTACTGAGCTGTCCTGAGATGACGAGAGGTCCCTGAAGACGAAGAAAGTGGTGAAACAACGAAGGCAGGATGTTGTAAAGAGAGTTGGAACGAGACTCTTGGTGAGGAGATCTTTTCTGTACAGGAAGTTAAACTGTGTAGTTTAAAGTGTTTTAATGTGTCTTTAACACTCAGACTGAAACGTTTAAATGTAGGTTATTTTAATCAGAAGCCAGTAACTAACTACATGTGTGTATGAGGGGAAGCGGGATAGTATTTTCTATGTCACATGGATGATTGTGCCTTTGTAATATAGGTGAAAACTCCTGATATTACAATGTGTGTCAGAGCCGACTGTGCCTTATTGTCTCCTCAGCCCTTCTGTAGAAGAACAAACTTTATTCAGGTCTTTGCACACCAAGTCCGTTACTTTAAATGACACCAGACTCAGATCCTTCACACAGGAAGCCTGCAGACTGAGTTTATGATGTAAAACATTGTGAAGTTCCCTCCGTTAGCTCTCCTTTAGCCGCAAGTAGCCACATAACAGCAGCTATGAGCTAACAGCAGCTCTGAGCTAACAGCAGCTATGAGCTAACAGAGCTATGAGCTAACAGAGCTATGAGCTAACAGCAGCTATGAGCTAACAGCAGCTATGAGCTAACAGCAGCTATGAGCTAACAGAGCTATGAGCTAACAGAGCTATAGCACACGTTCATTCATTCATTCTTCTTAAAGTATTGGTGAAATAAAGACAGATAATGCCTTATTTAGAGGCTGCATCCTCTAAGCCCCGTTCACTCCGTTATATGGATCTCCAGTTATCTAAATATCTTCCGAAGGACGCCGACTTTCACCAAACTGTTCTCAGTGAGTAGATGAACGTATTTCATGCCAGAAATAAGGTTTAAAAATACCGAGTTCCCCTTTAACTGAGACACGTTTACTATAAATCTACTGGAAGCTGAAAGTTTAGGTCACATTTAAACTGAGTCTGCAGGGGTTTAATGTCAGTTTATGAATCCATCTGTTGACGAAACGAAGAAAAATAAAAAAATAAAGTCTGACTCCTCAGACATAAAATATAAAGAAATAAGGGATGAATCAACAGTTTGCACACTTTAGACGTGTTTCTGTTTCGTTTGAATTCGTTTGAAAAGCCACAACAAAAACATCTCAACTGTGTCACCAGAGGGGGCGCTATAGGCCGCAATATCAGCGGCTGCAGGGCAGAAGAAGAAGTAGTTTTCCTGAAAGGAAACACAGTTGGAGGAGGAAAAAACAACAACTGTGGTGGACATCCAGAGCTTTGTCAGGAGTTACTAGTTTAAACTGTTGTTCATCAAACAGCCAAACAGGAAATACGACATGTTCTGAGTCTGAGAAACACCTGACTGACAGATCTCAGATCAGTCGAATGAGTGAAATCACAGAAAAATTAAGAAATAAAGATAGATCAGCTTCCTCAAACAAAACCAACATTGTCTAAAGTTTAGTGCATCCTCTGTGGTCTTTAAATCTCTTTGAGTTCCTGTTTCCTTACATTTTTAACGGACTCTGAGCGATCAAACAACCCTAAAAAAGCACTGGAACTGAAACCCTGAAATACAGACGGACGCTTCAGGAGTCAGTGAATAAATAGGATGTTACACAACGTGAGATCCTATTTATTCTGTAAAAAACAAAAAAACGGACTCGGTGTGCAAAGGTCTTTAGTCCGGCTCCAACGGGACCCTTAAAAAACACGTAAATTCGTACGAAGTTCGCCCACGAAATGCTAAATCTTGGCAACACGATCAAATAATTAAATCTTTATATTTCGCATCAAATGCATTAAACCTGCAGGATAAATCACTAAATTTAAACACTAAATTTGGGGACTTTGTTGCTTTTAAATCAATTCAGCAAAAAAGCTCAGTTTCGCCATAATTCTGAGCCCAAAAACGAGTGGTTTCTGTGTTGATTTCATTGTTCATTATCACTGTCATGTAACATCTAAAATATTAAAGCAACAGTAGAGAAGTTTTCAATCTTGTGCTTCTGACTTGTTTTGAAGTACACCGACCTTTACTGGCCAGGGGGCGCACATCACCTTTTAGCTTTACGGCACCATGGTAACAATACTCGCCATAATAAATCAAATAAAACAACAAAAGACGCTAAAAAAGAGACTTCATGGCAGATGCAGCAACCAGACCCAAGACGATGCCATGAGAGGAAGTGAGGAAGACACGGGACAAGACTAAAGAAAGAGCTCAGAAACCTTTTTGGTGAGTTCTGGAGGTGTCTTTTGTCAGCCACGTACAGTTTAATGTATCCAGCACCTGTAGGGGGCGCTACAGAGCAAAAAAAAAGCCAAATTCTGTCGTGATGCACGAAGTTAAGGCATGAATGTGTAAATGTGTAATGAGTTTAGGAACAAGGGCAACTTTCACCAACTCTACTTCAGGAGTTCCTGCATGTGCAAAACTGCACAAATTAGCCCTTATTTCTTCATATAGTTCCATAAAAACAGGAAGCAGCTGCAGAGATTCACTGAAACATGATCAAACATGAACATAAACCCAGAATCTGAGGCAGAAACAGAGTTTTTTATCAGTTCTCAGCAGCTTTAAAGTGAATCTCTGGTCTGAGCTCCTTTATTCTCCAACTCAGCCTGAACCCTCTGAGACAAGCTTTCTGTCATTTCTTTAAGGAGTCTTCAGGAATAGTTCTCCAGGCTTCTTGAAGGACATCCCAAAGCTCTTCTTTGGATGTGGGCTGCCTTTTGTTCCGTTCTCTGTCAGATGATCCCACACTGCTTCAATAATGTTGAGGTCCGGGCTCTGGGGAGGATTCATCCCTCCATAAGACCTGTTGCCACTGATTTTCAGTCCACTTCTTGTGTCATTTGGCACAGCTCAGCCTTTTCTCCCTGTTTCCCTTCCTTAAGAACGGCTTCTTGACAGCCACCCTTCCTGGGATGTTTCTGATAATATTTTCCTGTGAGTTGATCCAGTTTAAAGGTTCATCATCTGATTTTATCCTGTAGGAACTGAAGCCCACATGTGTTATATGAATGTGCAAAACTCCTGATCGGCCCTTATTTCTTCATATGGAAACAGGAAACAGCTGCAGTGAGTTTCTGAAACATTCCTATAGATCAGAAGTTCGAACAACCGACCGTTCGATTGATCCAGTTCATTTTTCTGTTGGTTTCGGGAATCCTTCCTGAGGTGAGGACGACTTTCCTTCAGCCGAGCTGCTGCTTCGCATATCAATGACCTCACTGCCGTCTGGTCACCATGGGATACCAATCCAAATTCTCCAACACACACACTTGTGTTAATTTAGAAACTCAAACTATTTTCTAATCGGTGTGAGTTTTCCCTGGTTACCACAGCAACCCATAAAGGGGATTTACACATTTAAAGGAAACTGTTTTCTGTTCTTCGCAGGGAGAAGAAGAAGAAACTGGTTCGTAGTTCAGTTCCTACAGGATAAAATCAGATGAACATGTGAAGAAAAACATTTATTAAACTGCTGTTGAACAGTTTTAACGTCTAAGATTGTTCACATTAGGAAGCAGCCACTTTCAGAGCAACAAATTCAGCTCCTGCCTGACCCACATTTCACTGAAGCAGAACTTTTGTTCTGTGTGAAAGTCGAGTTTTACTGTGAGCGTTTAAATTCAGGCTCACATGATTCCTTCAGACTGCAGACGAATTCAGGTACGTAAGATGGAGAAGATCTCAGATCAGATCTCTAAAATGTTTCATTCAGAGTTACTGAAGCTGCTTCTTTCTCTCACATAATTCATCCAACGTTTTTATGAACATTTCTCAGAAAAACAAACATAAAAAATGAATTAAAAATCTAAATAAATCTCACCTGGTCAAGGTGAAAGCAAAAAGCAGAATAAAGCGAATAAACTACGGTGGCCATGAAGAAATGTGAGCTCAGTGTGCAGCAAAGAGTTCGAAAGCCATGAGCTTCCTCACATTAAACAACACAAAAGTCATATTTACGTCGTTTTATCTACTTTCCTTTTCACAGTCCTGGGTTCTGAAGCTCTTCTTCTGTGGTGGTTTAACTGCAGTCACCAAAGAATGAGCTCCACCTGCTGTTTATGCAACTTTCACCAGCGTTCAAACTAACCAAAGTCTGACTAAACTTTGTGTGATTTGGATGGAGTTCATGTTAAAAGGCTGATTTCAGTCCCTCTGAGAGAGGAAGAGGAGGAGGAAGAGCCGAGCAGCAGAGTTGGAGGAACAGAGTGTTTCGGGAGGTTGGTGCTGTTGTCCTCATTAGTAGTGATGAGAGCTCGCCCCTCTGATACAAACCCCCGAACAGACCGCCTCTGTTCGCTAATGAACGCACACACTGAGGCGACTAGACCTCCTCTGGTCATGCAACAGCATCCCAGGGGCAGACTGGATGGGAACCAACTTCAGCCTGCAGTTGCATAACAGAAAGGTCACAGGTTCGAGCCCCACATCCATCCTGGAGGCTTCACACAGCCACTTCCACTCTGCAGGGTTGGTGTTCCCAGATCCCACTAAATCTCACAGGTTTCCTACAGCTGCTCACAAACATGCGTTTAAGATTTAAAGACGGCTTAAAGCCACTTTTAACTTGTTTTAAATGTCAAAACAAAAGGACAACAAGGTTAATTTAAAATGTTTTCATGTGATCTGTCACCCACAATTCTTGAGAAAGTAGTTTTGTAGATACTTTCTACCCTAAAAATAACTAAACTTCAAACAAACTAAAAACAATGGGGCCATAAAATGGGTGTGAACTGAATAAATAGAGCAATAAATGACCAAGTCATTTAATTAACTTAACACTGATTTAATTAAACAGTCATGATATCATGAATAAATAGAAAATAAATGTTCTATTCTTCATTATCTGCAACATGAAATCTGCCATTTGATGCAAACTGTTCAAGTCTGACTCCTCAGACATAAAATATAAAGAAATAAGGGATGAATCAACAGTTTGCACACTTTAGACGTGTTTCTGTTCACCATCGAGTTAAATCTGAAGAATTCGTTTGAAAAGCCACAACAAAAACATCTCAACTGTGTCACCAGAGGGGGCGCTGTAGGCCGCAATATCAGCGGCTGCAGTGCAGAAGAAGAAGTAGTTTTCCTGAAAAAACAACAACTGTGGTGGACATCCAGAGCTTTTTCAGGAGTTATTAGTTTAAACTGTTGTTAATCAAACAGCCAAACAGGAAATACGACATGTTCTGAGTCTGAGAAACACCTGACTGACAGATCTCAGATCAGCCGAATGAGTGAAATCACAGACGCACGCTGCAGATATTAAATGTTTCGGTCAGTGGACGAAGTTACCAACAGGATTAAACTGTTAGGATTAAACTAAACGTAACACTACATAAGAACTGTTCACCTCGAATTTACTTCTAAGAACTGTCCTTCCCCAGGGGAACCGTTTCATTTTGCATTCGCACATGAGTCGGGGACCTCGACAGGGACTGATGTGACGCAGCCGTCTGCGACAGACGTGTTACTTTAGCGCCACTCAGCAACAAAACAGAACCCGGGAAAAGTGAGGAGAGAAGAAAACAACAGCACCAAGAAGCTAACATGGAGAGCGAGGAGGCCACCGTGTTCCTGGTCTGCATGGCGGTGATATTAATCATGGACGATCACATCAGGCGTCTAAGATGGAGGCTGGAAGAGCGCACAGCGAGAGTCAGGAGACGGAGAATCCAGCAGCGGGCGATACTTCTTCGTTTCATGGAGGGAAGAAGGAGAGCAGAGCGCCGCAGACAAAGGAGACGAAGTTGAACTTATTAAACAGGCGCCGGTTGGGTCCGTGTCGTATGAGGAAACGTTTCAGACAAGGGGCGGAGCTACAGCCACCAAACACCTACGTCATGTTCCTGTGGAACCCAGAAAAGACCCTGAAGGAGCTAAAATGGTTCCAGGAACTGAGCTGAGGGCCGTGGTTCCTAGTTCCTGAAAAGGTTCTAGGAACTGTAAAAGGTTCTAGGAACTATAAAAGGTTCTAGGAACTGTAAAAGGTTCTAGGAACTATAAAAGGTTCTAGGAATTATAAAAGGTTCTAGGAACTGTAAAAGGTTCTAGGAACTATAAAAGGTTCTAGGAACTGTAAAAGGTTCTAGGAACTATAAAAGGTTCTAGGAATTATAAAAGGTTCTAGGAACTGTAAAAGGTTCTAGGAACTATAAAAGGTTCTAGGAACTATAAAAGGTTCTAGGAACTGTAAAAGGTTCTAGGAACCTTTGTCCGAATGCAGGAAACAATGTCCCTAAAAGGTTCCAGGAACTGCAAAAGGTTCCTACAGTGGGAATGCGCCTGTTGGGGCCATTTCAACGAGCACTAATTCCTGTGTGAGGCTGTTCATGTGCAGGGTTCACAGAGAACTGTTTGGTGACAGCGTTTCATCCCATAACTGCAGGGGGGGGGGGGCAAAAAAGTGCCAAATTCTGTCGAAGCCGAGTCGAATCATCAGGTAAAAGTAAAAGTGTTGAAATCAATTTGCCTGCAGCTCTTCACAGCACTGATAATCACTCCAGAAACATGTGATCATCTGTTCTGGCTGTCGGACGGCCGGGTATTGAACCGGACCACTGACCCTGAAACAGCTGTCAGACGCCGGGTATGGAACCGGACCACTGACCCTGAAACAGCTGTCAGACGGCCGGGTATGGAACTGGACCACTGACCCTGAAACAGCTGTCGGACGGCTGGGTATGGAACTGGACCACTGACCCTGAAACAGCTGTCGGACGGCCGGGTATGGAACTGGACCACTGACCCTGAAACAGCTGTCGGACGGACGGGTATCGAACGGGACCACTGACCCTGAAACAGCGGTCGAACAGTAGGGTATGGAACCGGACCACTGACCCTGAAACAGCTGTCGGACGGCCGGGTATCGAACCGGACCACTGACCCTGAAACAGCTGTCGGATGGCCGGGTATCGAACCGGACCACTGACCCTGAAACAGCTGTCGGACGGCCGGGTATCGAACTGGACCACTGACCCTGAAACAGCTGTCGGACGGCCGGGTATCGAACTGGACCACTGACCCTGAAACAGCTGTCGGACGGCCGGGTATCGAACTGGACCACTGACCCTGAAACAGCTGTCGGACAGTAGGGTATGGAACCGGACCACTGACCCTGAAACAGCTGTCGGACGGCCGGGTATCGAACTGGACCACTGACCCTGAAACAGCTGTCGGACGGCCGGGTATGGAACCGGACCACTGACCCTGAAACAGCTGTCGGACGGCCGGGTATCGAACTGGACCACTGACCCTGAAACAGCTGTCGGACGGCCGGGTATCGAACTGGACCACTGACCCTGAAACAGCTGTCGGACGGCCGGGTATGGAACTGGACCACTGACCCTGAAACAGCTGTCGGACAGTAGGGTATGGAACCGGACCACTGACCCTGAAACAGCTGTCGGACGGCCGGGTATGGAACTGGACCACTGACCCTGAAACAGCTGTCGGACGGCCGGGTATGGAACTGGACCACTGACCCTGAAACAGCTGTCGGACGGCCGGGTATCGAACTGGACCACTGACCCTGAAACAGCTGTCAGACGCCGGGTATGGAACTGGACCACTGACCCTGAAACAGCTGTCGGACAGTAGGGTATCGAACTGGACCACTGACCCTGAAACAGCTGTCGGACGGCCGGGTATGGAACTGGACCACTGACCCTGAAACAGCTGTCGGACGGCCGGGTATCGAACTGGACCACTGACCCTGAAACAGCGGTCGAACAGTAGGGTATGGAACCGGACCACTGACCCTGAAACAGCTGTCGGACGGCCGGGTATCGAACCGGACCACTGACCCTGAAACAGCTGTCGGATGGCCGGGTATCGAACTGGACCACTGACCCTGAAACAGCTGTCGGACGGCCGGGTATGGAACTGGACCACTGACCCTGAAACAGCTGTCGGACGGACGGGTATCGAACGGGACCACTGACCCTGAAACAGCGGTCGAACAGTAGGGTATGGAACCGGACCACTGACCCTGAAACAGCTGTCGGACGGCCGGGTATCGAACCGGACCACTGACCCTGAAACAGCTGTCGGATGGCCGGGTATCGAACCGGACCACTGACCCTGAAACAGCTGTCGGACGGCCGGGTATCGAACTGGACCACTGACCCTGAAACAGCTGTCGGACGGCCGGGTATCGAACTGGACCACTGACCCTGAAACAGCTGTCGGACGGCCGGGTATCGAACCGGACCACTGACCCTGAAACAGCTGTCGGATGGCCGGGTATCGAACCGGACCACTGACCCTGAAACAGCTGTCGGACGGCCGGGTATCGAACTGGACCACTGACCCTGAAACAGCTGTCGGACGGCCGGGTATGGAACCGGACCACTGACCCTGAAACAGCTGTCGGACGGCCGGGTATCGAACCGGACCACTGACCCTGAAACAGCTGTCGGATGGCCGGGTATCGAACCGGACCACTGACCCTGAAACAGCTGTCGGACGGCCGGGTATCGAACTGGACCACTGACCCTGAAACAGCTGTCGGACGGCCGGGTATCGAACTGGACCACTGACCCTGAAACAGCTGTCGGACGGCCGGGTATCGAACTGGACCACTGACCCTGAAACAGCTGTCGGACAGTAGGGTATGGAACCGGACCACTGACCCTGAAACAGCTGTCGGACGGCCGGGTATCGAACTGGACCACTGACCCTGAAACAGCTGTCGGACGGCCGGGTATGGAACCGGACCACTGACCCTGAAACAGCTGTCGGACGGCCGGGTATCGAACTGGACCACTGACCCTGAAACAGCTGTCGGACGGCCGGGTATCGAACTGGACCACTGACCCTGAAACAGCTGTCGGACGGCCGGGTATGGAACTGGACCACTGACCCTGAAACAGCTGTCGGACAGTAGGGTATGGAACCGGACCACTGACCCTGAAACAGCTGTCGGACGGCCGGGTATGGAACTGGACCACTGACCCTGAAACAGCTGTCGGACGGCCGGGTATGGAACTGGACCACTGACCCTGAAACAGCTGTCAGACGCCGGGTATGGAACTGGACCACTGACCCTGAAACAGCTGTCGGACAGTAGGGTATCGAACTGGACCACTGACCCTGAAACAGCTGTCGGACGGCCGGGTATCGAACTGGACCACTGACCCTGAAACAGCTGTCGGACGGCCGGGTATGGAACTGGACCACTGACCCTGAAACAGCTGTCGGACGGCCGGGTATCGAACTGGACCACTGACCCTGAAACAGCTGTCAGACGCCGGGTATGGAACTGGACCACTGACCCTGAAACAGCTGTCGGACAGTAGGGTATCGAACTGGACCACTGACCCTGAAACAGCTGTCGGACGGCCGGGTATGGAACTGGACCACTGACCCTGAAACAGCTGTCGGACGGCCGGGTATCGAACTGGACCACTGACCCTGAAACAGCTGTCAGACGCCAGGTATGGAACCGGACCACTGACCCTGGAACAGCTGTCGGACGGCCGGGTATGGAACTGGACCCTGAAACAGCTGTCGGACGGCCGGGTATGGAACTGGACCCTGAAACAGCTGTCGGACGGCCGGGTATCGAACTGGACCCTGAAACAGCTGTCGGACGGCCGGGTATCGAACGGGACCACTGACCCTGAAACAGCTGTTGAACAGTAGGGTATCGAACTGGACCACTGACCCTGAAACAGCTGTCGGACGGCCGGGTATCGAACTGGACCCTGAAACAGCTGTCGGACGGCCGGGTATCGAACTGGACCCTGAAACAGCTGTCGGACGGCCGGGTATCGAACGGGACCACTGACCCTGAAACAGCTGTCGGACAGTAGGGTATCGAACTGGACCACTGACCCTGAAACAGCTGTCGGACAGTAGGGTATCGAACTGGACCACTGACCCTGAAACAGCTGTCGGACGGCCGGGTATGGAACTGGACCACTGACCCTGAAACAGCTGTCGGACGGCCGGGTATCGAACTGGACCACTGACCCTGAAACAGCTGTCAGACGCCAGGTATGGAACTGGACCACTGACCCTGAAACAGCTGTCGGACGGCCGGGTATCGAACTGGACCACTGACCCTGAAACAGCTGTCAGACGCCAGGTATGGAACCGGACCACTGACCCTGGAACAGCTGTCGGACGGCCGGGTATGGAACTGGACCCTGAAACAGCTGTCGGACGGCCGGGTATGGAACTGGACCCTGAAACAGCTGTCGGACGGCCGGGTATCGAACTGGACCACTGACCCTGGAACAGCTGTCGGACGGCAGGGTATCGAACGGGACCCTGAAACAGCTGTCGGACGGCCGGGTATCGAACGGGACCACTGACCCTGAAACAGCTGTCGGACGGCCGGGTATCGAACTGGACCCTGAAACAGCTGTCGGACGGCCGGGTATCGAACTGGACCACTGACCCTGAAACAGCTGTCGGACGGCCGGGTATCGAACTGGACCCTGAAACAGCTGTCGGACGGCCGGGTATCGAACGGGACCACTGACCCTGAAACAGCTGTCGGACGGCCGGGTATGGAACTGGACCACTGACCCTGAAACAGCTGTCGGACGGCCGGGTATCGAACTGGACCACTGACCCTGAAACAGCTGTCAGACGCCGGGTATGGAACTGGACCACTGACCCTGAAACAGCTGTCGGACAGTAGGGTATCGAACTGGACCACTGACCCTGAAACAGCTGTCGGACGGCCGGGTATCGAACTGGACCACTGACCCTGAAACAGCTGTCAGACGCCAGGTATGGAACTGGACCACTGACCCTGAAACAGCTGTCGGACGGCCGGGTATCGAACTGGACCCTGAAACAGCTGTCGGACGGCCGGGTATCGAACTGGACCACTGACCCTGAAACAGCTGTTGAACAGTAGGGTATCGAACTGGACCACTGACCCTGAAACAGCTGTCGGACGGCCGGGTATCGAACTGGACCCTGAAACAGCTGTCGGACGGCCGGGTATCGAACGGGACCCTGAAACAGCTGTCGGACGGCAGGGTATCGAACGGGACCACTGACCCTGAAACAGCTGTTGAACAGTAGGGTATCGAACTGGACCACTGACCCTGAAACAGCTGTCGGACGGCCGGGTATCGAACTGGACCCTGAAACAGCTGTCGGACGGCCGGGTATCGAACTGGACCACTGACCCTGAAACAGCTGTCGGACGGCCGGGTATGGAACTGGACCACTGACCCTGAAACAGCTGTCGGACGGCCGGGTATGGAACTGGACCACTGACCCTGAAACAGCTGTCGGACGGCCGGGTATCGAACTGGACCACTGACCCTGAAACAGCTGTCAGACGCCGGGTATGGAACTGGACCACTGACCCTGAAACAGCTGTCGGACAGTAGGGTATGGAACTGGACCACTGACCCTGAAACAGCTGTCGGACGGCCGGGTATGGAACTGGACCACTGACCCTGAAACAGCTGTCGGACGGCCGGGTATCGAACTGGACCACTGACCCTGAAACAGCTGTCGGACGGCCGGGTATGGAACCGGACCACTGACCCTGAAACAGCTGTCGGACGGCCGGGTATCGAACCGGACCACTGACCCTGAAACAGCTGTCGAACAGTAGGGTATCGAACTGGACCACTGACCCTGAAACAGCTGTCGGACGGCCGGGTATCGAACTGGACCACTGACCCTGAAACAGCTGTCGGACGGCCAGGTATGGAACCGGACCACTGACCCTGAAACCCACGTTTTCCTCCTCAACCCTGGAAAGAACCACACCATCATCCTCACAGCTGATGGTACCTAATAATTCTGCTGTGGGCTCAGAATCAGAACAAGCGTCCTGTGGGCCGCGAGCTAACAAACGCCGCCCAGTTGCATTGTGGGTTTTCTTCCACATGTGACAAAGAACCTGATGAAACTCTTCGTTTCACTTCAAAACTCTGCAGCTCTGAAGCGTTCAGCCTCACCGAGTGAAGCCCGCCGATACGAAGCGGTGCGAGCGTGCACGCGCGCGCGTGTTCGGCCTCTTATCAGCAGGATGAGTGCACGAGGTGTGTGCGTGTGTGTGTGTCCGAGCACAAGCTCAATGAACACAAACTAATCTGACCTGAATGTCGCACACGTGCACGCACACGCACACGCACACGCACACACCGAAGGCTGGGAGCACAATGTTGGTTTTGTTCTGTGGGAAAACTGATGAGGAAAGAAGTGAAGAAGAAGAAGAAGAAGAGGAGGAGGGGGGGTGAGGTTGTCATGACAACGAGCACGGGGTCCCGATGGAGAGCGAGGTTGACTCTCATTCAGAGGAACACGCACGCACAGAGAGGAACACGCACGCACAGAGTGGTGGGACCACCTTGTTCTGCAGACAGGAAACACTGAGGCCCGAGTCTTTGTGGCCGGGATAAAAGTAGCTGCGCGCGCGCACGTGCACGTGCACATGGAGCAGGGGAAGAAGAGGAGGGACTGATGGATGCGGAGCGGTTTTATCAGTGCGATCACGTCACTCTCTCCTCTTTCTGGTTTTGTCTGTTTGCTTTTGAGTCGATGAGAAACTCTTCTTTCTCTCCTCTAAACTGTCGCTTATCCGCTGAAATAAAACCCGAGCGGCGCACGAGCTGCGGCGCGCGAGCTGCTGCTGCGATCCCGCACGGCTTCCTCTGGCTCCGAAACGGGCTCATCGGGTCACAGAGTGTCCGATCCGTGCGTCGGAACCTCCCCGAAGCGCTTTGGTTCGCTCTGTCACCGTGTTGTGACGTCACAGGAAAAGGTTTTAGGGTGTTTCATCTTAGGACACGCGCCCTGTGACACGTCATAAAGGTTTAAAGTCTCCTCTGGTTCAGAGGAGTCACTTCCAGGATAAATGACAGCGTTTCGTTCTCCTTTAAGATCTCTGACACTTTCTGTCCTCAGTTTGCTGTTAATCCATCAAACGGTTTGATTTTAGATCTGATGTTAAACAGCGAATTAATTCAGTAATGAATAACTGCTGAGCTCAGCAGCTGCTCGAGAGACAAATTAGTCTGAATCTGACCCCAAGCCCCCCCACACACACAGTAACACATTAACACACGCGCACACACACAGATTATCGAGGCTAAATGAGGCTGCAGCTCTGAGGCTTTGCTGCCACCTTGTGGCTCATCGGTATAAAACTGAAGCTTTTTGACAGTTTTAGTAAAACATCCAACAGCCTGAAACTGCCATAATCTGAAATAAATACAAAAAATTTATAAATTAAAAATTATTTTAAAAAAATTATAAAAATTATTTTAAAAAAATTATTGAAAAAAAATTATGAAAATCATAAAAAAAAGATAAATGAAAAATTATAGAAAAAATTATAAAAATTATTTTAAAAAAATTATTTAAAAAATTATAAATGGGAAACGAATTATTAATAAAATATAAATTAGTTAAGTTAGTTAGAGTTAAAACATCCAACGGCTGTGGAGGCCTGAAACTGCCATAATCTGAAATAAATCATAAAAAAATTATAAACGGGAAACGAATTAAGTTTATTTGACATAACTTCTGCTAAAATTAAATGAAAATTAAGTTATAGAAAAATAATAGAAAGAAAGAAAGTTTGCAGAGTTTAATGGTCTGAATAATGGTTTAAGTGTGTTTTTCTGTCAAAAATGACATTAAATTAAATGTTTATTCATTAAAACGAATAAATATTTTGAGTTTCAGACAAAATCAGCTGCTGGAAGAAATTTATCCGGTTTTAAAAATATATTTAAATCACAGATGAACAGATTTCACACGACTCGAGTCGTGAGGTTCTATAATATTTAATGTTCCTGTTAAAACACAACGATGCCGTACAAACTCACGTCTTCCACAAGAAAAACAGCAGCAAGAGCAGAAAAATCCAGTCAGAACCGCTTCAGATTCAGTTTGAGCTTCTTCTCCGGTCGAAGAAATGGGAAAATATTTCACTTAAAGGTGTTTATTCCAACATGTTTAAGCTGAACAGAGGAGCTGTCAGCAGGGACAGAAACCCAGTGAAGCTTTACTGTCCGGGCGGTAACTCCTCGATGGTTCCCCTCAAGTTGGAGCTCCAGGAACAGCCAGAGGAAAACATCTGGAAAACATCTGGAAAACATCTGCAGGTCGAACGCAGCAACGACTTTGAGCAGAATAAACCAAACCCTGTCGGTCCCGACATGTTTCATCGCTCTCAGGACTGAACAGAACCTGCTGCTTCTGCTTCCTGTTGGCTCTCCCCTCTGATTGGCTGCTGTCAGGACCAGGGTGTGATATGGACCAATGGCAGGACAGAGCTGTTCACTGCCACATCTTTTGGGTGGGACGTTTGAGCGTCTAACTTACGGGCCTAAACACGTTCAGTCGGCTGTGATTTTCAGCCGGTTAAAGGTTTTAATGTTAAACTGGCAGCAGACTTGTGTTTGAACACTTTGTGTCAGACCAGGCTGTGCAGGTGCACCTGCCCACCTGCAGGGGGCGCTCTGCTGTCAGTTTGACCCGATTCAAGCTGCTCACCTCCACCTCAAGTTTTCTGTTTATATGAAAATGGAAGAAACCAGCAAGAAAAATCCCAGCGTTCGGAAATATTTTGGATTTTACACCTTAAAACATTCGATTTTATTCTCTCTAAAGTAACTCACCTGCAGACTTACCACCCACACAGGTGAGGGGGCCCCACCTGAGGGAGCCCCAGGTGAGGGAGCCTCAGGTGAGGGAGCCCCAGGTGAGGGAACCTCAGGTGAGGGAGCCCCACCTAAGGGAGTCCCAGGTGAGGGAACCTCAGGTGAGGGAGCCCCACCTAAGGGAGTCCCAGGTGAGGGAACCTCAGGTGAGGGAGCCTCTGGTGAGGGAACCTCAGGTGAGGGAACACCACCTGAGGGAGCCCCAGGTGAGGGAGCCTCAGGTGAGGGAGCCCCAGGTGAGGGAACACCACCTGAGGGAGCCCCAGGTGAGGGAGCCTCAGGTGAGGGAGCACCACCTGAGGGAGCCCCAGGTGAGGGAGCCTCAGGTGAGGGAGCCCCAGGTGAGGGAACACCACCTGTGGGAGACCCAGGTGAGGGAGCACCACCTGAGGGAGCCCCAGGTGAGGGAGCCTCAGGTGAGGGAGCCCCAGGTGAGGGAGCACCACCTGTGGGAGCCCCAGGTGAGGGAGCACCACCTGAGGGAGCCCCAGGTGAGGGAGCCCCAGGTGAGGGAACACCACCTGAGGGAGCCCCAGGTGAGGGAGCCCCAGGTGAGGGAGCCCCAGGTGAGGGAGCCCCAGGTGAGGGAACACCACCTGTGGGAGCCCCAGGTGAGGGAGCCCCAGGTGAGGGAGCCCCAGGTGCGGGAGCCCCAGGTGAGGGAGCACCACCTGTGGGAGCCCCAGGTGAGGGAGTCCCAGGTGAGGAAACACCACCTGTGATCAGGTGTTTAAGGCGGTCTGACCGCCTGCTGTTCTGCAGTTGAGTCTCAGAAACTGTTTCAGGAACTTTTGATAAAACATTTTAAATGAGTTCAAACTTGACTTCTCTGTATGGAAGTTCATTAGTGACAAAATGGAGCTTTTTTTCCAGGTTTTAAAACAGAAGCTATGGAAGCTCATTGGTCAAAAACTAAACTTTTCATGGTTTAAAGTTATTTTAACGATGAGGAAAATAATTTCCTCGTTTTATAAAAACATCTTTTCATTTAACTTTAATTCTCAGTAAATTTTCTTTTTAAAAGACTTTAAAGTTAAAGTTTTAATTAGTTTTTTCATCATCTGCACAAAATTTTACAAGTTTTTCTGATTGAATTATTTTTAATTTACAGCCACAAACTTCCACATTTACGATGCAGTTACACTCATTAAAAACAGGATGTGGACGAATAAAGAATTCATTTTAGAATAACTATTAAATCTTTTTTCCTCAAACTCGTCGTGAATCATGAAAACAGCAAAAAAAACCTTTAAAATCAGCTGATTTTTAAATTAAAAATTTAATATGTGATTACAACACTTTGTTTAGTCCGACATGATGTAGACGCTGCATGAGATCACATGACACTCCCGGTCCAATCAGCAGACAGCTCAGAGCAGAAAACAACGATACAAAATAATAATATAAAACAAATAAGAATAAAAAGCTTATTACAGAGATATGAACATAAACAACAACTTCTGTCCTTCTCCAGTTAAAGTACCACTTCCTCATCGGGTTATGTCAATAAGAAGATTATTAACATTATTCTCATTATTAATATCTTACAAAACCAAAATCAACAGTGCAATAAAAAGGTTGTTTAATCCCTCGCTCGACGGCGAGGGGGCGGGGCTTGGCGACGAGGGAGGAGAACATCCAAAATTAAGAAAAGAGGAAGAAGAGAGGGGATACAGAAGAGGACGAGCAGGTGGCAACGGACGAAGGAGGAAGAAGAGATTCTCAGGATGATAAAAATATGAACGATGGTAACGGTGGGAGGTCCCGGGGGGAGAGGAGGATCATGGGAAAGCTTCAGAGAGCAGGTCCACACAACAGGCGCCTGATGATGCAACAGGAGCGTCCTTACGGGACAGAAACCGAACCCATCCAGACGTCTGCTGTGTGGACAGATGCACCGATACTGCTGCTCGGCAACACAGTCGGGAGGCTAACGGGCCAATCACAGCGCCTTAAACTGCCAATTTAGACCCCAGTGCATCCTGGGACTCTTTGTGCTGGTGAGCGGAAATGAAGCCCGGTTCCTCCACAGAGCCCCCACTGATGTCCTTCCACCTCTAACTATATTGCACGAGTTTATTTCACAGACTAGGAGCAGCTTATTGTGACGCTGCTGGAGGAATACGAGTGAACAGGAAGCTGCAGACCGCAGCCAATCGGATCTGGTCAACAGTGGGCTGCTGCTGTCGAATGAACGAACGCACGCCGCTGCTTCCACCTTCATGAAGACGGCGAGCAGGCGATAAAGACCGTGTTTAAAGGTCTGGTCGGATGAAGGTACGTCTCAGCTGGACTCATGGATGTTAAACGGGTGACTCGACCTGTTTATTCTGTGTCTGATAACATGGAAACGATTCAATCTTTTGTGAATAACCATCCGCGGGTCAGAATTTAGACAGCATTCGTGCTGATTAACACGTTTGGAGGTTGAAACCGGTTTGATTTGGTTTCTGACAGATTCAACTTGCCCGAGTGTCGGCCGACGCTTCAACACAAACTCAGAGGTATCAGTGCATCTGCAGTGTGGGGGGGGGGGCAATGGAAGGGAGGTCAGGAGGAGAGGCTGGGGACGGGTCGGTGGGCTTGGCCTGTTCTGTGTGGGTCGCATCATTTCTCAAGAACTCCTCTTAGTCTTGGAGTGTTGGATCAACCACTGGAGGGTGATGTCTGCAGAGAGAAGAGTGAGGTCAGCAGGGTAAACAGGAAGTCAGGTCAGCAGGGTAAACAGGAAGTCAGGTCAGCAGGGTGAAACAGGAAGTGAGGTCAGCAGGGTAAACAGGAAGTGAGGTCAGCAGGGTAAACAGGAAGTGAGGTCAGCAGGGTAAAACAGGAAGTGAGGTCAGCAGGGTAAAACAGGAAGTGAGGTCAGCAGGGTGAAACAGGAAGTGAGGTCAGCAGGGTAAACAGGAAGTGAGGTCAGCAGGGTAAACAGGAAGTGAGGTTAGCAGGGTAAACAGGAAGTCAGGTGAGCAGGGTAAACAGGAAGTCAGGTCAGCAGGGTGAAACAGGAAGTGAGGTCGGCAGGGTAAACAGGAAGTGAGGTCAGCAGGGTGAAACAGGAAGTGAGGTCGGCAGGGTAAACAGGAAGTGAGGTCAGCAGGGTGAAGCAGGAAGTGAGGTGAGCAGGGTAAACAAGAAGTGAGGTCAGCAGGGTGAAGCAGGAAGTGAGGTGAGCAGGGTAAACAGGATGTCAGGTCAGCAGGGTGAAACAGGAAGTGAGGTCAGCAGGGTGAAGCAGGCAGGGTAAACAGGAAGTGAAGTGAGCAGGGTAAACAGGAAGTGAAGTGAGCAGGGTAAACAGGAAGTCAGGTCAGCATGGTGAAACAGGAAGTGAGGTGAGCAGGGTAAACATAAAGTCAGGTCAGCAGGGTGAAACAGGAAGTGAGGTGAGCAGGGTAAACAGGAAGTGAGGTCAGCAGGGTGAAACAGGAAGTGAGGTGAGCAGGGTAAACAGGAAGTCAGGTCAGCAGGGTGAAACAGGAAGTGAGGTCAGCAGGGTGAAGCAAAAAGTGAGGTGAGCAGGGTAAACAGGAAGTCAGGTCGGCAGGGTGAAACAGGAAGTGAGGTCGGCAGGGTAAACAGGAAGTGAGGTCGGCTGGGTCAACAGGAAGTGAGGTCAGCAGGGTCAACAGGAAGTGAAGTGAGCAGGGTAAACAGGAAGTCCAGTCAGCAGGGTGAAACAGGAAGTGAGGTCAGCAGGGTGAAACAGGAAGTGAGGTCAGCAGGGTGAAACAGGAAGTGAGGTCAGCAGGGTGAAACAGGAAGTGAGGTCAGCAGGGTGAAACAGGAAGTGAGGTCTGTGTGTGTGTGTGTGTGTGACGTACCGATGTTGTCTTTCTCCTTGCAGGAGATGGAGTAGCAGCAGATCTCTCTGTCCTGGATGGCCGACAGGTTCCTGGTGACAAACACAGCAAACATGAGGTGAATGAAGACCTCCAGGAGTCACAGACGACACCAAAGTGCTGCTTCAGAGCCAGAACCAAACTTAGGACCAGGTATTTCTGTTTCAATCACCCTAAAAAAACTGGTTCTGGTCCAGGTGGGTGTTTGGTTCTGAAGACCAACACATCTCCATGTTTAAAAGCCAGAACCAGTGTGCTGTCCAGACTTCCTGATCCAGGACAGACCAATAAAAACAGGAAGAAGCCGAGCTCAGAGGTTACAATCAGAGTCTTAACGCTGCTTTTGGTTTATTCACCGGTTTTCTTTTCTTCAGAGAATGACACAGATACATTAATATAATTCCTTCCTCTTATTTTCTAACCTGACAAAAACAAGAATGGAGGAAAAAAAGCCTTCAAGTTTTTCAGGAATCACAATGATTCTTCTTGTTTTATATGATAACCGTTGTTAGCTTACATGCTAAGCACCTCCAGTGTTTGTAGGTGGTGCGTCACTCTAAGAAAAGGCTTCCTTCAGATTTCCCAAATGTAACACACGGCACACAGAGAAGATTCTTCTTTTGATTCCATAAGACAGAAGTATGGGACTGATACAGCTCTGGGTAAAACAGTATCGTACGCTAATGTGAATCGTTACCGTACGCTAATGTGAATCGTTACCGTACACTAATTTGAATCGTTACCGTAGGCTAATGTGAATCATTACCGTACGCTAATATGAATCGTTACCGTAAGCTAATGTGAATCGTTACCGTACACTAATATGAATCGTTACCGTACGCTAATGTGAATCATTACCGTACGCTAATATGAATCGTTACCGTACGCTAATGTGAATCATTACCGTACGCTAATATGAATCGTTAGCGTACTATAATATGAATAGTTACCGTACGCTAATATGAATAGTTACCGTAAGCTAATATGAATTGTTACCATAAGCTAATATGAATGGTTACCTTAAGCTAATATGAATCGTTACCGTACGCTAATATGAATCGTTACCGTAAGCTAATGTGAATCGTTACCGTAAGCTAAAGTGAATCGTTACCGTACGCTAATATGAATCGTTACCGTACGCTAATATGAATCGTTACCGTACGCTAAAGTGAATCGTTACCGTACGCTAATATGAATCGTTACCGTAGGCTAATGTGAATCATTACCGTACGCTAATATGAATCGTTACCGTACGCTAATATGAATCGCTACCGTACGCTAATATGAATCGTTACCGTAAGCTAATATGAATCGTAACCGTAGGCTAATGTGAATCGTTACCATAGGCTAATGTGAATCGTTACCGTAGGCTAATGTGAATCGTTACCGTAGGCTAATGTGAATCGTAACCGTTGGCTAACATGAATCATTACCATAGGCTAACGTGAATCCTTACCGTAGGCTAACATGAATCATTACCATAGGCTAACGTGAATCCTTACCGTAGGCTAACATGAATGTGTTAATGACATGTATTTGGTCGAACCCCAGCAAAATGTTTTAATGTCCAACATCAGATTAAAGGAAAGTGTCTCTCTGCTGAAACTCAGAATGCACCAGAAGGAAGTTCAAACAGGGACCGAAGAGACGTTTATGTGGTGGAGGAAATTCAAACCAGCTCTGAGTCGGTTCTTCATAGAAGCAACTTAAATCTGGCTGAGTACCAGCACCAGAACCGCTTTGGTGGAACACCCCCCTCCCCCCGCTGGTGTATGTTGGTGTGGACTCACATCCTCTCTATGAGCTCCTTCTCATCCAGAGCGCCTGGCAGGTCCCTCTTATTCCCCAGAACCAGAACCTGTGGACACAGTTCAGACGTCAGCTGTGTTTCACTCTGGTTCTGCTTCTGTTCTGGATTACAGTTTATCAACAATACAACAACAAATATAAAGAGTTGATATGAAGACAAATGTGATCTGACTGTGATTTATAGGCTGATTCTGAAAAGAAATAACACCCTCCGCCCCCAGGTCCCCTCGCTCTTACAGGACCCCCCAGCCCCCAGGTCCCCTCGCTCTTACAGGACCCCCCAGGTTCCATCGCTCTTACAGGACTCCCCCGCCCCCAGGTCCCCTCGCTCTTACAGGACTCCCCCGCCCCCAGGTCCCCTCGCTCTTACAGGACTCCCCAGCCCCCAGGTCCCCTCGCTCTTAGAGGACTCCCCCGCCCCCAGGTCCCCTCACTCTTACAGGACCCCCCAGGTTCCGTCGCTCTTACAGGACCCCTCCCAGCCCCCAGGTCCCCTCGCTCTTACAGGACCCTCCCGCCCCCAGGTCCCCTCGCTCTTAGAGGACCTCCCCGCCCCCAGGTCCCCTCGCTCTTACAGGACCCCCCCGCCCCCAGGTCCCCTCGCTCTTACAGGACTCTCCAGCCCCCAGGTCCCCTCGCTCTTACAGGACCCCTCCCGCCCCCAGGTCCCCTCGCTCTTACAGGACTCCCCAGGTCCCCTCGCTCTTACAGGACCCTCCCGCCCCCAGGTCCCCTCGCTCTTACAGGACTCCCCAGCCCCCAGGTCCCCTCGCTCTTACAGGACCCCTCCCGCCCCCAGGTCCCCTCGCTCTTACAGGACTCCCCCGCCCCCAGGTCCCCTCGCTCTTACAGGACTCCCCCGCCCCCAGGTCCCCTCGCTCTTACAGGACCCCTCCCGCCCCCAGGTCCCCTCGCTCTTACAGGACTCCCCCGCCCCCAGGTCCCCTCGCTCTTACAGGACCCCTCCCGCCCCCAGGTCCCCTCGCTCTTACAGGACCCCCCAGGTCCCCTCGCTCTTACAGGACCCCCCCCGCCCCCAGGTCCCCTCGCTCTTACAGAACCCCCCCGCCCCCAGGTCCCCTCGCTCTTACAGGACCCCTCCCGCCCCCAGGTCCCCTCGCTCTTACAGGACCCCCCCCGCCCCCAGGTCCCCTCGCTCTTACAGGACCCCCCCCGCCCCCAGGTCCCCTCGCTCTTACAGGACCCCTCCCACCCCCAGGTCCCCTCGCTCTTACAGGACCCTCCCGCCCCCAGGTCCCCTCGCTCTTACAGGACCCTCCCGCCCCCAGGTCCCGTCGCTCTTACAGGAATCCCCCCGCCCCCAGGTCCCCTCGCTCTTACAGGACCCCCCCCCGCCCCCAGGTCCCCTCGCTCTTACAGGACCCCTCCCGCCCCCAGGTCCCCTCGCTCTTACAGGACCCCTCCCGCCCCCAGGTCCCCTCGCTCTTACAGGACCCTCCCGCCCCCAGGTCCCGTCGCTCTTACAGGACCCCCCCGCCCCCAGGTCCCCTCGCTCTTACAGGACCCCCCCGCCCCCAGGTCCCGTCGCTCTTACAGGACCCCTCCCACCCCCAGGTCCCCTCGCTCTTACAGGACCCTCCCGCCCCCAGGTCCCGTCGCTCTTACAGGAATCCCCCCGCCCCCAGGTCCCCTCGCTCTTACAGGACCCCCCCCGCCCCCAGGTCCCCTCGCTCTTACAGGACCCCTCCCACCCCCAGGTCCCCTCGCTCTTACAGGACCCCTCCCGCCCCCAGGTCCCCTCGCTCTTACAGGACCCTCCCGCCCCCAGGTCCCGTCGCTCTTACAGGACCCCCCCGCCCCCAGGTCCCCTCGCTCTTACAGGACCCTCCCGCCCCCAGGTCCCCTCGCTCTTACAGGACTCCCCAGCCCCCAGGTCCCCTCGCTCTTACAGGACCCCCCCGCCCCCAGGTCCCCTTGCTCTTACAGGAATCCCCTGCAGCTGCGGTTTGTCCAGCAGGTTGTGGAGCTCGTTCTTGGAAGCTTCGATCTTCTCTGGATCTGCTGCGTCCACCATGTAGCTGCAGAAGGAGGAAACAGTTTGATCAGGAGTCGCTTTGATCAGAGATCAATAACTGCAGTTTAGGACAGCAGAACTTACACGATGGCACTGACTCCTCGACAGTAACGCTCCCACATGCTCCTGAAGCGAGGCTGACCACCGATGTCCCACAGCTGAGGATACGGGCAGCAAATATCAAAACATGTTTTATTTAGTAGGAAACCGTTCAGTCATGTAAAAGAAAAACATCTGAACCATCAGCAGGTGTTAAAACTCAGTAAATCCAACCACACATGATGTGATACACTGAGCCATCATTTATGGAACAAAAACTGAAAACTAAGTGAACCCCTGATCCTGCAGCCCTTCCAAACAAGCCATCCTTGTTCAGTCTTTTTCTAACTGTGCTGTCATGACCTTTAACCTTTAACATGCTAACTGAGGCCTGTAGAGTCTGAGATGTAGCTCTGGGCTTCTTCACCTTGGGGTGACCTTTAACCTTTAACATGCTAACTGAGGCCTGTAGAGTCTGAGATGTAGCTCTGGGCTTTTTCACCTTGGGGTGACCTTTAACCTTTAACATGCTAACTGAGGCCTGTAGAGTCTGAGATGTAGCTCTGGGCTTTTTCACCTTGGGGTGAACTTTAACCTTTAACATGCTAACTGAGGCCTGTAGAGTCTGAGATGTAGCTCTGGGCTTCTTCACCTTGGGGTGACCTTTAACCTTTAACATGCTAACTGAGGCCTGTAGAGTCTGAGATGTAGCTCTGGGCTTCTTCACCTTGGGGTGACCTTTAACCTTTAACATGCTAACTGAGGCCTGTAGAGTCTGAGATGTAGCTCTGGGCTTTTTCACCTTGGGGTGACCTTTAACCTTTAACATGCTAACTGAGGCCTGTAGAGTCTGAGATGTAGCTCTGGGCTTTTTCACCTTGGGGTGACCTTTAACCTTTAACATGCTAACTGAGGCCTGTAGAGTCTGAGATGTATGACCTTTAACCTTTAACATGCTAACTGAGGCCTGTAGAGTCTGAGATGTAGCTCTGGGCTTCTTCACCTTGGGGTGAACTTGCTGGGACGTCCACTCCTGGGAAGATTGACAGCTGTCCTGAATGTTTTCCACTTGTGAATAATCTTTCTCTCTGTAGAATGATGGACTCCAGATAGTCTGGAAATGGCCTTATAACCCTTCCCAGACTGATGGGCAGCAACAGCTGCTTCTCTGAGATCATTGCTGGTGTCTTTCCTCCTTGGCATCGTGTTAACACACACCTGAATGCTGCAGAGCAGTGTCATACATCATGTTCTTTTGTTCATGTTAGGTTGGATTTATTGAGTTTTAGGACCAGAAGGTCGACTTTCTTTTAATTTTTTGTGACGAATGAAGAACTTGAAATGGAACTACAGACCTTGATGGTGACGTTGCCTTTTGTGATCTTCCTCATGTTGAATCCCACCGTAGGAATCATGTCTTCACTGAACTGGCCGGACTGAAACACACACAAACATCACTGGTCCAGGCTGCATTTTACAGACATATAAACACACGACAGCAGGACAACGCATGTGGAGCCATTAATACCAGCAGCTGCCGTTGGGAGGAGGTTTAATACCAGCAGCTGCCGTTGGAAGGAGGTTTAATACCAGCAGCTGGAAGGAGGTTTAATACCGGCAGCTGCCGTTGGAAGGAGGTTTAATACCGGCAGCTGCCGTTGGAAGGAGGTTTAATACCGGCAGCTGCCGTTGGAAGGAGGTTTAATACTGGCAGCTGCCGTTGGAAGGAGGTTTAATACCGGCAGCTGCCGTTGGAAGGAGGTTTAATACCGGCAGCTGCCGTTGGAAGGAGGTTTAATACCGGCAGCTGCCGTTGGAAGGAGGTTTAATACCGGCAGCTGCCGTTGGAAGGAGGTTTAATACCAGCAGCTGGAAGGAGGTTTAATACCGGCAGCTGCTGTTGGAAGGAGGTTTAATACCGGCAGCTGCCGTTGGAAGGAGGTTTAATACCGGCAGCTGCCGTTGGAAGGAGGTTTAATACCGGCAGCTGCCGTTGGAAGGAGGTTTAATACCGGCAGCTGCCGTTGGAAGGAGGTTTAATACCGGCAGCTGCCGTTGGAAGGAGGTTTAATACCGGCAGCTGCCGTTGGAAGGAGGTTTAATACCGGCAGCTGCCGTTGGAAGGAGGTTTAATACCGGCAGCTGCCGTTGGAAGGAGGTTTAATACCGGCAGCTGCCGTTGGAAGGAGGTTTAATACCAGCAGCTGCCGTTGGAAGGAGGTTTAATACCAGCAGCTGCCGTTGGGAGGTGGTTTAATACCGGCAGCTGCCGTTGGGAGGTGGTTTAATACCGGCAGCTGCCGTTGGAAGGAGGTTTAATACCAGCAGCTGCCGTTGGGAGGTGGTTTAATACCGGCAGCTGGAAGGAGGTTTAATACCGGCAGCTGCCGTTGGAAGGAGGTTTAATACCGGCAGCTGCCGTTGGGAGGTGGTTTAATACCGGCAGCTGCCGTTGGAAGGAGGTTTAATACCAGCAGCTGCCGTTGGGAGGTGGTTTAATACCGGCAGCTGGAAGGAGGTTTAATACCGGCAGCTGCCGTTGGAAGGAGGTTTAATACCGGCAGCTGGAAGGAGGTTTAATAACGGCAGCTGGAAGGAGGTTTAATACCGGCAGCTGCCGCTGGAAGGAGGTTTAATACCGGCAGCTGCCGCTGGAAGAAGGTTTAATACCGGCAGCTGCAGCTGGAAGAAGGTTTAATACCGGCAGCTGCCGCTGGAAGGAGGTTTAATACCGGCAGCTGGAAGGTTTAATACCGGCAGCTGCTGTTGGAAGAAGGTTTAATACCGGCAGCTGGAAGGTTTAATACCGGCAGCTGCCGCTGGAAGGAGGTTTAATACCGGCAGCTGCCGCTGGAAGGAGGTTTAATACCGGCAGCTGCCGCTGGAAGGAGTTTTTGAGTCTCATCTAATGGAGCAGAAACCACAGCAGCTGAACCAGAACGCCGGGGGAATCATGTGCTTCACATGCGCAGCTTTTTAACACAAGCAGAGCAATCAGGAAGTCAAACGTCAGTCAGAAGAAAAAGTGCTTGAGAAACTGAATAAAGAGGAAACTCTTCTGGGTTTCAGTCACTAAGAGTCTGAATCAGATCCAAAGATGTTAAACATCTTTGTTCTGAGCTGAAACGTGCACATCGGCCTCAGAAGCTCTGATCTGCATTTTAACTCGTTTACAGGAGGAAACAACAGAAATATGAGACTCTGTGGTCTGTGGTCATGTGACTCATGGCGTTCTGTTCGGGTTATTTCTTTCATCTTGTTTAACGCTTCACTGAGCCGATGCAAACTGATGGCAGACAGCAGCAGGGACCTTTGTTAGAAAGCTGAAGAGAAAAGAACAGAAAGGCCTCAGATTTGATCTGGAATAAAGTACTAAACAGATTTCGGTCACTCGGACATCTTTAGACAGCTCACTCTGAACCTGTCTCCTCTGCCCGGGCCGGCGGTGCCGATAGTTCCTCTGGTTCAGAGAGAGGAAGTGAACCCGCAGAGCGTCATGTGACACCGTCTGGAGTCACATGACATGGAGGAGCCGCAGGATTGGATGCTTTTCTGAACAAAAAGACTGTAAAGCTGCAGAATGAGCAGCTGAGGTGTCCCACAGCGTTTCCCGCTCTGCATCTTCCCATCGTCCCGGTTCTGATCAGCTCAGCTTTAGTTTCTTTAACACCAATCTAAAGTGTGCACGTGGGCCGGTGTTTCAGAGAAACGTTTGAGTCGTGCTGATCAATGAATCCCAGAAATTACAGCTGATGAAAGTAGAAGAAATGCACATTTATCTAAATGCATGACTTTTCTTTACTGGATCCTGAGCTTAACATCCATTTTATGCCAGAAAAAAACAGATGAAAGAGCAAAAGCTCTGACAGTTCAGTCTGATTCTGCACAGTTTGGTCACATTTATTGTTGAAGAGAAAGAAAAACTGTTCCTTTAACAGTCGGTGGAGACCAGAAAGCTGCATTCAAACAGCGTTAAAGTCCAGATCTGGAAGGAGTTTATCTGTTGTGTGCTTTTTAACTCATTTTCAGTCCTTGTTCCTGAGCATTTTCAGTGTTTTTTCTTTGTTCAGCCACTTAACTCTGACCTATGAAGCATTCGGGCAGAAAAAAGGCTCCTAACTCAAGGGATGAACCAATGTTGTGTCGACACAGAACAGACAACTTAGCAAAGAAGCCATTTTAAACTGGATCTTTAGGCACTTTGTCACAAAGACACATCATTTGTTCCCATTTCTTTAGCTGCATCTATGAAAAACAGCAAAGAAAACACAGTTTGACAGACAGAAAATAGGATTTCTGCAGCAACAAGGTGATTCCCAAAGAGCTATTAGCTGAAAACTTGGCATATCTCAGCATGGTGTGCAGTGTGTCCTTAAAACATTTGAGGAAACTGGACAAGTGGAGGACAAAAGAAGAAGTGTCAGGCCTAAAAAACTATCTCCAGCAGATGAACAGGATCTGAAAGTGATGTCCTTAAGAAAGAGGAAAAAATCCAGCTGTGACCTGACAGGACCTGAGAGATGCATCTGGACCTTCAGCTGATCCATCTACTGTTGGCCCAAGCCTCATCAGAAATGGGCTCCATGGAAGGGTGGCTGTCAAGAAGCCGTTCTTAAGGAAGGGAAACAGGGAGAAAAGGCTGAGCTGTGCCAAATGACACAAGAAGTGGACTGAAAATCAGTGGCAACAGGTCTTATGGAGGGATGAATCCTCCCCAGAGCCCGGACCTCAACATTATTGAAGCAGTGTGGGATCATCTGACAGAGAACGGAACAAAAGGCAGCCCACATCCAAAGAAGAGCTTTGGGATGTCCTTCAAGAAGCCTGGAGAACCATTCCTGAAGACCAAATGTTGCACATTTCCTTTGTTGCCACATAAAAACTGCTTTAAAGTGTTTCAAAGCCTCTGCTAATTCAAACTAACACGATAAACAGATTTCCTGTATGGCACATCTCTGATAACCAATAAGCTGCTCTGTAAACTAAACAGAAATGTCAGCAGCTCAGATTTTATGAGGAAATCTTCACCCTCACGTGCGCAGGTAACTCATTTATTACGTGAGGATGATGTCAGGAGGTGAGCAGCCGGGAGAAGGTCACTTCGGGAGGTGATCGACCCTCCAACACGGACCAAGTCCAAATCACAGCCCTGATCCCAGTCCGGAACCACCGCCGGTTCTGATTAACGTGCTGAAAACAGCGGTGACAGCAGCTGACATCCCGGCTTCAGATGCTGATCACAGCTCGGTTTCAGCATCTATCTGCAGGCAGGAGCTGCGCTGATAAATCAGAAGCAGATTGACTCATCGGTGTCTCGCTGACCTCACCGCTGCAGGACAACAATGGAAGCAGCCAGCTGCTAACTGACAGCTGGCCTTAGCGGCTACATTAGCCCAAAAACTCACCGCTATCACGTTGACGAAGGTGGTTTTCCCCGAATACTGCAGCCCCACCAGGGTCAGCTCCATCTCCTCCTTCCAGAAGAGCGCCTTGAACCAGTCCAGCAGTTTGTTGATTAACGCTATCATCTCTCCGTTTGTTGCTAATGCTAACGCTAGCTGCGACTGTTTCTGCAACGGCTAGGTGGCTATGCTAGCGAGCTAGCTGGCTAACGCCCCAACGGTCCTGTTTTTCTGGCCAATGACAGTCGCTATGGCAACCGCAGACGGTAACGGAAGGGACCGAGGACACCAACGACTTCACACGAACAGAAGACAAGCTTCAATAAAGAGATGTTTTCAGGATCGTTTCTCTCGCCGTGTGTTTTCGGGTTTCTCTGATGTTTACTAGCTACGCCTTTTCCTCCCAGCGCCGTTAGCTCAGAAACAGCCCGTCAATCCAGATCCGGTGCGCCCTTTCACAATAAACGCCGTTTACGAAAATAAACGTGTTACAACCCACAACAGAAGAAAGCCTCTCGGCTTTATTGTGCCATTACACTTATATACAGAAAACTACAAAATAACAAGACACTTTCCAACTCGTAGAATAATTTTAAAAAATCCTGTTTTGAGGTTTTAAAACGTTTGTGAGCAGTTTGTTCGGGGTACTTCCGGTTTGGGTGGGGTTGATGAACAGAGCAGAGGAGTGCAGAAAGAAGAGGAAGCAGATAGCTCTGAGTTTCTGAGACACTGCCCTCTACTGGTCACAGCTTTCACGACTAACCGCGTCATTAAATCAAACCCCTGATCTGGGATTTTATTGATTACGTCTCTTCCTACAGTGTATATTCCACCGCTGAAAACCGGTAAAATCTGAACAAAAAACACTCAGTAAATATCAGACACTATTATAACACAATAATCTGCTATAAAGATAAGAGAAAACATTTAATTTAATCTCATAATTCAGATTTTCTTGAACTCTGTTCGTATTGTTCAGGTCAGGGTTCGTATTTCAAGATTAAGAACTTTTCTCAACTGAACTTCTTGAATATAAGAATAAAAAATATAGAATCTCCACATTTGAAGGATATTCATTCAGTTGTTTCATCACAGAAATGTCTCAAAATTATTCTATTTAACATCTGAACGTTCTGGCTTTATGAAACACGCTGAACACTCGTTTTATCAGATGATTTAGAGGGAAAAATGATTCAATGAAGTACAGATTTCATTATTCTCAGTTTCAGCTCCTCTGTCTCTCTGACCGCTTGAATTCTTTGAGGTTCCTCTAAAAAACCCATCATTCTTCATCTTTGATGGAACATTTTCTTCAGTTTTCACCATGAAGCTGAACCCAGATTGAGATCTGGACTGTTTGCTGTCATGAAGCTGATGTGTCTTTTCTGAAGTAAAGATGCATCATCATCCTGAAAACTGAGCTCAGCTTCATGGATGAGTGGATGGATGGATGGATGGATGATGGATGGATGGATGGATGATGGATGGATGGATGGATGATGGATGGATGGATGGATGGATGGATGGATGATGGATGGATGGATGGATGGATGGATGGATGGATGGATGGATGGATGATGGATGGATGGATGATGGATGGATGGATGGATGGATGATGGATGGATGATGGATGGATGGATGATGGATGGATGGATGGATGATGGATGGATGATGGATGGATGGATGGATGATGGATGGATGATGGATGGATGGATGGATGGATGATGGATGGATGGATGGATGGATGATGGATGGATGGATGATGGATGGATGGATGGATGATGGATGGATGGATGGATGGATGGATGGATGGATGATGGATGGATGGATGGATGGATGGATGGATGATGGATGGATGATGGATGGATGGATGATGGATGGATGGATGGATGATGGATGGATGATGGATGGATGGATGGATGATGGATGATGGATGGATGGATGGATGGATGATGGATGGATGATGGATGGATGGATGGATGGATGATGGATGGATGGATGGATGGATGATGGATGGATGGATGATGGATGGATGGATGGATGGATGGATGATGGATGGATGGATGGATGGATGGATGGATGGATGATGGATGGATGGATGGATGGATGATGGATGGATGATGGATGGATGGATGATGGATGGATGGATGGATGATGGATGGATGATGGATGGATGGATGGATGATGGATGGATGGATGGATGGATGATGGATGGATGATGGATGGATGGATGGATGGATGATGGAT
This sequence comes from Leuresthes tenuis, assembly GCA_036924055.1. NCBI lineage: Eukaryota > Metazoa > Chordata > Actinopteri > Atheriniformes > Atherinopsidae > Leuresthes > Leuresthes tenuis. The sequence goes on along the minus strand of JAVGWW010000004.1, from coordinate 1,527,941 downwards.
GGATGGATGGATGGATGGATGATGGATGGATGGATGATGGATGGATGGATGGATGATGGATGGATGGATGGATGGATGGATGGATGATGGATGGATGGATGGATGGATGATGGATGGATGGATGGATGATGGATGGATGGATGGATGGATGATGGATGGATGGATGGATGGATGATGGATGGATGATGGATGGATGGATGGATGATGGATGGATGATGGATGGATGGATGGATGGATGGATGGATGGATGATGGATGGATGGATGGATGGATGATGGATGGATGGATGGATGGATGGATGGATGATGGATGGATGGATGATGGATGGATGGATGGATGGATGATGGATGGATGGATGATGGATGGATGGATGATGGATGATGGATGGATGGATTGATAGATGATGGATGATGGATGGATGGATGGATGGATGGATGGATGATGGATGGATGGATGATGGATGGATGGATGGATGATGGATGGATGGATGATGGATGGATGGATGGATGGATGATGGATGGATGGATGGATGATGGATGGATGGATGGATGGATGGATGATGGATGGATGGATAGATGATGGATGATGGATGGATGGATGGATGGATGGATGATGGATGGATGGATGATGGATGGATGGATGGATGGATGGATGATGGATGGATGGATGATGGATGGATGGATGGATGGATGGATGGATGGATGGATGGATGATGGATGGATGGATAGATGATGGATGATGGATGGATAGATGGATGGATGGATGGATGATGGATGGATGGATAGATGATGGATGATGGATGGATGGATGGATGGATGATGGATGGATGGATGATGGATGGATGGATGATGGATGGATGGATGGATGGATGATGGATGGATGGATGATGAATGGATGGATGGATGGATGATGGATGGATGGATGGATGGATGGATGATGGATGGATGGATGGATGGATGATGGATGGATGATGGATGGATGATGGATGATGGATGATGGATGGATGGATGGATGATGGATGGATGATGGATGGATGATGGATGATGGATGGATGGATGGATGATGGATGGATGATGGATGGATGGATAATGAATGGATGGATGGATGGATGATGGATGGATGGATGGATGGATGGATGATGGATGGATGATGGATGGATGATGGATGGATGGATGGATGGATGGATGGATGGATGGATGATGGATGGATGATGGATGGATGATGGATGATGGATGGATGGATGGATGATGGATGGATGATGGATGGATGGATAATGGATGGATGGATGGATGGATGGATGATGGATGGATGGATGGATGGATGGATGGATGATGGATGGATGGATGGATGGATGGATGGATGATGGATGGATGGATGATGGATGGATGGATGGATGGATGATGGATGGATGGATGATGGATGGATGATGGATGATGGATGGATAGATGGATGGATGGATGGATGATGGATGATGGATGGATGGATAGATGATGGATGATGGATGGATGGATGGATGGATGGATGGATGGATGATGGATGGATGGATGATGGATGGATGGATGGATGGATGATGGATGGATGGATGGATGGATGATGGATGGATGGATGGATAGATGATGGATGATGGATGGATGGATGGATGGATGGATGATTGATGGATGGATGATGGATGATGGATGGATGGATGGATGATAGATGGATGATGGATGATGGATGATGGATGGATGATAGATGGATGGATGGATGGATGGATGGATGGATGATAGATGGATGATGGATGATGGATGGATGATAGATGGATGGATGGATGGATGATAGATGGATGATGGATGATGGATGGATGGATGAGAGGATGGATGATGGATGGATGATGGATGGATGAGAGGATGGATGATAGATGGATGATGGATGGATGATAGATGGATGGATGGATGGATGATAGATGGATGATGGATGATGGATGATGGATGGATGGATGGATGGATGGATGGATGGATGATGGATGGATGGATGGATGGATGATAGATGGATGATGGATGATGGATGGATGATAGATGGATGGATGGATGGATGATAGATGGATGATGGATGGATGGATGGATGATAGATGGATGGATGGATGGATGATAGATGGATGATGGATGATTGATGGATGGATGGATGGATGGATGATGGATGGATGGATGATAGATGGATGATGGATGATGGATGGATGATAGATGGATGGATGGATGGATGATAGATGGATGATGGATGGATGGATGGATGATAGATGGATGATGGATGGATGATGGATGATGGATGGATGATAGATGGATGGATGGATGGATGATAGATGGATGATGGATGATTGATGGATGGATGGATGGATGGATGATTGATGATAGATGGATGATGGATGATGGATGGATGATAGATGGATGGATGGATGGATGATAGATGGATGATGGATGGATGGATGGATGATAGATGGATGGATGGATGGATGATAGATGGATGATGGATGATTGATGGATGGATGGATGGATGGATGATGGATGGATGGATGGATGGATGATAGATGGATGATGGATGGATGATAGATGGATGGATGGATGGATGATAGATGGATGATGGATGATTGATGGATGGATGGATGGATGGATGATTGATGATAGATGGATGATGGATGATGGATGATGGATGGATGATAGATGGATGGATGGATGGATGATAGATGGATGATGGATGGATGGATGGATGATAGATGGATGGATGGATGGATGATAGATGGATGATGGATGATTGATGGATGGATGGATGGATGATGGATGGATGGATGATAGATGGATGATGGATGGATGATGGATGATGGATGGATGATAGATGGATGGATGGATGGATGGATGGATGGATGGATGATAGATGGATGATGGATGGATGGATGGATGATAGATGGATGGATGGATGGATGATAGATGGATGGATGGATGATGGATGGATGGATGGATGATAGATGGATGATGGATGATGGATGGATGATAGATGGATGGATGGATGGATGATAGATGGATGATGGATGATGGATGGATGGATGATTGATGGATGATAGATGGATGGATGGATGGATGATAGATGGATGATGGATGATGGATGGATGATAGATGGATGGATGGATGGATGATAGATGGATGGATGGATGATGGATGGATGGATGGATGATAGATGGATGATGGATGATGGATGGATGATAGATGGATGGATGGATGGATGATAGATGGATGATGGATGATGGATGGATGGATGATTGATGGATGGATGGATGGATGGATGATGGATGGATGGATGGATGGATGATAGATGGATGATGGATGATGGATGGATGATAGATGGATGGATGGATGGATGATAGATGGATGATGGATGGATGGATGATTGATGGATGGATGGATGGATGGATGATGGATGGATGGATGGATGATGCATGGATGGATGATTGATGGATGATGGATGATGGATGGATAATGGATGATGGATGATGGATGATGGATGGATGGATGATTGATGGATGATGGATGATGGATGGATAATGGATGATGGATGGATGGATGATGGATGGATGGATGATGGATGGATGGATGATGGATGATGGATGATGGATGGATGATGGATGGATGGATGATGGATGATGGATGGATGGATGGATGGATGGATGGATGATGGATGGATGGATGGATGGATGATGGATGGATGGATGGATGGATGATAGATGGATGATGGATGGATGGATGATGGATGATGGATGATGGATGGATGGATGATGGATGGATGATTGATGGATGATGGATGATGGATGGATAATGGATGATGGATGGATGGATGATGGATGGATGGATGATGGATGGATGGATGATGGATGGATGGATGATGGATGGATGGATGATGGATGATGGATGGATGGAATCCACCTGAACATCTCCTGCAGAGTTAACGGTTCTTTACCGGACATCAACCCCACATCATCACTGATGGAGTCAGTCCACTTTGATACTCTCCTGGAAATACTGGAATTAAGAAGAAGAGGAGCGCCACTTTCCATGATCCAGTCGCTGCGTGTAGCAACAGTGACATCATCAGCCCCCCCATCTCAAAGCAGCCCCCCACTTCAGACCATGAGCTCCACAAGGAAACATCAGCCCATCAGAAGTAGTTCCCGCTGTGCTGCAGCTCCAGCTCCAGCTCCAGCGTCAGCTCGACCCAATGAACGCTCTGGTGAAATAAGCTAAAGTTCTGGTTGCTAAGCAGCTACAAAAAGGGAGGAAAATATCCAGAAAAGTCACGTCTAAATCGTTTCCTCTACCTGTTCTATGCTTAACCTTCTTAATCTGTCACACCCTCTGACTTACCTGGACTTTTTCAAATCAGAAGTACGTTCTCAGTGCATTGCAGATAAACCTTTAAAGTGGGTCCTACCCTCCTGCCTTGTGACGATAAGAGGTCCACAATTACTATTTTAGAGGAGTTTCAGGACCTCTCAGCAGAGCTAAAGCCAGACTACAGTGAACATATATGTCCTGGGTACCAAGAACCTTCTGTTATTTATATTTATGCAGCTTTTTATATTCAAAAGGCCGTTTTAAATGAGGCTTCATTACATAATCAGTCCAATACGTTGTGTAATAACAGCTTGATGCTGTTATTAAAGACTATATTTCCTCTGGTATCTAACGGATTTACGGCAGTAATAGTTCTGTGTTTGATTAAATGAAGCTTTTCTATCTCTTTGTGCAGCAGGTTCTTCTACACCGGAGGGCAGGCAGATTAGTGCCATAAAGTACATGCAGAAAGTGGGGGAATCAGAGGCTGTGGATGCTGTTTTGTGAGATGATGGAGAATTGGAGGAATCATAATCGTTGTTTGATAAAAGAAAAGGCAACAGGGAATCAATCTCACAAAAGAAGAACAGCTAAAGGCATAAAAACACAATAAGAAACGTTGTTTTTCTCAGAATAAAACCTCTTCAGAGTGACGCTGATGTCGCTTCTTTTCTTCTCAACAAGTCATTTCTCCCACAGATTCAGTTTGTTTGCATTTGAAATGGTTGCAATATACAGTTTGACCACTAGATGGCAGTAAATATCAAACACCGTTACTCTAAAAGTCACAACTATCTAAAAAGAGCACCACGACTGTCTGAAATATCATTCCTCTTTTACTCAATTCAACTGATCAGACATTCTCTGAGATTTTCAGTCCAGGATCTTAGTTCTTAACGCTTTCGTTTGAGACGGCCCAAAGCATCCAGTTCCTCTGGTTTTCCAACACTTGGTTTAGTGCCACACTTCTCTGAGTTCACGCCAGCAAACAGAAAAGCTCCCGGTGCGTCACCAAAGGTGCCCTCAGAAAGTCCACCACTGAGTCGGGCTGCAGGAACTCTTTTGTGTGACATTAAAAACTGGAAAGTTAAAGGTTAAACAGTGAAGGCTCAAACCCAGTCCTCCCACAACACAACCAAACACGTAACTCAGTGAGTTATACACCTATACTGGCAAAAACTGGGCATTTCATCCTTTTACCAGCAGTTATGGGGACATTCTGACACACAGATACTGAACAAACACACTCACAGTCAGGGATTTATGGACATCTACGCCTATTAAACCAAGAAAAGAAGAAGACCTTCAGGCCTGATTTATGACTCATTCACAATGTTACACTAAGATCCAACTACAACATCCCGATCAGAACCGAGGGAACCGGAAGCAGGCGTGGGAAATGTCCCGTTGACATCCAGGAGACGGTTCTGGTTTGCTGGGTTCTGGCTGCCTTTGGTTCTGTTCCTCTTCCTGGTTCTCTTGCTGTGCTGGTTCTCATGAATCTCTCTAAAGACACTGCTGGTTATCGAGGTTGTGGATCTCATCAGTTGTTCCTGTTCTGTAGACGCAGGTTCTGCAGCCGTATGCTGACCGGATCCCCCGGGTTCTGCTGGCTCTGGGCCGGTGATGCAGGCTGGTTCTGCTCCTGAAGAAGAGAAGAACAATTACACACAAAAAAAAAAAAAAAACAATTAAAAAACAAGTTCTGGACGGAGGAGTTGGTGGAGTTGAGGTTCCCTGATTGGCTCATCTTGTCACGATCTACGTTCTGTTCCATGTCTCGTCATTTCCTGTTTTATTTTGAAAAGTCACTTATCTTCCCCTCTTGTTTCAGGTATCTTGCCCTTCCTCCCGTGTCAAGCATCTGATTATCTTCCCTGATTCCCAAAGTGTTTCCACCTGTTCCCTTTGGTCCCTCATGTGTTCAAATAGTCTGTTTCCCTTGTCTTGTGCCAGTATGTCGTCTCCTTTTGAGCATCATTACCAGCCTCTCTCCTTGTCTTGAACCCACAGTTTCCTCGAGCCTGCAGCGAGCGACTCTCCTGCAGTGCTGTCTTATTCTACTTCCATAGCCTTAGTTTATTTATTGTAACGGTAAGTTCCATAGCTTTGTTTTTCCTCCATTTTCTAGGAGTGATTTTTCGTTGTTACCAGTATGTCGTCTCCTTTTGAGCTGCATTACCAACCATCTGTCTTGTCTCACGTTCCACAGAAACCACGAGCCTGCAGCGAGCTATTTTGCTATTTTGTCTGTAAATTGTTCCAAAGTTTATTTCTTGTCTAACGGTAACTTCCACAGCCTTGTTTTTCCTCCGTTTTCAAGGAGCGAATTTTGTTGTATCCTTCACAGCCGCTTCCGATTAGCGGAGTGTTTGGATTTATTGAAAATATCTCGTGCCTCCGTTAAAGGTGAGGTTTTAAGTTAAAGTTAAATTTTCATAGAGGCTCTGTTTTAGAAGAGTGCGTCTTTACTTCGCCTCGTTAGGAGAGCGTGTTTTCGTTTTGTTAACTATTCATAGCTTTTCTGTTTTGCTCCCAGCGTGGAGAGTTTTATGTTTTTTAACTTCATAGCTGCGCTCCTTCTCCACGATAGATACGGCGCTTAGGTTTCCAAAGCCTTTTATTTTGCGCCCTGCAGTGCCCTGTGTTTATAAAATAAAACCCTTTTGGAATCCAAAGACCCTGCATCTGTGTCCTAAGACCCTCGAGGTTCCTGAAACATCTGGGGTGTTTTGAAAGATTTGTGAGGAGATAGAGAGTCAGGGTGGGGTTCGGTCTCAGGAGGTGGATGACCCCAGATGATGCCTGAAAGACAGGAGTGGGGGGTGGGTGGATGGATGGATGGATGGATGGATGATGGATGGATGGATGGATGATGGATGGATGGATGGATGATGGATGGATGATGGATGGATGGATGATGGATGATGGATGATGGATGGATGGATGATGGATGGATGGATGGATGATGGATGGATGATGGATGGATGGATGATGGATGGATGGATGGATGGATGATGGATGGATGGATGATGGATGATGGATGGATGGATGATGGATGGATGGATGGATGGATGATGGATGATGGATGGATGGATGGATGATGATGGATGATGGATGGATGATGGATGGATGGATGGATGGATGGATGATGGATGATGGATGGATGATGGATGATGGATGGATGGATGACGGATGGATGGATGATGGATGATGGATGATGGATGATGGATGGATGGATGGATGGATGGATGATGGATGGATGGATGATGGATGATGGATGATGGATGGATGATGGATGGATTATGATGATGGATGGATGATGGATGATGGATGGATGGATGATGGATGGATGGATGGATGATGGATGGATGATGGATGGATGGATGATGGATGGATGGATGGATGGATGATGGATGGATGGATGATGGATGATGGATGGATGGATGATGGATGGATGGATGGACGGATGATTGATGGATGGATGGATGGATGATGGATGGATGATGGATGGATGGATGGATGGATGGATGATGGATGGATGATGGATGGATGGATGGATGGATGGATGATGGATGGATGATGGATGATGGATGATGGATGGATGATGGATGATGGATGATGGATGGATGATGGATGATGGATGATGGATGGATGGATGGATGATGGATGGATGGATGATGGATGGATGATTGATGGATGGATGGATGGATGATGGATGATGGATGATGGATGATGGATGGATGATGGATGATGGATGATGGATGGATGATGGATGGATGATGGATGGATGCCTGTTTTCATACAAACTGAATCTACCTGCTGGTGGAACTACTTCAGCTCCAGGCTTCCCTTTCCTCAGAAAGTTTTCCCCTGAGCTGCAGTAAAACTCCTGGAAGCAGCTGCTCTACATGCTTTCTTCCTGAATGGAGGTAATAATCTGAGAGGTGTTCCTTAGCAGCAGGAAGGTGGAGTACCTGGTGGTGCTGCAGCTGGCAGCTGTCCTGGGCCAGCATGGAGTACAGGAACTGGTACTGCTCCGTGGTCTGGATCATCCCGCCCCTTACAGGATGAAGGGAAACAGTCATCATGTTGCAGCACACGGGAAACATTAAACTCAGAGAGGAAAGCAAGAACCTGTCCAGTCGAAGCTGGCAAACCGTCTCCAGGATGTCAACCTGACCGGTTTCTCTGAGCTGCTGGCAGCCGATGCTGCTCGCTATGAAACAGCCGGTCCTCCCGATGCCTGCACTGAGGAGACAAGAGGAAAGGAGTGGAAAAAGGGAATTAAGTGGATATTATGTGACTGTTTCTGTTTCCAAGCAGCCAGACGATCCTGTAATATTTTAAAGTGTCCTGATCAACAGTTCTGCAGCTTTCTGAAACCTTTAAAGTGTCCTGATCAACAGTTCTGCAGCTTTCTGTAACCTTTAAAGTGTCCTGATCAATAGTTCTGCAGCTTTCTGAAACCTTTAAAGTGTCCTGATCAACAGTTCTACAGCTTTCTGAAACCTTTAAAGTGTCCTGATGAACAGTTCTGCAGCTTTCTGAAACCTTTAAAGTGTCCTGATCAACAGTTCTGCAGCTTTCTGTAACCTTTAAAGTGTCCTGATCAACAGTTCTGCAGCTTTCTGAAACCTTCAAAGTGTCCTGATCAACAGTTCTGCAGCTTTCTGTAACCTTTAAAGTGTCCTGATCAACAGTTCTGCAGCTTTCTGAAACCTTCAAAGTGTCCTGATCAACAGTTCTGCAGCTTTCTGAAACCTTCAAAGTGTCCTGATCAACAGTTCTGCAGCTTTCTGAAACCTTCAAAGTGTCCTGATCAACAGTTCTGCAGCTTTCTGTAACCTTTAAAGTGTCCTGATCAATAGTTCTGCAGCTTTCTGAAACCTTTAAAGTGTCCTGATCAACAGTTCTGCAGCTTTCTGAAACCTTTAAAGTGTCCTGATCAATAGTTCTGCAGCTTTCTGAAACCTTTAAAGTGTCCTGATCAACAGTTCTGCAGCTTTCTGTAACCTTTAAAGTGTCCTGATCAACAGTTCTGCAGCTTTCTGAAACCTTTAAAGTGTCCTGATCAACAGTTCTGCAGCTTTCTGAAGCTCTTTCACAGTTTTTCTTTGGACATTTTCTGCTTTTTCCCTCATCTTCAGTCCTTGTTCCTGAGCATTTTCAGTGTTTTTTCTTTGTTCAGCCACTTAACTCTGACCTTTGAACCCTTCAGGCAGAAAAAAGGCTCCTAACTCAAGGGATGAACCAGTGTTGTGTCGACACAGAACAGACAACTTAGCAAAGAAGCCATTTTAAACTGGATCTTTAGGCTCTTTGTTACCAGCAGCCTGTCACAAAGACACATCATTTGTTCCCATTTCTTTAGCTGCATCTATGAAAAACAGCAAAGAAAACACAGTTTGACAGACAGAAAATAGGATTTCTGCAGCAACAAGGTGATTCCCAAAGAGCTATTAGCTGAAAACTTGGCATATCTCAGCATGGTGTGCAGTGTGTCCTTAAAACATTTGAGGAAACTGGACAAGTGGAGGACAAAAGAAGAAGTGTCAGGCCTAAAAAACTATCTCCAGCAGATGAACAGGATCTGAAAGTGATGTCCTTAAGAAAGAGGAAAAAATCCAGCTGTGACCTGACAGGACCTGAGAGATGCATCTGGACCTTCAGCTGATCCATCTACTGTTGGCCCAAGCCTCATCAGAAATGGTCTCCATGGAAGGGTGGCTGTCAAGAAGCCGTTCTTAAGGAAGGGAAACAGGGAGAAAAGGCTGAGCTGTGCCAAATGACACAAGAAGTGGACTGAAAATCAGTGGCAACAGGTCTTATGGAGGGATGAATCCTCCCCAGAGCCCGGACCTCAACATTATTGAAGCAGTGTGGGATCATCTGACAGAGAACGGAACAAAAGGCAGCCCACATCCAAAGAAGAGCTTTGGGATGTCCTTCAAGAAGCCTGGAGAACTATTCCTGAAGACTCCTTAAAGAAAGCTGGTCTCAGAGGGTTCAGGACACCAAACTCGTCTCTTCAGCCGTCGCTGCTTCACTCTCTGAGCTTCTGTTCTTCTATTGAAACACGACTCTGTGGATCTTCATCAGATTATTTGCATTCAAAGACATGTTGTGGGTCATTTTCAGACCACAGCATACTTTCATCTTTCTCCTCCGCCGTGGTCGGCTGCTCAGGTGCGGTAGATTCCTCGCCTCTGACAGGAAGTAGCTTTCTATTCATCCGCTGCTCATGTTTGAGACTTCGCCAGCTGGAGTCACTGCTCAGTGACCTGAACACCGTCATCTCATGTGAACGTAGAAACACAGCCGTGCAGGATTTCTGCAGGATTTCTGCAAGATTTCTGCAGGATTTCTGCAAGATTTCTGCAAGATTTCTGCAAGATTTCTGCAAGATTTCTGCAAGATTTCTGCAAGATTTCTGTAGGATTTCTGCAAGATTTCTGCAAGATTTCTGCAAGATTTCTGCAGGATTTCTTACCATCTGACAGCTCATGTGATCACATGTTCGCTACTTAAAATCTAAAAAAATCTGCTTCCACCGTTCCTTATAAACATCGAATATTTCTTTAAAAGACAGAAATCACCTGATTGTTGCACCTTTTTCGAAATGTACGGCATAATAAATGATAATAAATGTTAATAAATGTTGATAAATGTTAATTGTTAATAAATTATACTAAATGTTGATAATTGTTAATAAATGTTAATAATTGATACTAAATGTTGATAAATGTTAATAAATGTTAATAAATGTTAATAAATTATACTAAATGTTAATAATTGTTAATAAATGTTCATAATTGTTAATAAATGATAATAAATGTTGATACTTGTTAATAAATGTTAATAAATGATACTAAATGTTGATAATTGTTAATAAATATTAATAAATGTTTATAAATGTTGATAATTGTTAATAAATATTAATAAATGTTTATAAATGTTGATAATTGTTAATAAATTATAATAAATGTTAATAATTGTTAATAAATGTTAATAAATCATAATAAATGTTGATAATTGTTCATAAATGATAATAAATGTTAATAAATGTTAATTGTTAATAAATGATACTAAATGTTGATAATTGTTAATAATTGTTAATAAATGTTAATAAATGTAGAGAATAGGCTGTGAATTAGAGGGACCAACCTGCAGTGGACAACGATTGGTCCAACACCAGAGACGCTGTCTGTGATTGGCTGAGAGCTGATGGATGATTCCAGGGACTTCTTGTACATCTCCACCTCTTCCACCAGCCTCAGCAGAGGAGCAATGCATTGTGGGATGTGATGGTCGGGCCATGAGGTGAACCAGTAGTGTCTGACTGGACGACGCTCCGAGTGCAGCTTTCAGAGATAAAACACTTCAGTTCAGAGCAGCATTTTCTTCATCAGTGAGATCATTTGAAAGCACGAATGTTCAGATTTATCTCACTGCTGTGCTTTCTGTACCACGACCTGTGCTTCTGTGAGATAAACGCTACGCTGCCTCAGCTGCTTCATCCTGCCACAACAAACACAAACTCTTGCTTGTGAAGTCAGAAGCTCTCAGAAGCTCTCCTTGGCTACAGAAAAACAAGCAGCAGCTGCTTCCTCTGAAAGTCTTTAGTTTGTCTGGAGTTAGACCAGCTGAAAAACTCCCCCTCTGCTTATTCACGCTCATGAAATCAGTCGAGCTTTGTGCAACAACCACACCTGATGACTGATGTGGGTTCAGCTGCCTGCAAAGTTACGACTGAAGCCTCAGATATCAGTCAGACGGTGTTCATCTGGGTGGAACAAATGGTTTTCTGATGTCTATAAATGCTGTGCAGCTTTATAAGTGACATCACAGTGACATCACAGTGACATCAGAGGTGGACTTTTGTACCTGGATCTCCATGTCGGTGATGGTGAAGCCGTCTTTCTCCTGGCTGTCCTTCACTCTGAGGAGGAATCTGCCAAAGCGACTCGTCTCTCCTCCTCCTTCCTCTTCCTCCTCCTCTTCCTCCTCCTCTTCCTCCTTCACCCTCTTCGTCCCGACCGCCGGCTGCGGCCAGTAAGGCTCACATTTCTGGATCAAACACAACGTCACGTGTTGGAGGACCAACGTTTTTCAGCCTTCTCACTGAGCTGCGCCTCCTCACCTCGTTGTTCTCCTTCAGTCTGGTAACCATGACGATGATGCTGCTCCTCTCCTGCCACACCATGTCCCAGAAGTCCCCGATGGTGTGCAGCATCGGCCCCTGGGTGGCGATGTAGGCCCTCGGAGCGCCTTTGTAGCCCTGCAGGACGGCGAGATGATCAGACATCACTGCTGCATCAGTCAGACGGTGGCCTGCATCCACACATCTGGCTGCATCCACACAGCTGGCTGCATCCACACATCTGGCTGCATCCACACATCTGGTTCTGTTCACACATCTGGTTGCATCCACACATCTGGTTCTGTTCACACATCTGCCTGCATCCACACAGCTGGCTGCATCCACACATCTGGCTGCATCCACACAGCTGGCTGCATCCACACATCTGGCTGCATCCACACATCTGGCTGCATCCACACAGCTGGCTGCATCCACACATCTGGCTGCATCCACACATCTGGCTGCATCCACACATCTGGCTGCATCCACACAGCTGGTTCTGTCCACTCATCTGGCTGCATCCACACATCTGGTTGCATCCACACATCTGGCTGCATCCACACATCTGGCTGCATGTTTTTCAGCTGATTTGTGTTTTATTTTCTTTAACAATAATTAATACTGCAGTAATATAATTCAGGGATCAATAAAGTCTTATTTAACTGTAATTTTACAACAAACAGCAGCTCCTTTAGTCCTTTAGTCCTTTACAGAGAAAGTAAACTGGTTAAAGGCTAATTCAGACCAGTACAGATGTCCAGTGAGAAGGAAGCAGGGATATTTATTGGTAGAAATGTCAAACTGCACCTTTATAGCTCCATCTCACCCAGTCCTGTTGGTGAAAAGATGAAAAAGAGCAGATACTCGGATCATGAGGCCAGTTCTGATTGCCTGTCAGCTTCTAATCTTCTGTCAAATCAACTCTGAACTTCCAGCTTCCACTATGATCCAATTAGGTTTTACATCCAATCTTATAATAATATAATATAATAATCAAACCATCTCTGACTCAAACTGAGCATTTAAAACGTCTTCAGGTGACCTTACGGTCAGTGTTTGCTCCTTTTGGGGTTGCCGTAGTAACACGATGGAGAGGTGAGGTCATTCTGCACTAATAGCAACAGATCCTTCTGATCCGATAACACACCTCCGTCAGATTCTTTACCCCCCGGTCCCGTTTTAACACATTAAAATGTAGAAATGAACTCTGACTTATTGTTTTTGAGTCCCTGCATTAATAGAACCACAACTTCACCACATCCCCTCTGCTTCTGAAACCACTTCACATCCTTGACGTCAAAAGACAGGAAGTGAATGAATAAGACTATTCTGTTGATCAATAAGAGCCGAACGTCCAATCAGAGAGGCACAAGTCACCCCACCGCCCCACTTTTATCTGTGTGGGTGATCTGAACATGAAGCCTCACAAAAACTGTCAAAATCTCCTCAGATCAACACACACACACACACACACACACACACACACACACACACACACACACACACACACACACACACACACACACACACACACACACACACACTGCTGAGGTGGCAAAGTGATGCGTGGGCCGTAACGAAGGAAGGGGGAGTTGGGGACATGTCACTTCCTCCCTCACTTCCTGTGGGTTTCCTGGTTGTCAGACACCCACGCTAACAAACTGACGGCTCTGTCCAACACACATGCACTCACACACGTGCACGCACACATGCACACAAACGGGAAGACGCCTACGCTGAGTGATATCGCTGTTTATCACACACGATAAGTTTGTTCTCTTTTTAATAAAACCCAGAGGGCAACGGGCCGTGTTCAGCGTCACTAAACTGCAAAAAACAAACAAATAAATGAATAAATAAATTAATTAATTGATGAATAATAAATAAACAGATAAATAAATAAATAAATAGATGGATACATAAACAAATAAATAAATAAACAAACAAACAAATAAATAAGTAAGTAAATAGCTAAATAAAAAATAATAAAAAAAAACAAACAAACAAACAAACAAATAAATAAGTAAATAAATAAACAAATAAAAACAAATAAGTAAATAGCTAAATAAATAAATGAATAAATAAAAAATAAAAAAATAATAAAATAATAAATAAATAAATAAACAAACGTGTTCGCAGCTCCATTAAATGAAGAGGCGCTGCTTTCTTAGAGCTGATGGAAACAGAATAAACCGAATTCACGGATTATTTCACAAAGTTTAAGGTCGAAAACAGCTCGACCAGAGTAAACTCTTTCACTTCTGCTCACAGGAGAACTAAGCTTTGTCCGTAAAGCTGAGGTTTATAATCATGAAGATATTACGATAATATCTCCTTCTGCTCTGCATCGGTTGCAGATCAGAGGAGGTGAAGTTTGGTTTCTGCTATAAAACAACTGAAGGAAACTCTTTGTTTCTCTTGGTTCTCGTGTATTTTGTACGATGCTGTATTATTCAAATGTGAGTCATATTATAGATCATTTTAATAATATCTTTGTGTTTTGCCTGTTTGTGAAGGTGTTCGTTCATCACAGATATGATATTATCACTATAAAGAAAAAGAATAAAGAGAATAAACAACAGTCTTTCTGCTTAATTATCTGCTAATTGCTCATTTTACTTGGTATATTTTACTAATTATTTTGCTTTTAGATGCACTTTACCCTTGACTTTTATTCATTTTTGGCACCTTGAAGTGCACTTTATTCTGCATATTGTACTTATAAATAAAGATCTTTAACCTAATGTAACGTGTTAGTTTTTGAGGTTTGACTAATCCAGAAGAAGTTACTCAGTCAGTCTGTTATCGTGGAGCTTTAACCTGATCACTTGGTGGGTTTTGTTGCCACAAAACAAACAAGACAAACAAAGAGAGAAAATCCCCGACTTGCTCTGCTTCTCCTCTGCACATTTCCACCTCACTCGGCTAAAGAAACAGCGAAAGATTCATGTGGTCGAAGCTTTCGTATTGTTCTCAGCTCAAATTATTTCTAAATGTGGGTGAAAAGGAAAAGATGAATCCCAGAGAAAAGCATATTGTGCCGATTCTGCTGGAGCTACAGCCCCCAAATAACAACTTCTGGCTTTTAACTGTGAGAGAAAATACTGACTGACATGCTGGTTATGTGGTGCAGGAGAAGCTCGTTAATAAAAATTAAATTAATAACATCCCTGAAGCTATATTAAGGTAATACTGCATCTGTTATTCCTGTTGTTAGCCAGCAGAACATCAGATTATAAACCATAAATCAGACTCTATAATGAGTAGAACCAGTACATTCAAAGCTAAATATCTCACTTTATAACCACATGAGGAATTGCAGAGGGGGCTTTATATTTGGTAAAGTAAAAGTCTCTAATGAGTCATTTTTACACAGAAAATAACTTATTCATGTAACTAATTACTTCTTAATGGAAGTAATCCCTTAAATCCAAGTAATAAATTACACAAAACTGTGTGCAGTTCATTCCTGTTGGGTTCGCTAACATTATGCTAGCTTGTTGCATGACATTTTTGGTGCCTTATGGTGGTGTCTTTGGCATGGAAACGTGTTACATTTCACATCTGTAGGAGGAGCCAAAGAGCAAACAAATGCCAGATTATCTTCTGTTACTTCCAGCAAAACACAAGAAGAAGAGAAGTGGGCCGAGAGTGAAGCCCAGGGTTTGTAGAGCCAATAAGTGATGAACCTGTTTTTTACCTGTTACCTGAACAATCATCCAGTTCCACAAATGAATCACGATGAGTTCCTAAAAGATGGGTCAGTACCAGCAGTTCAGAGTGTGGTAGTCTGAGCTCATTGAACTCTAAATACTGTTTGCCTTCATACATTAATAACAAGCTTGAAGGGTTTCAGTCAGTCTGGGGTGGAGTGCAGTCGAGACATAAGGAGACTGTGTCAACTCATTTCTTTCAACTTCAGAACGCTCTGAAACTGAAGAAGTGACAAATTATTTTTCCAGTCTCACATCATAACAAAACTGAAACCCAAGTTATTTTTGTTCTTTGACAAGTTTTCCATTTGGAGCCAGTAAAAAAAGTCCTGAGTTTAGATTTTTATCCGTTTTAGATTATGAGTTGGAGTAAAGATTTCATGCATATAAATAAACCATTTATGAATAATCTATTGGCTCTGCTACACTAAGCAGCCTTCAGGATGTGGAAACCTACAGCCTGACTCGACCCAGTGCGAAACAACGCGAGACTGACCCTGATGTAGTTGGCATTGATGTAGCGTTCTGGTCCCGGCTCGTCCTCTTGGCTCCTCAGGATCACCCGGGTTTCAGGGTCTAAATAGAACACACAATGATTGAAGGGAGGGAAACAACAACAACAGCAGCTTGTGGTGAGGAGGTCAACGTGAGTGACTGACTGGGGAGGATGGTTTTGTATCTGTCTTTCATCACGTGTCCTGGAGCGTCGAGATCTGCGGCGTTCACGAAGTTTGGAGGGATCTTCTGTTGAGGACAAAGACACGCCAGAGGGTAAAACAAACGCACCTCAGCTCACACCATTAATAACTGTTTCTCTTGTTTGTTTCTTTCTTTCTACAGTGCTCATAACAGGAAGTGAAAGTGTGAGAATGACTGGTGTGCATGTTTAGGTAGAAGTCAGAGTAACATCACGGTGAAGGATGAAGGTTTTTCACTCGTTACTTTACCTGTTAGTGGACATAATGTTTGGACTTATTGGTATTCATCCCTTTAACATCCTGCCCTACCATTTGGGTTCAGGTTGAGCACAGTTTTCATTGGCTATACTCTGTATAGAGATTTTTCTTTGCTTTTTTCTCAGTGTGAACTTTAACACATTTTAATCTTGGTTCACAGAGCATTTCTCATCTGGGCAGTTACTGAGTAACTGGTTCTTCCTCCGCAGCTATGGCCAGACGTGGCACATGCTTAGAGGTCTCAAAAACAGACATGGTGATGGTTAAAATGTTAAACAATCTCTTTAAACCTTTTGTATTGTTGCATGGTTTGGAAACCTGAAGATCGTCTTGATCGTCTTGTTAAAACTGCTGGAAAAATCTCAGGAAGTCAGCAGGCCGGTACCATGTCCATTTATACCAGACCTGGGGAAGGTTAATGCTATTCTAATGCTATTCTACAGGTCTAATGCTATTCTACAGGTCTAATGCTATTCTGTCCTAATCATCCACAACAAGTTTGAGCTTTAGCCCTCAGGTCATCCTTTTAGGGCTCCTATAAGGAGAAGTAAAAGACTTCAGGTTTCATTCATTCCCACTACAGTTTATTTACTTAATGGCATGTAGCCCCTGGATTATTTATGTTCCTTTGCACTGCTGCTGATTTGCACATTTATGCACCTGCACTTTTCATAACTCTTGGTAGTAGTTCCCATTTTTGGACTGAACATTTGCTAGCTTTAGTACATGTGTATGGTGCTTCTTATATTATGTTGATATCTGGATCCATCAGTGTTTGCTTCAGTCTCAGATCTGGTTCTGGATCCATCGGTGTTTGCTTCAGTCTCAGATCTGGTTCTGGATCCATCGGTGTTAGCTTCAGTCTCAGATCTAGGTCTGGATCCATCGGTGTTAGCTTCAGTCTCAGATCTGGTTCTGGATCCATCGGTGTTAGCTTCAGTCTCAGATCTGGTCCTGGATCCATCGGTGTTAGCTTCAGTCTCAGATCTGGTTCTGGATCCATCGGTGTTAGCTTCAGTCTCAGATCTGGTTCTGGATCCATCGGTGTTAGCTTCAGTGTCAGATCTGGTTCTGGATCCATCGGTGTTAGCTTCAGTCTCAGATCTGGTTCTGGATCCATCGGTGTTAGCTTCAGTGTCAGATCTGGTTCTGGATCAATCGGTGTTAGCTTCAGTCTCAGATCTGGTTCTGGATCCATCGGTGTTAGCTTCAGTCTCAGATCTGGTTCTGGATCCATCGGTGTTAGCTTCAGTCTCAGATCTGGTTCTGGATCCATCGGTGTTAGCTTCAGTCTCAGATCTGGTTCTGGATCCATCGGTGTTAGCTTCAGTCTCAGATCTGGTTCTGGATCCATCGGTGTTAGCTTCAGTCTCAGATCTGGTTCTGGATCCATCGGTGTTAGCTTCAGTCTCAGATCTGGTTCTGGATCCATCTGTGTTAGCTTCAGTCTCAGATCTGGTTCTGGATCCATCGGTGTTAGCTTCAGTCTCAGATCTGGTTCAGGATCCATCGGTGTTAGCTTCAGTCTCAGATCTGGTTCTGGATCCATCGGTGTTAGCTTCAGTCTCAGATCTGGTTCTGGATCCTTCGGTGTTAGCTTCAGTCTCAGATCTGGTTCTGGATCCATCCTGCTTCTGTGTGAAGATGTGTTGTTGCAAGGAAAGCACAGGATGTGCTGTGTCCAACAATGATTGACCTCTGACTTCAACGCTTCGTTCTATTAAACTTTGCTGCTCGTGCTTCGGCCCGTTTGTTGTTAAATGCTTTTGTTGCCAACTGGTGACCTGTCCAGGTGAACCCCGCCCCTCAGGATAGGCTCCAGCCACCCCGTAACCCGACCGACAGATTAAGCGGGAATAGAAAATGGATGGATGCTTTTTTTGCCAGCAGGTCTGATGGAGACTTCACTGGTGCTACCCAACACTTACTCCTGGTTCACTGTTGTCCTCACCAGTTTCGGTGGGGCTCCTCGACATGTTCTCCTCCACATCTGGACTCCCAGTGGTTCCCATTTGGAGCCATGAGTGTGTTTGAATAACGCGCCTCGGCTTACTAGCTTGGCATTACAATTTAACTTATGTTTATGCATTTAGCAGACGCTTTTATCCAAAGCGACTTACAGGTAGGCAGATAGGGTAAGGGGGCCTTGCCTGAAGACCCCTACTGAAGGTAGTAATACCTTTAATGCAGGGGATTTGAACCCAGGTCACCCACATGAAAGTTGGCAATCATACTACAATATCCACTTATGACAGTCAGTCGCGTGTTTAAGATCATTGTTATAGAAATATATCTTCTGCGTACCACCAGTGGGGCCACAGTTGAGAACCATGAATGTAGCCAACATCGCCCCCTTCTGGTGACAACAGCCGAGTTTATTCACCTCAAACCATCAATGGAAACGAGTCTGATTCATTTATTTTTTTAAACCAGGCTAACCACGTGTGAGTCATACTTTAATAAGGATCGTTGTAATATTTCATCAAAGCGGACTCATGGTGAAGCCTACCTGATACTCTGCATTCAGCGTGCTGGTGTCGGTGGCCGCCTCCTGCAGCTGAACGCCTGTTAACGGTCGGGAGGAGGTGTGAAGCAGCTGAAGCCACACCTCCTTAGGGGTGGTGACAGAGCACACAGTCTCCGCCCCCAGGGTGCTCACATCCAATAGCAGAGACAGGTTGGAGCCCCGCCTTTTAAAGGAAAGAAATAGCGCAAATATTTTTAAAATGAGGAAAAGATGAAACGGTCAAAAATATAGATTTTTGTGAGGAAATATTTACAAAATTCTGGTATTTACAAATGTTGCATTTCACATTTAAAAGGTGATATTTCATGTCATGGTTTTGTAAAAGCGTGGTCAACACCCACCGTTCCTGGAGGCGGACGGAGGCTTTGCGAGGTGGTGTGGTCATGGGTGGAGGAGTCACCGGATCCTCAGCAGGCGGGGAGGTCGAGTGTATCGCCGATGAGCTCATGGTGAGGGTTGGGGTCTGTTTATGTGTTTGTTTCTGGGTCTCAGAGGCTCAGCTCAACATCCTGCTGCAGAGTTAACAGAGTTTATCTCAGGGTTCATTTTCAACATCTCAGTAAAAGTGAGCAGATTAAACTGAGACGGTCTGTTCTGAATCTGAGCTGCTGTTGAACAATCAGCAGCTACGATAACTCAAGTCTGCAGAGCTGCACTTCCTCACAGGCAGTAAAGACTTACTTCAAGTAAACTCCAAACTTCCCTTTTCAAAATTCAAACCTCCAACTTTTTACAAAAGCTTCTTGTTAAACTGAGTCATAATATCCTTACATAGATTCTCAGCAGTGCAGTTAGACATCAGACTGTGTAAATAATGTAAGATATAGTCTTTTCCACCAGCCTCTGGGGGTCCACCCGGTGCCTCTGAGGGTCCAACCGGTGCCTCTGAGTGTCCACCCGGTCCCTCTATGGGTCCATCCCGGTCCCTCTGAGGGTCTAACCGGTGCCTCTATGGGTCCACCCGGTCCCTCTGAGGGTCCATCCGGTCCCTCTGAGGGTCCATCCGGTCCCTCTGAGGGTCCATCCGGTCCCTCTGGGGTCCATCCGGTCTCTCTGAGGGTCCATCCGGTCTCTCTGAGGGTCTAACCGGTGCCTCTGAGGGTCCATTCAGTCTCTCTGAGGGTCCACCCGGTCCCTCTGGGGTCCATCCGGTCTCTCTGAGGGTCTAACCGGTGCCTCTGAGGGTCCAACCGGTGCCTCTGAGGGTCCATTCAGTCTCTCTGGGGTCCATCCGGTCTCTCTGAGGGTCCACCCAGTGCCTCTGTGGGTCCAACCGGTGCCTCTGTGGCTCTTTTATGTGAGATGAATGTAGGCACCTCTGTGAATGTGACCTTTGGCCCGACCCGTAGTTTGGGAAATCAGGGAGCCTAACCATGTGGATGGAAGCTAAAAAGGATAAATAAAACTGTATTTTGTCAGATGCTCTCTCAGCTAAACCAAAGTTATCTGCTGTTACTGTTAATGTGAACTGAGTTATCCCGGAGGTCCAAACACACGGCTGAGATCCACAAAGAAAGACCAGTTTGTAACAGACGCCCGAACGGCTCGACCTGCTGCGGTTCAGACGCAGTTATAATGTGTGAGATTATTTTAGAAGTGTGAAAGAGTTACATTCAGAGTATTAAAAACACAATTCAAAGTGCTTTACATATTTTTATCAACTATAGCTCCAATTCATACAGTTTTATACAGTAAAACTAGGGGTATTACTCGGGGTAATTCATGTGCAGATATGCATGCTTTTAAATCTTGGACAAGAGTAAGAAGCGGAGGATTTCCAGTTTCGTCGTCTTTATGTCTTTCTTTTTTTCCAGATCACATGCTGCAGGCTCTGTGGAGGTTTGCAGTCCTTCGAGGTCTGAGTCGATGGTTCTCAGTTGAAAAACGTATCGTCCGATCTGGGCGTGAGTTAGAAAGCGAAGGAGTTGAACTGACTCTGGTCCTGTTCTTAGGTGGGGATTGACTGGTGACTGGTTTAGGGCAGTGATGTTGTACGAGTTGAAGAGAGATCTTAGCTGGAAGGTGAAGCTGCTGATCTGCCAGTTGATCTACGTTCTAACTTTCATCTCTGGTCATGAGCTGTAGGTGGTCTGAAGGGAATCTGAGCTCATCCTGAGGGATAGAGCACTCAGGTAGAGCTCAGGTAGGGCTCAGGTAGGGCTCAGGTAGAGCTCAGGTAGAGCGCTCAGGTAGAGCTCAGGTAGGGCTCAGGTAGGGCTCAGGTAGAGCTCAGGTAGAGCGCTCAGGTAGAGCTCAGGTAGAGCTCAGGTAGAGCTCAGGATCGCGTCGCTGCTCGTCTGCATCAGCAGGAGGCAGATGAGTTTGTTCAGGCCTTGGGTTCAGATGCTTTCCAAGGGAAGTGTTGTCCCAACAATCCGATCCAAGGCAAGCAGTAAAAAATGGGTCAGTGGAGGTGTTCTGTCCTCGGTTTCTATGGACAACGACTTGATTCTCGTATCTGCTTGATTCAAAGTTATTTAAATTCAAATTATCCCTCTGTGAAACTCAGCTTTCAAATAACAAACTGAGGTGTTTATGACCTAAAATCAGCTTAATATCTGCAGACAGAGCCGAGCATTATGTAGTAATGTAAAACAAGTTAATATCCATCAATTTTCTATACCGACAGTCCGTTAATCGGGTAGCGGGTGAGCCTATCCCAGCAGTCATCGGGCGAAAGGCGGGGTACACCCTGGACAGGTCACAAGTTAGTATGATTTTACTAAATACATTTGCTATGTGAATGAATAAAAAGGATAAAATGCCTGAGGTAAGATATTCTGACTTTTAAAAAGCAGTTTAATCCTTTTGGTTGAACCATGAATTTACTTAAAACCTCTTTGAACTGATTATATTAAGATGATCAGGTCTCTCGCTCTAACAGAAAAACATTCTGGGGAAGAAAACAAGCTGATTTTCCACTTAGATTTCACTTCTGCTTGTGCACGTGGTCGAGTCTAAGCTCCAAAAGTGTGATTGGCTGATAAAACAGTGCCTCCCTGTCCTGTTAAAGCAGAATTCCTGATTGAGTGTCTGCATCCCAGCAGGCTCCTCCCTGTAAAAGCCTCAGTGTCGCCCAGGAGCTGCAGCTCGGTAAAAGCAGAAGCATTGATCGCACTCACCATTCTGTTCTCTCGTCTGGTTTTTCAGCTTTACTTCCACTCGGCTGCTAATTAGTGAGCTTCATATCAAAGCAGCCGCCCAGACTCCACGTGTTGCGTCTGACAGCAGCCGAATCGGCTTGTTGTCAGACAAATGAACGACGGAGCGACCGACCCGCCTGAGCTGTGACGGAGAAAAACTGGTGAAATACATGCCTGAGTGTGTGTTTTTATATCTGAGAGTGTTTCCACATCAGATCTGAAACGTTTCAGTGTGTCTCCATCGGAAGAGAGTTTCCTCATAGCAGGAAGTCAGCACGCCCACGCTTACTCAGCACACACACAGACACACAAACTGAAAGTTTGACCTTATTTTTCATGACCCGGACGCCACAGAAGTGACGTTTCTGCCCCCCTCAGCCTTCCTCAGCTCGCAGGAGTCCTTCTGTCCTTCTGCAGAGACATTTTTAATCGGAGGTTGGTGCTTTTTCAGTCTCATGAAAACAGCCTGAAGCTGTTTCTGCTTCATTCAGGTCAGGTGACATTCCTTATGAGGTCATTGTTTTCTTATTCTTTAGAAACCCTTGTGCTGGAATATCCCTCCTCTGTGGGACCATCTTTAACTGCCGGCTCCCCATCGTCACACTCCCACCTCCGTGCTTTAACCTGGTCCCAGGTGACCAAAGGACGATCTCTAAACATCTCACAACTTCTTCTCTTTCTTTAACAAACTGAAAACCAACCAGAGATCTTTTCTGCAGCTCTTGGACAGCAGCTGGCGAGATTTAAGATTCTTCTCCTCACATATAAAGCTCTTAATGACCGAGCTCCATCACATCTTAAAGATCTCACAGTTGGATATTTCCCCAACAGAGCACTTTGCTCTCAGGCTGCAGGTTTCCTTGTGGTTCCCAGAGTTTCTAAAAGCAGAATGGGAGGCAGAGCCTTCAGTTATCAGGCCCCTAAAAGCAGAATGGGAGGCAGAGCCTTCAGTTATCAGGCCCCTAAAAGCAGAATGGGAGGCAGAGCCTTCAGCTATCAGGCCCCTGAAAGCAGAATGGGAGGCAGAGCCTTCAGTTATCAGGCCCCTAAAAGCAGAATGGGAGGCAGAGCCTTCAGTTAGCAGGCCCCTAAAAGTAGAATGGGAGGCAGAGCCTTTAGCTATCAGGCCCCTGAAAGCAGAATGGGAGGCAGAGCCTTCAGTTATCAGGCCCCTAAAAGCAGAATGGGAGGGAGAGCCTTCAGTTATCAGGCCCCTAAAAGCAGAATGGGAGGCAGAGCCTTCAGTTAGCAGGCCCCTAAAAGTAGAATGGGAGGCAGAGCCTTCAGTTATCAGGCCCCTAAAAGTAGAATGGGAGGCAGAGCCTTCAGCTATTAGGCCCCTAAAAGCAGAATGGGAGGCAGAGCCTTCAGTTATCAGGCCCCTAAAAGCAGAATGGGAGGCAGAGCCTTCAGCTATCAGGCCCCTGAAAGCAGAATGGGAGGCAGAGCCTTCAGTTAGCAGGCCCCTAAAAGTAGAATGGGAGGCAGAGCCTTCAGCTATCAGGCCCATAAAAGCAGAATGGGAGGCAGAGCCTTCAGTTATCAGGCCCCTAAAAGCAGAATGGGAGGCAGAGCCTTCAGCTATCAGGCCCCTGAAAGCAGAATGGGAGGCAGAGCCTTCAGTTAGCAGGCCCCTAAAAGTAGAATGGGAGGCAGAGCCTTCAGCTATCAGGCCCCTAAAAGCAGAATGGGAGGCAGAGCCTTCAGTTAACAGGCCCCTAAAAGCAGAATGGGAGGCAGAGCCTTCAGTTATCAGGCCCCTAAAAGCAGAATGGGAGGCAGAGCCTTCAGTTATCAGGCCCCTAAAAGTAGAATGGGAGGCAGAGCCTTCAGTTATCAGGCCCCTAAAAGCAGAATGGGAGGCAGAGCCTTCAGTTATCAGGCCCCTAAAAGCAGAATGGGAGGCAGAGCCTTCAGTTATCAGGCCCCTAAAAGCAGAATGGGAGGCAGAGCCTTCAGCTATCAGTTCCTTGAAAGCAGAATGGGAGGCAGAGCCTTCAGTTATCAGGCCCCTAAAAGCAGAATGGGAGGCAGAGCCTTCAGTTATCAGGCCCCTAAAAGTAGAATGGGAGGCAGAGCCTTCAGTTATCAGGCCCCTAAAAGCAGAATGGGAGGCAGAGCCTTCAGTTATCAGGCCCCTAAAAGCAGAATGGGAGGCAGAGCCTTCAGCTATCAGGCCCCTGAAAGCAGAATGGGAGGCAGAGCCTTCAGTTATCAGGCCCCTAAAAGCAGAATGGGAGGCAGAGCCTTCAGTTAGCAGGCCCCTAAAAGTAGAATGGGAGGCAGAGCCTTCAGCTATCAGGCCCCTGAAAGCAGAATGGGAGGCAGAGCCTTCAGTTATCAGGCCCCTAAAAGCAGAATGGGAGGGAGAGCCTTCAGTTATCAGGCCCCTAAAAGCAGAATGGGAGGCAGAGCCTTCAGTTAGCAGGCCCCTAAAAGTAGAATGGGAGGCAGAGCCTTCAGTTATCAGGCCCCTAAAAGTAGAATGGGAGGCAGAGCCTTCAGCTATTAGGCCCCTAAAAGCAGAATGGGAGGCAGAGCCTTCAGTTATCAGGCACCTAAAAGCAGAATGGGAGGCAGAGCCTTCAGCTATCAGGCCCCTGAAAGCAGAATGGGAGGCAGAGCCTTCAGTTAGCAGGCCCCTAAAAGTAGAATGGGAGGCAGAGCCTTCAGCTATCAGGCCCCTAAAAGCAGAATGGGAGGCAGAGCCTTCAGTTAACAGGCCCCTAAAAGCAGAATGGGAGGCAGAGCCTTCAGTTATCAGGCCCCTAAAAGCAGAATGGGAGGCAGAGCCTTCAGTTATCAGGCCCCTAAAAGTAGAATGGGAGGCAGAGCCTTCAGTTATCAGGCCCCTAAAAGCAGAATGGGAGGCAGAGCCTTCAGTTATCAGGCCCCTAAAAGCAGAATGGGAGGCAGAGCCTTCAGTTATCAGGCCCCTAAAAGCAGAATGGGAGGCAGAGCCTTCAGCTATCAGGCCCCTGAAAGCAGAATGGGAGGCAGAGCCTTCAGTTAACAGGCCCCTAAAAGCAGAATGGGAGGCAGAGCCTTCAGTTATCAGGCCCCTAAAAGCAGAATGGGAGGCAGAGCCTTCAGTTATCAGGCCCCTAAAAGTAGAATGGGAGGCAGAGCCTTCAGTTATCAGGCCCCTAAAAGCAGAATGGGAGGCAGAGCCTTCAGTTATCAGGCCCCTAAAAGCAGAATGGGAGGCAGAGCCTTCAGTTATCAGGCCCCTAAAAGCAGAATGGGAGGCAGAGCCTTCAGTTATCAGGCCCCTAAAAGCAGAATGGGAGGCAGAGCCTTCAGTTATCAGGCCCCTAAAAGCAGAATGGGAGGCAGAGCCTTCAGTTATCAGGCCCCTCTCTGTGGAACCAGCTGCCAGTTTGGCTTCAGGAAGCAGACACCCTCTCTACCTTTAAGATCAGGCTGAAACTTTCCTTTCTGATGAAGCTTATAGTTAGGGATGGCTCAGGTGAGCCTGAAACATCCCATAGTTCTGCTGCTATAGGCCCAGCCTGCTGGGGGAGCTCCCATGATGCACCTCTCCTCCCTCCATGTACAGATGACATCATTGCTGTCATTAACTTGTGTTTCTCTCTCTCAGCAGGTGTCTCTGGCCTGGTGTTACGCTGCTTGTTGTCCCCTCTTTCCTGTCCTCTCAGCCCCAGCTGGTCCAGGCAGATGGACCCTTCCTGGTTCTGGTTCTGATGGAGGTTTCTTCCTGTTAAAAGGGAGTTTTTTCTCTCCACAGTCGCCTCGTGCAGCTCAGGATCAGAGAGAAGTTTCAGTGCAATCTCTTGGTTTCTGTAGCTCGGCCACTTTATTTAAAATCTGACCTTATTGGACTCTAATTGGCTGAAGTGGACTGTATCTTAAGTGTGTGATTTGTTGTGATTTGGTGCTATTTGATAAAACTGAACTCAGTCCCTTTTGTTCCCTGGATTCTGTGGTTTTCTTGCCTCATTTGATGGACGTAGTTCTCAGTTTGCTGCAGGACGAGACTCTGGTTGCTTCTGCTGCTTCTTAAAGCTTCGCCGCACAGTTTTAAATGTGGCAGCAACATGTCGGCGTTTACTCTGAGGAGAAAAAAGGCGCCTCGGAGTTCCTTCCCACCACATAAGAGGAGACTCGGGTCTGTGTTTATTCACCTTCAGAGGAAAGCCGTCACGTAGCAGTGCTGCAGCTGCAGGAAATCTGAGACCCAGATCCTCGTCACTTTTCAGAAACACACTACAGCTTCCAGGGAGGATGTGTCAGAAGGTTCGACTCCTTGCTTGATGGACTGTGTGAAAGTAACCTGTTAAACACCAGCATTTAGACCTCATTTAGTTCCCTTTTCGTGGATCGGGGACATTTTAGCAGCCAACTCGTTGTCAGATGTCTGGTTATAGATCATCGTACTGTGTAACCTGTCATCAGGTCCCAAAGCCACAGTTTACCTCAAACTACCCGCTTCACACACTGATTCTGGTAAAGGAACAGCAACATTTAGGCAAATGAACCTGTTTTATATCAGCTGACATTCTGATAATAGAGTAAAGAGTAAGTAAGCCCCTCCAATAGAGTAAAACAGGAATAAAACGTTACCATGGTGATAAATCTCCTGACTTGGTTCCCTGTAAATAACAGTTTCCTGAGGCTCTAGAGGTGATCAGCAGTCAAAGCCCAAATTATAAACCTCACAAGTGAATAAAAAAGGTCAAAGAGCTTCACTGTAGCACCTTTAAACCGTGTTTAACTTTATATTCACACATCTTTTATGTTTTTTAACTGTATTTATGCTGAACTTTATCGTTAAAGACTTCCACCAAACCCTCACCTGTGCTCACAGATCTGGGTTCTGACCCAAAGAAGGAGGTCCTGGATACAAGCGGCTGAAATTAGTTTCCTTCAGAGGGGGGCGGGGCTCAGCCTTAAAGATAGGGGGAGGAGCTCCACCATCAGGGGGAGGAGCTCCACCATCCGGGGGAGGAGCTCCACCATCCGGGGGAGGAGCTCCACCATCCAGGGGGAGGAGCTCTACAATCCAGGGGAGGAGCTCTAACATCCAGGGGAGGAGCTCCACCATCCAGGGGGGAGGAGCTCTAACATCCAGGGGAGGAGCTCCACCATCAAGGGGAGGAGTTCTAACATCCAGGGGAGGAGCTCTAACATCCAGGGGAGGAGCTTCACCATCCGGAGGGAGGAGCTCCATCATCCGGAGGGAGGAGCTCTAACATCCAGGGGAGGAGCTCCACCATCCAGGGGAGGAGCTCCACCATCCAGAGGTTAGGATGCTTCCTGGGAGGAGGCCCTGGGGCAGAACCAGAACTCACTGGTAGGATTATCTATCATATCTGGCCTGGGAACGCCTCAGGATCCCCCAGGAGGAGCTGGAGAGGTATGGATGGGTTTTCATCCTGGACCTGTTTGCTCTTTGACCAGAACTCAGATGGATGATGGATCATCATTTAATGTTTTGCTGAAGGACTCTTTGACATGTGGAAGGGGATCAAACCGGTGAGCTGGAGCCGAACAGAATAATCTGCAGGTTTCTCAGTCTGGGTGCACCAGGAAATATTTCTTTGACACAGAATCATTTTAAAGGTTTAAATGTTTACATCATCACAGCCGAGGCTGAACATGCTTCCTTTAATAAGCACGCCGGAGATTTAATTTCCTCCTAAAACATCTTCTCACACTGAGTAAATCAGTAAATCAGGTCCCAGATCGTAGATCTGGCATCAGATCAGGGGCAGACGGCTGTGAAAGCAGCTGAATAAACTGAGACTAAACCAGCTCAAACGTGAGTAAATGAGCTTTAAAAGGAGACCTTCTTCTTCTTCTCTTAATAACAGCTGGCAAACAGCTTTAGATTAGACTGCGTTACACACTTTAAGAGTTTATAAAGTAAGAACAGGACAGAGATCCAGCAGCTCTAATCATTCTCCTGCAGAGTTACAGTGTTATCTGTGTCTTGAGGTCTCTGAGCTCGTTATTAATCAGCTTTATGATGAGCACAAACCAGCCTCTTCGGTGAGGATGTGTAACTCTGAGGATCTTTTACACTTTCAATCTAAAGCAAGCTGAAGAAAGTGTAAAAAGCCAGAAATGACAACAGGAGCCGTCTGTGGCAGCTGCAATTCACCCAGCAGCCTCTGGGGGCGCTGCTGATGTTACTGAACACATTCTGCTCACTTTTAGCTCTGGTTTTAATGTTTAACTGAAGTTAGAGAAGACAATAAAGCCGCTGCTGATGTTACTGAACACATTCTGCTCACTTTTAGCTCTGGTTTTAATATTCAACTGAAGTTAGAGAAGAGAATAAAGCCAGAAATGACAACAGGAGCCGTCTGTGGCAGCTGCAGTTCACTCTGCAGCCTCTGGGGGCGCTGCTGATGTTACTGAACACATTCTGCTCACTTTCAGCTCTGGTTTTAATGTTTAACTGAAGTTAGAGAAGACAATAAAGCCAGAAATGACAACAGGAGCCGTCTGTGGCAGCTGCAGTTCACTCTGCAGCCTCTGGGGGCGCTGCTGATGTTACTGAACACATTCTGCTCACTTTTAGCTCTGGTTTTAATGTTTAACTGAAGTTAGAGAAGACAATAAAGCCAGAAATGACACCAGGAGCCGTCTGTGGCAGCTGCAATTCACTCTGCAGCCTCTGGGGGCGCTGCTGATGTTACTGAACACATTCTGCTCACTTTCAGCTCTGGTTTTAATATTTAACTGAAGTTAGAGAAGACAATAAAGCCAGAAATGACAACAGGAGCCGTCTGTGGAAGCTGCAGTTCACTCTGCAGCCTCTGGGGGCGCTGCTGATGTTACTGAACACATTCTGCTCACTTTCAGCTCTGGTTTTAATGTTTAACTGAAGTTAGAGAAGACAATAAAGCCAGAAATGACAACAGGAGCCGTCTGTGGCAGCTGCAGTTCACTCTGCAGCCTCTGGGGGCGCTGCTGATGTTACTGAACACATTCTGCTCACTTTTAGCTCTGGTTTTAATATTTAACTGAAGTTAGAGAAGAGAATAAAGCCAGAAATGACAACAGGAGCCGTCTGTGGCAGCTGCAGTTCACTCTGCAGCCTCTGGGGGCGCTGCTGATGTTACTGAACACATTCTGCTCACTTTTAGCTCTGGTTTTAATATTTAACTGAAGTTAGAGAAGACAATAAAGCCAGAAATGACAACAGGAGCCGTCTGTGGCAGCTGCAGTTCACTCTGCAGCCTCTGGGGACGCTGCTGTTGTTACTGAACACATTCTGCTCACTTTCAGCTCTGGTTTTAATGTTTAACTGAAGTTAGAGAAGACAATAAAGCCAGAAGGTGCTGTAGTAGTAAACATATTGATCAGGCTTACCATGATGCTCTGTTTCTGTCTTACTCAGCCAGTCTCACATGAATCCAACGCCCACATGACAAACCTCACTTAACCCAGACTAACCTACTAACTAACCCACCGGCTCACTAACCGAACAACCAACTAACCGGCCCTTTAAGCTCCTTCTCAGCTTGTTCTGTCTCCTTCTCGCCTTCCTGAAATGAAACTTTCTGTGAAACCAGGGGCAAGAAGAAACAAGTAAACAGGAAGAAAGTGATAGTAAAGGAGAGAAGGCTGAGGGAAGGAGAGAAAGCGGCAGCAGGATTAGACATGTCCTGTTTTTCTGGCCGTTATTACGCTGATTCCTGTTCAGGTAGAGAGTTCAGAGAGCGAGGGAGAAGGAGAGGAAGAGATGCTCCGGGCGTTGATTATTAACACACCAGCAACAGCTGCTCATGAATCATTCAGCTGACAGAACACAGCAGCTCAACCCGCTCACATCACGGATCATCTGTGACGTTTACCAAAGTTATCCTGAGCAACTGACTCAGCTTTCCGGATGGAAACCTTCGTCCTCTTCAGCCCCGACTTTAAGATCATTAAAACGGCCTGACATCACTTCCTGAAGGCCTACAACGGGGACTAATAGGTTTCATTCAGCTTCATTCAACTTATCAAGTTTCTGAAGTTTCTGTAGTTTCTGAACATGAACAAAAGTAAAGGAACCCCCCCGTCAGTTCTAATCAGAACATAATAACATTAATTTGTTCCTCAGCAGGTCATAAAACAGACGACATGCTACATTTATTAAACAAAAACTGACCCCTGCTGGATCAGGGGTTCACTTAGTTTTACACTCACTGCTGCTGAAGCTGCTGGATCAGGGGTTCACTTAGTTTTACACTCACTGCTGCTGAAGCTGCTGGATCAGGGGTTCACTTAGTTTACCTCTCACTGCTGCTGAAGCTGCTGCTGAAGCTGCTGGATCAGGGGTTCACTTAGTTTTACACTCACTGCTGCTGAAGCTGCTGGATCAGGGGTTCACTTAGTTTTACACTCACTGCTGCTGAAGCTGCCGGATCAGGGGTTCACTTAGTTTTACACTCACTGCTGCTGAAGCTGCTGGATCAGGGGTTCACTTAGTTTTACACTCACTGCTGCTGAAGCTGCTGGATCAGGGGTTCACTTAGTTTTTTTTGTCTCAGTTTTTGTTCCATAAATAATGACTCAGTATAATTCTTTATTCGCTGAGTTAAAAGACTAAGTTATATTCTTATGTCCTGGCAGATAAAACATTGAACCGAAGGGAGTAAATACTTTTCTCCTCCGGGTGTCACTAAAGAGAGTTTATTCATCTTGTCTCTCTGTAAAATTAGACTTCAGATACTTTTTGTCGTGACGTGAGAACAGGCTCCATCCACAGGGATCAGTTGGATTGTTATGAGAATAGCATGAATCATTTTCTGTGACACAGCAGATATTATAATCTCCAATTAACACCCACAGGAGGTTTCAGGCCCATCACAGCGCAATATCTTTGGGAAGAATGATATTTCATCCCTCCAGCTGGGCTTCATTAACTTGTAAACTGCTCTTGTGATTTTTTTTTTGTCATCTGTCTGCTAATAAAGTGGTGGACAAACTGAGTATCATCTAATAATTCAAAGATGACTTTTTGTGGGAATTATGTGTTGTTTACTGTACAAAAAAGATCTTTAAAACTGTCACTGCTGCTTATTTTGTGGTTAGATACTAACTTTATGATGTAAAATGTGTTTTCCTGCATTAAAGGTGTCATTTTGTGCCATTTTTAACAATAACAATTTACAATTTAACAATTTTCTGAGATGTTATTGAAGTGTATGAGACAGACTTTGGTCAAAATAGCTCTTGTACATTACTCCCTGGAGTCTTAGGAAATACTGAATCTAAATAAATACTAAGTCAGACCAGAAACACTCCAGCTCTATATATAGATCCAGATAGTTACTCTATTGATCCCAGAGGGAAACAGTTTAGCAGTTAGCTGTGAGTTAGCTTTAAGTTAGCAGTTAGCTGTGAGTTAGCAGTTAGCTGTAAGTTAGCAGCAGATGCTAGAAAACGATACTTTCTCATCAACAGTAATGGACCAAGCCGGAGATGTGCACAGCGTAACTCGTAGTAATGCATGTGAACCGTTAATTACTGCGTTTAAACATTTTGGATATATTAACCTCATTAAACAGTTGTACCTGGAGACCTCCATCTTTATCAGAAACATGCCGATAATGTAACGTTAGCACAGCGAGAGTGAGGAGAGGACCGGTGTTGTGTTGGAAACACACCTTAAACACAGCTGCAGGTTGTCTGAGTTACAGAACGGAACCGTTCAGCTAGAAAGCTTCAGCTGACAAAGTAATGTGGGAACAATAATGTTCATCTTTCAGAAAGGAGCAGCAGTAACTCCTTAGAAGTTGGTGTACGTCATCTTCATTAGCTAAGCTGTTAGCGTTAGCTTCAGCTAACAAAGTAATGTGGGAACAATAATGTTCATCTTTCAGAAAGGAGCAGCAGTAACTCCTTAGAAGTTGGTGTACGTCATCTTCATTAGCTAAGCTGTTAGCGTTAGCTTCAGCTACCAAAGTAATGTGGGAACAATAATGTTCATCTTTCAGAAAGGAGCAGCAGTAACTCCTTAGAAGTTGGTGTACGTCATCTTCATTAGCTAAGCTGTTAGCGTTAGCTGCTGCTAAAGGAAGAAATAAATCAGTAAATAAACCATGAGGAATTATTTCATTAGCTGAGCTGTTAGCGTTAGCTGCTGCTAAAGGAGGAAATAAATCAGTAAATGAACCATGAGGAGTTATTTCATTAGCTAAGCTGTTAGCGTTAGCTGCTGCTAAAGGAGGAAATAAATCAGTAAATAAACCATGAGGAGTTATTTCTCAGATGCTTCCATTTCCCTGCTCTGAAGTTCAGGCTCTGAGAGTTGGAACTGATCCTCTTTGTGGCTCAGTTCCTTCAGTCCAGCGTTGAACTGGACCAAGTTGTTAAAACAGTGGGATGAAAAGTGTCTGCTGCACATTCACAGTCTTTAGCTAACTCTGCTGGAACATTAGCCTCAGATATAGTTTATCCACTGGGCTCTTATATCCTCTGAGGCTGCTGCTGGATGGAAGATGCATGCTCCTCAGTGCAGCTGACAGCAGAACATTTCCACCAGAAGCTGGCTTCATCCGTCCAGCAGGGTGGAGGTGAGTGGGCGGGGCTTAGCAGAGGAGGCGGAGCCAACTTAAGGAGCGACGTACTTTAGAAATGGAAATCAGAACGGCTCGTTAAATGAGGAACTTTCAAACAAAGGGGAACTAAATAAATACGACTTTCTGGTGACTTCAGACGCCCTGATCTCTGCTCCCAGGAACAGGAAGAAGAGTTTTTTATGCAATATGTCACCTTTAAGTTAAGCTCTCACACACTATGCAGAACAGTTGAAATAAACCCTGAAAACATGAAACATGGAAGGTTTCTGTCTATTTCATACTTCATACTCTTTCCAGTGTAATTTACTTGATTACTTCTGTTAATATGTCATCATTTATAATAGATAGTCCGGTTAATGAGCCATTTTTACAGCTTATTTAATTGATATTTATATATCTGACCATTAAAAACTATCACTTTCTCATCCCAGACTCAGACTGATTCTGTTCATTCATCCAGCAGAGTTACAGCTCAGGTCACCAAGTTTTCCTCACCTTTTCTCTGCCTCCCTCGATCCTTCCTCCACTTCTCTTCTGTTTCGCCGTCCTCCGTCTCCGACCTCTCTTCCTCCTTCTGTCTCATCTGTTGCTTTCTGTTGCTTTACTTCTACCTTCTCCGCCACTTCCTTTTCTGCACCCACCCACTCACACATCACCACACACACATTTTCACACACTTTCTATCCCCCTCATCCAAGGTTATGGGTCCCCTTTAGACTGCACGCCACGGGCTCCAGCGCCGTCTTTCTGACTGTTTGTTTCTGTGTGTGTTTGCCATCAGCAGCATCTCACAGTGGGGATGGATGAACTCATCTTCCACGACTTTTTCTCTGCAGCCGTCAGATGAACAGCAGGATGAAATCCTACCGGGAGGATAAACTGCTGCTTTTATCAGCAGAATTAATAAAACCGACTCCCCCGTTCACCACAGCTCCATCCTCTGTGCCACAGAAAGATAATCACACAGCAGTTGTTAAAATCTGTGAGGTACCATCGTTATTAAGAACATGGTGTTCTGTCTGAATGCTGAGGCCACAAAAGATGGCTTATCAGGATGAGGTTCCTCTGAATCACATCAGCTTTTATCAAGAAACTGTTAGTAGTCTGAAGAAGGAGAGAAAAGGTGAAAAACTGGTGAGACAGGTGGTAGATTAATGATGGTTTAATAAAACTAAACAAAGGAAACCCAGAAGTGAACTGAAGGGAAACAACAGGTGGACTCAGAGTAACAGAGTAACAAAGAAGGAGCAAA
Organism: Leuresthes tenuis; assembly: GCA_036924055.1. Lineage (NCBI taxonomy): Eukaryota > Metazoa > Chordata > Actinopteri > Atheriniformes > Atherinopsidae > Leuresthes > Leuresthes tenuis. The sequence goes on along the minus strand of JAVGWW010000004.1, from coordinate 1,493,312 downwards.
GGAAAAGAGGCGAATATATACTGAAGGTCTGATTAACTCAGGGGCAACAGGTGAGAATAATCAGCAGAAACCAATAAGCAGCAGTAAAACCGACAGAAGATCAGGAAATTTAAAAATAAAACAGGAAATAACATCAACAACAAAGTCAGAGTCAAACCGAATCACAAATACGCAGATATCATGACAAAAAGATATATTTATCAGCTGTTATTAAAGTTATAAATAAAGTTCACATCATGACAAAAACACGTATTTATCAGCTGTTATTAATGTTATAAATAAAGTTCGCATCATGACAAAAACACGTATTTATCAGCTGTTATTAACGTTATAAATAAAGTTCACATCATGACAAAAAAACACGTATTTATCAGCTGTTATGAATGTTATAAATAAAGTTCACATCATGACAAAAACACGTATTTATCAGCTGTTATTAACGTTATAAATAAAGTTCACATCACGACTAAAACACGTATTTATCAGCTGTTATTAACGTTATAAATAAAGTTCACATCATGAGAAAAACACGTATTTATCAGCTGTTATTAACGTTATAAATAAAGTTCACATCATGACAAAAACACGTATTTATCAGCTGTTATTAACGTTATAAATAAAGTTCACATCATGACAAAAACACGTATTTATCAACTGTTATTAACGTTATAAATAAAGTTCACATCATGACAAAAACACGTATTTATCAGCTGTTATTAACGTTATAAATAAAGTTCACATCATGGCTAAAACACGTATTTATCGGCTGTTATTTACGTTATAAATAAAGTTCACATCATGACAAAAACACGTATTTATCAGCTGTTATTAACGTTATAAATAAAGTTCACATCATGACAAAAACACGTATTTATCAGCTGTTATTAACATTATAAATAAAGTTCACATCATGAAAAAAACACGCATTTATCAGCTGTTATTAACGTTATAAATAAAGTTCACATCATGACAAAAATACATTTTTATCAGCTGTTATTAACGTTATAAATAAAGTTCACATCATGGCTAAAACAGGTATTTATCATTTGTTATTAACGTTATAAATAAAGTTCACATCGTGAGAAAAACACGTATTTATCAGCTGTTATTAAAGTTATATATAAAGTTCACATCATGACAAAAACACGTATTTATCAGCTGTTATTAACGTTATAAATAAAGTTCACATCATGTCAAAACGCGTATTTATCAGCTGTTATTAACGTTATAAATAAAGTTTATATAATGCCTAAAACGCGTATTTATCAGCTGTTATTAACGTTATAAATAAAGTTCACATCATGACAAAAACACGTATTTATCGGCTGTTATTAACGTTATAAATAAAGTTCACATCATGACAAAAACACGTATTTATCGGCTGTTATTAACATTATAAATAAAGTTCACAGCATGACAAAAACACGTATTTATCGGCTGTTATTAACGTTATAAATAAAGTTCACATCATGACAAAAACACCTATTTATCAGCTGTTATTAACGTTATAAATAAAGTTCACATCATGACAAAAACACGCATTTATCAGCTGTTATTAACGTTATAAATAAAGTTCACATCATGACAAAAACACGTATTTATCAGCTGTTATTAACGTTATAAATAAAGTTCACATCATGACAAAAACACGTATTTATCGGCTGTTATTAACGTTATAAATAAAGTTCACATCATGACAAAAACACGTATTTATCAGCTGTTATTAACGTTATAAATAAAGTTCACATCATGACAAAAACACGTATTTATCGGCTGTTATTAACGTTATAAATAAAGTTCACAGCATGACAAAAACACGTATTTATCGGCTGTTATTAACGTTATAAATAAAGTTCACATCATGACAAAAACACGTATTTATCAGCTGTTATTAACGTTATAAATAAAGTTCACATCATGACAAAAACACGCATTTATCAGCTGTTATTAACGTTATAAATAAAGTTCACAGCATGACAAAAACACGTATTTATCGGCTGTTATTAACGTTATAAATAAAGTTCACAGCATGACAAAAACACGTATTTATCAGCTGTTATTAACGTTATAAATAAAGTTCACATCATGACAAAAACACGTATTTATCAGCTGTTATTAACGTTATAAATAAAGTTCACATCATGACAAAAACACGTATTTATCAGCTGTTATTAACGTTATAAATAAAGTTCACATCATGACAAAAACACGTATTTATCAGCTGTTATTAACGTTATAAATAAAGTTCACATCATGACAAAAACACGTATTTATCAGCTGTTATTATCGTTATAAATAAAGTTCACATCATGAAAAAAACACGCATTTATCAGCTGTTATTAACGTTATAAATAAAGTTCACATCATGATAAAAAGATGTATTTATCAGCTGTTATTAAAGTTATAAATAAAGTTCACATCATGACAAAAACACGTATTTATCAGCTGTTATTAACGTTATAAATAAAGTACACATCATGTCAAAACGCGTATTTATCAGCTGTTATTAACGTTATAAATAAAGTTTATATAATGCCTAAAACGCGTATTTATCAGCTGTTATTAACGTTATAAATAAAGTTCACATCATGACAAAAACACGTATTTATCAGCTGTTATTAACGTTATAAATAAAGTTCACATCATGACAAAAACACGTATTTATCAACTGTTATTAACGTTATAAATAAAGTTCACATCATGACAAAAACACGTATTTATCAGCTGTTATTAACATTATAAATAAAGTTCGCATCATGACAAAAACACGTATTTATCAGCTGTTATTAACGTTATGAATAAAGTTCACATCATGGCTAAAACACGTATTTATCGGCTGTTATTAAAGTTTTAAATAAAGTTCATAGCATGACAAAAACACGTATTTATCGGCTGTTATTAACGTTATAAATAAAGTTCACATCATGACAAAAACACGTATTTATCAGCTGTTATTAACGTTATAAATAAAGTTCACATGACAAAAACACGTATTTATCAGCTGTTATTAACGTTATAAATAAAGTTCACATCATGAAAAAAACACGCATTTATCAGCTGTTATTAACGTTATAAATAAAGTTCACATCATGACAAAAATACATTTTTATCAGCTGTTATTAACGTTATAAATAAAGTTCACATCATGGCTAAAACAGGTATTTATCATTTGTTATTAACGTTATAAATAAAGTTCACATCGTGAGAAAAACACGTATTTATCAGCTGTTATTAACGTTATATATAAAGTTCACATCATGACAAAAACACGTATTTATCAGCTGTTATTAACGTTATAAATAAAGTTCACATCATGTCAAAACGCGTATTTATCAGCTGTTATTAACGTTATAAATAAAGTTTATATAATGCCTAAAACGCGTATTTATCAGCTGTTATTAACGTTATAAATAAAGTTCACATCATGACAAAAACACGTATTTATCAGCTGTTATTAACGTTATAAATAAAGTTCACATCATGACAAAAACACGTATTTATCAGCTGTTATTAACATTATAAATAAAGTTCACATCATGAAAAAAACACGCATTTATCAGCTGTTATTAACGTTATAAATAAAGTTCACATCATGAGAAAAACACGTATTTATCAGCTGTTATTAAAGTTATATATAAAGTTCACATCATGACAAAAACACGTATTTATCAGCTGTTATTAACGTTATAAATAAAGTTCACATCATGTCAAAACGCGTATTTATCAGCTGTTATTAACGTTATAAATAAAGTTTATATAATGCCTAAAACGCGTATTTATCAGCTGTTATTAACGTTATAAATAAAGTTCACATCATGACAAAAACACGTATTTATCGGCTGTTATTAACGTTATAAATAAAGTTCACATCATGACAAAAACACGTATTTATCGGCTGTTATTAACATTATAAATAAAGTTCACAGCATGACAAAAACACGTATTTATCGGCTGTTATTAACGTTATAAATAAAGTTCACATCATGACAAAAACACCTATTTATCAGCTGTTATTAACGTTATAAATAAAGTTCACATCATGACAAAAACACGCATTTATCAGCTGTTATTAACGTTATAAATAAAGTTCACATCATGACAAAAACACGTATTTATCAGCTGTTATTAACGTTATAAATAAAGTTCACATCATGACAAAAACACGTATTTATCGGCTGTTATTAACGTTATAAATAAAGTTCACATCATGACAAAAACACGTATTTATCAGCTGTTATTAACGTTATAAATAAAGTTCACATCATGACAAAAACACGTATTTATCGGCTGTTATTAACGTTATAAATAAAGTTCACAGCATGACAAAAACACGTATTTATCGGCTGTTATTAACGTTATAAATAAAGTTCACATCATGACAAAAACACGTATTTATCAGCTGTTATTAACGTTATAAATAAAGTTCACATCATGACAAAAACACGCATTTATCAGCTGTTATTAACGTTATAAATAAAGTTCACATCATGACAAAAACACGTATTTATCAGCTGTTATTAACGTTATAAATAAAGTTCACATCATGGCTAAAACACGTATTTATCAGCTGTTATTAACGTTATAAATAAAGTTTACATCATGACAAAAACACGTATTTATCAGCTGTTATTAACGTTATAAATAAAGTTCACATCATGACAAAAACACGTATTTATCAGCTGTTATTAACGTTATAAATAAAGTTCACATCATGACAAAAACACGTATTTATCAGCTGTTATTAACGTTATAAATAAAGTTCACATCATGACAAAAACACGTATTTATCAGCTGTTATTAACGTTATAAATAAAGTTCACATCATGACAAAAACACGTATTTATCAGCTGTTATTAACGTTATAAATAAAGTTCACATGACAAAAACACGTATTTATCAGCTGTTATTAACGTTATAAATAAAGTTCACATCATGAAAAAAACACGCATTTATCAGCTGTTATTAACGTTATAAATAAAGTTCACATCATGACAAAAATACATTTTTATCAGCTGTTATTAACGTTATAAATAAAGTTCACATCATGGCTAAAACAGGTATTTATCATTTGTTATTAACGTTATAAATAAAGTTCACATCGTGAGAAAAACACGTATTTATCAGCTGTTATTAACGTTATATATAAAGTTCACATCATGACAAAAACACGTATTTATCAGCTGTTATTAACGTTATAAATAAAGTTCACATCATGTCAAAACGCGTATTTATCAGCTGTTATTAACGTTATAAATAAAGTTTATATAATGCCTAAAACGCGTATTTATCAGCTGTTATTAACGTTATAAATAAAGTTCACATCATGACAAAAACACGTATTTATCAGCTGTTATTAACGTTATAAATAAAGTTCACATCATGACAAAAACACGTATTTATCGGCTGTTATTAACGTTATAAATAAAGTTCACATCATGACAAAAACACGTATTTATCAGCTGTTATTAACGTTATAAATAAAGTTCACATCATGACAAAAACACGTATTTATCGGCTGTTATTAACGTTATAAATAAAGTTCACAGCATGACAAAAACACGTATTTATCGGCTGTTATTAACGTTATAAATAAAGTTCACATCATGACAAAAACACGTATTTATCAGCTGTTATTAACGTTATAAATAAAGTTCACATCATGACAAAAACACGTATTTATCGGCTGTTATTAACGTTATAAATAAAGTTCACATCATGACAAAAACACGTATTTATCGGCTGTTATTAACGTTATAAATAAAGTTCACATCATGACAAAAACACGTATTTATCAGCTGTTATTAACGTTATAAATAAAGTTCACATCATGACAAAAACACGCATTTATCAGCTGTTATTAACGTTATAAATAAAGTTCACATCATGACAAAAACACGTATTTATCGGCTGTTATTAACGTTATAAATAAAGTTCACATCATGACAAAAACACGTATTTATCAGCTGTTATTAACGTTATAAATAAAGTTCACATCATGACAAAAACACGTATTTATCAGCTGTTATTAACGTTATAAATAAAGTTCACATCATGACAAAAACACGTATTTATCGGCTGTTATTAACGTTATAAATAAAGTTCACATCATGACAAAAACACGCATTTATCAGCTGTTATTAACGTTATAAATAAAGTTCACATCATGACAAAAACACGTATTTATCGGCTGTTATTAACGTTATAAATAAAGTTCACATCATGACGAAAACACGTATTTATCGGCTGTTATTAACGTTATAAATAAAGTTCAGGTTCATTCCCACTGTTGCTGCTCAGAGGACAGATGTGAGCGCCACATGGATGCAGCCGCCATGATGGTCAGGAGAAGCTCCGCCTCCCAGTGAATGTCAGGTCAGGTCACTTTTCTGTTAGAATAAACACCAAGACTCTTCACAGAGGAGTGAAAATTTGGAGGTTTGAAGGTAAATAGCTTCATCTTTAAAACATTCATCCATTCATCATCTTCTTCTTATCCGATGTCTGCAGCTTTGAAACAAACAGAAGAATGATGAACATGTAAGTTTTCACCTTCACCACAGACTGACTTCAGGATTAGATGTTCACTCAGAGTCTGTCAGATGGATCTGATCTGTCGTGTTCTGGTTCGTCTGTAAAGTGCCGACGCATCATTATTTATGGATGTTTTCATCCCAAAGAGACAAAATGATGCAAAAGGAAAAATCTGCAAAGTCTTTTGTGATAATAAAGAGTAAAAAGTGAAGACATCTGTGTTCAAACGTTGCAGGTAAACTTTATCTACGTTCTGAAGTAAAGCTTTGATTATTTCTGCAGCAGAACAGACATGTAAAGGATGTGTAATCAGCTCTGTGGAGGATCTGGGTTTCAGTTCTGCCTCCAGCTGTTTGCACTGCCGTCAGGTCTGGACACAAAGGTCAGAGGTTAGTTTCAAACCCGCAAAAATCAAGTCACAGTTTTACCTCAAAGGCTTGAAGACGGCTGGAAACATGCTGGTTGATCTGCATCTAACATCATACTTCTAATCGCTCCCCTCTTCTCCACCATCGATGAGGAGTAGTGCACCGTGTTCGGTTGTCTGTTGCACAGTTAGCTGCCGTGTGTTTTCAGTGCAGCTCCAGAGTCTGCAAAGCAAATTTCCCTGATGAACAATAAAGGCAGAATGACTGACTGAGTCAGTCTGGGGCGTGTTGGTGAACTCCAGCGGCTCCCTGTGAAGCCGTTTCATTTGTTTCCATGGCAATTCAGCTTCACGCTGCAAGACAATCGACTGCAGACTCGCAAATGAAATACTTTAATTCAGCCACTAATGACACAGCGAGCGTTTAGGCTGTCATCTGAGTCCTAATGGGACAACGGTGGGAGAAGAAAGGCAGAGAGGAAGAGCAGCTGGCAGCAGACAGGAAGTGAAGATAAGAAAAGGAGTGATGAAGGAGGCCAAGAGCAGAGAAAGGAAGAGAAATAAAGGTGTGTTAAAGGTTAAATGAGGAGGTAAACACAGACAGAACCTCAGGGGGCAGATTATGATAAGTACAGAAGGAAGCTAACATAACATCTGTAAACATCTGGAACTGAGGAGACCAGCTGCTGGCAGAGGAACGTTGTTCCCGTTCCTGTCTGATAGATTCCTGGCTCTTCTTTGTTGTGTTTAGATGTTTTCAGATGGTGAAACATCTGGACTGCAGCAGGTCAGTGCAGCAGCTGGACTCTTGAAACATCTGGACTGCAGCAGGTCAGAGCAGCAGCTGGACTCTTGAAACATCTGGACTGCAGCAGGTCAGTGCAACAGCTGGACTCTTGAAACATTTGGACTGCAGCAGGTCAGCCAGCAGCTGGACTCTTGAAACATCTGGACTGCAGCAGCTGGACTCTTGAAACATCTGGACTGCAGCAGGTCAGTGCAGCAGCTGGACTCTTGAAACATCTGGACTGCAGCAGGTCAGTGCAGCAGTTGGACTCTTGAAACATCTGGACTGCAGCAGGTCAGTGCAGCAGCTGGACTCTTGAAACATCTGGACTGCAGCAGGTCAGTGCAGCAGCTGGACTCTTGAAACATCTGGACTGCAGCAGGTCAGCCAGCAGCTGGACTCTTGAAACATCTGGACTGCAGCAGCTGGACTCTTGAAACATCTGGACTGCAGCAGCTGGACTCTTGAAACATCTGGACATGCTGGATGTCAGAAACTGGACCAGCAGTCGGACCAAAGATTTAAAAGTCCAATTTAACACCTCAGAAAACGACTTTAAGACTAAATCAGATTGGTCGATCTTCCAGGTTCTGTTGTTTTGGTTCTGTAACGGGAACAGAAAGCGTCAGAAAATGGCGTTTATGCATCTTAAATCCTGATGGTGCGTTCGGATGAGTTAACGCTCAGATCTCATATTCTGAAGACAAAAAGATCTCTCCATGAAGTCATGAAACCTGCAGGAAAATGAACACAAACAGGAAGTTAAACTGGGGCTGTGAGAAGTAAAAACTGGGGCAGCAGCGCCCTCTGGTGCTCACTTTGTAGATCACATGTCTGTTAATCTGTGGTCAGAAATATCACATCAGTCTCTTGTGGGACAATGAGGACGAACACTGAACTTCACAGTTGTGTGTGATCATGATTACAGGTTGTTTCCTTTAAAGAGATTAAAAGAAAATCTCAGCAGCATCCTGCTCCACCTGGTAAACACTCAAACAGGCAGAAGCAGCCAGTAAATGAAGGGTTTCACTTCTTCTCAGCAGCTCCATGAGGAAACTGAGCAGACTGCAGGCAGGCAGCAGGTAAACAGTCACACCTGCTGGAGGGGAGCTGGGACAGAACCTTTGGAATCAGATGATTTGTTCCTGATCATCATCCATCAGGTCAACAGGTTTTAACTTTTTTTTCACTGAAGTCAGATGAAGCTTTAAATCTGACTGAAACAGCTTTTGGTTTCACAGTGACACCAGGCGCTCGCTGGCAGCCCCCCCACTGGCAGACGTACTCACACAGACAGAGAGCCCAGAGATCCTGTTAACATCTGGGCTGCATGTCAGCCATTATTGTAGCTTCTCTGACTAACATGTGAGTTGCAAAGAGTGGGGAGAGAGGGGAGAAAGGGGAGGAAAACAAGGGAGAGGGGAGGGGAAAAAACACAGTGTCCAGACTATACTCCTGGGGGAGCACAATGTGGAGCCGGGAAATCCATCCACCATAGAACTCAAAACATAAGCAAACATTTGCTCGCTTCACACATAAAGACGCAAAAACAACTCGAAGGCGTGGGATGGGGGTGAGACCAGAGAGTCTGGCTCAGTTCACAGGATGCCATCGTGATACCACAGCAGGTTGCCATGGAGAAGTCCTTGATTGGGACCCAGTCAGAGTCTACAATCACCTGGTGTCCGTGAAGAAAGGATGAGGGGGGGGCAGCAGAAAAAACAGCGTCCAGACTATACTCCTGGGGGAGCACAATGTGGAGCCGGGAAAAAACCTCAGCAACATCAAGAACAGCAAACATCAGCTCACCATCCACCATAGAACTCAAAACATAAGCAAACCTTTGCTTGCTTCACACATAGCTTGACTTCCGAATTTTACGATGCACCAGGGCAATGCCTAATCCAATCAGCAGATAGCACTTTTCTCGGGGGAAATTGGACCAATTTGGGGCCTGGCTCCTAGAGGTCAGTTGCGGCAGCTGTGGGAAGGTAAGCCAGTTGAATTTGGGCCACTTTTCTTGGAGGAAAAGTCTTTTCCAAAGTACCATGAATTATCAGGGGGCTTGGACGGGAGTGTGTACCCAAGGAGGAGTGCTCAAATGCAGGTGAGGTTACCAGGTTAGGTGGCTTTGAGCCTGGTACTTTTAAAAAGTACCATGAAGTACCGGGGGGCTCGGATGGGAGTTTGTACCCGAGGAGGAGTGTTCAACTGTGGGTGAGGATGCCAGGTCAGGGAGCCTGGAGCCTGGATCGTGGTTCTGAATATGTAAAGATCCTCAATGTCCTTAACGGAAAGAATCACCAGGCACACGACCCTCCACTGCTCCCGGGAGTCCCTCATGTAACCAGCCGCGAACTTTCCATCAGGACCGGCGGGTTCCCCTGGACCCGAGCTTCATGGTTATGGCCACCATGTTGGCTCATGGCTCCTCCCCCTTTCTGATACCACAGCAGGTTGCCATGGAGAAGTACTTGATTGGGACCCAGTCAGAGTCAACAATCACCTGGTGTCCGTGAAGAAAGGATGGGGGGGGGCAGCTTGACTTCCGAATTTTCCGATGCACCAGGGCAATGCCTAATCCAATCAGCAGATAGCACTTTTCTCGGGGGAAATTGGACCAATTTGGGGCCTGGCTCCTAGAGGTCAGTTGCGGCAGCTGTGGGAAGGTAAGCCAGTTGAATTTGGGCCACTTTTCTTGGAGGAAAAGTCTTTTCCAATGTACCATGAATTATCAGGGGGCTCGGACGGGAGTGTGTACCCAAGGAGGAGTGCTCAAATGCAGGTGAGGTTACCAGGTTAGGTGGCTTTGAGCCTGGTACTTTTAAAAAGTACCATGAAGTACCGGGGGGCTCGGATGGAATTTGTACCCGAGGAGGAGTGTTCAACTGTGGGTGAGGATGCCAGGTCAGGGAGCCTGGAGCCTGGATTATGGTTCTGAATATGTAAAGATCCTCAATGTTCTTAACGGAAAGAATCACCAGGCACACGACCCTCCACTGCTCCCGGGAGTCCCTCATGTAACCAGCCGCAAACTTTCCATCAGGACCGGCGGGTTCCCCTGGACCCGAGCTTCATGGTTATGGCCACCATGTTGGCTCATGGCTCCTCCCCCTTTCTGATACCACAGCAGGTTGCCATGGAGAAGTACTTGATTGGGACCCAGTCAGAGTCAACAATCACCTGGTGTCCGTGAAGAAAGGATGGGGGGGGGCAGCTTGACTTCCGAATTTTCCGATGCACCAGGGCAATGCCTAATCCAATCAGCAGATAGCACTTTTCTCGGGGGAAATTGGACCAATTTGGGGCCTGGCTCCTAGAGGTCAGTTGCGGCAGCTGTGGGAAGGTAAGCCAGTTGAATTTGGGCCACTTTTCTTGGAGGAAAAGTCTTTTCCAAAGTACCATGAATTATCAGGGGGCTCGGACGGGAGTGTGTACCCAAGGAGGAGTGCTCAATTGTGGGTGAGGATGCCAGGTCAGGGAGCCTGGAGCCTGGTTGTTTTACAAAGTACCATGAAATACCAGGGGCTCTGATGGGACTGTGTGCCTAAGCAGGAGTGCTTAAGAGTGGCTGAGTTTCCCAGGGTAGGGATCCCAGCTCCCAAACTGAAGCAAGTAAAAATGGGGTACTTTTAACTGATAAAAGTCCCCCAAAGTGAAATAAGTCATTTTGGCACACTTTTCACCAGTTAAAAGTGTCCCAAAATTAAGTAAATATGGGGCACTTTTAACGACAAGTGTCCCAAACTGAACCAAGTAAGAATGGGCCACTTTGTTGACATTTTTAATTGTCCGACAATGCAGCATATAAACGGATGATCCACTTTGGCACACTTTTGTCATTGAAAAAGTGTCCCGAATTGGACTCATTTTAGCGGATGGTCAAATTTAGCACACTTTTCGTATGGCACGGGTGCCCGAAAGTGAATATTTGCACAACTTGAACACCACCTGGTGTTGATCAAAAGTAAAGGTGTCCCAAAGTACACAAGGGTCTCCCACTCCCTAGGGCTCCTGAGCACGCAAAAATATATTTACTGGCTCTGAGATGTCTTGTCTCTCCAGAGCATTAAAGAAACACTGGTTGCAACCAGGAGTGGTTGAGTTTCTGAATCCATAATGTTCCTTCTTACAGTAATTAATGAGGGTTAAACCCCGACAACATATTTATCATGTGTTGTTTCTTCTTTTAGAGGAAATGGGAAACACGTTCACTGTATGAAAACTTTTTAATCTCACAGCAGGTAAAATCAATGTTAATGTTGATCAGAATTGTATATTTATCACCTATTTTACCTTTATTATCAACCTTTATTCCCTCGTATGAACATAACATTACATGTAAACTTTAATTCAACCCTTTATTGAACCCAGTACAAAAAAAATCACAAGAAAAGAGTTAATATATACATGAGTAAAAAAAAAGGCACCCTGAGAGTTCCATATGAGCTCCGTTTATGGTTCGTTGAAACATTTAAAGGTTAAATAAAGTTTTGTTCATCTCCAGAATACCTATGAAAACAGATTAAGATCAAATTGTAATTTAGGTTATATGCAGAACATGATTTTAAGGACCTGAAACAAAAGCAAATGATAAGAATAAAGTTATGAGTTAGAACAGCCTTTCTTAGACTGAGCTTTCAGGAGAGGTGTTGTCTGTAAGAAAAAAGAAGAAATCTTCAGTTAAATGAAACTCCAGAGGGAGAACATCTTTTGGATATAAACACGCTGATACAAGAAGGATCATGATGGTGATATCTGGATATAAACTGCTCATTCTAAGAAAGTGAAGACTGATGAGATTCAGTCAAACAGTTCTGAATAACTGAGTCCATTTCTGTCAGTAAACTGCCCTAAATGTTGCACACTGGGTTTTAATTATAGCACAACTGATCTGTACAATTTAAATCATCATCATTTAGTGAGAAACAGTTCATTTCAGTTTGTAACAAGTTGGTGTTTGTGGCTAAAATGCTTTCAATAGAAGAATAATTACCTCCTGAGGGGTTCCAATGCTGATTAAATCATCCTGCTGCAAAAAAGTCATAAATATGAGTGAAGTTATACAGTTCCACAGATGATAAAGTTCATGTTCGTTTGACAAAAGACAAAAGACCCAGAGCTGTGGCCCAAAGCTCTGATGCAGACCTGGAACCAGAAAAGGACTCAGTCCAGCAGGAAAACTGAGCTGCTGGTCTTCCCAGCCAAACACCACAGCATCTGCATCCAAACTGGATCCAAACCTATCTCTGGCTCCATCAAAGGTAGCTGGAAACCGATTAACAGCCAGCCCCTGATGACACAAATTTGCGCGATAGCGCACACTAACTCATATGTTTTCCATTAATCTGAACAGATCAACCGGGCCTTATGTGTCTAAAGCAGGCAGAACAAGCCTGAATCTCATATTTAAGACTGGATTATGATCATATAATGCTTATATAGTGCTTTTTCTAATCATTCACACACATTCATACCCCAGTGATACACTGGGAGGCAACGTGGGGTCTCTTTGACATGTAGCCTGGGGTTGAACCACTGACCTTCCGATTGGTGGGCGACTGCTCTTCCTCCTGAGCTACAGCCACCCAAATGCATTTAATAGAAAAAAATATGGAAAGGTCCTAAAATTACCTTCTTCTTAGGAGGGATGGGAACAAGTTCAAACTCATCATGCTGCAAAAATAGAGTCATAAATATGAGTGAAGTTGTTTTTTTCAAAGAAGAAATCAGAAACATTCCTCGTTTTGTGTTTTTTTTTATGATGGTCAACAATGTAAACTGCTTATGCTGCCCTTAAGCACTTCATCCACACGCCCCCCTGCAGCTCATTCACTCCGGTAAGAACGTCCATCTTACTCAAAGTCCTCGTTCATAAATATCCTGCCATGTTGCACAAAACTATCAGCAGCAAACTCTGTGTGAAGTTAGCCGACTGTCACAGAGCACGGAGTGAATAAACTGTGCTGCAGGGGGGCGTGTGGATGAAGTGGTCCCAGTAGAGTGCCTGTGTAGAAATCCCTCCGTTAGCTCTCCTATAGCTGCAAGTAGCCACATAACAGCAGCTATGAGCTAACAGAGCTATGAGCTAACAGAGCTATAGCACACGTTCATTCATTAACATACACTTTCGGAAGTGAAAAATAAAGCAGGATATAAAGTTCATGTTCATTTGACAAAAGACTTTAATTAACAGTAGAAAATTACCTGGATGCCACCTGGTCCTGCTCCACTGGGCCCAGCCTGGTCCGGTGCTGCTCTGTCCTCCTGAATATGGAGACAGATACAATGTGAATGAGCAGAGATGCTCTGAGTGTGAAGTACTGAGGAGTTATAATATAACACAAAGCACAGAGAGTCACTCTGGTGGTTGTAGCCTCCATGTCCACAAAACACATCATGTATGAATCCTGCGTCGTCTCTCTGTTACGCTGCTGTTTCATCTGGTTTGGCTCTTCAAAGGAGGAACATTTTAGTGGTGTCTGCTGTCTCATTTATGAAGGATTGGTCCATAATTTATCATCAGCTTTTTGTTGCTGTGAATTTATTTCTGTTTAGTGCTGAAAGCTGCGAGTTTGACAACTGTTACAAAGTTTTATAGGAAGAAATCATGGAGAATATTGATGTAGCTGAATTTTTGTCTTGTTCTGTGCACAGCAGCCAGTGGCTGAAATAAATCTGTCTGTGGCCCAAAGCTCTGATGCAGACCTGGAACCAGAGGGCCAGGCAGGACTCAGTCCAGCAGGAAAACTGAACTGCTGGTCTTCCCAGCCAAACCAACCATACATCAAAGCATCTGCATCCAAACTGAATCCCTATCTCTTGCTCCATCAAAGGTAGCTAGAAACTTGTGTGTCATGATTGATGACCAACTAACCTTCAAAGATCACGTTACCTCTGCCACTCAATCGTGCCGCTTTGCTTTATTAAACATAAGAAAGATCAGACCATACCTGACCCAACATGCCCCCCAGCTCCTGGTGCAGGTCATGGTCATCTGCCACCTTGACTACTGCAACGCTCTCCTAACTGGTTTCCTAACTGGTTTCCTAACTGGTCTCCTAACTGGTCTCCTAACTGGTCTCCTAACTGGTTTCCTAACTGGTCTCCTAACTGGTCTCCTAACTGGTTTCCTAACTGGATTCCTAACTGGTTTCCTAACTGGTTCCCTAACTGGTCTCCTAACTGCTCTCCTAACTGGTCTCCTAACTGCTCTCCTAACTGCTCTCCTAACTGGTCTCCTAACTGGTCTCCTAACTGGTTTCCTAACTGGTTTCCTAACTGGTTTCCTAACTGGTTTCCTAACTGGTTTCCTAACTGGTCTCCAGCCTGTGAAACCTCTGCAGATGGTCCAGAACGCGGCGGTGCGTCTGGTCTTGGATCAGCCTAAAAGAACACGTCCCCCCTCTGTTCATTGAGCTCCTCTGGCTGCCCTTAGCATCAGATCCAAGTCCCTGATGTTAGCTACAAAGAGCTTAATGGAGCGGCTCCATCTACTTGAATGCTCTTGCAAAGGCTTCTGTCCCAACTGGGTCCCTCCGTTGGTCCCAGGATTGTCGTCTAGCAGCTCCTACACCACGCCTAAGACAATCCAAACTCTGTTCTTGTGCAAGTGCTGCATAAACAGGGGAGTCTCTTGGGTCTGAACCGGGAAAAGGTGGAGCGCTCCCTCCGGGTCAGGACAGTCTCTGCCTCAGGTGGAGGAGTTCAAGTATCTCTGGATCCTGATGGGTGGAGATGGACAGGGCTTCACCATCTGTGTGTGTTAGTGTGTGTGGTTAAAGGAGGAGGCTGTCAGCGAGGATTCATTATTATTAGATAGATGCTGTTTCTGTTTGGGTGGAAAACTGCAGTGAACAGTAACACAGTGAGCTATATTATCATAAACTCCACCTGTAAGGTTATATTTGTGTTATATATATTAGCTCATGTGCTACTGTGGCAGACTTATCCCTACACAGCTGAGCAAGGCCCAACATGCACCAGGAATCTAGTTTGTTGTGTGCTGACATATTTGTATTATTGTACTAACTTCTCACAACATGCCCAATGAGAGAGGAAATAAATGCCAGTTAAAGAGGATCCAATCTGTGTGAGGAGCTACATACCAGTAAAGTTCGCTGACCTGCTGCAGCAACGTTCTGACCTAATTCAGGATGTGAACCTGCAGTTGGTCAAAGCACAAAATATTTAAAGGTGCAGGAGAGTTTATGAGCTCCAGTCCAACAGCTTCAGGATTTAAACATTCTTCAGAGATTAAAATGGTTTGTCTCCTTTGTTCATGCAGTGAGGACAGGACACACAATAAGGAATATAAAGCTGTAACATCTTAGCAGAATGAAGCTGATGAGTGTTCATTATTCACCTGCTCTGTCGATCAGTTCCTCAGCAACATGAAAACAGTCCCTCAACTGTCCATCTTCAAATTTGCTTTTAATGTTTTCACGCAGCTCGTCTTTTGCTTTTGATCTCAGAAACTCTTTCAACACAATTTCCTCTTCTTTCGCAATCAGTTTATCGTACAGAATTCTTTCATCACAGCATTTCTTCGGGCAAGTTATTCCACAGCATTTTCCTTCTTCTGTACAACATTTCTTACAGCAAGTTATTCCACAGCATTTTCCATCTTCTGTACAACATTTCTTACAGCAAGTTATTCCACAGCATTTTCCTTCTGTACAACATTTCCTCCAGCAAGGCAGTGAGATCAGGATTGCAACCAAGAGGATTCCGATGATCACAATAAAGCCAATCATCTAAAAACAGATCAGAGGCACATGTTTCATCACAGTGTTACTCTGCTCATTCAGTAATGTCACAGTAATGCAGACGAACCAGTTAAAATAAATACTAATTATAACCAAAGAGTTCAAACAGTTTAACACTCACTCTGGATTTATTATTCAAGTCGGCGATGATCACTTGTTCCTCAACTGTGATGGTTTTTTTGCAGGATAACAGTTCCTGTTCTTTAGAATGATCATTCTTACAGCAGACATACCAGTCTCCATCGATTAGCACAGAGACGACCCACAGAGACCCAACAAGACCTGCTTTGAGAATTCTGAAGGACAATACTCCACAAAACTGGCATCTGCAGCATGAAGCCACTCCTCTTCCACATTCACATGCATATCTGCAGCTCCAAAAAGACTTCTTGTCTGTCCAGAGTATCAAGAAAAATATGATCAAAAATGGCAGCGACATGTAGATATCACAGTCACTTTCATCTGGTTTACAGGTGCACGAAACATCTCTGTCAAGCAGAACGTTGTAGGTGAAACTCACAACGATGGTGACAAAGATGCTGACTTTCTGCAAGGGAAAACCTGCCAGGAAGTTGTTCATCTTTGTTGGACAGTTTGTATCTGCTGAAAGCTGAAAACCAAAAAGATTTCCTGTTTTGTTAAGAAGCAAACTTTTATATTCTGATGGGAGCCACACCTGCTGCTCCACCTCCATCAGAGATTAAATCAGAGGGAGGTGTTTTTGGGCAGCAAACTGTTTCTAATGACATGTGAGTCCTGATGAAGATGACAGAAGCTGTGAAACACAAACACAGATCACACTGAACTGCTCTTGTTTTCCTTGACGGTTACAACTCTGGAAAACATCCAGAACAGTTTCTATTAAACAATGCTTTCAGTTTCTCTGTTTTTTTCTTTTACATAATACAACACAAACACGTGATGATAGGAAATCCATCCATTTTCTATACCCGCTTAATCTAATTCAGGGTCCCGGGGGTAGATAAGAAATCTGTAGCGAGCCCCACAGCCTTGCTTCTGCTTTCTCATCCTTCGCTGCCTTTGGCTGCTGCCGGTGGGGATGATGGTCCAAGTAGAGCCGGGTCTCATCTGTACGTCGTCCTGGATGTGATGTGAGTGGAAAAGCCTGATGGAGCACCATGAAAGAAAACCCCAAGCCGCTTCATCTACATGCACCGCTATATACATCAAACAAAAAAGAGGAGACGATGGTCTAATACATACAAAAAACATTCATCTTAAACTTGTTATTCAAAGAATCTATTTATTTCCAACCTGTAAGATTTATGTGACTGCACCTCCAATTCGGTTTCTGTCATTCAGAAAGTGGAAGTGTAGCAGAGAGGAAGGTGTGGTGGAACCCAAAGGCTGCACTTTCTCACCTTTCAACATTTAACTGCAGTCCTCAGGCCTTGTCCACATATTCTCCAGGTTTTTAAAAAGAAATGCAGCTTTTTGTCCTGTCACTCATGGAGATAACTTTCTGAAACATTGTTCATGGTGAAGATATTTAGAAACTCTGTTTACATTGTTGTCATGTAAATGGGGACAATTAGTTTTTGTTCTTCCCTGACAGCATACTCTCCTGACATGGAAACTTGGCAGACGTTTCTGTGCCAGGACAGGTCGAGTGAGATGGAATACATCAGTTAATGCCTTTGTGAAGAGAAGCCAAGAGAAGCGGTTGGAAAGAGAAACTGTTTTCCGAAAAAAAAATTAAGGGAACACAAAGAAGTTGAATCTAAGATGTGAAATCAGAGTGCAGCAGGAGCAAAAACCAACGTACACATGAGAAATAAACACCCAGCGGAAAAACCTGGATCTATATAGTCATACTTAGGGAGATTGTGAAAACTCAAGTGAAGCAGTTAGCAAACACCTGCAAAAAGAGAAAAATAAAGAAACAGTCGGAGAAAACAATGAAAAATCAGACAACCTGCGAGTGGGCGAATGAATGTGTGTGTGCACATGCAATACACATGGCACAGGTCCCACATTAACCTTGCTCAGTTATGAATGTATACGTCCTTTTACCACTTTTCTTGGAAACTTAAAGTTTTATCAGACAGAACTTGAGTGTCTATGGATTCTGGGTGTGGACATGGCTCCGTCCTCTGACTTCAGAGTCTCTCAGCTGTCTGTCCCTACTCTGAAGACCCTTAAAAGGAAAAATCCCAATGTCACGAGACTGCAGTTAGTGCAAGCAACCAATCCCATTTTTCCACCTTTTTGTGAACTCCTGTAAAATATCTACTATGTGGGCTCTCTCTTACCTGCTGGTCTGCTCCTTGGAGGAGGTTTCAATTGCGGGTGAGGTTTCCAGGTCAGGGAGCCTGGAGCCTGGTTGTTTTACAAAGTACCATGAAATACCAGGGGCTCTGATGGGAATGTGTAAACGAGCAGGAGTGCTTAAGAGTGGCTGAGTTTCCCAGGCAAGGGAACCCAGTTCCCAAAGTGAAGCAAGTAAATATGGGGTACTTTTAACTGATAAAACCCCCCCAAAGTGAAGAAAGTAAATATGGGGTACTTTTAACTGATAAAAGTCCCCCCAAAGTGGAGCAAGTAAATATGGGGTACTTTTAACTGATAAAAAGCCCCCCAAAGTGAAGAAAGTAAATATGGGGTACTTTTAACTGATAAAAAGCCCCCCAAAGTGAAGAAAGTAAATATGGGGTACTTTTAACTGATAAAAGTCCCCCAAAGTGGAGCAAGTAAATATGGGGTACTTTTAACTGATAAAAAGCCCCCCAAAGTGAAGCAAGTAAGTATGGGGTACTTTTAACTGATAAAAGTCCCCCAAAGTGGACCAAGTAAATATGGGGTACTTTTAACTGATAAAAAGCCCCCCAAAGTGAAGAAAGTAAATATGGGGTACTTTTAACTGATAAAAAGCCCCCCAAAGTGAAGAAAGTAAATATGGGGCATTTTTAACTGATAAAAGTCCCCCAAAGTGGAGCAAGTAAATATGGGGTACTTTTAACTGATAAAAAGCCCCCCAAAGTGAAGAAAGTAAATATGGGGTACTTTTAACTGATAAAAAGCCCCCCAAAGTGAAGAAAGTAAATATGGGGTACTTTTAACTGATAAAAAGCCCCCCAAAGTGAAGAAAGTAAATATGGGGTACTTTTAACTGATAAAAGTCCCCCAAAGTGAAATAAGTAATTTTGGCACACTTTTCATCAGATAAAAGTGTCCCAAAATTTTAAGTGTCCGAAAATGCAGCATATAAACGGAGGATCCACTTTGGCACACTTTCGTCATTGAAAAAGTGTCCCGAATTGGACTCATTTTAGCGGATGGTCAAATTTGGCACACTTTTTGTATGGCACGGGTGCCCCACTCCAGAGGGCTCCTGAGCACGCAAAAATATATTTACTGGCTCTGTGACATGTCTTGTCTTTCCAGAGCATTAAAGAAATGAAAATGCCACATGGCAGAAACATGTAAACGTAACAGTCACGATCGACATTTTTACAATTGCACGCCACATCTCTGTCAAGCAGAATATTGTAGACGAAACTCACAACAATGATCATGAAGGTGTTGACTTTTGTAAAGGGAAACTTTGCAAGTACCTCCTTCATCTTTGGTGACCAGGCAGCATCTGCTGAGATGAAGCTAGAAATGCAAACATATGTATCAAGCAGACCACAAGCTTTTCCTGTTCTGCAAAAGTTTAGCTGCATGAGCTGAGCTGGAAATGTTTTGATCTGAAAATGCCTTGAAGTTGCTGCTCTGAAGGTTCTGGGGGATGTTGGGCACATAGCAGAAACAAGAGAAGATATAAAGAAGTACCTGCAAGAATCCAAAACTCAGAGTTGGGGCCTGACTCCTGGAGGTCAGTTGAGGCGGTGGATAAAGGCGGTTGCTGGTGGCCAGACGGCCGATTTTCGAGCACTTTTCTCAGGGGACATTGGAACAAGTTGGGGCCTGGCTCCCCGAGGTCAGTTGCGGTATGATACCATGAAGTACCAGGGGGCTCGGACGGGAGTGTGTACCCAAGGAGGAGTGCTCAATTGCGGGTGAGGTTGCAAGGTCAGGGAGCCTGGAGCCTGGTTGTTTTACAAAGGACCATGAAATACCAGGGGCTCTGATGGGAATGTGTAAACGAGCAGGAGTGCTTAAGAGTGGCTGAGTTTCCCAGGCCAGGGATCCCAGTTCCCAAAGTGAAGCAAGTGAAAATGGGGTACTTTTAACTGGTAAAAGTCCCCCAAAGTTAAACGGGTACATATGGGGCACTTTTAACTGATAAAAGTCTTCAAAAGTGAACCAAGTAAATTTTTGATGTACATTTAACTGATAAAAGTCCCCCAAAGTGAACCAAGAAAATATGGCGCACTTTTAACTGATAAAAGTCCCCCAAAGTTAAACGGGTACATATGGGGCATTTTTAACTGATAAAAGTCTCCAAAAGTGAACCAAGTAAATTTTTGATGTACATTTAACTGATAAAAGTCCCCCAAAGTGAACCAAGTAAATATGGGGTACATTTAACTGATAAAAGTCCCCCAAAGTGAACCAAGTAAATATGGGATACATTTAACTGATAAAAGTCCCCCAAAGTGAACCAAGTAAATATAGGGCACTTTTAACTGATAAAAATAAGTAATTTTGGCACACTTTTCATCAGAGAAAAGTGTCCCAAAATTAAGTAAGAATGGGCCACTTTATTGACAATTTTAAGTGTCCGAAAATGCAGCATATAAACGGATGATCCACTTTGGCACACTTTCGTCATTGAAAAAGTGATCTCATAAAAAAAATCTCATATTCTGAAGACAAAAAGATCTCTCCACGAAGTCATGAAACCTGCAGGAAAATGAACACAAACAGGAAGTTAAACTGGGGCTGTGAGAAGTAAAAACTGGGGCAGCAGCGCCCTCTGGTGCTCACTTTGTAGATCACACGTCTGTTAATCTGTGGTCAGAAATATCACATCAGTCTCTTCTGGGACACTGAACTTCACAGTTGTGTGTGTCATGATTACAGGTTTTTTCCTTTATGGAGATTAAAAGAAAATCCGACTGACAGCAGCATCCTGCTCCACCTGGTAAACACTTAAACCTGTGAACTGAGTCCAGCTCAGACAGCAACAAACTCCATAAAGAGATGTGGGGTTGATCCAATCCACTTTATTTATGTAGCACAACTTTAAAGGGGAACTCCGGTATTTTTAAACCTTATTTCTGGCATGAAACACATTTATTTACTCATCGAGAACAGTTTGGTGAAAGTCAGATAATGGATCAACCACTCCTGGCTGCAGCCATGATAACTGGGTTACATTCTGAATCCACAATGTTACCTTCTTACAGTAATTAATGAGGGTTAAACCCCCACAACAGATTTATCATGTGTTGTCGTCTTTAACCAACACTAACAGACGTGTGCATATCACTCCTGTTCTTAACTCCCTTCACTGGCTTCCTGTCCTTTATAGAACTGATTTTAAACTTTTAGTTTTTGTTTTTAAAGCTCTTAACGGCCTCACCCCATCGTATTTATCTGATCTTTTAACTGTCTGTAATCCTGGTAGAGCTCTGAGGTCAACAAATCAACTTTTGCTGGTGTCCAAGTCCAAGTCCAAGTCAAAATACAAGCCCTGGGGTACACCGAGCCTTTTCTGCTGCTGCCCCCAGGCTCTGGAATAATAATAATAATAACAATTTTGCTGCATTTTATTGCGTTTACTGTTATTTTATTTTTTTAAATTATTCTTTTCTTTATTTATTATCTGCTGTAAAACACTTTGGTACCGAAATGGGAAACACTGTCACGGTTTATGTTCTGTTCCATGTCTTGTCTCGTCATTTCCTGTTTTATTTAGAAAAATCGCTGACCTACTTATTTCAGATGGCTTTTAATACCCAGTAGTATGGTGACACTTTTATATTATCTTATTAAATTTTGCTGTATTTTATTGCTCTTACTGTTATTTCATTGTTTTTTAATTATTCTTTTCTTTATTTATTATCTGTAACTATCTTTGGTACACCGAAATGGATTGTTGTAAAGGGCTGTATAAATAAATTACATTTACATTTGCATTTGTTTCTTCTTTTAGAGGAAATGGGAAACACTGTCACGGTTTATGTTCTGTTCCATGTCTTGTCTTGTCATTTCCTGTTTTATTTTGAAAGCACTGACCTTCTCCTCTCGTTTCAGATGTCTCATTGATTCCCAAGTCTTTCCACCCCTTCCCCTTGGTCCCTCATGTGTTCAAATAGTGTTTCCCTTGTCTTGTGCCAGTATGTCTCCTTTTGAGCATCATTACCAGCCATTTGTCTCAAGTCTTGAGCCATAGTTCCACGAGCCTGCAGTGAGCGATCCTCCTGCAGTGCTACCTTGATTTGTAAATTATTCTTAACCATAGTTTATTTATTCTAACGGTAAATTTCACAGCCTTGTTTTTCCTCCGTTTTCTAGGAGAGATTTTTGTTGTAACTTTTCTTAGTCGCCTCCGTTAAAGGAGAGCTTGAAGTTTATCTTTAAAGTTCATAGAGCCTCTGTTTTGTAAAGAGTGCGTCTTCTGTCTTATTCTGCCTTGTTTTTAGAGCGTGTCTTTGCTTTAAGTATTCATAGCATTTCTGTTTTCCTCCCAGTTTGGAGAGTTTTGTTTGTAACTTTCATAGCTGCGCTCCTTCTCCACCATAGATACGGAGGAGTTTTAGCCTTTTCTTTGCGCTGCCGGGAGATCTCTGCTGTGTTTCTTTATTTAAATAAAACCCCTTTGGAACCCATTAGACCCTGTGTCCTAAGTCCCCGGTTACTGACAAACACGTTCGAAGAAAACATTTTAATCTCACAGCAGGTAAAATAAATGTTAATGTTGATCAGAATTGTATATTTACCACCTATATTACCTTTATTATCAACCTTTATTCCCTCATAGGAACAAATAAAATGTATATGTTTATTACATGTAAAAAAACATTAATTCAACCCTTTATTGAACCCAGTACAAAAAATCATAAGAAAAGAGTTAATCTATACATGAGTAAAAGAAAAGGCACCCTGAGAGTTCCATATGAGCTCCGTTTATGGTTCTTTGAAACATTTAAAGGTTAAATAAAGTTTTGTTCATCTCCAGAATACCTATGAAAACAGATTAAGATCAAATTGTCTTTTAGTTTATATGCAGAACATGATCTTATGGGCCTGAAACAAAAGCAAATAATAAGAATAAAGTTATGAGTAAGAACAGCTTTTCTTAGGCTGAGCTTTCAGAAGAGGGTCTCTCTGTAAGAAAAAAGAAGAAATGTTTAGTTAAATGAAACATATCCTGTCCTTTAACTCAGACCTAACTTCAACATGGTCCCTAAAAAGGAATTTGTTGGGAGAATCCACCCAGGGTGGAGATGTTGTTGGGTGGGCAGGGACGGATACATTAACAAGATTCATAGTACTACTGACACCCAGAAACTTTTTTTCCACCTTCAAAACTCTACTTAATCCTCCGCCACCTGCTACCAATCTAACAGCAGACACCTTTGCCTCATTTTTACTGACAAAGTGGCAGCTATAAGCAAACAGTTTACCGAACCTGGTACCACAAAATCTGCACGCAGAAGTCCTACTGCATCATTTTCCTCATTCACCCCTCTGACTCAGAGCAGTGTGTCTAAACTTCTCACATGTAGCCGTCCTACTACATGCCCGCTGGACCCCATTCCTACTAATCTTCTCCAATCCATTGCTCCTGCTGTAACTGCAGCAGCATGTGATTAATGCTTCACTGACATCGGGCACATTTCCTACCACATTCAAGCAAGCTCAGGTTACACCGCTGCTCAAGAAACCTTCCCTCCCTCCAACTCATGTGGAGAATTATCGGCCGGTCTCTCTCCTCCCGTTTCTGTCTAAAATCATTGAAAAGGTCTTTAAGCAGGTCACCGATTTCCTCTCACAGAACCGCCTCCTTGACCCAAACCAATCTGGGTTTAAAAGTGGACACTCCACTGAAACGGCTCTGTTGGCTGTGACAGAAGCCTTAAAAGAAGCCAGAGCGACAGCTAAGTCCTCTGTACTTATCCTGCTCAACTTATCAGCTGCATTCAACTCTGTCAACCACAGAATACTTTTGTCCATACTCTCCAGTATCACAGGGAGAGCACACTCCTGGTTTGAATCGTACCTCACTGGTCGGTCTTTCAAAGTATCCTGGCTTGGTCACACTTCTGCAGCGCACCACCTCGCCACAGGGGTCCCCCAAGGTTCAGTACTGGGACCTCTTCTCTTTGCCATATACACCAACTCACTGGGACAGATCTTCCAATCACATGGCTTCTCATACCAATGTTATGCTGATGATACCCAGCTCTATCTGTCATTCCCACCTGACGACCACACGGTCTCAGCCTGAATCTCAGCCTGAATCTCAGCCTGAATCTCAGCCTGAATCTCAGACTGTCTCTCTGACATATCAACATGGATGAAAGCCCATCACCTCCAACTTAACCTCCCAAAAACTGAACTGCTTGTCTTCCCAGCCAAACCAACCATACACCACAGCATCTGCATCCAAACTGAATCCCTATCTCTTGCTCCATCAAAGGTTGCTAGAAACTTTGGTGTCATTATTGATGACCAACTAACCTTCAAAGATCACGTTACCTCGGTTGCTCGTTTGTGTCGCTTTGCATTACTAAACAAAAGAAAGATCAGGCCATACCTGACCCAACATGCCCCCCAGCTCCTGGTGCAGGCCATGGTCATCTCCCACCTTGACTCCTGCAACGCTCTCCTAACTGGTCTCCTAACTGGTCTCCTAACTGCTCTCCTAACTGGTTTCCTAACTGGTTTCCTAATCTTTATCATTAAAGAATACATTTACTGAGAAAAATTGTAATTTCTAATTATTCAAATGAGTGTTTATGAATAAAATGCACTCAATAGAAAAAAATATGGAAAGGTCCTAAAATTACCTTCTTCTTAGGAGGGATGGGACATCATCATGCTTCATCATGCTGCAAAAATAGAGTCATAAATATGAGTGAAGTTGTTTATTTCAAAGAAGAAATCAGAAACATTCCTCGTTTTGTGTTTTTTTTATGATGGTCAACAATGTAAACTGCTTATGCTGCCCTTAAGCACCTGTTTCACAGCCTCTGACTCAGAAACCTCTGTGGTAGGCCTGAGAATGACTTCAGAGCTCGGTGTACTAGAGGGGTCACTTGAAGAAAGGGATGTGTTGGTATCCGTGAGGGAGGCTGAAGTTGAATGATCTAAAAGAAATAAACCATAACTGACATGCCTGAAAATGGTTAAAAATCAAACCTGATCTCACATTTTCAAACCGTTTTTGCAGTCTTTTTGCAAGGCTGAGACATGAGATCTCAGCTGATATTTGTGAAGCAGAAAAACCCTGAACACTGATTACATCTGATTTTAA
The DNA here is from genome assembly GCA_036924055.1 of Leuresthes tenuis. Taxonomy (NCBI): domain Eukaryota; kingdom Metazoa; phylum Chordata; class Actinopteri; order Atheriniformes; family Atherinopsidae; genus Leuresthes; species Leuresthes tenuis. The sequence goes on along the minus strand of JAVGWW010000004.1, from coordinate 1,467,468 downwards.
AATGAGACATCTTGTGTTGTTGGACTAGGATCAATCTGTAGCTCAAGAATGATGTCTTCCTCCGGTGTCTTAGTGGTTAATAGTTAATATTTCATGTGACCAGAATCAGCCAATTCTAAATGATGATTATGTTACTCATATGTTATTGCCACCTGTAGCTGCTCCACTGGGCCCAGCCTGGTCCGGTGCTGCTCTGTCCTCCTGAATATGGAGACAGATACAATGTGAATGAGCAGAGATGATAATAATAATAATTCCATCCTCAGTTTCCTTTCTATAAATCTCAATATTTACGTCTTCATCACTGCAGCCGTCTGCAAAGAAATTTCACTCTAAATTCTTCAGGAACTTAATGGAATGAAAACAATAGAAGAATGATTAGTTACCATTCGATACTGTTCCTTAAATCGACTGTTTTTATGTAGTTTTTTAACATTAAAAGTGTTTTACAGTATAAGGCACATTCTGCCACTATTTCTCAGAGAATATTGGTGGCTGTGTCCATGGGTGAACTCCTGCTGCAATAAAAGACAGGAAGTGACTACCAAAATAAAGCAGGAACAAAGAACACACATAGATCTGGCATGACATTGTGGTTGGTTAGAATAAACCCTTTTAATTGTTGTAGGTCAGACAGCAGCCCTGTGAAATTAATCACAAAAGGATTCCACAGTAGAGTTATATTGTTTTCTGTTAAACAGAGTTTAAAATAACATTTTATACGTTTTGTCATTTTACTCCTTTGTGAAATACAGCAGCAACCAGACGATAAAGTTCATGTTCATTTGACAAAAGACTTTAATTAACAGTAGAAAATTACCTGGTTGCCACCTGGTCCTGCTCCACTGGGCCCAGCCTGGTCCGGTGCTGCTCTGTCCTCCTGAACATGGAGACAGATACAATGTGAATGAGCAGAGATGCTCTGAGTGTGAAGTACTGAGGAGTTATAATATAACACAAAGCACAGAGAGTCACTCTGGTGGTTGTAGCTTCCATGTCCACAAAACACATCATGTATGAATCCTGCGTCGTCTCTCTGTTACGCTGCTGTTTCATCTGGTTTGGCTCTTCAAAGGAGGAACATTTTAGTGGTGTCTGCTGTCTCATTTATGAAGGATTGGTCCATAATTTATCATCAGCTTTTCTCCAGTCGTTGCTGTGGGAGACTTGGGAGACTTACCCATGAGCTCGGCTGAGGTAGTTGAACGGTTTTCAAGAGGTAAAACACCAGGGATGGACAAGATTCACCCCAAGATGCTGAAGCCTCTGGGTGACGTAGTTCTTCTGTAGTTCAGATTATGTTCTGTTGGCTTGTTCAGGCCAGAATCTTCAGCTAATCTGGAGCTGAGCCCGTGGTTCTGAACCGGGAAAAGGTGGAGCGCTCCCTCCGAGTTGGAACCAGTCTCTGCCTCAGGTGGAGGAGTTTAAGTATCTCTGGATCCTGACGGGTGGAGATGGACAGGGCTTCACCATCTGTGTGTGTTAGTGTGTGTGGTTAAAGGAGGAGGCTGTCAGCGAGGATTCATTATTAGATAGATGCTGTTTCTGTTTGGGTGGAAAACTGCAGTGAACAGTGAGATATATCATCATAAACTCCACCTGTAAGGTTATATTTGTGTTATATATATTAGCTCATGTGCTGCTGTGGCAGACTTATCCCTACACAGGGATAAGAATGCACCAAAAATCTCTTTTCTCAACAAGTAGCCAATGAAGTCCCTTTTGCATTTGTTATTTTTTGTTTCTATTCACAGCTAACTTTATGTGCTTCAAGCATAGTTTGTTGTGCGCTGACATATTTGTATTATTGTACTAACTTCTCACAACATGCCCAATGAGAGAGGAAATAAATGCCAGTTAAAGAGGATCCAATCCGTGTGAGGAGCTACATACCAGTAAAGACGTCTGAGTTCCTATATCTGTAAAGTTGAGACCTTATGGGGAAAAAAAAAGAAAATTCAGGATGTGAACCTGTAGTTGGTCAAAGCACAAAATATTTAAAGGTGCAGGAGAGTTTATGAGCTCCAGTCCAACAGCTTCAGGATTTAAACATTCTTCAGAGATTAAAATGGTTTGTCTCCTTTGTTCATGCAGTGAGGACAGGACACACAACAAGGAATATAAAGCTGTAACATCTGAGCAGAATGAAGCTGATGAGTGTTCATTATTCACCTGTTCTGTCGATCAGTTCCTCAGCAACATGAAAACAGTCCCTCAACCGTCCATCATCTATTGTGCTTTCAATTTTTTCACTCAGCTCGTCTTTTGCATTTGATCTCAGAATCTCATCCAACACATTTTCCTCTTCTTCAGCAATCAGTTTATCGTACAGAATTCTTTTATCAGAACATTTCCTCCAGCAAGGCAGTGAGATCAGGATTGCAACGAAGAGGATTCCGATGATCACAATAAAGCCAATCATCTAAAAACAGATCAGAGGCACATGTTTCATCACAGTGTTACTCTGCTCATTCAGTAATGTCACAGTGATGCAGACGAACCAGTTAAAATAAATACTAATTATAACCAAAGAGTGTAACACTCACTCTGGATGTATTTTTCAGTTCGGCGATGATCACTTGTTCCTCAATTGTGATGTTTTTTTTGCAGGATAACAGTTCCTGTTCTTTAGAATGATCATTCTGACAGCAGACATACCAGTCTCCATCAATTAGCACAGAGACGACCCACAGAGACCCAACAAGACCTGCTTTGAAAATTCTGAGCAACAATATTCCAAAAAACTGGCATCCGCAGCATGAAGCTGCTCCTCCTCCACATTTCCACGTATATCTGAAGCTCCAAAAGAACTTCTTGTCTGTCCAGAGTATCAAAAGAAATATGATCAAAAATGGCAACGACATGTAGATATCACAGTCACTTTCATCTGGTTTACAGGTGCACGAAACATCTCTGTCAAGCAGAACGTTGTAGGTGAAACTCACAACGATGGTGACAAAGATGCTGACTTTCTGCAAAGGTAAACCTGCCAGGAAGTTCTTCATCTTTGTTGGACAGTTTGTATCTGCTGAAAGCTGAAAACCAAAAAGATTTCCTGTTTTGTTAAGAAGCAAACTTTTATATTCTGATGGGAGCCACACCTGCTGCTCCACCTCCATCAGAGATTACAACAGAGGGAGGTGTTTTTGGGCAGCAAACTGTTTCTAATGACATGTGAGTCCTGATGAAGATGACAGAAGCTGTGAAACACAAACACAGATCACACTGAACTGCTCTTGTTTTCCTTGACGGTTACAACTCTGGAAAACATCCAGAACAGTTTCTGTTAAACAGACGCAGCCTCACTGGTTGCAATGCTTTTTTTACTTAATACAACATAAACACGTGATGATCAAAAAAAAAGAGGAGACGGGTGGTCTAATACATATAAAAAACACTCATATTAAACTTGTTATTCAAAGAATCTATTTATTTCCAACCTGTAAGATTTATGTGACTGCACCTCCAATTCAGTTTCAGTCATTCAGAAAGTGGAAGTGTAGCAGAGAGGAAGTGTGGTGGAACCCAAAGGCTGCACCTTCTCACCTTTCTACATTTAACTGCAGTCCTCAGGCCTGTCATGTAATGTTGTAAATAGGGACAATTAGTTTTTTTCTTCCCTGACAGCATACTCTCCTGACATGGAAACTTGTCAGATGTTTCTGTGCCAGTACAGGTTGGGTGAGATGGAATACATCAGTTAATGCCTTTGTGAAGAGAAGCGGTTGGAAATAGAAACTTTTCTGAAAACAGAAGTTAAATCTAAGATGTGAAATCAGAGTGCAGCAGGAGCAAAAACCAATGTACACATGAGAAATAAACACCCAGCAGATAAACCTGGATCCATATATTCATACTTAGAGAGATTGTGAAAACTCAGGTGAAGCAGTTAGCAAACACCTGCAAAAAGAGAAAAATAAAGAAACAGTCGGAGAAAACAATGAAAAATCAGACAACCAGCCGCTACACCTGCAGAAACCAAACATCCCACAGCCTCTGTGGGGAATCCAGGCGGAGAACCACCAGGAGCCCCTGAAAGCCGACAAACACATAAAACCATAAGCAGCAACAACACCAGCAGCAAGCAACATACAACACAACCGAGGATACAGAAACCACAGGACGACACAGCAACTGCAAAACAAGCATGCGAGTGGGCGAATGAATGTGTGTGTGCACATGCAATACACATGGCACAGGTCCCACATGAACCTTGCTCAGTTATGAATGTATACGTCCTTTTACCACTTTTCTTGGAAACTTAAAGTTTTATCAGACAGAACTTGAGTGTCTATGGATTCTGGGTGTGGACATGGCTCCGTCCTCTGACTTCAGAGTCTCTCAGCTGTCTGTCCCTACTCTGAAGACCCTTAAAAGGAAAAATCCCAATGTCACGAGACTGCAGTTAGTGCAAGCAACCAATCCCATTTTTCCACCTTTTTGTGAACTCCTGTAAAATATCTACTATGTGGGCTCTCTCTTACCTGTTGGTCTGCTCCTTGGAGGAGTGTTCAATTGCAGGTGAGGTTTCCAGGTCAGGGAGCCTGGAGCCTGGTTGTTTTACAAAGTACCATGAAATATCAGGGGCTCTGATGGGAATGTGTAAACGAGCAGGAGTGCTTAAGAGTGGCTGAGTTTCCCAGGCAAGGGAACCCAGTTCCCAAAGTGAAGCAAGTAAATATGGGGTACTTTTAACTGGTAAAAGCCCCCCAAAGTGAAGAAAGTAAATATGTGGCACTTTTAACTGATAAAAGTCCCCCAAATTGAACCAAGTAAATATGGGGCACTTTTAACTGGTAAAAGTCCCCAAGAGTGAAGCAAGTAAATATGGGGCACTTTTAACTGATAAAAGTCCCCCAAATTGAAGCAAGTAAATATGGGGCACTTTTAACTGGTAAAAGTCCCCCAAAGTGAAGCAAGTAAATATGGGGCACTTTTAACTGGTAAAAGTCCCCCAAATTGAAGCAAGTAAATATGGGGCACTTTTAACTGATGAAAGTCCCCCAAAGTGAAGCAAGTAAATATGGGGCACTTTTAACTGATAAAAGTCCCCCAAATTGAAGCAAGTAAATATGGGGCACTTTTAACTGGTAAAAGTCCCCCAGAGTGAAGCAAGTAAATATGGGGCACTTTTAACTGGTAAAAGTCCCCCAGAGTGAAGCAAGTAAATATGGGGCACTTTTAACTGGTAAAAGTCCCCCAAATTGAAGCAAGTAAATATGGGGCACTTTTAACTGGTAAAAGTCCCCCAGAGTGAAGCAAGTAAATATGGGGCACTTTTAACTGGTAAAAGTCCCCCAGAGTGAAGCAAGTAAATATGGGGCACTTTTAACTGATAAAAGTCCCCCAGAGTGAAGCAAGTAAATATGGGGCACTTTTAACTGGTAAAAGTGCCCCAAAGTGAAGCAAGTAAATATGGGGCACTTTTAACTGGTAAAAGTCCCCCAGAGTGAAGCAAGTAAATATGGGGCACTTTTAACTGATAAAAGTCCCCCAAATTGAAGCAAGTAAATATGGGGCACTTTTAACTGGTAAAAGTGCCCCAAATTGAAGCAAGTAAATATGGGGCACTTTTAACTGGTAAAAGTCCCCCAGAGTGAAGCAAGTAAATATGGGGCACTTTTAACTGGTAAAAGTGCCCCAAAGTGAAGCAAGTAAATATGGGGCACTTTTAACTGGTAAAAGTCCCCCAGAGTGAAGCAAGTAAATATGGGGCACTTTTAACTGATAAAAGTCCCCCAAATTGAAGCAAGTAAATATGGGGCACTTTTAACTGATGAAAGTCCCCCAAAGTGAAGCAAGTAAATATGGGGCACTTTTAACTGGTAAAAGTCCCCCAAAGTGAAGCAAGTAAATATGGTGCACTTTTAACTGATGAAAGTCCCCCAAATTGAAGCAAGTAAATATGGGGCACTTTTAACTGGTAAAAGTCCCCCAGAGTGAAGCAAGTAAATATGGGGCACTTTTAACTGATAAAAGTACCCCAAAGTTAAACGGGTAAATATGGGGCACTTTTAACTGATAAAAGTACCCCAAAGTGAAATAAGTAATTTTGGCACACTTTTCATCAGATAAAAGTGTCCCAAAATTTGAAGTGTCCGAAAATGCAGCATATAAACGGAGGATCCACTTTGGCACACTTTCGTCATTGAAAAAGTGTCCCGAATTGGACTCATTTTAGCGGATGGTCAAATTTGGCACGCTTTTGTATGGCACGGGTGCCCCACTCCAGAGGGCTCCTGAGCACGCAAAAATATATTTACTGGCTCTGTGACATGTCTTGACTGTCCAGAGCATTAAAGAAATGAAAATGCCACATGGCAGAAACATGTAAACGTAACAGTCACGATCTACCTATATCAACAGTTGTGTTGTATGTGATTGCTGCTACTTGTGCTTTTTCTTTGTGTGTTTATTTGTTTTTTCTCTGCTTGTCTGCTTTCAGGTGCTCCTGGAGACTCTAAGGCTGGATTCCCCACAGATGCCATGAATTGTCTTCTGTTTGGTTTCTGCAGGTGTAGCAGCTGCTTGTATTTCTGTCCAGTTTCTTCTTCTTTGCTCTCCCTGTTGCTCTCTCGTTTAAAATGTTTCACTGCAAATTGAAGGAAGCTTTGAAACAGTTCAGATTTATTCTATTTACCCAGAATTCATCAGGAATCCCATTAAGACAAATCTACAACTACCGTTCACTGTTAATTAGGTCAGATGGTTTAGACAAATGAACTTATATGTCCTTTATTCTGACTGAACTGATGTCAGAAACTGAACCAGCAGTTGGACCAAAGATTTAAAAGTCCAATTTAACACCTCAGAAAACCACTTTAAGTCTAAATTAGATTGGTCAATCTTCCAGGTTCTGTTGTTTTGGTTCTGTAACGGGAACAGAAAGCGTCAGAAAATGGCGTTTATGCATCTTAAATCCTGATGGTGCGTTCGGATGAGTTAACGCTCAGATCTCATATTCTGAAGACAAAAAGATCTCTCCATGAAGTCATGAAACCTGCAGGAAAATGAACACAAACAGGAAGTTAAACTGGGGCTGTGAGAAGTAAAAACTGGGGCAGCAGCGCCCTCTGGTGCTCACTTTGTAGATCACATGTCTGTTAATCTGTGGTCAGAAATATCACATCAGTCTCTTCTGGGACAATGAACTTCACAGTTGTGTGTGTCATGATTACAGGTTTTTTCCTTGATGGAGATTAAAAGAAAATCCGACTGACAGCAGCATCCTGCTCCACCTGGTAAACACTTAAACCTGTGAACTGAGTCCAGCTCAGACAGCAACAAACTCCATAAACAGATGTGGGGTTGATCCAACCCACTTTATTTATGTAGCACAACTTTAAAGGGGAACGCCGGTATTTTTAAACCTTATTTCTGGCTTGAAATATATTTATTTACTCATCGAGAACAGTTTGGTGAAAGTCGGATAATGGATCAACCACTCCTGGCTGCAGCCATGATAACTGGGTTATATTCTGAATCCATAATGTTCCTTCTTACAGTAATTAATGAGGGTTAAACCCCCACAACAGATTTATCATTGTTTCTTCTTTTAGAGGAAATGGGAAACAGGTTCAATGTATGAAAACATTTTAATCTCACAGCAGGTAAAATCAATGTTAATGTTGATCAGAATTGTATATTTACCACCTATTTTACCTTTATTATCAACCTTTATTCCCTCGTATGAACATAACATTACATGTAAACTTTAATTCAACCCTTTATTGAACCCAGTACAAAAAATCATAAGAAAAGAGTTAATATATACATGAGTAAAAGAAAAGGCACCCTGAGAGTTCCATATGAGCTCCGTTTATGGTTCGTTGAAACATTTAAAGGTTAAATAAAGTTTTGTTCATCTCCAGAATACCTATGAAAACAGATTAAGATCAAATTGTCTTTTACTTTATATGCAGAACATGATCTTATGGGCCTGAAACAAAAGCAAATAATAAGAATAAAGTTATGAGTTAGAACAGCTTTTCTTAGGCTGAGCTTTCAGAAGAGGTGTTGTCTGTAAGAAAAAAGAAGAAATCTTCAGTTAAATGAAACTCCAGAGGGAGAACATCTTTTGGATATAAACACGCTGATACAAGAAGGGTCATGATGGTGATATCTGGATATAAACTGCTCATTCTAAGAAAGTGAAGACTGATGAGATTCAGTCAAACAGTTCTTAATATCTGAGTCCATTTCTGTCACTAAACTGCCCTAAATGTTGCACACTGGGTTTTAATTATAGCACAACTGATCTGTACAATTTAAATCATCATCATTTAGTGAGAAACAGTTCATTTCAGTTTGTAACAAGTTGGTGTTTGTGGCTAAAATGCTTTCAATAGAAGAATAATTACCTCCTGAGGGGTTCCAATGCTGATTAAATCATCAAAAAAAATCTGCAAAACAGTCTGAGTGAAAAAATATGAGTGAAGTTCCACAGACGATAAAGTTCATGTTCGTTTGACAAAAGACTTTAATTAACAGTAGAAAATTACCTGTTGCCACCTGGTCCTGCTCCACTGGGCCCAGCCTGGTCCGGTGCTGCTCTGTCCTCCTGAACATGGAGACAGATACAATGTGAATGAGCAGAGATGCTCTGAGTGTGAAGTACTGAGGAGTTATAATACAGCACAAAGCACAGAGAGTCAGTCTGGTGGTCGTAGCCTCCATGTCCACAAAACACATCATGTATGAATCCTGCGTCGTCTGTGTCTTTGGCCCAAAGCTCTGATGCAGACCTGGAACCAGAAAAGGACTCAGTCCAGCAGGAAAACTGAGCTGCTGGTCTTCCCAACCAAACACCACAGCATCTGCATCCAAACTGAATCCCTACCTGGAGGTAGCTGGGAACCTGGGTGTCATGACGTTGCCTCCGTTGCTCGATCGTGCCGCTTTGCATCGTTAAACATAAGAAAGATCAGACCGTATCTAACCCAACCCCCCCGGTTCCTACGCCAATCTTTATCATTAAAGAACACATTTACTGAGAAAAATTGTAATTTCTAATTGTTCTTTCAAATGAGTGTTTATGAATAAAATGCATTCAATAGAAAAAAAGGTTCTAAAATTACCTTCTTCTCAGGAGGGATGGGAACAAGTTCAATCCCATCATGCTGCAAAAATAGAGTCATAAATATGAGTGAAGTTGTTTTTTTCAAAGAAGAAATCAGAAACATTCCTCGTTTTGTGTTTTTTTTTATGATGGTCAACAATGTAAACTGCTTATGCTGCCCTTAAGCACTTCATCCACACGCCCCCCTGCAGCTCATTCACTCCGGTAAGAAGGTCCATCTTACTCAAAGTCGTCGTTCACGTAGTCAAAATCTGATAAATATCCTGCCATGTTGCACAAAACTATCAGCAGCAAACTCTGTGTGAAGTTAGCCGACTGTCACAGAGCACGGAGTGAATAAACTGTGCTGCAGGGGGGCGTGTGGATGAAGTGGTCCCAGTAGAGTGCCTGTGTAGAAATCCCTCCGTTAGCTCTCCTATAGCTGCAAGTAGCCACATAACAGCAGCTATGAGCTAACAGAGCTATGAGCTAACAGCAGCTATAGCACACGTTCATTCATTCATTCTTCTTAAAGTATTGATTCATTAACATACACGTTCGGAAGTGAAAAATAAAGCAGGATATATAGTTACATTGTTTTCTGTTAAACAGAGTTTAAAATAACATTTTATACGTTTTGTCATTTTACTCCTTTGTGAAATACAGCAGGACCCAGATGATAAAGTTCATGTTCATTTGACAAAAGACTTTAATTAACAGAAAATTACCTGGTTGCCACCTGGTCCTGCTCCACTGGGCCCAGCCTGGTCCGGTGCTGCTCTGTCCTCCTGAATATGGAGACAGATACAATGTGAATGAGCAGAGATGCTCTGAGTGTGAAGTAAAACTCCCTTTTCAAGGCTAGGCCTCTTCCACAGAGTCCATGGTTTTTGGGTTGATGTAAGAATCTAATAAGTTAGATTTGATCTTTTATCTATGGAGTTAAATTGGTTTATTCTTTAATCAGGACAAACAACCCTACACTTCAGATTGGGTGACTGTTTTCTCGTGGCAGGGATTATCTCTGACTGGACAGATCAAAATAGTTGATGATAAATTCTCCTTTGAAACATAAAAAGATGTTTTTATCAATGAATTCATTTTTCACTCACCTCTACAGGCGTTGGGGGTGTAGGGGGAGGGTTCTGTTGGAAACATAAAGTTCAGATAATGATCATGTCTTAAATATCAAGCAAACACATAATTTAGTGATGACTGTGTAATAAACTGTCCTCTAACAGACCGTTTATCATGGCGCCTCATTCATTTAATTTTTGCATGTAATAATGCGTAATTGGACTGTTGCACAAACAGCGTTTTATTTTCAGATTTTGTATGGTTTGATATTCATTGTGGACAGAAAATAAATCACTGTTTTGTTCAGGAAACACGTTTCCTTACTGTTCATATGGCAGTGAACCTTCAATAAAAAATGGTCTAAATTAAAATATCTTTCTAATTCCATCTCAGCCGGTTCCTTTCTATAAATCTCAATATTTACGTCTTCATCACTGCAGCCGTCTGCAAAGAAATTTCACTCAAAATTCTTCAGGAACTTAATGGAATGAAAACAATAGAAGAATGATTAGTTACCATTAGATACTGTTCCTTAAATCGACTGTTTTTATGTAGTTTTTTAATATTAAAAGTGCTTTACAGTAAAAGGCAAATTCTGCCACTATTTCTCAGAGAATATTGGTGGCTGTGTCCATGGGTGAACTCCTGCTGCAATAAAAGACAGGAAGTGACTACCAAAATAAAGCAGGAACAAAGAACACACATAGATCTGGCATGACATTGTGGTTGGTTAGAATAAACCCTTTTAACTGTTGTAGATCAGACAGCAGCCCTGTGAAATTAATCACAAAAGGATTCCACAGTAGAGTTATATTGTTTTCTGTTAAACAGAGTTTAAAATAACATTTTATACGTTTTGTCATTTTACTCCTTTGTGAAATACAGCAGCAACCAGACGATAAAGTTCATGTTCATTTGACAAAAGACTTTAATTAACAGTAGAAAATTACCTGGTTGCCACCTGGTCCTGCTCCACTGGGCCCAGCCTGGTCCGGTGCTGCTCTGTCCTCCTGAACATGGAGACAGATACAATGTGAATGAGCAGAGATGCTCTGAGTGTGAAGTACTGAGGAGTTATAATATAACACAAAGCACAGAGAGTCAGTCTGGTGGTTGTAGCCTCCATGTCCACAAAACACATCATGTATGAATCCTGCGTCGTCTCTCTGTTACGCTGCTGTTTCATCTGGTTTGGCTCTTCAAAGGAGGAACATTTTAGTGGTGTCTGCTGTCTCATTTATGAAGGATTGGTCCATAATTTACCATCAGCTTTTTGTTGCTGTGAATTTATTTCTGTTTAGTGCTGAAAGCTGCGAGTTTGAAAACTGTTACAAAGTTTTACAGGAAGAAATCATGGAGAATATTGATGTAGCTGAATTTTTGTCTTGTTCTGTGCACAGCAGCCAGTGGCTGAAAGGGAGGCAATGTTCTGTCAAACCATTCATCAACTGAAGACAGGAAAGCAGGGCCTGCTCCAGGTTGTGTTTGGCCTGGGTGGAGAACTGATGGAATGAGGATATCATCAGGTGGTGGAAGAAGGACTCTGAGGATGCCTCAATCTGGCCAAAGTGTGAAGAGACAGAGTCTGAGGACTTGGGAGACTTACCCATGAGCTCGGCTGAGGTAGTTGAACGGTTTTTAAGAGGTAAAACACCAGGGATGGACAAGATTCACCCCAAGATGCTGAAGCCTCTGGGTGACGTAGTTCTGCTGTAGTTCAGATTATGTTCTGGTGGCTTGTTCAGGCCAGGATCTTCAGCTAATCTGGAGCTGTTCTCAGCTGAGTGTGAAGCAGCTGGGATGAAAGTCAGCTCTTCCAGATCTGAGCCCGTGGTTCTGAACCGGGAAAAGGTGGAGCGCTCCCTCCGAGTTGGAACCAGTCTCTGCCTCAGGTGGAGGAGTTTAAGTATCTCTGGATCCTGACGGGTGGAGGTGGACAGGGCTTCACCATCTGTGTGTCTTAGTGTGTGTGGTTAAAGGAGGAGGCTGTTAGAAAAGTTTTGTGTGTTGTTGTCTCGCGTGTTGTTCTCCCCTTGCAAGTAAAATACTGAAATAATATCCCCTGAATTACAGGGTTTAAAAGACATGCAACAACTAGCACCAGACAGTAAAAGAACTATGTGGTGCAATAAAGGAGCAATTTTGAAAGATGACATCTATACCCATGAGCTGTCGCCTTATCGTGGTGGGGGAGTTTGCGTGCCCAAATGAGTCTGGGAGCTATGTTGCCCGGGGCTTCAAGCCCCTGGTAGGGTCACCCAAGGCAAACAGATCCTAGATGAGGGACCAGACAAAGAACAGCTCAAAAGACTCCTTATGATGAAAAGTAAATTTGGACCTCATCATCCCTTGCTGTGTGGGACACCGGGGGCCTCGGTCAGGCATAGCCCGAAAACATGACATGCTCACCACCCGTGGGAGGGGCCAAGGGGGTCGGGTGCCTTGTGAGATGGGTAGCAGCCGAAAGCGGAGGCCTTGGCTACTGAAGCTAGCTCTTGGGATGTGGAATGTCACCTCTCTGTTGGGGAAGGAGCTGGAGCCGGAGCTGGTGCGCAAGGCTGAGCGGTTCCGGCTAGATATAGTCGGATTCACCTCGACGCACGGCTTGGGCTCTGGAACCAGTCCTCTTGAGAGGGGTTGGACTTACTGAGGCAAAAACTCGGGACGAATGGAACGTGAGATTGACGGGCGGATCGGTGCAGCGTCTGCAGTGTTGCTCTGCACCAACCTGTTGATGTGAAGAAGGAGCTGAGCCAGAAGGCGAAGCTCTCTATTTACTGGTCAATCTACGTTCCCATCCTCACCTATGGTTACGAGCTGTGGGGAGAGACCGAAAGAACGAGATCGCAGATACAAGCGGCTGAAATGGGTTTCTGGGCCTCCCTTAGAGATAGGGTGAGAAGCTCAGTCATCCGGGAGGGGCTCGGAGTAGAACCGCTGCTCCTCCGCATTGAGAGGAGTCAGATGAGGTGCATCTGGTTAGGATGCCCCCTGGACGCCTCCCTGGGGAGGTGTTCTGGGCCCGTCCCACTGGGAGGAGACCCGGGGAAGACCCAGGACACGTTGGAGAGACTATGTCTCTCGGCTGGCCTGGGAACACCTCGGGGTCCCCCTGGAAGAGCTGGAGGAAGTGGCCGTCAGAACTTTCTGCTTTTAAATTCAGACAAACTGAAGTTGTTCTCTTTGGACCTGAGCGCTTCAGGGAGAAATTGTCTAGTTATATAGTTACTCTAGATGGTATTTCCTTGGCTTCTAGTTCTACAGTGAGGAACCTTGGAGTTATTTTTGACCAGAATTTATCATTTGACGCACATATAAAACTGGTTTCTAGGACTGCCTTCTTTCACCTTCGTAATATTGCTAAAATCAGGAACATCCTGTCTCAGGGTGATGCAGAGACCCTAGTTCATGCATTTGTTACTTCAAGATTGGACTACTGTAATTCCTTATTATTGGGCTGTCCCACATATTCTCTGAAAAGCCTCCAGCTGATCCAAAATGCTGCAGCCAGAGTTCTGATGAGAACCAACAGGAGAGATCATGTTTCTCCAGTTTTAGCTTCTCTTCATTGGCTCCCTGTTAAATTCAGAATAGAATTTAAGCTTCTTCTCCTCACATATAAAGCTCTTAATGACCGAGCTCCATCATATCTTAAAGATCTCACAGTTGGATTTCCCCAACAGAGCACTTTGCTCTCAGGCTGCAGGTTTCCTTGTTGTTCCCAGAGTTTCTAAAAGCAGAATGGGAGGCAGAGCCTTCAGTTATCAGGCCCCTAAAAGCAGAATGGGAGGCAGAGCCTTCAGTTATCAGGCCCCTAAAAGCAGAATGGGAGGCAGAGCCTTCAGTTATCAGGCCCCTAAAAGCAGAATGGGAGGCAGAGCCTTCAGTTATCAGGCCCCTAAAAGCAGAATGGGAGGCAGAGCCTTCAGTTATCAGGCCCCTAAAAGCAGAATGGGAGGCAGAGCCTTCAGTTATCAGGCCCCTAAAAGCAGAATGGGAGGCAGAGCCTTCAGTTATCAGGCCCCTAAAAGCAGAAAGGGAGGCAGAGCTTTCAGTTATCAGGCCCCTAAAAGCAGAATTGGAGGCAGAGCCTTCAGTTATCAGGCCCCTAAAAGCAGAATGGGAGGCAGAGCCTTCAGTTATCAGGCCCCTAAAAGCAGAATGGGAGGCAGAGCCTTCAGTTATCAGGCCCCTAAAAGCAGAATGGGAGGCAGAGCCTTCAGTTATCAGGCCCCTAAAAGCAGAATGGGAGGCAGAGCCTTCAGTTATCAGGCCCCTAAAAGCAGAATGGGAGGCAGAGCCTTCAGTTATCAGGCCCCTAAAAGCAGATTGGGAGGCAGAGCCTTCAGTTATCAGGCCCCTAAAAGCAGAATGGGAGGCAGAGCCTTCAGTTATCAGGCCCCTAAAAGCAGAATGGGAGGCAGAGCCTTCAGTTATCAGGCCCCTAAAAGCAGAATGGGAGGCAGAGCCTTCAGTTATCAGGCCCCTAAAAGCAGAATGGGAGGCAGAGCCTTCAGTTATCAGGCCCCTAAAAGCAGAATGGGAGGCAGAGCCTTCAGTTATCAGGCCCCTAAAAGCAGAAAGGGAGGCAGAGCTTTCAGTTATCAGGCCCCTAAAAGCAGAATTGGAGGCAGAGCCTTCAGTTATCAGGCCCCTAAAAGCAGAATGGGAGGCAGAGCCTTCAGTTATCAGGCCCCTAAAAGCAGAATGGGAGGCAGAGCCTTCAGTTATCAGGCCCCTAAAAGCAGAATGGGAGGCAGAGCCTTCAGTTATCAGGCCCCTAAAAGCAGAATGGGAGGCAGAGCCTTCAGTTATCAGGCCCCTAAAAGCAGAATGGGAGGCAGAGCCTTCAGTTATCAGGCCCCTAAAAGCAGAATGGGAGGCAGAGCCTTCAGTTATCAGGCCCCTCTCTTGGCCCCTCTCTCTCTCTGTAAGGTTGTATTTGTGTTAAAATAATCATATTTCATGTTGTTAAATAGTTCAGATAGCAGGGAATGTGTGTGTTAAGTTAAAATATGGCTTAATCTCATTTCATAAGTTCATTATATTTGTGCCGTTGTATTTGGCCCAGAACCAATATTTACTGCTTGTGTGCTGCTGTGACTTATCCCTACACAGCTGAACAAGGCCCGACATGCACCAGGAATCTAGTTTGTTGTGCGCTGACATATTTCTATTATTGTACTAACAGTTCTGACAACATGCACAATGAGAGAGGAAATAAAAGCCAGTTAAAGAGGATGCAATCTGTGTGAGGAGCTACATACCAGTAAAGACGTCTGACCTGCTGCAGCAACGTTCTGACCTTATGGGAAAAAAAAAGAAAATTCAGGATGTGAACCTGCAGTTGGTCAAAACACAAAATATTTAAAGGTGCAGGAGAGTTTATGAGCTCCAGTCCAACAGCTTCAGGATTTAAACATTCTTCAGAGATTAAAATGGTTTGTCTCCTTTGTTCATGCAGTGAGGACAGGACACACAACAAGGAAAATAAAGCTGTAACATCTGAGCAGAATGAAGCTGATGAGTGTTCATTATTCACCTGTTCTGTCGATCAGTTCCTCAGCAACATGAAAACAGTCCCTCAACTGCCCAGCTTCAAATTTGCTTTTAATTTTTTCACTCAGCTCGTCTTTTGCTTTTTTTTTCAGAATCTTATTCAACACACTTTCCTCTTCTTCAGCAATCAGTTTATCGTACAGAATTCTTTCATCACAACATTCTTCTGTCCAACATTTCCTCCAGCAAGGCAGTGAGATCAGCATTACAATGAAGAGGATTCCGATGATCACACTAAAGCCAATCAGCTAAAAACAGATCAGAGGCACATGTTTCATCACAGTGTTACTCTGCTCATTCAGTAATGTCACAGTGATGCAGACGAACCACTTAAAATAAATACTAATTATAACCAAAGAGTTCAAACAGTTTAACACTCACTCTGGATTCATTTTTCAGTTCGGCGATGACCACTTGTTCCTCAAATGTGATGAAATGTAGGTGTTCTTTAGAATGATCATTCTTACAGCAGACATACCAGTCTCCATCGATTAGCACAGAGACGACCCACAGAGACCCAACAAGACCTGCTTTGAAAATTCTGAGCAACAATATTCCAAAAAACTGGCATCTGCAGCGTGAAGCTTTCTGCTGTTCATCCTGCTGCTCTCCTCTTCCACATTTACATGCATATCTGAAGCTCCAAAAAAACTTCTTGTCTATCCAGAGTATCAAGAGAAATATGATAAAAAATGGCAGCGACATGTAGAGATTACATCCGCTTTCATCGGTTTTACAGGTGAACGAAAAATCTCTGTCAAGCAGAACGTTGTAGGTGAAACTCACAACGATGGTGACAAAGACGCTGACTTTCTGCAAAGGAAAATCTGCCAGGAAGTTCTTCATCTTTGTTGCTCAGTTTGTATCTGCTGAAAGCTGAAAACCTCGACAGCAAAACCAAAAAGATTTCCTGTTTTGTGAAGAAGGAAACGAGGGAGGTGCTTTTGGGAAGTTTTTAATGCTGACATGTGAGTTCTGATGAAGATGACAGAAGCTGTGAAACACAAACACAGATCACAATGAACTGCTCTTGTTTTCCTTGACGGTTACAACTCTGAAAAACATCCTGGTTGCAATGCTTTCAGTTCCTCTGTTTTTTTCTTTTACATAATACAACATAAACACGTGATGATAGGAAATCCATCCATCCATTTTCTATACCCGCTTAATCTAATTACTTATTTACCCGGGGGGTAGACGGGTGGTTTAATACATATAAAAAACACTCATATTAAACTTGTTATTCAAAGAATCTATTTATTTCCAACCTGTAAGATTTATGTGACTGCACCTCCAATTCAGTTTCAGTCATTCAGAAAGTGGAAGTGTAGCAGAGAGGAAGTGTGGTGGAACCCAAAGGCTGCACTTTCTCACCTTTCAACATTTAACTGCAGTCCTCAGGCCTGTCATGTAATGTTGTAAATAGGGACAATTAGTTTTTGTTCTTCCCTGACAGCATACTCTCCTGACATGGAAACTTGTCAGATGTTTCTGTGCCAGTACAGGTCGGGTGAGATGGAATATATCAGTTAATGCCTTTGTGAAGAGAAGCGGTTGGAAATAGAAACGTTTCTGAAAACAAAGAAGTTGAATCTAAGATGTGAAATCAGAGTGCAGCAGGAGCAATAACCAATGTACACATGAGAAATAAACACCCAGCAGATAAACCTGGATCCATATATTCATACTTAGGGAGATTGTGAAAACTCAGGTGAAGCAGTTAGCAAACACCTGCAAAAAGAGAAAAATAAAGAAACAGTCGGAGAAAACAATGAAAAATCAGACAACCAGCCGCTACACCTGCAGAAACCAAACATCCCACAGCCTCTGTGGGGAATCCAGGCGGAGAAACACCAGGAGCCCCTGAAAGCTGACAAACACATAAAACCATAAGCAGCAACAACACCAGCAGCAAGCAACATACAACACAACCGAGGATACAGAAACCACAGGACGACACAGCAACTGAAAAGCAAGCATGCGAGTGGGCGAATGAATGTGTGTGTGCACATGCAATACACATGGCACAGGTCCCACATGAACCTTGCTCAGTTATGAATGTATACGTCCTTTTACCACTTTTCTTGGAAATTTAAAGTTTTATCAGACAGAACTTGAGTGTCTATGGATTCTGGGTGTGGACATGGCTCCGTCCTCTGACTTCAGAGTCTCTCAGCTGTCTGTCCCTACTCTGAAGACCCTTAAAAGGAAAAATCCCAATGTCACGAGACTGCAGTTAGTGCAAGCAACCAATCCCATTTTTCCACCTTTTTGTGAACTCCTGTAAAATATCTACTATGTGGGCTCTCTCTTACCTGCTGGTCTGCTCCTTGGAGGAGGTTTCAATTGCAGGTGAGGTTTCCAGGTCAGGGAGCCTGGAGCCTGGTTGTTTTACAAAGTACCATGAAATACCAGGGGCTCTGATGGGGATGTGTAAACGAGCAGGAGTGCTTAAGAGTGGCTGAGTTTCCCAGGCAAGGGAACCCAGTTCCCAAAGTGAAGCAAGTAAATATGGGGCACTTTTAAGTAATAAAAGTCCCCCAAATTGAAGCAAGTAAATATGGGGCAGTTTTAACTGATAAAAGTACCCCAAAGTGAAGCAAGTAAATATGGGGCACTTTTAACTGATAAAAGTACCCCAAAGTGAAGAAAGTAAATATGGGGCTCTTTTAACTGATAAAAGTCCCCCAAAGTTAAACGGGTACATATGGGGCACTTTTACCTGATAGATTTTCCCCAAAGTGAACCAAGTAAATATGGGGCACTTTTAAGTGATAAAAGTCCCCCAAAGTTAAACGGGTACATATGGGAAACTTTTAACTGATAAAAGTACCCCAAAGTGAAGCAAGTAAATATGGGGCACTTTTAACTGATAAAAGTACCCCAAAGTGAAGAAAGTAAATATGGGGCTCTTTTAACTGATAAAAGTCCCCCAAAGTTAAACGGGTACATATGGGGCACTTTTACCTGATAGATTTTCCCCAAAGTGAACCAAGTAAATATGGGGCACTTTTAAGTGATAAAAGTCCCCCAAAGTTAAACGGGTACATATGGGAAACTTTTAACTGATAAAAGTACCCCAAAGTGAAGCAAGTAAATATGGGGCACTTTTAACTGATAAAAGTACCCCAAAGTGAAGAAAGTAAATATGGGGCACTTTTAACTAATAAAAGTCCCCCAAAGTTAAACGGGTACATATGGGGCACTTTTACCTGATAGATTTTCCCCAAAGTGAACCAAGTAAATATGGGGCACTTTTAAGTGATAAAAGTACCCCAAAGTGAAGAAAGTAAATATGGGGCACTTTTAACTGATAAAAGTCCCCCAAAGTTAAACGGGTACATATGGGGCACTTTTACCTGATAGATTTTCCCCAAAGTGAACCAAGTAAATATGGGGCACTTTTAAGTAATAAAAGTCCCCCAAATTGAAGCAAGTAAATATGGGAAACTTTTAACTGATAAAAGTACCCCAAAGTGAAGCAAGTAAATATGGGGCACTTTTAACTGATAAAAGTACCCCAAAGTGAAGCAAGTAAATATGGGGCACTTTTAACTGATAAAAGTACCCCAAAGTGAAGAAAGTAAATATGGGGCTCTTTTAACTGATAAAAGTCCCCCAAAGTTAAACGGGTACATATGGGGCACTTTTACCTGATAGATTTTCCCCAAAGTGAACCAAGTAAATATGGGGCACTTTTAAGTGATAAAAGTCCCCCAAAGTTAAACGGGTACATATGGGAAACTTTTAACTGATAAAAGTACCCCAAAGTGAAGCAAGTAAATATGGGGCACTTTTAACTGATAAAAGTACCCCAAAGTGAAGAAAGTAAATATGGGGCTCTTTTAACTGATAAAAGTCCCCCAAAGTTAAACGGGTACATATGGGGCACTTTTACCTGATAGATTTTCCCCAAAGTGAACCAAGTAAATATGGGGCACTTTTAAGTGATAAAAGTCCCCCAAAGTTAAACGGGTACATATGGGAAACTTTTAACTGATAAAAGTACCCCAAAGTGAAGCAAGTAAATATGGGGCACTTTTAACTGATAAAAGTACCCCAAAGTGAAGAAAGTAAATATGGGGCACTTTTAACTGATAAAAGTCCCCCAAAGTTAAACGGGTACATATGAGGCACTTTTACCTGATAGATTTTCCCCAAAGTGAACCAAGTAAATATGGGGCACTTTTAAGTAATAAAAGTCCCCCAAATTGAAGCAAGTAAATATGGGAAACTTTTAACTGATAAAAGTACCCCAAAGTGAAGCAAGTAAATATGGGGCACTTTTAACTAATAAAAGTCCCCCAAAGTTAAACGGGTACATATGGGGCACTTTTACCTGATAGATTTTCCCCAAAGTGAACCAAGTAAATATGGGGCACTTTTAAGTGATAAAAGTCCCCCAAATTGAAGCAAGTAAATATGGGAAACTTTTAACTGATAAAAGTACCCCAAAGTGAAGCAAGTAAATATGGGGCACTTTTAACTGATAAAAGTACCCCAAAGTGAAGAAAGTAAATATGGGGCTCTTTTAACTGATAAAAGTCCCCCAAAGTTAAACGGGTACATATGGGGCACTTTTACCTGATAGATTTTCCCCAAAGTGAACCAAGTAAATATGGGGCACTTTTAAGTAATAAAAGTCCCCCAAATTGAAGCAAGTAAATATGGGAAACTTTTAACTGATAAAAGTACCCCAAAGTGAAGCAAGTAAATATGGGGCACTTTTAACTGATAAAAGTACCCCAAAGTGAAGCAAGTAAATATGGGGCACTTTTAACTGATAAAAGTACCCCAAAGTGAAGAAAGTAAATATGGGGCTCTTTTAACTGATAAAAGTCCCCCAAAGTTAAACGGGTACATATGGGGCACTTTTACCTGATAGATTTTCCCCAAAGTGAACCAAGTAAATATGGGGCACTTTTAACTGATAAAAGTCCCCCAAATTGAAGCAAGTAAATATGGGAAACTTTTAACTGATAAAAGTTCCCCAAAGTGAAGAAAGTAAATATGGGGCACTTTTAACTGATAAAAGTCCCCCAAAGTTAAACGGGTACATATGGGGCACTTTTACCTGATAGATTTTCCCCAAAGTGAACCAAGTAAATATGGGGCACTTTTAAGTGATAAAAGTCCCCCAAAGTTAAACGGGTACATATGGGAAACTTTTAACTGATAAAAGTACCCCAAAGTGAAGCAAGTAAATATGGGGCACTTTTAACTGATAAAAGTACCCCAAAGTGAAGAAAGTAAATATGGGGCACTTTTAACTGATAAAAGTCCCCCAAAGTTAAACGGGTACATATGAGGCACTTTTACCTGATAGATTTTCCCCAAAGTGAACCAAGTAAATATGGGGCACTTTTAAGTAATAAAAGTCCCCCAAATTGAAGCAAGTAAATATGGGAAACTTTTAACTGATAAAAGTACCCCAAAGTGAAGCAAGTAAATATGGGGCACTTTTAACTAATAAAAGTCCCCCAAAGTTAAACGGGTACATATGGGGCACTTTTACCTGATAGATTTTCCCCAAAGTGAACCAAGTAAATATGGGGCACTTTTAAGTGATAAAAGTCCCCCAAATTGAAGCAAGTAAATATGGGAAACTTTTAACTGATAAAAGTACCCCAAAGTGAAGCAAGTAAATATGGGGCACTTTTAACTGATAAAAGTACCCCAAAGTGAAGCAAGTAAATATGGGGCACTTTTAACTGATAAAAGTACCCCAAAGTGAAGAAAGTAAATATGGGGCTCTTTTAACTGATAAAAGTCCCCCAAAGTTAAACGGGTACATATGGGGCACTTTTACCTGATAGATTTTCCCCAAAGTGAACCAAGTAAATATGGGGCACTTTTAAGTGATAAAAGTCCCCCAAAGTTAAACGGGTACATATGGGAAACTTTTAACTGATAAAAGTACCCCAAAGTGAAGCAAGTAAATATGGGGCACTTTTAACTGATAAAAGTACCCCAAAGTGAAGAAAGTAAATATGGGGCACTTTTAACTGATAAAAGTCCCCCAAAGTTAAACGGGTACATATGAGGCACTTTTACCTGATAGATTTTCCCCAAAGTGAACCAAGTAAATATGGGGCACTTTTAAGTAATAAAAGTCCCCCAAATTGAAGCAAGTAAATATGGGAAACTTTTAACTGATAAAAGTACCCCAAAGTGAAGCAAGTAAATATGGGGCACTTTTAACTAATAAAAGTCCCCCAAAGTTAAACGGGTACATATGGGGCACTTTTACCTGATAGATTTTCCCCAAAGTGAACCAAGTAAATATGGGGCACTTTTAAGTGATAAAAGTCCCCCAAATTGAAGCAAGTAAATATGGGAAACTTTTAACTGATAAAAGTACCCCAAAGTGAAGCAAGTAAATATGGGGCACTTTTAACTGATAAAAGTACCCCAAAGTGAAGAAAGTAAATATGGGGCTCTTTTAACTGATAAAAGTCCCCCAAAGTTAAACGGGTACATATGGGGCACTTTTACCTGATAGATTTTCCCCAAAGTGAACCAAGTAAATATGGGGCACTTTTAAGTAATAAAAGTCCCCCAAATTGAAGCAAGTAAATATGGGAAACTTTTAACTGATAAAAGTACCCCAAAGTGAAGCAAGTAAATATGGGGCACTTTTAACTGATAAAAGTACCCCAAAGTGAAGCAAGTAAATATGGGGCACTTTTAACTGATAAAAGTACCCCAAAGTGAAGAAAGTAAATATGGGGCTCTTTTAACTGATAAAAGTCCCCCAAAGTTAAACGGGTACATATGGGGCACTTTTACCTGATAGATTTTCCCCAAAGTGAACCAAGTAAATATGGGGCACTTTTAAGTGATAAAAGTCCCCCAAAGTTAAACGGGTACATATGGGAAACTTTTAACTGATAAAAGTCCCCCAAATTGAAGCAAGTAAATATGGGAAACTTTTAACTGATAAAAGTACCCCAAAGTGAAGCAAGTAAATATGGGGCACTTTTAACTGATAAAAGTCCCCCAAAGTTAAACGGGTACATATGGGGCACTTTTACCTGATAGATTTTCCCCAAAGTGAACCAAGTAAATATGGGAAACTTTTAAGTAATAAAAGTCCCCCAAATTGCAGCAAGTAAATATGGGAAACTTTTAACTGATAAAAGTTCCCCAAAGTGAAGAAAGTAAATATGGGGCACTTTTAACTGATAAAAGTCCCCCAAAGTTAAACGGGTACATATGGGGCACTTTTACCTGATAGATTTTCCCCAAAGTGAACCAAGTAAATATGGGGCACTTTTAACTGATAAAAGTCCCCCAAATTGAAGCAAGTAAATATGGGGCACTTTTAACTGATAAAAGTACCCCAAAGTGGAGCAAGTAAATATGGGGTACTTTTAACTGATAAAAGTACCCCAAAGTGAAGCAAGTAAATATGGGGCACTTTTAACTGATGAAAGTCCCCCAAAGTTAAACGGGTACATATGGGGCACTTTTACCTGATAGATTTCCCCCAAAGTGAACCAAGTAAATATGGGACACTTTTACCTGATAGATTTCCCCCAAAGTGAAGAAAGTAAATATGGGGCACTTTTAACTGATAAAAGTCCCCCAAAGTGAAATAAGTAATTTTGTCACACTTTTCATCAGATAAAAGTGTCCCAAAATTTTAAGTGTCCGAAAATGCAGCATATAAACGGAGGATCCACTTTGGCACACTTTCGTCATTGAAAAAGTGTCCCGAATTGGACTCATTTTAGCGGATGGTCAAATTTGGCACGCTTTTTGTATGGCATGGGTGCCCCACTCCAGAGGGCTCCTGAGCACGCAAAAATATATTTACTGGCTCTGTGACATGTCTTGACTGTCCAGAGCATTAAAGAAATGAAAATGCCACATGGCAGAAACATGTAAACGTAACAGTCACGATCTACCTATATCCACAGTTGTGTTGTATGTGATTGCTGCTACTTGTGCTTTTTCTTTGTGTGTTTATTTGTTTTTTCTCTGCTTGTCTGCTTTCAGGTGCTCCTGGATACTCTAAGGCTGGATTCCCCACAGATGCCATGAATTGTCTTCTGTTTGGTTTCTGCAGGTGTAGCAGCTGGTTGTATTTCTGTCCCATTTCTTCTTCTTTGCTCTCCCTGTTAAAATGTTTCACTGCAAATTGAAGGAAGCTTTGAAACAGTTCAGATTTATTCTATTTACCCAGAATTCATCAGGAATCCCATTAAGGCAAATCTACAACTACCGTTCACTGTTAATTAGGTCAGATGGTTGAGACAAATGAACTTATATGTCCTTTATTCTGACTGAACTGATGTCAGAAACTGAACCAGCAGTCGGACCAAAGATTTAAAAGTCCAATTTAACACCTCAGAAAACCACTTTAAGTCTAAATCAGATTGGTCGATCTTCCAGGTTCTGTTGTTTTGGTTCTGTAACGGGAACAGAAAGCGTCAGAAAATGGCGTTTATGCATCTTAAATCCTGATGGTGCGTTCGGATGAGTTAACGCTCAGATCTCATATTCCGAAGGCAAAAAGATCTCTCCATGAAGTCATGAAACCTGCAGGAAAATGAACACAAACAGGAAGTTAAACTGGGGCTGTGAGAAGTAAAAACTGGGGCAGCAGCGCCCTCTGGTGCTCACTTTGTAGATCACACGTCTGTTAATCTGTGGTCAGAAATATCACATCAGTCTCTTCTGGAACAATGAACTTCACAGTTGTGTGTGTCATGATTACAGGTTGTTTCTTTTAAAGAGATTAAAAGAAAATCCGACTGACAGCAGCATCCTGCTCCACCTGGTAAACACTTAAACCTGTGAACTGAGTCCAGCTCAGACAGCAACAAACTCCATAAACAGATGTGGGGTTGATCCAACCCACTTTATTTATGTAGCACAACTTTAAAGGGGAACGCCGGTATTTTTAAACCTTATTTCTGGCATGAAATACGTTTATTTACTCACAAGAACAGTTTGGTGAAAGTCGGATAATGGATCAACCACTCCTGGCTGCAGCCATGATAACTGGGTTATGTTCTGAATCCACAATGTTCCTTCTTACAGTAATTAATGAGGGTTAAACCCCCACAACAGATTTATCATGTGTTGTTTCTTCTTTTAGAGGAAATGGGAAACAGGTTCACTGTATGAAAACATTTTAATCTCACAGCAGGTAAAATCAATGTTAATGTTGATCAGAATTGTATATTTACCACCTATTTTACCTTTATTATCAACCTTTATTCCCTCGTATGAACATAACATTACATGTAAACTTTAATTCAACCCTTTATTGAACCCAGTACAAAAAATCATAAGAAAAGAGTTAATATATACATGAGTAAAAGAAAAGGCACCCTGAGAGTTCCATATGAGCTCCGTTTATGGTTCGTTGAAACATTTAAAGGTTAAATAAAGTTTTGTTCATCTCCAGAATACCTATGAAAACAGATTAAGATCAAATTGTCTTTTAGTTTATATGCAGAACATGATTTAATGGGCCTGAAACAAAAGCAAATAATAAGAATAAAGTTATGAGTTAGAACAGCTTTTCTTAGGCTGAGCTTTCAGAAGAGGTGTTGTCTGTAAGAAAAAAGAAGAAAGTTAAATGAAACTCCAGAGGGAGAACATCTTTTGGATATAAACACGCTGATACAAGAAGGATCATGATGGTGATATCTGGATATAAACTGCTCATTCTAAGAAAGTGAAGACTGATGAGATTCAGTCAAACAGTTCTGAATATCTGAGTCCATTTCTGTCAGTAAACTGCCCTAAATGTTGCACACTGGGTTTTAATTATAGCACAACTGATCATTACAATTTAAATCATCATCATTTAGTGAGAAACAGTTCATTTCAGTTAACAAGTTGGTATTTATGGCGAAAATTCCATATTTATGGCTAAAATGCTTTCAATAGAAAAATAATTACCTCTTGAGGTGTTCCATAGATGGATAAATCATCCTGCTGCAAAATTATAGCACAACTGATCTGTACAATTCAGTCATCATCATTTAGTGAGAAACAGTTCATTTCAGTTAACAAGTTGGTATTTATGGCGAAAATTCCATATTTATGGCTAAAATGCTTTCAATAGAAAAATAATTACCTCCAGAGGTGTTCCAATGCTGATTAAATCATCCTGATGCAAAAAAGTCATAAATATGAGTGAAGTTATACAGTTCCACAGTTCCACGGACGATAAAGTTCATGTTCGTTTGACAAAAGGCTTTAATTACCAGTAGAAAATTACCTGGATGCCACCTGGTCCTGCTCCACTGGGCCCAGCCTGGTCCGGTGCTGCTCTGTCCTCCTGAATATGGAGACAGATACAATGTGAATGAGCAGAGATGCTCTGAGTGTGAAGTACTGAGGAGTTATAATAACAATATATATTATATTATATATATGTTATATAACAACACAAAGCACAGAGAGTCTTGTCTTCCCAACGAAACACCACAGCATCTGCATCCAAACTGAATCCCTATCTCTGGCTCCATCAAAGGTAGCTGGAAACCTGGGTGTCATGACGTTGCCTCCGTTGCTCGATCGTGCCGCTTTGCATCGTTAAACATAAGAAAGATCAGACCGTATCTAACCCAACCCCCCCGGTTCCTACGCCAATCTTTATCATTAACGAACACATTTACTGAGAAAAATTGTAATTTCTAATCATTCTTTCAAATGAGTGTTTATGAATAAAATGCATTCAATAGAAAAAAGGTTCTAAAATTACCTTCTTCTTAGGAGGGATGGGAACAAGTTCAAACTCATCATGCTGCAAAAATAGAGTCTTAAATATGAGTGAAGTTGTTTTTTTCAAAGAAGAAATCAGAAACATTCCTCGTTTTGTGTTTTTTTTATGATGGTCAACAATGTAAACTGCTTATGCTGCCTATAAGCACTTCATCCACACGCCCCCCTTTAGCTCATTCACTCCGGTAAGAAGGTCCATCTTACTCAAAGTCGTCGTTCACGTAGTCAAAATCTGATAAATATCCTGCCATGTTGCACAAAACTATCAGCAGCAAACTCTGTGTGAAGTTAGCCGACTGTCACAGAGCACGGAGTGAATAAACTGTGCTGCAGGGGGGCGTGTGGATGAAGTGGTCCCATATTTGTGCCATTGTATTTGGCCCAGAACCAATATTTACTGCTTGTTTACACAGCTGAGCAAGACCCGACATGCACCAGGAATCTAGTTTGTTGTGTGCTGACATATTTGTATTATTGTACTAACAGTTCTCACAACATGCCCAATGAGAGAGGAAATAAAAGCCAGTTAAAGAGGATCCGTGTGAGGAGCTACATACCAGTAAAGTTCGCTGACCTGCTGCAGCAACGTTCTGACCTTATGGGAAAAAAAAAGAAAATTCAGGATGTGAACCTGCAGTTGGTCAAAACACAAAATATTTAAAGGTGCAGGAGAGTTTATGAGCTCCAGTCCAACAGCTTCAGGATTTAAACATTCTTCAGAGATTACAATGGTTTGTCTCCTTTGTTCATGCAGTGAGGACAGGACACACAACAAGGAATATAAAGCTGTAACATCTGAGAGGAATGAAGCTGATGAGTGTTCATTATTCACCTGGAATTTCTGTTCTGTCGATCAGTTCCTCAGCAACATGAAAACAGTCCCTCAACTGTCCATCTTCTATTGTCCCTCCCAACTTTGCAGCTTCAAATTTGCTTTTAATGTTTTCACGCAGCTCGTCTTTTGCATTTGATCTCAGAATCTCTTTCAACACACTTTCCTCTTCTTTCACAATCAGTTTATCGTACAGAATTCTTTCATCACAACATTCTCCTTTTTCTGCACATTTCTTCGGGCAAGTTATTCCACAGCATTTTCCTTCTGTACAACATTTCCTCCAGCAAGGCAGTGAGATCAGGATTGCAATGACAAGGATTCCGATGATCACACCAAAGCCAATCTTCTAAAAACAGATCAGAGGCACATGTTTCATCACAGTGTTACTCTGCTCATTCAGTAATGTCACAGTAATGCAGACGAACCAGTTAAAATAAATACTAATTATAACCAAACAGTTTAACACTCACTCTGGATTCATTTTTCAGGCCGGCGATGATCACTTGTTCCTCAACTGTGAGGTTTTTTTTGCAGGATAACAGTTCCTGTTCTTCAGAATGATCATTCTTACAGCAGACATACCAGTCTCCATCAATTAGCACAGAGACGACCCACAGAGACCCAACAAGACCTGCTTTGAGAATTCTGAGCAAAAGTATTCCAAAAAACTGGCATCTGCAGCGTGAAGCTTTCTGCGGTTCAGTCAGCGGTTCAGTCTGCGGTTCAGTCTGCGGTTCAGTCTGCGGTTCAGTCAGCGGTTCAGTCTGCCGTTCAGTCTGCCGTTCAGTCTGCGGTTCAGTCTGCCGTTCAGTCTGCCGTTCAGTCTGCGGTTCAGTCTGTCGTTCAGTCTGCGGTTCAGTCTGCGGTTCAGTCTGCGGTTCAGTCTGCGGTTCAGTCTGCGGTTCAGTCTGCGGTTCAGTCTGCCGTTCAGTCTGCGGTTCAGTCTGCCGTTCAGTCTGCGGTTCAGTCTGCCGTTCAGTCTGCGGTTCAGTCTGCCGTTCAGTCTGCCGTTCAGTCTGCGGTTCAGTCTGTCGTTCAGTCTGCGGTTCAGTCTGCGGTTCAGTCTGCGGTTCAGTCTGCGGTTCAGTCAGCGGTTCAGTCTGCGGTTCAGTCTGCGGTTCAGTCTGCCGTTCAGTCTGCCGTTCAGTCTGCCGTTCAGTCTGCCGTTCAGTCTGCCGTTCAGTCTGCCGTTCAGTCAGCGGTTCAGTCTGCCGTTCAGTCTGCCGTTCAGTCTGCCGTTCAGTCTGCGGTTCAGTCTGCCGTTCAGTCTGCCGTTCAGTCTGCCGTTCAGTCTGCGGTTCAGTCTGCCGTTCAGTCTGCCGTTCAGTCTGTCGTTCAGTCTGCGGTTCAGTCTGCGGTTCAGTCTGCGGTTCAGTCTGCTCTCCTCCTCCACAGCATGTACATGAACATCTGCAGCATGAAGCCACTCCTACTCCACATTTACATGCATATCTGCAGCTCCAAAAAATCTTCTTGTCTGTCCAGAGTATCAAAAGAAATATGATAAAATATGGCAGCGACATGTAGATATCACAGTCACTTTCATCGGTTTTACAGGTGCACGAAACATCTCTTTCAAGCAGAACGTTGTAGGTGAAACTCACAACGATGGTGACAAAGATGCTGACTTTCTGCAAAGGTAAACCTGCCAGGAAGTTCTTCATCTTTGTTGGACAGTTTGTATCTGCTGAAAGCTGAAACTTCGACAGCAAAACCAAAAAGATTTCCTGTTTTGTGAAGAAGCGAACGTTTATATTCTGATGGGAGCCACACCTGCTGCTCCACCTCCATCAGAGATTACAACAGAGGGAGGTGTTTTTGGGCAGCAAACTGTTTCTAATGACATGTGAGTCCTGATGAAGATGACAGAAGCTGTGAAACACAAACACAGATCACAATGAACTGCTCTTGTTTTCCTTGACGGTTACAACAGTCATTTATATCTAAATGTGATTCACTGAATATTTGAGTTACAGATGAATAAATGCATTTAAATCTGTTCACGGATGTATTTTTAATTTTAGATATTTAACAAAACAGTTTAGTGATTCTGAACATTAGAAATCTGAAAGTATTCACACATAAAGAGCAGGAAGGGTTTAAAATGTTAAATAATTAGTAGGAGAGTTCACTGACAGCTGAATCATGAGCTGTTTTTTCATTTCTTCAACACTGAAGCAGGTAAAAGGTGAAACAGGCGGGTGAGTTTCCTGTGAAGCTGTTGCTGTGAACCCACAGGACAATAAAAACGAAGTTATAAAGTGTCACGGAGCGTGGTATGGACCCAGATGCAGAACTTAAAGCAAAACTTGATTTATTCACAAAACAAAGAACAAAATGTGCAGCTACAAGAAATCTTAAACTGTGAAAAACAAAACAAGACAAGACTATGACTGTGGAACAAAACAAGAGGCAAAAACCTGACCTGACAAACGTGAACTTGAATCATGGGGAAAGGGAAGGATTCTGCATTGGAAACTAAATACTGTGGGGAGGTGATTGGTGATGACCAGAAATTAACCAAGAACCTGAAAACTCAAAACGTGGCGTGACATAAAGTTTGTTTTTCTTTTCTCTTTTTACTTTGTGGGGGACAGCAGGGCCTTGTCCTGCTCGAACTTGTTTAGGATCAGAATGATCTCTGTTCAGGCGATGAAAAAGATAGCAATCTCAGACACAGTGGTGCCAGACAGTTTGGGTTTGGGCCACATATTCACAGAATGATATCAGGAAGTATAAGAAGCTCTCACAAACTAAGGTCATTGATTGGGGATTTCTGTCTATGCTGCCATGTCTCTGTCGTTCTGATCAACAAATTCCCCATAAGAGGCTGCAAAGATGCTCTTTTCTCCACAACATAATGGTGACCCTGACATTGTGAATTTGGCTTCTGACTCTGAGTGAGTCCTCTCAGCTGAGATCAGTCATGAGAGCCGTCACACCAGGATATTTTTACCTAAACATTAAAGTGGCAGATGTTTGCTGGTTGGTCTACAGTGTGACAGCCTCTGGATGTTTCTGCAGATTTCCGCAAAACACAGGAGAAGGTGGTGGGTTCGCCTCTTATTATAATTTATAAGGTGTCGTTGCTGTTCACTGTTGTTTCTGTGAATTACTTACCAAAATAAAAGTCTTTGGTCTGAGACTCATCCTGTCTGCACCTCTAATGTTGCTATGATATTATTACAGGAGGGCTGCAGAAATTATTCAGGAAACTTGCTGAGCACAGAGGTGCTTAGTGTTTGAATTTGGACAATAATTGGGCAAACAGCAGCTTGTGAGATGTGTCTGTGAAGGAAGGCAGCTGTACTGTAATGTGATGTGAGCAGTGAATGAAGGACTAGTTGCTGGCCCCGGCCGGATTGTGTTTATCTTTATAAAGGTTAACTTTTTCTTATGCTGATTAATTATAATTAGTACCTAAAAAAAGAAAATTCTATCAATCATCCAATTAATATATTAACAGTTCAGTTAATTAACTAAATAACCATTTTTAAAACAACAGTAACTGCAGAAATAATTTTTATTTTATTTAAAAAGTGCAGTATGCAATGAAGGTGCAGAAAATAGATGTTTCTCTTCTTTATTCACACAAAAAGGAGGAAAATATCAAGAATATCTTTGAGTCTTTATTTAACTTGATTCGGCATCAACAAAGAAAATATAAAACACAACAAAGCCGGTTTCATTTCAAAGCTGGAACTCTTTAGAAATATTTAGATAATCTGTACAAAACAAGATGAAAAACAAACTGATCACAGCAGTTCCTCCGGTTAGACGATAAGACAAAACTTTATTGATCCCACTCTGGTTCTTCCTCGCTGTGCTGATCCAGCAGTTGCTCCAGATGTTGTTGCTCCTGATGTTGTTGCTCCAGATGTTGTTCCTGATGTTGCTGCTCCAGCTGTTGCTCCAGATATTGCTCATGTTGCTCCAGATGTTGCTCCTGATGTTGCTCCAGATGTTGTTGCTCCTGATGTTGTTGCTCCAGATGTTGTGCATGTTGCTCCAGCTGTTGCTCCTGATGTTGTTGATCCAGCTGTTGCTCCAGCTGTTGCTCCTGATGTTGTTGCTCCTGATGTTGCTCGTGTTGCTGGTGTCTCTGTTCAGGTTGCCGTGGCATCGGATGTAGTTCTATTGTTGTGGTTCTGTTTCTTCCTTCTAAGTCAATCCTCTGCTGTCTAGAAAGTTTTGGATTACTCGAGTTTTCAATAAGTTCTTCTGCTAAATTCAAACATTCTCCCCATTTGTTTTCATGTATTTTGTTAAGATAAGCTTTTGTTAACTCCTCTTTTGCTGCTGCCCGTAAAGTCTCTTTCAGTTCTTTTCTTCCTTCTTTCAAAAGGAGTTTGTCATAAACATGTCTGGAATTTCCTCCACAGTGTGTTCTGCATTCACACATTGAGTTTAGGGCTCCCAGAGAAACTATTACAAAAGTAAGACAGAAGCCAATAAGCTGCAAATGAAGAATCAGAGATGTGTTATCAAAGCAGCCCTGTGTTCCAGCAGCAATTTCATTCTTTATCCAGTTGGATAAAACTGATATATTTTGAAAATTAAGTGGGGAAACACTCACCCTTGATTCATTTTTCAGATCAGTGATGATCTCTCGTTCCGTAACAGTGATGTTGCTTTTGTCTTTGCAGGCTAAAACTTTTTGCTGGTCAGTCTTATCGTTCAGACAGCAAACGTACCAGTCTCCATCAACCAACACAGAAACAACCCACAGCAGACCGACACAGACTGCCATGAATACACGACCAACTAAGAGCATGATCAAACTGCTCCGACAGCATTTATCTGAGCACGCAAAAGTATATCTACTGGCTCTGTGACATGTCTTGTCTGTCCAGAGCATTAAAGAAATGAAAATGCCACATGGCAGAAACATGTAAACGTAACAGTCACGATCGACATTTTTACAATTGCACGCCACATCTCTGTCAAGCAGAATATTGTAGACGAAACTCACAACAATGATCACGAAGGTGTTGACTTTTGTGAAGGGAAACTTTGCAAGTACCTCCTTCATCTTTGGTGAACAGGCAGCATCTGCTGAGATGAAGCTAGAAATGCAAACATATGTACCAAGCAGACCACAAGCTTTTCCTGTTCTGCAAAAGTGTTGCTGCATGAGCTGAGCTGGAAATGTTTTGATCTGAAAATGCCTTGAAGTTGCTGCTCTGAAGGTTCTGGGGGATGTTGGGCACATAGCAGAAACAAGAGAAGATATAAAGAAGTACCTGCAAGAATCCAAAACTCAGAGTTGGGGCCTGACTGCCGGAGGTCAGTCGAGGCGGTGGATAGGGGCGGTTGCTGGCGGCCAGACGGCCAATTGTCGAGCACTTTTCTCGGGAGATATTGGACCAAGTTGGGGCCTGGCTCCCAGAGGTCAGTTGCGGCAGCTGTGGGAAGATAAGCCAGCCGAATTTGGGCCACTTTTCTTGGAGGAAAAGTCTTTTCCAAAGTACCATGAAGTATCAGGGGGCTTAGACGGGAGTGTGTACCTGAGGAGAAGTGTTCAATTGCGGGTGAGGTGGCCAGGTCAGGGAGCCTGGTTGTTTTACAAAGTACCATGAAATACCAGGGGCTCTGATGGGACTGTGTGCCCGAGCAGGAGTGCTTAAGAGTGGCTGAGTTTCCCAGGGTAGGGATCCCAGCTCCCAAACTGAAGCAAGTAAAAATGGGGTACTTTTAACTGATAAAAGTCCCCCAAAGTGAAATAAGTCATTTTGGCACACTTTTCATCAGTTAAAAGTGTCCCAAACTGAATCAAGTAAGAATGGGCCACTTTGTTGACATTTTTAAGTGTCCGAAAATGCAGCATATAAACGGATGATCCACTTTGGCACACTTTCGTCATTGAAAAAGTGTCCCGAATTGGACTCCTTTTCGCGGATGGTCAAATTTGGCACACTTTTTGTATGGCACGGGTGCCCGAAAGTGAATATTTGCACAACTTGAACACCACCTGGTGTTGATCAAAAGTAAAGGTGTCCCAAAGTACACAAGGGTCTCCCACTCCCTAGGGCTCCTGAGCACGCAAAAGTTTATGTTTATGCATTTAGCAGACACTTTTATACAAAGCGACTTACAGGTAGGCATGTAGGGTAAGGGGTTCTTGCCTAAGGACCCCTACTAGAGGTAGTACCTTTCATGCAGGGGATTTGAACTCAGGTCTCCCACATGGAAGGTGGCAATGATACCACTAACTATCCAGTCCAGTAAAAATATATTTACTGGCTCTGTGACATGTCTTGACTGTCCAGAGCATTAAAGAAATGAAAATGCCACATGGCAGAAACATGTAAACGTAACAGTCACGATCGACATTTTTACAATTGCACGCCACATCTCTGTCAAGCAGAATATTGTAGACGAAACTCACAACAATGATCACGAAGGTGTTGACTTTTGTGAAGGGAAACTTTGCAAGTACCTCCTTCATCTTTGGTGACCAGGCAGCATCTGCTGAGATGAAGCTAGAAATGCAAACATATGTACCAAGCAGACCACAAGCTTTTCCTGTTCTGCAAAAGTGTTGCTGCATGAGCTGAGCTGGAAATGTTCTGATCTGAAAATGCCTTGAAGTTGCTGCTCTGAAGGTTCTGGGGGGTGTTGGGCACAGAGCAGAAACAAGAGAAGATATAAAGAAGTACCTGCAAGAATCCAAAACTCATAGGATCTGCCAGCTGTACATTTGCTTTTGGACGTTTTAGATCACTTCACCTTTGCCCAACGTGTTGTTGATAATCTTCATCCACATATTCATGAATCCATAATGTTACCTGAGTGGCAGCAGGCTGCAGTAGCTCAGATCACAATGTGTGTATTTTGTATCTTAACTATTATTTTTGAGAAATTTTCCTTTAACTAACATCTGCTCGTCATCTACGAAGAGTTGCCATGCCAACGGAAAAGTTGTTTGAAAACTGGAGCAGCTGATTGGACCCAAAGAAGAACCCACATCGCAGAAGAGTTGAAGAGGAAATGCTTTGGATGTTGGGCAATAGGTTGAGGAAGTTTAAACCGAGTCTTCCCTCTATCCTCATGGAGAATGTCAGATTCCTGACGAATAAAATGATCAAGCTTGAAGTGCTCATGAGGGATAAAAAGAACATAGTTGGGGTTAGAATTAATGTATAAAAATACCAGGGATGGTCAGGGATTTCTGACTTTTCAAATAGTTATCAAAGATATCAAATAGTTTATATGACTATTGGTCTGGATATGGAGCCGTTTGGTTTAACTGGAAGATGGTAATAAGGCGTAACTACAAGTTCAAGATGGCGGTAACGCTGCCAACTGCCATGAAATCATAACTGAAGTATGCCATCACATATCAGACTATTTTATGGGGGATGAAAAGAGCCAGGGTTAGATTAAGCAAACTGTGATCATATTTATGTTCTCTGAAGAGTTCAGAGGAAAGAATAATCTGCAGAGCTGCCAACAGGAAACCGGAAGCATCTTTGCTGCCTCTGAAAGCACATTTCCCACCACAGTCATTTATATCTAAATGTGATTCACTGAATATTTGAGTTACAGATGAATAAATGCATTTAAACCTGTTCACGGATGTATTTTTAATTTTAGATATTTAACAAAACAGTTTAGTGATTCAGAACATTAGAAATCTGAAAGTGTTCACACATAAAGAGCAGGAAGGGTTTAAAATGTTAAATAATTAGTAGGAGAGTTCACTGACAGCTGAATAATGATCTGTTTTTTCATTTCTTCAACACTGAAGCAGTTAAAGGTGAAACAGGCGGGTGAGTTTCCTGTGAAGCTGTTGCTGTGAACCCAAAGCATGCAGGCAAAGATCAAAGTGAATCAGTCCGTCCTGCAGAAACAAAGCCATGTTTCTGATCACGCTTTATCTTTTCACCAACACTTTTCAATGCTTAAATCTCACCATGGAGTTGTTAATGCCCACCAAACGGCCATCCATCCATCTTCTCCACCCTCTCCCTCCTCTTCAGGGTCACGAGGTCAGAGTTTGGAGCCCGTCGGGGTGAGAGAGGCATGAGAGGGAGACATACTAAATGTTAGATAACAGATGCTTTAAACCAAGATCCAAGAACTGAGATGTGTGATGCAGGGGGAAGAAGAAGAAGAAGAAGCCAACCCCTAAAGCTGGAACTTTGGGAACCATTCCACCATTTATTTACTTCTGACAAATGCAGGAATGGGGGCTCCCTGGATGCCAGACTTTGCAGAACTTGGTAAATTGTAGAAACTGCTTGAGTAATCCTTGACCAATGCCGCTGATATCTGCTACTGGAAGAGGACAAAACACATCGGACACCAGGGGACACATATAAGAGCTATAAGCATCATGGACAAGACGGTTCTTCTGTACCCACAGAGCAAACTGGACCACTCAGCTCCATACTGACAACACAAGAAATAAAAGAGTCTAGATGTGTGACATCATAGCTCTCAGGATCTGGGGGGACTCAAACTCCTCCACCACGATAAGGAGGCGATTCCTCGGAGGAGAAGGGATGAGCCCCTGGCAGCGTCTCCCAAGGCAAACTGGTTGAAGCCGTGAGACGGACGTAGCTCAGAAAGTTGCTATTAAAGAGAGAAATACAGTTTTTTTACAGTGGGACTGTAAAATAAACAGCCTGGGCAGTTCTGGAGCAGCCTTCTTTGAACAGATAGATGATTAAGACCCACCAACAGGCAGCAACAGCAGGCAGAACATTACACCAAGGAACCCTCTCTGGTTTATCTGGGGTTACGTTCATTTGACCTTTTGATTTTCAGCCTTCTCCTGAACCGTAAAAGCATATGAGGATGGTGTTGGTACAGTGACTGGTGTCTGTTCACAGAGAAACGAGTTCAGAGCCCACTGCAAAGTGTGAGAAACAGTAAACCACACCAGTTTGTGGTCATTTCTGATGCTGAAGGCGTCTTCAGCTCGGCTGAGAAACCTTTCATCCTGCAGCATGAGAACAAATCACATATCTGCCACCTCAGCTCTCATCTGTGGGTCGGTAATCTTAGAAAACAAGTCAAAGAAAGGAAAAGCATTCTGAAAGCACCATCAGAGGAGGACATGCCTCGGTTCCCACAGCTACCTCGTGCACCAACACTTTCAGTTATCTGCAGTTTATTTCTTGACATCATTTTGTTTTTAAATGTGTTTAAACTCAGTTGAAATGCATCTTTTTTTCTGTTTGTAAGTGCACACATTTAGATGTAATTCTACTTTCAAGTTTGTTAAATTTGTCTTATTTGTTAAACCACGCATGTTAACATGGATGCAGACAAATTATCTGTGGCGCGATACTTCCTTCGGTCCCACTAAAGCCCAGCGTTGGTCAGAATTATGGCTTTATTCCTACTTTGGATCTCTGGCTTCTGTCAGGAGGCTCAGTCAAAGGAAAGAAAGATGAGAGACCTTTTAAAAAGAGTTTAAGGCGAGGAATATAATCACTTTAATTTACAGATATGTGTGTTTATCATGGCTGTAAATAACAAGCAATGAAAACTAAAAAGGGTCAGTACTCGTATGCAGCTTTGTGGACTCTGTGGTGACATGAAAGATAAACTCTGATGGCTGCAAAAACATGAAGGATGCAAAGAAATCACTACTTTTGTTTAGTCTGACAGGCTGATACAGAGATCAACAGGATCAGTTTTAAATTTGCACAAAAACTGCTCATTCTAAGGTAGTTTTCAATTATTTAATACATTTACTGAGAAAAACTTCCTTTTAGTTTCTAACACGTTGGTGTTTATGGCTAAAATGCTTTCAACAGGGCAAAGTGATGTCCTCCTCAGATGT
Organism: Leuresthes tenuis; assembly: GCA_036924055.1. Lineage (NCBI taxonomy): Eukaryota > Metazoa > Chordata > Actinopteri > Atheriniformes > Atherinopsidae > Leuresthes > Leuresthes tenuis. Next base: position 1,430,397 of record JAVGWW010000004.1, on the reverse strand, counting down.
TAGATGGATGGAGACACTCCTGCTGCAAAATAAGTCACAAATATGAGAAGTTCTTTTGTTCAAAGAAAGCAGAAAACATTTCAGAGTCGTGACCTGACCCAGGAGGTCAGGTGGGGACATCTGGTGGATGGATGGAGCATGACAGCTACGTTCTGCCCACATAATAATTCAATGAAAACATGTGAAGACTCAGCAGATGGGACCAGTTTTCCAGCTCCATACCAAACACCAGCGGCCTGCTTTAAATACGGAGGAATTAGACAAATTCAGCCTGTATGAGCAGCCTTTATGGGTTTGTTCTCCCTACAGAGAGCTGCTCTCTGCAGCTTTGTTAATCATCATCAGCATACGTGAGGATTTCCTTCAGTCCACGTTAACATGAGCAGCCAGAGAAAGCTTCCTCTGAGAAGTTGAGTTTGCTTTTGATCTCTTGATTAAGCATTTTATTAATACTAAAACTGCAAATTAGCAGATCAAATGGATATATTTGAAGTGTAAACCTTATTGTTAGATGATCTCATTCTGATTAACTTGACTTTCTGCTCTGAATCTTCAGTCTTTTGTCTCGTTTCTCGTTCATTTTCTTACAACAAGCTTGTTGAAAAGCCATAAAAAGTGAACACATCTGTCACAGCCTGGCTCAGGGTGGTAATAATCAGGACAGTCACACCTCGATAAAGCCAACACGATGGTATTTATTTCCATTAACCGCTCCACCCCCCTCTCAGGTGCAGTCAGTTACCCTGACGACCCACCCAGGCTCCTTCAAGGCTCAACAACAGGAAGTGTCTTGGTGGGCCGTCACACATCGCTATTCTTATACTTCCACTTGCATGTGGCCTCATAACTAAGCTTCCTCTTGAGAATCGCTCTGAGTTAAGCAGGGAAAGCCAGTGTCAGCTGCTGGTGGGTGGAGATGTGGGCGGGTTAAAGTTAAAGGAGCCATACAACATACTTAACCTGGTTCAAATCATCATCACTCTCCATCCTCACTGCCTGTCTGGAGGAGATGAAGGTGTGGATCAAACAGCTTCCTGCTGCTCAATAGTTCCAAAACTGAAGAAGTTCTGGTTGGAACTGCTAAACAAACCCAAACATCTGCCATAACCAGCATTTTCTGGCCTGCAGGTGAGCTAACAGCAGCTGTAAAAGCTGCTCTAACAGCTGCTCTAACAGCTGCTCTAACAGCTGCTCTAACAGCTGCTCTAAAAGCTGTTTTAACAGCTGCTCTAACAGCTGTTCTAACAGCTGCTCTAACAGCTGCTCTAACAGCTGCTCTAACAGCTGCTCTAACAGCTGCTCTAAAAGCTGTTTTAACAGCTGCTCTAACAGCTGCTCTAACAGCTGTTCTAACAGCTGCTCTAACAGCTGCTCTAACAGCTGCTCTAAAAGCTGTTTTAACAGCTGCTCTAACAGCTGTTCTAACAGCTGCTCTAACAGCCGCTCTAACAGCTGCTCTAACAGCTGCTCTAACAGCTGCTCTAAAAGCTGTTTTAACAGCTGCTCTAACAGCTGCTCTAACAGCTGTTCTAACAGCCGCTCTAACAGCTGCTCTAACAGCTGCTCTAACAGCTGTTTTAACAGCTGCTCTAACAGCTGCTCTAACAGCTGCTCTAACAGCCGCTCTAACAGCTGCTCTAACAGCTGTTTTAACAGCTGCTCTAAAAGCTGCTCTAACAGCTGCTCTAAAAGCTGCTCTAACAGCTGCTCTAACAGCTGTTCTAACAGCTGCTTTAACACAGCTGCTCTAACAGCTGTTTTAACAGCTGCTTTAACACAGCTGCTCTAACAGCTGCTCTAACAGCTGTTCTAACAGCTGCTCTAAAAGCTGCTCTAACAGCTGTTCTAACAGCTGCTCTAACAGCTGCTCTAACAGCTGTTTTAACAGCTGCTTTAACAGCTGCTCTAACAGCTGCTCTAAAAGCTGCTCTAACAGCTGTTTTAACAGCTGCTTTAACACAGCTGTTCTAACAGCTGTTTTAACAGCTGCTCTAACAGCTGCTCTAACAGCTGCTCTAACAGCTGTTCTAACAGCTGTTTTAACAGCTGCTCTAACAGCTGCTCTAACAGCTGTTTTAACAGCTGCTTTAACACAGCTGCTCTAACAGCTGCTCTAACAGCTGCTCTAACAGCTGTTCTAACAGCTGTTTTAACAGCTGCTGTAACAGCTGTTCTAACAGCTGCTCTAACAGCTGTTTTAACAGCTGTTTTAACAGCTGCTCTAAAAGCTGTTTTAACAGCTGCTCTAACAGCTGCTCTAACAGCTGCTTTAACATCTGTTAACAGCTGCTCTAACAGCTGCTTTAACATCTGTTAACAGCTGCTCTAACAGCTGCTCTAACAGCTGCTTTAACATCTGTTAACAGCTGCTCTAACAGCTGCTCTAACATCTGCTCTAACAGCTGTTCTAACATCTGCTCTAACAGCTGCTTTAACATCTGTTAACAGCTGCTCTAACAGCTGCTCTAACATCTGCTCTAACAGCTGCTTTAACATCTGTTAACAGCTGCTCTAACAGCTGATTTAACAGCTGTTCTAACAGCTGCTCTAACAGCTGCTCTAACAGCTGCTCTAACAGCTGCTCTAACAGCTGTTTTAACAGCTGCTCTAAAAGCTGTTTTAACAGCTGCTCTAACAGCTGCTCTAAAAGCTGTTTTAACAGCTGCTCTAACAGCTGTTCTAACAGCTGCTTTAACATCTGTTAACAGCTGCTCTAACAGCTGCTCTAACAGCTGCTCTAACATCTGCTCTAACAGCTGTTCTAACAGCTGCTTTAACATCTGTTAACAGCTGCTCTAACAGCTGTTTTAACAGCTGCTCTAACAGCTGCTCTAACATCTGCTCTAACAGCTGCTCTAACAGCTGCTCTAACAGCTGCTTTAACATCTGTTAACAGCTGCTCTAACAGCTGATTTAACAGCTGCTCTAACAGCTGCTCTAACATCTGCTTTAACAGCTGCTTTAACATCTGTTTTAACAGCTGCTCTAACAGCTGCTCTAACAGCTGTTTTAACAGCTGCTCTAACAGCTGCTCTAACATCTGCTCTAACAGCTGCTCTAACAGCTGTTTTAACAGCTGCTCTAACAGCTGCTCTAACAGCTGCTTTAACATCTGTTAACAGCTGCTCTAACAGCTGATTTAACAGCTGCTTTAACAGCTGTTCTAACAGCTGCTCTAACAGCTGCTCTAACAGCTGCTTTAACAGCTGTTCTGGACGGTTCGGGACATATCACGTAACATTTGTTTGTTGAAAGATGAAAACATTTAATGAAGTATTAAACCATGTACTGATGAAGTGTTTCACAGTCAAAGAAAGGAAAGAAAACCGCAGACAGGATCTGCACATGAACATCTTTACAGTGAAAAACAAAGCAGAAGATTTGAAAATGACTCGTTTCTGAGTAAATGTTCATACAACAGACTGATTCTAACTGCTCTCTGTTCTTCATCCTCTCATGATTCCCGCTCTCCGGCTCGAGCAGCCATTGGCTGAACGGACGCTTTGATCAGCCGCTCAGCCACATCGAAACACTCCTCCCACTGATCGCTTTGTATTCGTCTCTCAAACTCCTCCGTCAGCCTTTCTCTCGCATATTTCCTCAAAGTCTCTTTCAGAACTCTTTCCTCCTGCTCCAAAATCAGTCTGTGGTATAATGTCTGTCTTTCTCCACTTGAAGGTTTCCTCCACCTGAACAGCTCGGTCACGGCCGGCACACAAACGATAGCAAAGAGCAAGAAGGAGCCAATATTCTGGAAAGGAAGCAGAGATGTTAAACCGTGTCTGTCAGTCAGCTCCTGCAGGTTTATAAAGAAACTCAAACTCTCACCCTGGACATGTTCCTCAGCTCAGCGACCATCACTCGCTCCTCATCAGTGAGCCATCCTGTGGATTTGCAGGCCAGCTTTGCCTGTTGCTCAGAGTTCACACAGCATAGGTACCAGTCTCCATTGATGAACACACACACAACCCACAGCAGAGCAATGAACGCCGCCTTCATGATGCAATAGCAGGAGGAAGCCAGGAAGCCGCAGGTGTGAAGGCGGTCAGCTGAGAGCAGGTGTCTGCCGACTCTGTGGAACGATCTGTCCGTCCACAGCACAAACACGAAGGTGATGACGAAGGGCAGCGCCAAGTACACGCTGCAGTCGAACCGCTGAGGTTTGCAGGAACATTCGAAGTTTCTCCCGAGGAAGAGGAAGATCACAAACACTGCGAAGTAGGTGCAGAAGTTTCCACAAACCCAGCTCTTCTGAGCGTTCTCCATCTCTGATGCTTGCCTGAAAAATACTGGCAACCTTCAGCTTATGCTCTCTGAATATGTGCCACACTGAACCATCCACTTCCTGTTCCTGAAAGCTGCTGAGTCGGCACTGCTGATGAATCAGAGGGGCTCACTTTGAAACTTTCCATGGTGCTCTGTTCTTGGACTCGGTTTAGCTACACATTATCAGCTTTGATCATCATTCATTTAAAGTAGATTTATAATAATTTGCTGATGCCTGAAAGATTTAAAACATCAGCAGTCGGCATCACAAACCACAGTCATGATCTCGCGGTTTTTGCACAAAGCTGCCACACTCTACAGTTCTGCACTAAAGAAACACGAAGGGAAATAAATGTGAAAGTTTTCTCATGTGTAGCCGCCTTTAGCTCCATGGCAGCTGGGATAGGTTCCTAAAGACCCTCCACCGCCTCATTTCTCTCCTCAGGCCTTTAACGGGCCTCGGGCCTGAATGTCCCCTCTCTGCCTCCTCCTCTTTCCTTGGTCCTACCCCCTCCTCCTCTTTCCTCGGTCCTACCGCCTCCTGCTCTTTCCTCGGTCCTACCGCCTCCTCCTCTTTCCTTGGTCCTACCTCCTCTTTCCTTGGTCCTACCGCCTCCTCCTCTTTCCTCGGTCCTACCGCCTCCTCCCCTTTCCTTGGTCCTACCGTCTCCTCCTCTTTCCTCGGTCCTACCCCCTCCTCCTCTTTCCTCGGTCCTACCCCCTCCTCCTCTTTCCTCGGTCCTACCGCCTCCTCCCCTTTCCTCGGTCCTACCCCCTCCTCCCCTTTCCTTGGCCCTACCGCCTCCTCCTCTTTCCTTGGTCCTACCGCCTCCTCCTCTTTCCTCGGTCCTACCGCCTCCTCCTCTTTCCTCGGTCCTACCGCCTCCTCCTCTTTCCTCGGTCCTACCCCCTCCTCCTCTTTCCTCGGTCCTACCGCCTCCTCCCCTTTCCTCGGTCCTACCCCCTCCTCCCCTTTCCTTGGCCCTACCGCCTCCTCCTCTTTCCTCGGTCCTACCGCCTCCTCCTCTTTCCTCGGTCCTACCGCCTCCTCCTCTTTCCTCGGTCCTACCGCCTCCTCCTCTTTCCTCGGTCCTACCGCCTCCTCCTCTTTCCTCGGTCCTACCCCCTCCTCCTCTTTCCTCGGTCCTACCGCCTCCTCCTCTTTCCTCGGTCCTACCGCCTCCTCCTGCTTTCCTCGGTCCTACCGCCTCCTCCTCTTTCCTTGGTCCTACCCCCTCCTCCTGCTCTTTCCTTGGTCCTACCGCCTCCTCCTCTTTCCTTGGTCCTACCCCCTCCTCCTCTTTCCTTGGTCCTACCCCCTCCTCCTCTTTCCTTGGTCCTACCCCCTCCTCCTCTTTCCTCGGTCCTACCGCCTCCTCCTCTTTCCTCGGTCCTACCGCCTCCTCCTCTTTCCTCGGTCCTACCGCCTCCTCCTCTTTCCTCGGTCCTACAGCCTCCTGCTCTTTCCTCGGTCCTACCGCCTCCTCCTCTTTCCTCGGTCCTACCCCCTCCTCCTCTTTCCTTGGTCCTACCTCCTCCTGCTCTTTCCTTGGTCCTACCTCCTCCTCCTCTTTCCTTGGTCCTACCTCCTCCTCCTCTTTCCTCGGTCCTACCGCCTCCTCCTCTTTCCTCGGTCCTACCGCCTCCTCCTCTTTCCTCGGTCCTACCGCCTCCTCCTCTTTCCTTGGTCCTACCTCCTCCTGCTCTTTCCTTGGTCCTACCTCCTCCTCCTCTTTCCTTGGTCCTACCTCCTCCTCCTCTTTCCTCGGTCCTACCGCCTCCTCCTCTTTCCTCGGTCCTACCGCCTCCTCCTCTTTCCTTGGTCCTACCGCCTCCTCCTCTTTCCTTGGTCCTACCTCCTCTTTCCATCGTCCTACCGTCTCCTGCCCTTTCCTTGGTCCTACCGCCTCCTCCTCTTTCCTTGGTCCTACCGCCTCCTCCTCTTTCCTTGGTCCTACCCCCTCCTCCTCTTTCCTTGGTCCTACCGCCTCCTCCTCTTTCCTTGGTCCTACCTCCTCCTCCTCTTTCCTTGGTCCTACCGCCTCCTGCCCTTTCCTTGGTCCTACCGCCTCCTGCCCTTTCCTTGGTCCTACCGCCTCCTCCTCTTTCCTTGGTCCTACCGCCTCCTCCTCTTTCCTTGGTCCTACCCCCTCCTCCTCTTTCCTTGGTCCTACCGCCTCCTCCTCTTTCCTTGGTCCTACCGCCTCCTCCTCTTTCCTTGGTCCTACCGCCTCCTCCTCTTTCCTTGGTCCTACCGCCTCCTCCTCTTTCCTTGGTCCTACCCCCTCCTCCTCTTTCCTTGGTCCTACCGCCTCCTCCTCTTTCCTTGGTCCTACCGCCTCCTCCTCTTTCCTTGGTCCTACCGCCTCCTCCTCTTTCCTTGGTCCTACCGCCTCCTGCTCTTTCCTTGGTCCTACCACCTCCTCCTCTTTCCTTGGTCCTACCGCCTCCTCCTCTTTCCTTGGTCCTACCGCCTCCTCCTCTTTCCTTGGTCCTACCGCCTCCTGCTCTTTCCTTGGTCCTACCACCTCCTGCTCTTTCCTTGGTCCTACCGCCTCCTGCTCTTTCCTTGGTCCTACCGCCTCCTCCTCTTTCCTTGGTCCTACAGTCTCCTGCTCTTTCCTATGAGGATCCTTGTTGATTATTGATTCTTATGACATAATTAAGACTTCTGCCCACATCACAGCTCCCACAGTTGAGTTAGGGTCACTAACAGTTTCTCCTTTCCTACTGATTCATGTTATTTAAAATCTGAATTCCTCCCTGACATCAGGGATTTTCCCTGAAACTCTCCCTTCAGAAACCACAGCTTGTTCACTTCCATCACTGAGTTTCAGCCACATGTCGTGCTTGGCAGGGCTGAGGCGTGCGCTGTAAACAGTCTGTACCGCCATCATTTCCTCTGTCTGCGGGAATAACTGTTTCACTGTTCTGCAGTTTATGATGTGTTAGCAGACACAAACACAGCTGAAATCTGAACACAATCTCAACAAATTAGTGGAGACAATGTGCCTTCTGCTTTCTCTTCCTGTTGGCGTTTTCCTTCCTCTTTTCTTCTTAATATTTCATTCTGCAGTGACCACAGATGTAAACTGGCTTGTGACTGTGCTCTCGTGTTAAAATAAAGTATCAAATTATCTGGTTATGCTGTGGTTTTAAATCTTTCAGCACAGTGAGATGAAATTATTGGACATATTCCAATTTCAGTTCCTCGTGTTGTGTCTGTTTTTGGACTGATACGATATGTGCAGCACAGGAAGTCTTCAGATAGCTGGTTTAATCCTCTGCAGCTCTTTAAAAAGTGCATGCAGAACATGATCTGCTGTGATTCAGGTGGAGCTCTTCATGGCAAAAACAAAGAACAACCTGAGGACACAAAGGGCTGAGATAGCTCCATCAGATGCAGCTTAAAGCTCCATCAGATGCAGCTTAAAGCTCCATCAGATGCAGGTTAAAGCTCCATCAGATGCAGGTTAAAGCTCCATCAGATGCAGCTTAAAGCTCCATCAGATGCAGCTTAAAGCTCCATCAGATGCAGCTTAAAGCTCCGTCAGATGCAGGTTAAAGCTCCATCAGATGCAGGTTAAAGCTCCATCAGATGCAGGTTAAAGCTCCATCAGATGCAGGTTAAAGCTCCATCAGATGCAGGTTAAAGCTCCATCAGATGCAGCTTAAAGCTCCATCAGACGCAGGTTAAAGCTCCATCAGATGCAGGTTAAAGCTCCATCAGATGCAGCTTAAAGCTCCATCAGATGCAGCTTAAAGCTCCGTCAGATGCAGTTTAAAGCTCCATCAGACGCAGGTTAAAGCTCCATCAGATGCAGGTTAAAGCTCCATCAGATGCAGCTTAAAGCTCCATCAGACGCAGGTTAAAGCTCCGTCAGATGCAGGTTGAAGCTCCATCAGATGAAGGTTAAAGCTCCGTCAGATGCAGGTTAAAGCTCCGTCAGATGCAGGTTAAAGCTCCATCAGATGCAGGTTAAAGCTCCATCAGATGCAGGTTAAAGCTCCATCAGATGCAGGTTAAAGCTCCATCAGATGCAGCTTAAAGCTCCGTCAGATGCAGGTTAAAGCTCCATCAGATGCAGGTTAAAGCTCCATCAGATGCAGGTTAAAGCTCCATCAGATGCAGGTTAAAGCTCCGTCAGATGCAGGTTAAAGCTCCGTCAGATGCAGGTTAAAGCTCCGTCAGATGCAGGTTAAAGCTCCATCAGATGCAGCTTAAAGCTCCATCAGATGCAGGTTAAAGCTCCATCAGATGCAGGTTAAAGCTCCATCAGATGCAGGTTAAAGCTCCATCAGATGCAGGTTAAAGCTCCGTCAGATGCAGGTTAAAGCTCCATCAGATGCAGGTTAAAGCTCCATCAGATGCAGGTTAAAGCTCCTTCAGATGCAGCTTAAAGCTCCATCAGATGCAGGTTAAAGCTCCATCAGATGCAGGTTAAAGCTCCATCAGACGCAGCTCAAAGCTCCATCAGATGCAGCTTAAAGCCACTGGAGGGATTATACATCCCATCTGACCTGGGGTCAAAGCCTCAGGGTCCCCCAGAGGAGCTGGAGAGGGATGTCTGGGTTTACCTCCCTCCTCAGATAAGAGGGAGACGATGGAGGATGCTAGCATTTCTAAAAACCTGTTTCCGCTTTGCTGCTTTGGGTTCTTCAGTGTTTTGTGGACAGTAAGGGGAACCGGTCCATCTGGGTCCCAGTATGAGAGTCACCTCATGTTTAAATACGTGAGAATCCATTCAGGAAGTAGCAGGATTCACTAAATAAACCATTTAACTGCTGTGTCTGTGGTGTTTTTCCACATTTGCTGCCTTACAGGCTCAGATTAACATGGATACATCTGATAAACACTCAAATAAAGGAAGAAATACACACTTAGAGCACAAAGCACCTATGGATGGTTCAGCACATTTAACCCCCCCACTGTCCCAAACAGCCTTTAGTCGTATGAACACCTGGTTCAGGTCAGAGACTCAGAAAACAAAGTTTGAACTTCAGTTTGTGTTTCATAATGTGCTTTATGTGTGGAAACAGCTTCCAAAAAGTCTGTAAAATGAACATTATCCAGTTCATACACAACAGAAAGGGAGTTCAGGACAATCACAGCGACTGAAACAGAGTTTATACGATTAACTTCACATGAAAGAATGTAAAACCTTTAGAATTAAACACAGAATTTATGGTGAAACACAGCATCAGATTTTCTATAATCCCCACAAGCAAAGTGAAGTAGGAGAAATAAACCAAAGCGTCTCATGAAGCAGGAAGTAAACACAAACACAATCACACAGAATATCAACAAGAAATGTAACAAAACGACGGCTTTAAGGCGGCGGCGCTCAAACAGAACTGAGAAAGCCTCGAACACAGCCTGAATCATCCTGTTCTACCTTAAAAAGTTCCAGAAATCACTAAAAAAGCCTTCGTCTTTGTTTTGATGGCTTTGAATGAGCGTCGGCCACCTCTCAGTGTTCCTTCTGCCTAATAAGTGCCTAATATCCTGTGAAGCTCTGGAGGACCCGCAGGGCTCCCTGTGGGACTCCCTTAGGGGCTCCCAGAGGGGGCTCCCTGTGGGGCTCCCAGAGGGGCTCCCTGAGGGTTTCCCAGAGGGGCTCCCTGAGGGGCTCCCTGTGGGGCTCCCTTAGGGGCTCCCAGAGGGGCTCCCAGAGTGGATCCCTGAGGAATTCCCTGAGGGGGCTCCCTTAGGGGCTCCCAGAGGGGCTCCCTGAGGGGTTCCCTGAGGGTTTCCCAGAGGGGCTCCCTGAGGGGCTCCCTGAGAGGCTCCCAGAGGGGTTCCCTGAGGGTTTCCCGGAGGGGCTCCCTGAGGGGTTCCATGAGGGGTTCCCAGAGTGGTTCCCTGAGGGGATCCCAGAGGGGCTCCCTGAGGGGTTCCATGAGGGGCTCCCAGAGGGGTTCCATGAGGGGCTCCCAGAGGGGTTCCATGAGGGGCTCCCAGAGGGGCTCCCTGAGGGGTTCCCTGAGGGTTTCCCGGAGGGGCTCCCTGAGGGGCTCCCTGAGGGGTTCCCAGAGGGGTTCCCTGAGGGGCTCCCTGAGGGGATCCCAGAGGGGCTCCCAGAGGGGCTCCCTGAGGGGCTCCCAGAGGGGTTCCCTGAGGGGATCCCAGAGGGGCTCCCTGAGGGGCTCCCTGAGGGACTCCAACAGCCACAGGTTTGACCTCAGGAGTGTTTGATCAACATGGCTGAAAGTCGATGAGTCAAAGCGCCTCATGTCGGCCGGTTCATGACCAGCAGCTTCCTTCTTTTTGCTTTGGTCTCTAACCCTGAAATCCAAAATAAAACAAAATGTCAGAACTCTATAAATTAAGAGCAAAAAGCCAAACATAGGAGACAAAAGTAAAGTAGAGTGGAAGCTCTGGGTGGAGTTTAATGTTCTCCTAATGATGCGATTACAGCCACTTTCATCATGTGATCTGCTCCTTCGGTTCGTATCGAACGTCTCTGGAGGGTTTAGCAGGCGACTCCAGCTCCACACTGATCTGTAATCCTGAGTCTGGAGGAGGTAACCTGAGATTATCTAAAATAAGCTTTCCTGAGAATATTCTGCCGTCACCAACGAGCTGGTTAAACATGAAAGATGCATCCTATGCTTTCTATCCTGATATCTAAAGAGTTAAATACAGTTTTTCTTCATTTCAACGGATCTTTTGATCGACTAAAAAACATTAAAAGTATAAAATGTTAAAGTCCAGCTGCTGAAACAGCTGTAAAAGCAGCCCCCCCCCCCCTACACGCCGCTCCTCTCCTTTATCCAGCTGCGGAACTTGGTGACCCGGGTGTAGATGCCGGGTTTGTTCCTGAAGGCGCAGCCTTCGCCCCAGCTCACCACGCCCGCCAGGAAGACCCGCCCATTGGGGTTCGTGACCGACAGCGGCCCGCCGGAGTCGCCCTGTGGGAGTCAGAGATGAGCTCAGCGGGGGGTCTGGCAGTGAAACACCGGTTATAACCCACAGAGACGCACTGAGCATGTGCAGACATGTACCTGGCAGGCGTCCACGCCTCCTTTCAGGACGCCGGCACACAGCATCCTGTCCGTGACCACGTCGCTCATCAGGGGCTTACACACCGTGCTGTTGATGATCCGAACCGCCGCCTTCTGCAGGACGCTCGCTTTGACACCTGGAACACGGCAGGAAACATAAAGGTCAGGACTCAGAGCTGGTCTGATGTCACCAACACCTCAGAAAGGTCATTTATCTCAACTCTGGGGTGAAAGAAGTGCGATGAAAGGTCAGGACCCAGGAGGCATCCCATCATGCAACACGTCTCTATCTCAGCTGTCTGACAGCGAGGCACCGTGAGGGAGGTTCCTCTGGTGGGAGAAACGGGCCGAAGGAACGCTTTCAGCGCTCATTTCTCAGGTATGAGGTGAAACATGATTTTCTCTAAGTGTCCCCAGCAGGGCCCCTGGAGAAAGGAAAGGTTACGATGACCTGTCAGACGTGGAAATGTTGGCGTTCAAACCGAGTTAACAGAAGAATCTTATAACTGTGTAGAACATGGACTCTGTCCAATGATTTCTGGTTTCACCTGTAAAACTCTCACTTTTACTCTCATGATGTCAGAATAAAACCATCTCCCCACAACAGCCCAAACGCTCCTCTTCCTCGTTAAAAACCCCACGAAGCCTCATAAAGCCGCCTCACCTCCCTCTGAAGTGGTGCCCCAGCCGCTGATCCACGCCTCTCGGCCTGCTGGGAAGTCGTAGGTGGAGGAGGGCAGGCAGATGGGCCAGATGTACTGGTTGAGGTGGACGACGTCATCCAGCTCCATCAGGGCGATGTCGTTGTCGTAGGTGAGGGGGTTGTAGTCCTGGTGGGCGATGATCCGCTTCACGTTCCTGTTCACCATCCACTCATTGGTCTGACCCTGCACATGCAGCCCCAGGAAGGCCTGCCAGTGGTCGGCCTCAGAGTACCTGCATCAGCACAGAGAAACTGCCTGATTTACACCTTCAGACCAGCTGTGACCTGACAGGAGCTGAGAGATGCATCTGGACCTTCAGCTGATCCATCTACTGTTGGCCCAAGCCTCATCAGAAATGCTCTCCATGGAAGGGTGGCTGTCAAGAAGCCGTTCTTAAGGAAGGGAAACAGGGAGAAAAGGCTGAGGAAACGGGGAGAAAAGGCTGAGGAAACGGGGAGAAAAGGCTGAGGAAACGGGGAGAAAAGGCAGAGGAAACGGGGAGAAAAGGCAGAGGAAACGGGGAGAAAAGGCAGAGGAAACGGGGAGAAAAGGCCGAGGAAACGGGGAGAAAAGGCCGAGGAAACGGGGAGAAAAGGCCGAGGAAACGGGGAGAAAAGGCCGAGGAAACGGGGAGAAAAGGCCGAGGAAACGGGGAGAAAAGGCCGAGGAAACGGGGAGAAAAGGCCGAGGAAACGGGGAGAAAAGGCCGAGGAAACGGGGAGAAAAGGCCGAGGAAACGAGGAGAAAAGGCTGAGCTGTGCCAAATGACACAAGAAGTGGACTGAAAATCAGTGGCAACAGGTCTTATGGAGGGATGAATCCTCCCCAGAGCCCGGACCTCAACATTATTGAAGCAGTGTGGGATCATCTGACAGAGAACGGAACAAAAGGCAGCCCACATCCAAAGAAGAGCTTTGGGATGTCCTTCAAGAAGCCTGGAGAACTATTCCTGAAGACTCCTTAAAGAAATGACAGAAAGCTTGTCTCAGAGGGTTCAGGCTGTGTTGGAGAATAAAGGAGCTCAGACCAGAGATTCACTTTAAAGCTGCTGAGAACTGAGAAAAACTCTGTTTCTGCCTCAGATTCTGGGTTTATGTTCATGTTTGAACATGTTTCAGTGAATCTCTGCAGCTGCTTCCTGTTTTTATATAAAATATGAACATTTTACTTTGACTTATTGACATAAATTCAGTTTTCATCATGTTGAATAAAACAGGTTTTCAGTTGGTATTGAAGCCAGAAGCAGTAAAAAGTTCCCTGACTGGGAGAGTAACGCCGTACTTGTTGGATCCGCTGTCCTGGACGCAGTGGGCGGCGGTCAGCAGCCAGCGGTTGTTCAACACGGACGCTCCGCACACATGTCCCACCCCTTTGATGTGGAGGCTGACCTGCCAGGGCCACTCCCCCACCTGCGACGCCTGACCGCCGACGATGCGGGAGCTGCGGAACGGCCTCATCCCGCACTCTGGAAAACAACCGGACGCAGGTGAGACGGAGTCAGCTGGGTGTGTGCGAGTGTGTGTGAGGGGAACCTACGGCAGCTGGCCTCGTCCGAGCCGTCCTCGCAGTCTGCCGCTCCGTCACACTCAGGGTTCATTTTGCTGATGCAGCGTTGATCGGCGCAGCGGAAGGTGAACGGCGAGCACTGCTGCAGGTTCAGAGCTGAAGGACAGGAGAAGCAACATCAGCACCGGCCTCATACAACCCGTTCGCCTGCAGTTCTGAACGCTAGAAAACCAACAACATAAGCCAACGCTGGCGCCTTGTCTGCGGCCGCTTTGGTCTGATGTCTCGGTCCTAAAACATGGATCAGAACCAACTGACTGTGATCCAACAGCAGGCATCAGGTTAGGTTCTGTATGCTTTATCGGGTTTGGATCAGTCCACATTTACTTCCACTGAGCTGTAAAACCAGCTGCTGTGAACAGACTGTGAACACATGGTTTATAAGGGTGCTGTTGTCCTGCGTCTCATTAAGAGCTCAGGAAACAGGTGAGTTACCGGCAGGATCTCCTGAGGCATGATGGGAAATGTAGGACAGAAACGTCTGGTCACCTGACAGCAGCTGCATTGATTTAACCTTCTGACCCTGTTTCTTTGGCAGAACTGTTACATTATCCATGATGAGAAATCCCTCCTCAGAGAGTCAAACGTCTGGCTTTTGTGTTAAAGTTGTTGTCAGGGACGACGGTGCAGGAAGGGAGGACCCAGACTTCAAAAAGTAACAAGCTTTATTAACAAAACAAGGAGCGAGAACAGCCGGTTATCAAAAAACGAAGCTGTGGAAAACTGTGGAACCAGAACAAGACTAAGAACAAACTGTGGAACTATAACAAGACTAAGAACAAACTGTGGAACTATAACAAGACTAAGAACAAACTGTGGAACTATAACAAGACTAAGAACAAACTGTGGAACTATAACAAGACTAAGAACAAACTGTGGAACTATAACAAGACTAAGAACAAACTGTGGAACTATAACAAGACTAAGAACAAACTGTGGAACTATAACAAGACTAAGAACAAACTGTGGAACTATAACAAGACTAAAAACAAACTGTGGAACTATAACAAGACTAAAAACAAACTGTGGAACTATAACAAGACTAAGAACAAACTGTGGAACTATAACAAGACTGAGAACAAACTGTGGAACTATAACAAGACTAAGAACAAACTGTGGAACTATAACAAGACTAACAACAAACTGTGGAACTATAACAAGACTAAGAACAAACTGTGGAACTATAACAAGACTAAGAACAAACTGTGGAACTATAACAAGTCTAAGAACAAACTGTGGAACTATAACAAGACTGAGAACAAACTGTGGAACTATAACAAGACTAAGAACAAACTGTGGAACTATAACAAGACTAAGAACAAACTGTGGAACTATAACAAGACTAAGAACAAACTGTGGAACTATAACAAGACTAAGAACAAACTGTGGAACTATAACAAGTCTAAGAACAAACTGTGGAACTATAACAAGACTAAGAACAAACTGTGGAACTATAACAAGACTAAGAACAAACTGTGGAACTATAACAAGACTAAGAACAAACTGTGGAACTATAACAAGACTAAGAACAAACTGTGGAACTATAACAAGACTAAGAACAAACTGTGGAACTATAACAAGACTAAGAACAAACTGTGGAACTATAACAAGACTAAGAACAAACTGTGGAACTATAACAAGTCTAAGAACAAACTGTGGAACTATAACAAGACTAAGAACAAACTGTGGAACTATAACAAGACTAAGAACAAACTGTGGAACTATAACAAGACTAAAAACAAACTGTGGAACTATAACAAGACTAAGAACAAACTGTGGAACTATAACAAGACTAAGAACAAACTGTGGAACCATAACAAGACTAAGAACAAACTGTGGAACTATAACAAGACTAAAAACAAACTGTGGAACTATAACAAGACTAAGAACAAACTGTGGAACTATAACAAGACTAAGAACAAACTGTGGAACTATAACAAGACTAAGAACAAACTGTGGAACTATAACAAGACTAAAAACAAACTGTGGAACTATAACAAGACTAAGAACAAACTGTGGAACTATAACAAGACTAAGAACAAACTGTGGAACTATAACAAGACTAAGAACAAACTGTGGAACTATAACAAGACTAAAAACAAACTGTGGAACTATAACAAGACTAAGAACAAACTGTGGAACTATAACAAGACTAAAAACAAACTGTGGAACTATAACAAGACTAAGAACAAACTGTGGAACTATAACAAGACTAAGAACAAACTGTGGAACTATAACAAGACTAAGAACAAACTGTGGAACTATAACAAGTCTAAGAACAAACTGTGGAACTATAACAAGACTAAGAACAAACTGTGGAACTATAACAAGACTAAGAACAAACTGTGGAACTATAACAAGACTAAGAACAAACTGTGGAACCATAACAAGACTAAGAACAAACTGTGGAACTATAACAAGACTAAAAACAAACTGTGGAACTATAATAAGACTAAGAACAAACTGTGGAACTATAACAAGACTAAGAACAAACTGTGGAACTATAACAAGACTAAAAACAAACTGTGGAACTATAACAAGACTAAGAACAAACTGTGGAACTATAACAAGACTAAGAACAAACTGTGGAACTATAACAAGACTAAGAACAAACTGTGGAACTATAACAAGACTAAGAACAAACTGTGGAACTATAACAAGACTAAGAACAAACTGTGGAACTATAACAAGACTAAAAACAAACTGTGGAACTATAACAAGACTAAGAACAAACTGTGGAACTATAACAAGACTAAAAACAAACTGTGGAACTATAACAAGACTAAGAACAAACTGTGGAACTATAACAAGACTAAGAACAAACTGTGGAACTATAACAAGACTAAGAACAAACTGTGGAACTATAACAAGGACTAAGAACAAACTGTGGAACTATAACAAGACTAAGAACAAACTGTGGAACTATAACAAGACTAAGAACAAACTGTGGAACTATAACAAGACTAAGAACAAACTGTGGAACTATAACAAGACTAAGAACAAACTGTGGAACTATAACAAGACTAAGAACAAACTGTGGGAACTATAACAAGACTAAGAACAAACTGTGGAACTATAACAAGACTAAGAACAAACTGTGGAACTATAACAAGACTGAGAACAAACTGTGGAACTATAACAAGACTGAGAACAAACTGTGGAACTATAACAAGACTAAGAACAAACTGTGGAACTATAACAAGTCTAAGAACAAACTGTGAGAACTATAACAAGTCTAAGAAACAAACTGTGGAACTATAACAAGACTAAGAACAAACTGTGGAACTATAACAAGACTAAGAACAAACTGTGGAACTATAACAAGACTAAGAACAAACTGTGGAACTATAACAAGACTAAGAACAAACTGTGGAACTATAACAAGACTAAGAACAAACTGTGGAACTATAACAAGACTAAGAACAAACTGTGGAACTATAACAAGACTAAGAACAAACTGTGGAACTATAACAAGACTAAAAACAAACTGTGGAACTATAACAAGACTAAGAACAAACTGTGGAACTATAACAAGACTAAGAACAAACTGTGGAACTATAACAAGACTAAGAACAAACTGTGGAACTATAACAAGACTAAGAACAAACTGTGGAACCATAACAAGACTAAGAACAAACTGTGGAACTATAACAAGACTAAAAACAAACTGTGGAACTATAACAAGACTAAGAACAAACTGTGGAACTATAACAAGACTAAAAACAAAACTGTGGAACCAGAACAAGACTGAGAACAAACTGTGGAACTATAACAAGACTAAGAACAAACTGTGGAACTATAACAAGACTAAGAACAAACTGTGGAACTATAACAAGACTAAAAACAAACTGTGGAACTATAACAAGACTAAGAACAAACTGTGGAACTATAACAAGACTAAGAACAAACTGTGGAACTATAACAAGACTAAGAACAAACTGTGGAACTATAACAAGACTAAGAACAAACTGTGGAACTATAACAAGACTAAGAACAAACTGTGGAACTATAACAAGACTAAGAACAAACTGTGGAACTATAACAAGACTAAGAACAAACTGTGGAACTATAACAAGACTAAGAACAAACTGTGGAACTATAACAAGACTAAGAACAAACTGTGGAACTATAACAAGACTAAGAACAAACTGTGGAACTATAACAAGACTAAGAACAAACTGTGGAACTATAACAAGACTAAGAACAAACTGTGGAACTATAACAAGACTGAGAACAAACTGTGGAACTATAACAAGACTAAGAACAAACTGTGGAACTATAACAAGACTAAGAACAAACTGTGGAACTATAACAAGACTAAGAACAAACTGTGGAACTATAACAAGACTAAGAACAAACTGTGGAACTATAGAACAAGACTAAGAACAAACTGTGGAACTATAACAAGACTAAGAACAAACTGTGGAACTATAACAAGACTAAGAACAAACTGTGGAACTATAACAAGACTAAGAACAAACTGTGGAACTATAACAAGACTAAAGAACAAACTGTGGAACTATAACAAGACTAAGAACAAACTGTGGAACTATAACAAGACTAAGAACAAACTGTGGAACTATAACAAGACCTAAGAACAAACTGTGGAACTATAACAAGACTAAGAACAAACTGTGGAACTATAACAAGACTAAGAACAAACTGTGGAACTATAACAAGACTAAGAACAAACTGTGGAACACTAAGAACAAACTGTGGAACTATAACAAGACTAAAAACAAACTGTGGAACTATAACAAGACTAAGAACAAACTGTGGAACTATAACAAGACTAAAAACAAACTGTGGAACCAGAACAAGACTGAGAACAAACTGTGGAACTATAACAAGACTAAGAACAAACTGTGGAACTATAACAAGACTAAGAACAAACTGTGGAACTATAACAAGACTAAGAACAAACTGTGGAACTATAACAAGACTAAGAACAAACTGTGGAACTATAACAAGACTAAGAACAAACTGTGGAACTATAACAAGACTAAGAACAAACTGTGGAACTATAACAAGACTAAGAACAAACTGTGGAACTATAACAAGACTAAGAACAAACTGTGGAACTATAACAAGACTAAGAACAAACTGTGGAACTATAACAAGACTAAGAACAAACTGTGGAACTATAACAAGACTAAAAACAAACTGTGGAACTATAACAAGACTAAGAACAAACTGTGGAACTATAACAAGACTAAGAACAAACTGTGGAACTATAACAAGACTAAGAACAAACTGTGGAACCATAACAAGACTAAGAACAAACTGTGGAACTATAACAAGACTAAAAACAAACTGTGGAACTATAACAAGACTAAGAACAAACTGTGGAACTATAACAAGACTAAAAACAAACTGTGGAACCAGAACAAGACTGAGAACAAACTGTGGAACTATAACAAGACTAAGAACAAACTGTGGAACTATAAAAAGACTAAGAACAAACTGTGGAACTATAACAAGACTAAGAACAAACTGTGGAACTATAACAAGACTAAAAACAAACTGTGGAACTATAACAAGACTAAGAACAAACTGTGGAACTATAACAAGACTAAAAACAAACTGTGGAACCAGAACAAGACTGAGAACAAACTGTGGAACTATAACAAGACTAAGAACAAACTGTGGAACTATAACAAGACTAAGAACAAACTGTGGAACTATAACAAGACTAAGAACAAACTGTGGAACTATAACAAGACTAAGAACAAACTGTGGAACTATAACAAGACTAAGAACAAACTGTGGAACTATAACAAGACTAAGAACAAACTGTGGAACTATAACAAGACTAAGAACAAACTGTGGAACTATGGCGGCAAAAACCAGGAAACTAAATGCTGAGGGAGGCGATTAGTGACGAGCTGCAGCTGTGGAACAGAAAACAGCCGACTTGAGTTAACCTGAAACCATCACAAATAACCTGAAAGCAAGAACGTCCAAACACTTTTCTCCCATCAAACAAACATTTTCCTGTTTCCGGATTTCATCAGTTGACGTGGGTTTCACCGCCGAGTACGAAGCGTTTGTCCCGACCAATCGTAAGAGAGAATCTTTTCACATATTCAGAGTTTGGACTCCTTTGTGTTGGCTGTGCATGTTGTCACCTAGCCTCACCTAGCCTAGCCTCACCTAGCCTCACCTAGCCTCGCCTCACCTGGCCTCACCTCGCCTAGCCTCACCTAGCTCACCTAGCCTAGCCTCACCTAGCCTAGCCTCACCTAGCCTAGCCTCACCTAGCTCACCTAGCCTAGCCTCACCTAGCCTCACCTCACCTAGCCTCACCTAGCCTAGCCTCACCTCACCTAGCCTCACCTAGCCTAGCCTCACCTAGCCTCACCTAGCCAAGCCTCACCTAGCCTAGCCTCACCTAGCCTAGCCTCACCTCACCTAGCCTCACCTAGCCTAGCCTCACCACATTTTCCTGTTTCCGGATTTCATCAGTTGTATAATTTTGGGGATTTTTTTGTTGTTAACCAGGAAATCAGAGCCATTATGCAACAGCTTCATCATCTGATCAAAGCTGGCAGCTAAAAACGTGTTTAACGTGAAACAGCAGCTGGAAGCGTCTCCTGTTCTGCGCGTTTCTTACATCTTTCACACTTTGACTCATCAGATCCGTCCCCACAGTCGTTTTTTCCGTCACAGATCAGCGTCTTTGACACGCAGCGACCATTTTTGCAGGTGAACCCTCCGTCTGCGCATTTATCTGCAAAGAAAAGAAACAGCTGTGAGATTTCCACGAGGGAATCGGCTTGGATGCAGCGGGCGGTTTCACCTCCGGAGGAACCCACCGCAGTTCTCTTCATCGGTGTTGTCACCGCAGTCGTCAAAGCTGTCGCACCTCCAGAACTTTGGCTTGCAGAGTCCGTTTTTACACTTAAACTGGGACTCTTTGCACTCTGGGCACACAGAAAACCAACAGCGTTAGTCAGGACTGAGGGCGCCATCCGCGGCGCCCTGCCGGCGGCGTGACGACTCACCGCAGGCGACCTCGTCGCTGTCGTCTCCGCAGTCGTTCCAGCCGTCGCACTGCAGAGTGGAGTTGATGCACAGGTTGTTTCTGCACCGGAACCGGCCCGGACAAGCTGCCCGACAACACCACAGTCAACACAAAGGAGGCCAAACTCTGAATATGTGAAAAGATTCTCTCTTACGATTGGTCGGGACAAACGCTTCGAACTCGGCGGTGAAACCCACGTCGACGTATGACGCGTCAGATTTGAACCTGACGGTCATCTTGTTGCTTTTACTGGTGATTACTGTGCTTTTTAACCTCCTGCCACACAACCTGTAACACACACACTTGTTCTGATGAGTCTGAACCCGACATCTGATGGTTCCGACTCCTGTGAATCACATCCAGTTGATTTATGAAGCTAATTTAAAGTTAAACAACCAGAGCTGTGGTACTGCGTCACACAATAGTGAGTAAAATACTAATTCAGCAGATGGAAACATGTATAGTTGTTGAAATATAAAAATATCATGAAATGGGTGCAAAAAACAAACTGAAAAGGCAGTTTTCCCCCGAGGAGACTGTCTTTCAGCTGTTCTACTTCAGCTGTTCTGTGAAACTTCAGCTGTTCTATGAAACTTCAGCTGTTCTATGAAACTTCAGCTGTTCTGTTAAACTTCAGCTGTTCTGTGGAACTTCAGCTGTTCTATGAAACTTCAGCTGTTCTATGAAACTTCAGCTGTTCTGTTAAACTTCAGCTGTTCTGTGGAACTTCAGCTGTTCTATGAAACTTCAGCTGTTCTGTGAAACTTCAGCTGTTCTATAAAACTTCAGCTGTTCTATGAAACTTCAGCTGTTCTGTGGAACTTCAGCTTTTCTATGAAACTTCAGCTGTTCTATGAAACTTCAGCTGTTCTGTTAAACTTCAGCTGTTCTGTGGAACTTCAGCTGTTCTATGAAACTTCAGCTGTTCTGTGAAACTTCAGCTGTTCTATAAAACTTCAGCTGTTCTGTGAAACTTCAGCTGTTCTATAAAACTTCAGCTGTTCTACTTCAGCTGTTCTATAAAACTTCAGCTGTTCTGTGGAACTTCAGCTTTTCTATGAAACTTCAGCTGTTCTATGAAACTTCAGCTGTTCTATGAAACTTCAGCTGTTCTATGAAACTTCAGCTGTTCTGTGAAACTTCAGCTTTTCTATGAAACTTCAGCTGTTCTGTGAAACTTCAGCTGTTCTATAAAACTTCAGCTGTTCTATGAAACTTCAGCTGTTCTGTGAAACTTCAGCTTTTCTATGAAACTTCAGCTGTTCTGTGAAACTTCAGCTGTTCTATGAAACTTCAGCTGTTCTATGAAACTTCAGCTGTTCTATGAAACTTCAGCTTTTCTATGAAACTTCAGCTGTTCTTTGAAACTTCAGCTGTTCTGTGAAACTTCAGCTGTTCTATAAAACTTCAGCTGTTCTATGAAACTTCAGCTGTTCTGTGAAACTTCAGCTTTTCTATGAAACTTCAGCTGTTCTATGAAACTTCAGCTGTTCTATGAAACTTCAGCTGTTCTATGAAACTTCAGCTTTTCTATGAAACTTCAGCTGTTCTGTTAAACTTCAGCTGTTCTATAAAACTTCAGCTGTTCTGTGAAACTTCAGCTGTTCTATGAAACTTCAGCTTTTCTATGAAACTTCAGCTGTTCTATGAAACTTCAGCTGTTCTATGAAACTTCAGCTGTTCTATGAAACTTCAGCTGTTCTTTGAAACTTCAGCTGTTCTGTTAAACTTCAGCTTTTCTATAAAACTTCAGCTTTTCTATAAAACTTCAGCTGTTCTATGAAACTTCAGCTGTTCTACTTCAGCTGTTCTGTGGAACTTCAGCTTTTCTATGAAACTTCAGCTGTTCTATGAAACTTCAGCTGTTCTATGAAACTTCAGCTGTTCTATGAAACTTCAGCTGTTCTATGAAACTTCAGCTGTTCTGTGAAACTTCAGCTTTTCTATGAAACTTCAGCTGTTCTGTGAAACTTCAGCTGTTCTATAAAACTTCAGCTGTTCTATGAAACTTCAGCTGTTCTGTGAAACTTCAGCTTTTCTATGAAACTTCAGCTGTTCTGTGAAACTTCAGCTGTTCTACTTCAGCTGTTCTGTGAAACTTCAGCTGTTCTATGAAACTTCAGCTGTTCTATGAAACTTCAGCTGTTCTATGAAACTTCAGCTTTTCTATGAAACTTCAGCTGTTCTGTTAAACTTCAGCTGTTCTATAAAACTTCAGCTGTTCTGTGAAACTTCAGCTGTTCTATGAAACTTCAGCTTTTCTATGAAACTTCAGCTGTTCTATGAAACTTCAGCTGTTCTATGAAACTTCAGCTTTTCTTTGAAACTTCAGCTGTTCTGTTAAACTTCAGCTGTTCTATAAAACTTCAGCTGTTCTGTGAAACTTCAGCTGTTCTATGAAACTTCAGCTTTTCTATGAAACTTCAGCTGTTCTATGAAACTTCAGCTGTTCTATGAAACTTCAGCTTTTCTATAAAACTTCAGCTTTTCTATGAAACTTCAGCTTTTCTATAAAACTTCAGCTTTTCTATGAAACTTCAGCTTTTCTATAAAACTTCAGCTTTTCTATAAAACTTCAGCTGTTCTGTGGAACTTCAGCTGTTCTATGAAACTTCAGCTGTTCTACTTCAGCTGTTCTGTGGAACTTCAGCTGTTCTATGAAACTTCAGCTGTTCTGTGGAACTTCAGCTGTTCTTGGGAAAGCTGCAGAACTCACATTTTACCATCTCTGAACTCCATTAAAAATCAATCGATTGACTCAAAGAACTCCACTACATGCAAACACCTTCATTCTTCAGGGCCTTCATGTATCAGCCTCTGTCCTCCATGTAAAGGACGGAGGCAGGAACTCCAAACAAAGAGTGAACCTCACCTTTCACCATTCACTTCCACGTAATCGTTGCGACACTCATTGCTCTGATTCCCCACAGAGAACTTGTTGAACTGAACCTTCAAAAACTTTTCCTTCGGGACCTGAAGAAGAAAAATGAGTTAACTTAATGAACCAACATAATTAGCACTCATGCTAGCTCTGTTCTGCAGGTCCATTACCTCCACCAATACAGAACATTCCCATTTAAACACAGGAATTCATCGTTTTACTTTAACGTTCAGATCAGCTCCTGAAAGGAGGATCTTTAACAGATCATCACGCCGTCATGTTTGTGTGGAGAACATCATGGTCAGACCACCAGAGCGCCCTGATGTGGAGGAGGAGCCTCCTGATCAGCTGCCTACCTCGATGTTCCAGACACATGAGGTCCGAGGAGGGTAGTTGGCTGGAAAGAACGGAGAGGAGAAGGAGCCTCTGTCTGCCGTCAGCGTTCCTCCACATTCTGAACAATAAAAACAGTTTAGAACGAATGTTAGATCCTTCTGCCACGCAGCAGATCCATTTTCCTTTTAAACCTGAGGCAATAAACACGTTTTATATCGTCTCAGACTTCTGTAGATGTGGTTTGTCTCTTATACGGTGAGACCAGAGGTAATAATGTCCAATCAAGTCTGAACGTTTAGGTCAGCAGCATTTCTTTCAGGTTTTAGAATAATTTACATGTGACCAACCAACAGCTTCAGGAGGCGTGAGCTGTAGCTTCAGGCTTCCAGAACGAGTGCAGCATCAGATCCGGCTGTGACGGGTTGACCTTTAAAGGCAGCCTCACTTAGCCTCACCTAGCCTTATGTTAGAAAAATTCTCTGTAAAATTAGGCTCAGAGTCGCTGGATTCGATTAATTAACACAAAACATTTATTTCTTGCAAGAAAGAGACAAGTCCGCACAAATCCACACAACCTGTCGGGAAGACCGCTCAGAGTTGGCCTCACCTAGCCTCACCTAGCCTAGCCTCACCTCGCCTCACCTCACTTAGCCTCACCTAGCCTTACCTCACCTAGCCTCACCTGGCCTCACCTAGCCTCACCTAACCTCACCTAGCCTCACCTAGCCTCACCTGGCCTCACCTGGCCTCACCTAGCCTCACCTAGCCTCACCTAACCTCACCTAGCCTCACCTGGCCTCACCTAGCCTCACCTAGCCTAGCCTCACCTCGCCTCACTTAGCCTCACCTAGCCTTACCTCGCCTAGCCTCACCTAGCCTAGCCTCACCTCGCCTCACCTCACTTAGCCTCACCTAGCCTTACCTCACCTAGCCTCACCTGGCCTCACCTAGCCTCACCTAACCTCACCTAGCCTCACCTAGCCTCACCTAGCCTCACCTGGCCTCACCTAGCCTCACCTAGCCTCACCTAACCTCACCTAGCCTCACCTGGCCTCACCTAGCCTCACCTAGCCTAGCCTCACCTCGCCTCACTTAGCCTCACCTAGCCTTACCTCGCCTAGTCTCACCTCACCTAGCCTCACCTAGCCTCACCTGGCCTCACCTAGCCTAGCCTCACCTCGCCTCACCTCACTTAGCCTCACCTAGCCTTACCTCACCTAGCCTCACCTGGCCTCACCTAGCCTCACCTAACCTCACCTAGCCTCACCTGGCCTCACCTAGCCTCACTTAGCCTAGCCTCACCTCGCCTCACTTAGCCTCACCTAGCCTTACCTCGCCTAGTCTCACCTCACCTAGCCTCACCTAGCCTCACCTAGCCTCACCTGGCCTCACCTGGCCTCACCTCGCCTAGCCTCACCTCGCCTCACCTCGCCTAGCCTCACCTCGCCTCACCTCACTTAGCCTCACCTAGCCTTACCTCACCTAGCCTCACCTGGCCTCACCTAGCCTCACCTAACCTCACCTAGCCTCACCTGGCCTCACCTAGCCTCACCTAGCCTAGCCTCACCTCGCCTCACTTAGCCTCACCTAGCCTTACCTCGCCTAGTCTCACCTCACCTAGCCTCACCTAGCCTCACCTAACCTCACCAAGCTCACCTCACCTAGCCTCACCTGGCCTAGCCTCACCTAGCCTCACCTGGCCTCACCTCGCCTCACTTAGCCTCACCTAGCCTTACCTCGCCTAGTCTCACCTCACCTAGCCTCACCTAGCCTCACCTAACCTTACCTCGCCTAGCCTCACCAAGCTCACCTCACCTAGCCTCACCTGGCCTAGCCTCACCTAGCCTCACCTGGCCTCACCTCGCCTCACTTAGCCTCACCTAGCCTTACCTCGCCTAGCCTCACCTCGCCTAGCCTCACCAAGCTCACCTCACCTAGCCTCACCTGGCCTCACCTCGCCTCACTTAGCCTCACCTAGCCTTACCTCGCCTAGCCTCACCTCGCCTAGCCTCACCTAGCCTCACCTGGCCTCACCTGGCCTCTCCTAGCCTAGCCTCACCTGGCTTCTCCTAGCCTAGCCTCACCTAGCCTCACCTAACCTCACCTAGCCTCACCTGGCCTCACCTAGCCTCACCTAGCCTAGCCTCACCTCGCCTCACTTAGCCTCACCTAGCCTTACCTCGCCTAGTCTCACCTCACCTAGCCTCACCTAGCCTCACCTAACCTCACCAAGCTCACCTCACCTAGCCTCACCTGGCCTAGCCTCACCTAGCCTCACCTGGCCTCACCTCGCCTCACTTAGCCTCACCTAGCCTTACCTCGCCTAGTCTCACCTCACCTGGCCTCACCTAGCCTCACCTCGCCTAGCCTCACCAAGCTCACCTCACCTGGCCTAGCCTCACCTAGCCTCACCTGGCCTCACCTAGCCTCACCTGGCCTCTCCTAGCCTCACCAGATTCAGTAGGTCATCAGAAGCTGCTTCAGTCCATCCAGCTTTATTTCAACTTTTAGCTGATTAAGCATTTAATCATATGACATGTGTCTATTCCTTTAATCCCAAACTGTTCAAAGATATTCAGACTGAAGATCAAAGCAGCAGAACATGAAGAACCGCTGTGAGTCCGTCTCACCTCCATCTTTCAGAGGAACCTGCGAGTAGAAGGCTCTGAAGCCGGGGAAGTTCTTCTCCTCGCTGGTGACGAGCGTCAGCAGCATCACGTTCCCAGAGGACAGGAAGGTCAGGGAGTCGTGGGGGTAACCGCACTGCCTGCAGGCGGACAGACGGACGGCGTTACCGGTGTGGCTTCAGAACCTCTCCCCCGACCTGCCGCTATCTGACAGGCTGATGCTCTCCAGCTTTGATAAAACTCAACATTTATATCGGCTGGAAGCCCAAAACAAACACTGGAAATAATCCGATTATTCTTTAAACTGAAACACTTTTCATCTTCAAACGTCTCGTTTCGAGGCACCAAGCAAAGATTGAGACACATAAAAAGCTCTCACTCCGTAAGAGCGCGGCGCTCCATGGGAACCAGGGAGTCGTAGATCTTGATGAAGTCCTGCCGACAGTCGTCCTCCAGGATCAGAGTGTGGAAGTCCAGCCGGACCCGGTGCCGCGGGTCGGCCCGGAGCAGCCACTGCCGGTAGATGTTCGGGGGGTACGACGTGTCCGGAAACCCGGGAGACTCCACGCGTCCCTCCGTCCTGACGTGGATGTTAGAGGAGTCCCCTGAAAATGTAAAGAACGTCAGAACATTTCAGCACATTTCAGAACATTTTAGAACATTTTAGAACATTTCAGAACATTTCAGAACATTTTAGAAGATTTCAGAACATTTTAGAACATTTTAGAACATTTCAGAACATTTTAGAACATTTCAGAACATTTCAGAACATTTCAGAACATTTCAGAACATTTTAGAACATTTTAGAACATTTTAGAACATTTCAGAACATTTCAGAACATTTCAGAACATTTTAGAACATTTTAGAACATTTCAGAACATTTCAGAACATTTCAGCACATTTCAGAACATTTAGACCTGAAACACACGAAGAACTGAGCTCTCACCAGACATCGAGCTTCTTGTCATGCGAGGATCTAAAGCTGCCGACACAGAGACAAAAGATGGAAACATTTTACTACAGAAATCTGCAGACATCTTAAAAACATGTTAAAAACATGTTAAAAACATGTGCAACAGGCTGCATGTGACCGTGTTCTGTAGGATTCAGGAGGAATGCAGCCAAAAAGAAGGTGATTTTCTAAGTTTCAGTTTGACTAGAAAGAGAGAAAAGGTTTAAAAGGACAAACTGAATCACAGGATGATCGATTCTATCAGAACTGTGATGCATTTTGTGCCTTCGGGTGGTTGTTGTTTCTACTTTATGCCACTAGATGGCGCCACATGTTCAGGCTGGATCTTTAGCTCCATGAGGCTGACGCTTATCCCCTGAATAACAGTTAATGCCTTTCAGTGCATCTGAAATCAGAGGATTTCAGAAGTCTGGGTTCAGGATGTTTTGACGCCTCATCTCGCCAGAGATCACATGACCCCAAACGTTACATCACTGCCTGTGCGTCTGACAGAGTTTACTGAACAGACTGGACTCAAATCAGGGAGAAACGGTGACTTTATTCACTGAAACATCCTCCTCTGTGCTTCAACACATGGAGCTTTGCCTCCTCAGAACTCTGAGGTTCTGAGGAGGTTCTGAGGAGGTGTTTGGAGCAGAGCGTGCAGCGGCGTGCAGCGGCGTGAGCCGTCCCACCTCCTGACGTGACGCTGCTGACGCTCAGAGCGTCGGTGGGTTTCAGCAGCAGCCGCCCCTGTCGGCCCTGCTGACCCTCTGTCTGCTCCCCCAGATCCAAGATGGCTTCGTCCAGGTAGGTCTGCTGGGGGCCGGGAACTTCAAACTCCGACTGGTAATACGCCACGACGCCGTCGCCGCCGCCGTCGGCATCTCCTTCACTGCACAGACGGAGACGTTAGTCAGAGAGGCAGCAGTCTGAGGAATGCTGTCGGTCAGACTGGGACAGCCGGAGCTATCAGTTAGCCGCCTGCACCTCTAATCGTGACCATCTGGGACACCAGAGGTTTCCCAGATGATCCACAGGCTGGGAAACCTCTGGATCATCTGCAGAGGTCTCCCAGCCTGTGCTGAGAAACCTCTGCCATCCTAACTGGTTTCCTAACTGGTTTCCTAACTGGTCTCCTAACTGGTCTCCTAACTGGTTTCCTAACTGGTTTCCTAACTGGTCTCCTAACTGGTCTCCTAACTGGTTTCCTAACTGGTTTCCTAACTGGTCTCCTAACTGGTCTCCTAACTGGTCTCCTAACTGGTCTCCTAACTGGTTTCCTAACTGTTCTCCTAACTAGTCTCCTAACTGGTTTCCTAACTGGTCTCCTAACTGGTCTCCTAACTGGTTTCCTAACTAGTCTCCTAACTGGTTTCCTAACTAGTCTCCTAACTGGTTTCCTAACTGGTTTCCTAACTGGTTTCCTAACTGGTCTCCTAACTGGTCTCCTAACTGGTTTCCTAACTAGTCTCCTAACTGGTTTCCTAACTAGTCTCCTAACTGGTTTCCTAACTGGTTTCCTAACTGGTTTCCTAACTGGTTTCCTAACTGGTCTCCTAACTGGTCTCCAGCCTGTGAAACCTCTGACGATGGTCCAGAACGCGGCGGTGCGTCTGGTCTTGGATCAGCCTAAAAGAACACGTCCCCCCTCTGTTCATTGAACTCCTCTGGCTGCCCTTAGCCGCCCGCATCAGATCCAAGTCCCTGATGTTAGCTACAAAGAGCTTAATGGAACGGCTCCATCTACTTGAAGGCTCTTGCAAAGGCTTCTGTCCCAACTGGGTCCCTCCGTTGGTCCCAGGATTGTCGTCTAGCAGCTCCTACACCACGCCTAAGACAATCCAAACTCTGTTCATGTGTCGTCCCACGATGGTGGAATGACCTACCGAGCGCTACCAGAACAGGGGCGTCCCTGTCTATCTTCAAGAAGCTCCTGAAAACCCAGCTCTTCAGAGAGCATCTCCTATCCCAGCACTTACCTTGTACTTCCCTCCCCCCTCTATCTCTGCACTTTATCTTTCTGCACTTCCTTCTATGCCTGCACCCTATGACCGAGTAGTTCATAACACATTTTTCTGCACTTATTTCAGTTTTACTCTGACTTTAAGGTCAATATTGAGAATCCTGGCACCCAAAAGAAAATCCTTGGTGCAAGTAGGACCCGAAAATTAGCCAAAATTCTACAAGAAAAGGTCACATTTTGTCTAAAAATGGATTTGTCAACCAACATTTCACAATGATGTGGTTGATGATGCGCCTTTGTGACAACATCTGCACTTAAATTAACCAAATAACTGCTAAAACGTGAATAATAAAGTCTTTCTGCACTTCCTTCTATGCCTGCACCCTATCTCTACTCTGTCCCCTCTGACAGAGTCGGACTCCTGGGTTCCTTCTATGGAGCTTATTGTTAGCTTTTTATAAAGCTGTTATATCTTCATTTGTAAGTCGCTTTGGATAAAAGTGTCTGCTGAATACAGAAACATAAACCATCTCTCCTGATCATGTGATCAGAACTCAGAGCGCCCAGCGTACCTGAAGGCCTGGACCGAGGAGTCTCGGAAGTATTTGGCCAGCACTGAGTTTTTGGAGTAAATCAGTTTCAGCTGAAAGACAAAAAGAGCAAATGTCGTCAGTTTACTTCCTCCTCCAAACACGCCGAGCTCCCATGATGCTCTGCGGCTCTCACCTGCTGCCTGACCAGATCAGCCAGTTTCCTGAACTGCTGACTGCTGGGATCTTCATGCTCTGCTGTGAACGGCTGGTTGCTGATCCCCATAGAGCCGATGTACACTTTCTTCAGTCTGACATCACGGCGCACTGACGACACAACGTCAAAGAAACTTTATTTACACACAGTAAGGACAGCTTTCTGCCTCCTGAGACCTAAAAACCTGAGCCACACGTCTCAGAAAGCAGTCAGCGGACAGGGAAACAGACCCTGGACGACAGGAAGCGTTTTCCCTGGTGGAAAATGAAAGTAACAGCAGGTGAGATTCCTGTGTGGAGCAGGAATGCAGGAATGAGGCGTGACTGTCAGCAGAACAGGAAGCAGCGGCTGTGCCGACACGCCGCTCCTCAGCAGAGCGAGTCCAACGAGTGTCACAGCATTAACCCCGCCCTCTGACCTCTGACCTGCTGCGTGTCACAGAAACTCTTTAGCATTAACCCCGCTCTCTGACCTCTGACCTGCTGCGAGTGTCACAGAAACTCTTTAGCATTAACCCCGCCTCCTGACCTCTGACCTGCTGCGTGTCACAGAAACTCTTTAGCATTAACCCCGCCTTCTGACCTCTGACCTGCTGAGTGTCACAGAAACTCTTTAGCATTAACCCCGCCCTCTGACCTCTGACCTGCTGCGTGTCACAGAAACTCTTCAGCATTAACCCCGCCTTCTGACCTCTGACCTGCTGCGTGTCACAGAAACTCTTTAGCATTAACCCCGCCTTCTGACCTCTGACCTGCTGAGTGTCACAGAAACTCTTTAGCATTAACCCCGCCTTCTGACCTCTGACCAGCTGCGAGTCACAGAAACTCTTTAGCATTAACCTCTGACCTCTGACCTGCTGCGTGTCACAGAAACTCTTTAGCATTAACCCCGCTTTCTGACCTCTGACCTGTTGCGTGTCACAGAAACTCTTTAGCATTAACCCGCCTTCTGACCTCTGACCTGCTGCTTGTGTCACAGAAACTCTTTAGCATTAACCCCGCCTTCTGACATCTGACCTGCTGAGTGTCACAGAAACTCTTTAGCATTAACCCCGCCTTCTGACCTCTGACCTGTTGCGTGTCACAGAAACTCTTTAGCATTAACCCCGCCTTCTGACCTCTGACCTGCTGCTTGTCACAGAAACTCTTTAGCATTAACCCCGCCTTCTGACCTCTGACCTGCTGAGTGTCACAGAAACTCTTTAGCATTAACCCCGCCCTCTGACCTCTGACCTGCTGCGTGTCACAGAAACTCTTTAGCATTAACCCCGCCTTCTGACCTCTGACCTGCTGAGTGTCACAGAAACTCTTTAGCATTAACCCCGCCCTCTGACCTCTGACCTGCTGCGTGTCACAGAAACTCTTTAGCATTAACCCCGCCTTCTGACCTCTGACCTGCTGCGTGTCACAGAAACTCTTTAGCATTAACCCCGCCTTCTGACCTCTGACCTGCTGAGTGTCACAGAAACTCTTTAGCATTAAACCCGCCCTCTGACCTCTGACCTGCTGCGTGTCACAGAAACTCTTTAGCATTAACCCCGCCTTCTGACCTCTGACCTGCTGCGTGTCACAGAAACTCTTTAGCATTAACCCCGCCTTCTGACCTCTGACCTGCTGCGTGTCACAGAAACTTTTCAGCATTAACCCCGCCTTCTGACCTCTGACCTGCTGCGCGAGTCACAGAAACTCTTCAGCATTAACCCCGCCTTCTGACCTCTGACCTGCTGCGTGTCACAGAAACTCTTTAGCATTAACCCCGCCTTCTGACCTCTGACCTGCTGCGTGTCACAGAAACTCTTTAGCATTAACCCCACCTTCTGAC
Organism: Leuresthes tenuis; assembly: GCA_036924055.1. Lineage (NCBI taxonomy): Eukaryota > Metazoa > Chordata > Actinopteri > Atheriniformes > Atherinopsidae > Leuresthes > Leuresthes tenuis. Next base: position 1,398,501 of record JAVGWW010000004.1, on the reverse strand, counting down.
CTCTGACCTGCTGCGAGTGTCACAGAAACTCTTTAGCATTAACCCCGCCCTCTGACCTGCTGCGTGTCACAGAAACTCTTCAGCATTAACCCCGCCTTCTGACCTCTGACCTGCTGCGCGTGTCACAGAAACTCTTCAGCATTAACCCTGCCCTCTGACCTCTGACCTGCTGCGTGTCACAGAAACTCTTTATCATTAACTCCGCCTTCTGACCTCTGACCTGCTGCGTGTCACAGAAACTCTTTAGCATTAACCCTGCCCTCTGACCTCTGACCTGCTGCGTGTCACAGAAACTCTTTATCATTAACTCCGCCTTCTGACCTCTGACCTGCTGCGCGTGTCACAGAAACTCTTCAGCATTAACCCTGCCCTCTGACCTCTGACCTGCTGCGTGTCACAGAAACTCTTTAGCATTAACCCCGCCTTCTGACCTCTGACCTGCTGCGTGTCACAGAAACTCTTCAGCATTAACCCCGCCTTCTGACCTCTGACCTGCTGAGTGTCACAGAAACTCTTCAGCATTAACCCCGCCCTCTGACCTGCTGCGTGTCACAGAAACTCTTCAGCATTAACCCCGCCTTCTGACCTCTGACCTGCTGCGCGTGTCACAGAAACTCTTCAGCATTAACCCTGCCCTCTGACCTCTGACCTGCTGCGTGTCACAGAAACTCTTTATCATTAACTCCGCCTTCTGACCTCTGACCTGCTGCGTGTCACAGAAACTCTTTAGCATTAACCCTGCCCTCTGACCTCTGACCTGCTGCGTGTCACAGAAACTCTTTATCATTAACTCCGCCTTCTGACCTCTGACCTGCTGCGTGTCACAGAAACTCTTCAGCATTAACCCTGCCCTCAGACCTGCTGCGTGTCACAGAAACTCTTTATCATTAACTCCGCCTTCTGACCTCTGACCTGCTGCGTGTCACAGAAACTCTTTAGCATTAACCCCGCCTTCTGACCTCTGACCTGCTGCGTGTCACAGAAACTCTTTAGCATTAACCCCGCCTTCTGACCTCTGACCTGCTGCGTGTCACAGAAACTCTTTAGCATTAACCCCGCCTTCTGACCTCTGACCTGCTGCGTGTCACAGAAACTCTTTAGCATTAACCCCGCCTCCTGACCTCTGACCTGCTGCGTGTCACAGAAACTCTTTAGCATTAACCCCGCCTTCTGACCTCTGACCTGCTGCGTGTCACAGAAACTCTTTAGCATTAACCCCGCCTCCTGACCTCTGACCTGCTGCGTGTCACAGAAACTCTTTAGCATTAACCCCGCCCTCTGACCTCTGACCTGCTGCGTGTCACAGAAACTCTTTAGCATTAACCCCGCCTTCTGACCTCTGACCTGCTGCGTGTCACAGAAACTCTTTAGCATTAACCCCGCCTCCTGACCTCTGACCTGCTGCGTGTCACAGAAACTCTTTAGCATTAACCCCGCCTCCTGACCTCTGACCTGCTGCGTGTCACAGAAACTCTTTAGCATTAACCCCGCCTTCTGACCTCTGACCTGCTACGTGTCACAGAAACTCTTTAGCATTAACCCCGCCTTCTGACCTCTGACCTGCTGCGTGTCACAGAAACTCTTTAGCATTAACCCCGCCTTCTGACCTCTGACCTGCTGCGTGTCACAGAAACTCTTTAGCATTAACCCCGCCCTCTGACCTCTGACCTGCTGTCAGTAAAGTTGATAGTAAAGCAGCTCACAGTGGAAGTGCCACACCAGCATGCCGGTCAGCAGAGCCAGCGCCGCGGCCGAAGCCAGCAGGCCCAGCCCGATCAGCACCTTCTTCCTGCGGCCCGGTTTCTTCTCCAGCCGCTTGGAGTCCGACGTCGGCAGGAACTGAGCGTTGGCGTCCCAGTCAAAGTCCTGCAGGGGGAGAAGTTGTTCGTTAGTTTCCTGCAGATGTTGCGGCACAACGATGGGAGCCGGGCCCAAAGCTGCCGTCCTGCTCAGAGAGACGGATGCGTTCGTCTCGTTCAGCCGCCGCTCCCTCTGCAGCTCCAACAATTTAAGCTTCATTTTCAACTTCCTCTTTTTAAAACCCGGTTCTTCTCCCCAACATGCAGAGTTCCTGAGGTAAAGAAATAACTCCCCCTGAGCACATTAACTTCTGACTCTTATCCAATCACACAACAGGAAGTGCTGCTGTGGCTTGGCACCGCCTCAGTAATGGCACAAAGACTCGCTTCCTCCATCTACACCATCTACTGCTGGAGCTGAGCAGGAACCCAGACTGAGGTTCACATTACAGACACTTCCCAATCAGAACCATCTAATCTGAAACGACACGTGCACTGAACCGTGAGCATCAGGTGGGAAGAATAACAGAGAAGCATGAACACTTCTGAAAAGGGAACTATTCCAGCGACTTTATGGAGGACAGTCAGCTCCAGAGGTTCCCAAACACTGAGCCGGTTAGAGAGAGATCCTCTCCAGCTGCTCAGCATCTGGAGTTAAAGACGGAAACCTGAGGGAATCAGATGAGGATGAATGCTGCTCACACAGCTTCGTATTAAACTCTACAAACACACACTGAAGGGACTAGGGCTGAGCGATTTTAGCGATACTTTCTTTCCTGATAAAAGTATCGATTTTTATTTTGTAACTATTTTTTTTAGCAAATTTTATTGATTAGTCAGACGTTACGATTGGTGAAAACACAGAATATTAATATAATACAAAACAATGCCAGGGGGGGGGCGTCACATTATGCAAAACAGTGATAAATTAGTTCATAAAAATGTTCTATAAAGTGCATAGCTCAGCGGTTTTGATGGATTTTCTGTTTATAGAACGTAGGATTGTTGTAATTTATTGTTTGAGCAAAATAATTGATCAAAAAATAAAAAAGATGGTTTGTGATTAGAGAATTTGGATTTGTGTTTATGGTATTTAGCAAGTAAAACGAGCAGGTTGATGATGTAATATTCACAACATAAACATGAGTCTGCGTGCGCTGAAGACACGTTTGTGACGTGTTTGTTTGTTTCCGTTTGTTGTTCTTCCGGTTTGTGAATGGACCACCGGTCCAATCAGCGACGATTCATGTCAAATCACACTGTCCCTTTAAAATCTTTCAGAAAATTATGTGTATTAAATCGTATCGAATCGCATAAAATCGTATTGAATCGTATAAAATCGAATCGAATCGTATAAAATCCTATCGAATCGCATAAAATCGTATTGAATCGTATAAAATCCTATTGAATCGTATAAAATCGATTCGAATCGTATAAAATCCTATAGAATCGTATAAAATCGAATCGTATAAAATCGTATCGAATCGTATAAAATCGAATGGTATAAAATCGAATCGTATTAAATCGTATCGAATCATATCGAATCGTATAAAATCGAATCGTATAAAATCGTACCGAATCGTATAAAATAGAATCGTATCGAATCGTATTAAATCGTATCGAATCATATCGAATCGTATAAAATTGTATAAAATCGTATCGAATCATATAAAATCTTATCGAATCGTATAAAATCTTATCGAATCATATTAAATCGTATCGAATCATATCGAATCATATAAAATCTTATCGAATTGTATTAAATCGTATCGAAGTGTATAAAATCGTATCGAATCATTGGTTGAATGCCGGGTATCGTATCGTGACATTAGTGTATAGCTGCAGCCCGAACACACAGTGGCTTTAAAGATGAGAAGCTGATCAGATTTCTGTTTCCACAACTGACTTCTGGCTCATATAATAATAATAATAATATGAGTCATATTAATCATATTAATGCTCAACTGGTGAAAACACTGATTTATGACTTTATTTACATTTTCCAGACAGAACTCAGCTCACATAAGAAGCTGATCATGAGGAGGAACACACCAGGAAACTTTACAGTTTATAGTTTAGTCTGAATATCAAACTCAGGTGTTAAACCTCAGAGATGCAGCAGTCAGGAGGATCTGTGCAAGAACACAGCGTCCAGTTCAACTCCAGCAAACACGCAGCCCTCAGTGTCACAAATCATTCTTAAGGAATAGTTTTATTTCCTCTCACCACCTTGATTTAATGCTTTTAACTGAGACAAAAACACAGCTGATGCAGTCCTGGTTGAGTCTCGTCCAAAGAGAAAACAGAGGGGTGGGGGGGGGGTTTGTGCCGTGTTCAGGGACAACATTTATTCATTTGAGTAAGTGCCGTACAAAATGGAGATAAAACAATCTTCCATACTTTATGTCACCGTTTACAAACCCCCACAACTGTTTTATAGATGATTTTACTGAATATTTTACTGAATTACTGTCACCTGTTTGCACTGCTTTGGACTGTTTAGTCATAACAGGAGACTTTCTGTCCTCATTTCAACTCATTTCTGTCCTTTAAATGTTTGGTCCAACTCAGCATGTGACTGAGCCCCCCCCCACAGCAGAGGGCCCACTCTGGATGTGCTCATTTCAAAGACTGCTGTTATCTCAAATGTGGATGTCATTGATGCTGCTTTATCGGATCATTTGTCTTTTCTTTGATCCGTTTGACCCGTTTGTCCTGTTTGTTACACCCAAACCAGCTGCTGGGTCTGCAGTTGTTCAGGGAAAGACTCATAAATGACAGAACAGGGACACAGTTTGTGGAAATGATCAGCTGTGAGAACACCTCGTGTTCTAATGTTGATGATCTGTTGAACTCTGACACATAAAGTCTCCTAAATGCTTTGGATACCATTCCTCCTGTCAGGGTCAGAAAGGTTAAAAGTGGGCAAAGGGCGCCGTGGAGAAGAGAGTCGGTCAGGGCACAGAAAAAGGAGTGTCGGAGAGTCAGAGCTCCAGGTTCATTATGAGGTTTCCAAAGAAAAGCTGAGTGTGTTCAACCAGACTTTGAGTAGAACGAGGGAGAGTTATTTAGTTTTCTGAGTCAGTAATAACTCTAATGTCCTGTTGGCTGCAGTAAACAGATGAACAAACCCTCCAGTTTCACTGCCTTTAGAACTCATTTCTGCATCTAAGTGTAATCAGTTGTTGCAATATTCTTTAATGACAGAGTTCAAGGCATTAAAAATGCAATAATTTCCACAACATCTCAGTGTGGTCCGATAACTACGCCTCAGTGTGGTCCGATAACTACGCCTCAGTGTGGTCGGGTAGCTGCTCTGCCGCTGACTGGAAATCACTCCAGAGGGTGCTGAAAACTGCCGCTTCATCGCTCCCCACCATTGATGCTGTCCAGCACAGAAGAAACGCAAAGCATCGTCAAGGACAGCTTGCACCCCAACACACGGTTTGATCCCTCCCCCCCACAATCACAGATTAAACCAAAGATCACAGATTAAATCAAAGATCACAGATTAAACCAAAGATCAAAGATCACAGATTAAATCAAAGATCTCAGATTAAACCAAAGATCACAGATTAAATCACAGATTAAATCAAAGATCACAGATTAAACCAAAGATCTCAGATTAAATCAAAGATCACAGATTGGATTAAAGATCACAGATTAAACCAAAGATCACAGATTAAATCACATATTAAACCAAAGATCTCAGATTAAATCAAGCCATTTTCCCACCTAAAGGAACAGTTATATGACCACCATAAGAGGCATGTAGAAGAAGAACACAGAAAGCAGAGAGGAAGGAGAAGAAAGTGCAGGAATCGGCGGTTGTGGACACTGAGGATCATAGATAATTCAGATAATGAAACAACAGAGAAAACATGAAGAGAAGAAGAGAACCGAGGACAGATGAAGGCAGGAATAACTTTTCTCTGATGGTGGTGATGTCATCCTGTTGTTGGACCAGGTCAATAAGTGGCTCGATGCTCTTCATCTGTCCAACAGAGGACAAACTTCCTGTTTCTACATGTTTCTACACCAGAGAGTAAGAGTGAAGGTGAAATCTAACAAAGCCCAGTGAGGGACAGAGGGCGGCTCATGGATCCTTCCCAGGAGAGAAGTGTGTCTGCAGCATCCTGCAGCTGAATGTGATGCACATCAGAGTGGCTGCAGCTCTGTGAGGGTCAGCACGTGCACGTGCACCACGTGCACACTGTGTCAGGCACTGCTCCAGATCAGCCTGGTTCTTCAGAACTCTTTAACACGGTTCTGATCAGAGCTTCGGTACCTCACTGTGTGGATCCTGAAAGCTTCTCTCTGAAAAACAGGAACCTCTCCATCCCTGAAGAACAGAGTTCAAACAGGGCTGCAGGTATGGCTTCTGATGCCCCCCCCCACCCCGGAGCGTTCAGAGGTGAGAACCCCCCAGAGAAGAGAAGAAAAGCTACATGAACACAGGGAAGCTTTGGCTGTGGCTTGGTATGTTCACAGCAGAGGCCTTCATCCAAAGCCACTTCCTGTCCCAGGAGGGCAGAAGGACTCCTACTGGGGTAGAACCTTCCATGGGGGGTCAGGGTTGGAACCGCAGCCGGTGGGCAGAAGGACTCCTACTGGAGGTAGAACCTTCCATGGGGGGGTCAGGGTTGGAACCGCAGCCGGTGGGCAGAAGGACTCCTACTGGAGGCAGAACCTTTCATGGGGGGTCAGGGTTGGAACCGCAGCCGGTGGGCAGAAGGACTCCTACTGGGGGTAGAACCTTCCATGGGGGGTCAGGGTTGGAACCGCAGCCGGTGGGCAGAAGGACTCCTACTGGAGGTAGAACCTTCCATGGGGGGTCAGGGTTGGAACCGCAGCCGGTGGGCAGAAGGACTCCTACTGGAGGTAGAACCTTTCATGGGGGGTCAGGATTGGAACCGCAGCCGGTGGGCAGAAGGACTCCTACTGGAGGTAGAACCTTTCATGGGGGGGTCAGGGTTGGAACCGCAGCCGGTGGGCAGAAGGACTCCTACTGGAGGTAGAACCTTTCATGGGGGGTCAGGGTTGGAACCGCAGCCGGTGGGCAGAAGGACTCCTACTGGAGGTAGAACCTTCCATGGGGGGTCAGGGTTGGAACCGCAGCCGGTGGGCAGAAGGACTCCTACTGGAGGTAGAACCTTTCATGGGGGGTCAGGGTTGGAACCGCAGCCGGTGGGCAGAAGGACTCCTACTGGAGGCAGAACCTTCCATGGGGGGTCAGGGTTGGAACCGCAGCCGGTGGGCAGAAGGACTCCTACTGGAGGTAGAACCTTCCATGGGGGGGTCAGGGTTGGAACCGCAGCCGGTGGGCAGAAGGACTCCTACTGGAGGTAGAACCTTTGCTGGGGGGGTCAGGGTTGGAACCGCAGCCGGTGGGCAGAAGGACTCCTACTGGAGGTAGAACCTTCCATGGGGGGTCAGGGTTGGAACCGCAGCCGGTGGGCAGAAGGACTCCTACTGGAGGTAGAACCTTCCATGGGGGGGTCAGGGTTGGAACCGCAGCCGGTGGGCAGAAGGACTCCTACTGGAGGTAGAACCTTTGCTGGGGGGGTCAGGGTTGGAACCGCAGCCGGTGGGCAGAAGGACTCCTACTGGAGGTAGAACCTTCCATGGGGGGTCAGGGTTGGAACCGCAGCCGGTGGGCAGAAGGACTCCTACTGGAGGTAGAACCTTCCATGGGGGGTCAGGGTTGGAACCGCAGCCGGTGGGCAGAAGGACTCCTATTGGAGGTAGAACCTTTCCTGGGGGGTCAGCCTCACACAGGAGCAGCAGCACTAAAGGAATCAGTTTCACCTGAAGCCACTCGCTCTGTGAACCTGCTCAGCAGGAATGTTTCCGTCTGATTGATGACGGGACGGCGTGTTGAGTCCCGTGAGTCAGACTCTGACTCACCCTCCTGACAGAGGCCACGCCCCATCTTGGAGGAGGCCACGCCCCGTCCTGACGTCTCCCTGAAACCAGAACAGGTTTGACACCAAGCCGCCGCAGGGCTTTGCTCAGACTTCTGTTTGGTAGAAGGAGGAGAAGCGGGCCACAGGTCAGCTGACAGAGGATCTGTGGTCTGAACATGTCGGCTTTTCAGGATGTTTACGCAAAAAAGCAGAACTAAGGCTCAGTTTGTGAGGTCCGTTCTTATTGGATGAAGCTGCCGTCCTCTCCTGTCTGGAGGCTTTCAGCTGGTGCTCTGACCCGTGCTCAGATACGGTTCAGAGGGTCCGACTTCGTCCTCCATCTGCGGAGGAAATGTTGGACCCTCGGGACCTTGGTGCTGAAGATGCTGAAGGTCGGCAGAACGTAGTAAAGATCTGCTGCTCGCCACCGACAGAATAACGTCCTCATCGGTCTGTTAAAGTGACGGCGCGCCACAGTGCACGTGATACTGAGCCAGAATGGACCATAAATGAAGTGATTTAGAGTCAAAGTGAAGAATCCACCTGAACACCGTCAGTCTACAACAGGCAGGAAAACTCACCTGAAAGCATCAAACAGGCAGCTTTGTGTTCCACTGATCAGTGAAGAAAGGATCAATAATCAGACCGAGCAGAAGCTGCAGCTCAAACACGCTTTTTACCTCCTTCATGGAGCTCAGACAGTGAAGCAGGCCGAGGAAACGGGGAGAAAAGGCCGAGGAAACGGGGAGAAAAGGCCGAGGAAACGGGGAGAAAAGGCCGAGGAAACGGGGAGAAAAGGCCGAGGAAACGGGGAGAAAAGGCCGAGGAAACGGGGAGAAAAGGCCGAGGAAACGGGGAGAAAAGGCCGAGGAAACGGGGAGAAAAGGCCGAGGAAACGGGGAGAAAAGAGGAAACGGGGAGAAAAGGCAGAGGAAACGGGGAGAAAAGGCCGAGGAAACGGGGAGAAAAGGCCGAGGAAACGGGGAGAAAAGGCCGAGGAAACGGGGAGAAAAGGCTGAGGAAACGGGGAGAAAAGGCCGAGGAAACGGGGAGAAAAGAGGAAACGGGGAGAAAAGGCCGAGGAAACGGGGAGAAAAGGCCGAGGAAACGGGGAGAAAAGAGGAAACGGGGAGAAAAGGCCGAGGAAACGGGGAGAAAAGGCAGAGGAAACGGGGAGAAAAGGCCGAGGAAACGGGGAGAAAAGGCCGAGGAAACGGGGAGAAAAGGCCGAGGAAACGGGGAGAAAAGGCTGAGGAAACGGGGAGAAAAGGCAGAGGAAACGGGGAGAAAAGGCCGAGGAAACGGGGAGAAAAGGCCGAGGAAATGGGGAGAAAAGGCCGAGGAAATGGGGAGAAAAGGCCGAGGAAACGGGGAGAAAAGGCCGAGGAAACGGGGAGAAAAGGCCGAGGAAACGGGGAGAAAAGGCAGAGGAAACGGGGAGAAAAGGCCGAGGAAACGGGGAGAAAAGGCAGAGGAAACGGGGAGAAAAGGCCGAGGAAACGGGGAGAAAAGGCAGAGGAAACGGGGAGAAAAGGCCGAGGAAACGGGGAGAAAAGGCCGAGGAAATGGGGAGAAAAGGCCGAGGAAATGGGGAGAAAAGGCCGAGGAAACGGGGAGAAAAGGCCGAGGAAACGGGGAGAAAAGGCAGAGGAAACGGGGAGAAAAGGCCGAGGAAACGGGGAGAAAAGGCCGAGGAAACGGGGAGAAAAGGCCGAGGAAACGGGGAGAAAAGGCCGAGGAAACGGGGAGAAAAGGCCGAGGAAACGGGGAGAAAAGGCCGAGGAAACGGGGAGAAAAGGCTGAGCTGTGCCAAATGACACAAGAAGTGGACTGAAAATCAGTGGCAACAGGTCTTATGGAGGGATGAATCCTCCCCAGAGCCCGGACCTCAACATTATTGAAGCAGTGTGGGATCATCTGACAGAGAACGGAACAAAAGGCAGCCCACATCCAAAGAAGAGCTTTGGGATGTCCTTCAAGAAGCCTGGAGAACTATTCCTGAAGACTCCTTAAAGAAAGGACAGAAAGCTTGTCTCAGAGGGTTCAGGCTGTGTTGGAGAATAAAGGAGCTCAGACCAGATATTCACTTTAAAGCTGCTGAGAACTGATAAAAAACTCTGTTTCTGCCTCAGATTCTGGGTTTATGTTCAGGTTTGAACATGTTTCAGTGAATCTCTGCAGCTGTTTCCATGGAAACAGATAAAGAAATGAGAGCAACAACTCACCATCACACAGAACCGGTCACAGGTTTGGCTGCACCTTTAATCAGCATTTACTGCTCCACGCGCACGAGCACGAGCGCGAGTCTTTCACCGTGACACTGAGACAAAGTCCAGCTGCCATCCTCCAGCAGGTCTAACCTGGAGAGCTTTCTGATCCTGCTATAAACCCAACAGAACCGGGTCAGACTGCAACCCAGTCTCATATAAAAACTGAAACACGCGCGCGCGCACACAGGCGACACCTCAGGTGAAACTGACAAAGCCGCGGTGACGTCACAGCCAGGTTTCAGGTGCGGAACTCACCTGTTTCGGACTGAACTTCTGTCCCGAGTCCAGATGATCCATTACTCCGCGGTACCACCTGACAGCTGCTGGTTCTCCTGGACTTTGTTCCCGTGTATCGTGTCACTTCTACCTTCCAGACGGCCCCGCTGTCATGGCGGCGGCAGGTGTTTCTGTCTCAGGTGGAGCTTCGAACCGAGTGAAAGCGCTGGTTCTGAAATGCCTTCAGGCCGGGTTTAAAGTTCGCGGGACCGTAGCTTCGGTGCTGTCAGCGGGTCAGTGTCGGAGCGGGTTCACGGCAGCAGATCGGTCCGCTGAAAGGAACGAGGAAACAGGAGGAGACACACCTGTTACCTGAGGCGCGCCGCTCCCATCAGCCACTGCGCGACAGGAACCATCACAACCGGTTCTGAGGCCCCAGTTTTTCTGTTCAGGTTCCGTTTTTTCTTAGGGAGGAAATATGTGCGGATTCAGAATGAATCTGTATGAAGATGTTATTCTCATGCTGCTCAGAGTGGGTCCACAGATTGGAAAGTTTTCCACTTTTCCCCTCATCTTCAGTCCTTGTTCCTGAGCATTTTCAGTGTTTTTTCTTCAGCCACTGAACTCTGACCTTTGAACCCTTCAGGCAGAAAAAAGGCTCCTATCTCAAGGAAAGAACCAGTGTTATTCTGTCATTGGAAGCATCCTCTGATGCTTTGAGCCTGAAGATAAGATGCATTAAGATTTTACTGTGAAACTTTATCAAAGACCATCATTTCTTCCAGACTTTCTGTAATCTTTAAAGTGTCCTGATCAACAGTTCTGCAGCTTTCTCAGAGTTTTTCTTTGGACATTTTCTGCTTTTTCACTCATCTTCAGTCCTTGTTCCTGAACATTTTCAGTGTTTTTTCTTTGTTCAGCCACTGAACTCTGACCTTTGACCCATTCAGGCAGAAAAAAGGCTCCTAACTCAAGGGATGAACCAGTGTTGTGTCGACACAGAACAGACAACTTAGCAAAGAAGCCATTTTAAACTGGATCTTTAGGCACTTTGTCACAAAGACACATCATTTGTTCCCATTTCTTTAGCTGCATCTATGAAAAACAGCAAAGAAAACACAGTTTGACAGACAGAAAATAGGATTTCTGCAGCAACAAGGTGATTCCCAAAGAGCTATTAGCTGAAAACTTGGCATATCTCAGCATGGTGTGCAGTGTGTCCTTAAAACATTTGAGGAAACTGGACAAGTGGAGGACAAAAGAAGAAGTGTCAGGCCTAAAAAACTATCTACAGCAGATGAACAGGATCTGAAAGTGATGTCCTTAAGTTCCCTTCCAAGTTTAGAGGGAACTAAGTATCGAGGGAAGTAACGCTTGAATCGGAAGAACATTCAAATGACCCAGTTTTCCACCAGTACTTAAACGCACCATGTATCTGTTGCACAGAAGACTTTTACGGTAAAATATTCAAACGGCTTCATCCAGCTGTCACACTTCAAATGAAATGATTCTGGTTTAAAATGACAGCAACAACATCTGCTCATGATAACTTCCTGTTACTTCTGCTCAGGTGTGTCCGGCTCCAGCCTCTGGTGGGAGGGGCTAAAGTATGAGGGGAGGAGTCATAAGGGGCCTGTTTCCTGACCTCAGGAGCAGCACGAAGGACACGGAGGTTAAGAAAGACTCAGCACACACCCTCTGGGTTCTGTTGTCTTTATTAGTGGAATGGAATATACACCTCTGTGCTTTAATGCTGTTTTCTCCATCATTCACTCCCCACTCCTCCCTCACAGAGACCGAACATCAGCTGTTTCACTCCCCCACCCCTGCTCCTCATCGACAGGAAATAAAAATGTGACCTTTACATTTATCCACTCACAACCTTTTCAGATGAAGCGCTTCAGCTCCGGCTGTCAGACAGTCAAAGAGCAACTCAACACCTCGTTTCCACCTTCAGCTTCAGTCTTAATGGGTGTGTCGACGGGGGATTACCTCAGGAAGGGTTGGGGCACACCTGGATAACTAAACATCAGGCATTCAGAGAAGTGGATTTAGTGTGAAGTTGCTCTTTAAATCTGCAGCTGAAGTACAGCAAAATGTGGATTTAAAGGAAAATTTCAATGTTTTCTAACTAAAATCATGATGAAATCCATCAGCCACAACTTTAAAACCACAGACAGAATATCTCACGATAAGTTCTGCTGGGAAACTCCTGGATTCATGAATCTGCCTCATAAAGAGAGCTGGAGAAGAAGCACAAACACACACATCCCACCCATAACGATAAACCCGAACAAACCCCACCCAAAGAGACACTGAGCAGGTGGTTTTAATGTTGTGGCTGGAGTCTGCTCACACAAATCATCCGACACCACAACCGAAATCTGTTTGATTTGTTCAACAATAAATAAAACTCATATTTAGTCTCATTGGGACATGAACACATTCTGAAGATGTGAAAACATGTTGGACAGGATCATATCAGGACAGCATCATATCATGATAGGACAGCATCATATCAGGACAGGATCATATCAGGACAGCATCATATCATGATAGGACAGCATCATATCATGATAGGACGGCATCATATCAGGACAGGATCATATCAGGACAGCATCATATCAGGACAGCATCATATCATGATACGATCATATCAGGACAGCATCATATCAGGACAGGATCATATCATGACAGCATCATAGCAGGACAGCATCATATCAGGACAGGATCATATCATGATAGGACGGCATCATATCAGGACAGGATCATATCAGGACAGCATCATATCATGATAGGACAGCATCATATCAGGACAGCATCATATCAGGACAGGATCGTATCAGGACAGCATCATATCAGGACAGCATCATATCAGGACAGGATCGTATCAGGACAGCATCATATCATGATATGATCATATCAGGACAGCATCATATCAGGACAGGATCATATCAGGACAGCATCATATCATGATATGATCATATCAGGACAGCATCATATCAGGACAGGATCATATCAGGACAGCATCATATCAGGACAGGATCATATCAGGACAGGATCATATCATGATAGGACAGCATCATATCATGACAGCATCATAGCAGGACAGCATCATATCAGGACAGGATCATATCAGGACAGCATCATATCATGATAGGACAGCATCATATCAGGACAGGATCATATCAGGACAGCATCATATCAGGACAGGATCATATCAGGACAGCATCTTATCAGGACAGGATCATATCAGGACAGCATCTTATCAGGACAGCATCATATCAGGTCAGGATCATATCAGGACAGCATCATGTCAGGACAGGATCATATCATGATAGGACAGCATCATATCAGGACAGGATCATATCAGGACAGCATCATATCAGGACAGGATCATATCATGGTAGAACAGCATCATATCAGAACAGGATCATATCATGATAGAACAGCATCATATCAGGACAGGATCATATCAGGACAGCATCATATCAGGACAGGATCATATCATGGTAGAACAGCATCATATCAGAACAGGATCATATCATGATAGAACAGCATCATATCAGGACAGCATCATATCAGGACAGCATCATATCAGGAAAGCATCATATCAGGACAGCATCATATCATGATAGAACAGCATCATATCAGGACAGGATCATATCAGGACAGCATCATATCAGGACAGGATCATATCATGGTAGAACAGCATCATATCAGAACAGGATCATATCATGATAGAACAGCATCATATCAGAACAGGATCATATCATGATAGAACAGCATCATATCAGGACAGGATCATATCAGGACAGCATCATATCAGGACAGGATCATATCATGGTAGAACAGCATCATATCAGAACAGGATCATATCATGATAGAACAGCATCATATCAGGACAGCATCATATCAGGACAGCATCATATCAGGAAAGCATCATATCAGGACAGCATCATATCATGATAGAACAGCATCATATCAGGACAGGATCATATCAGGACAGCATCATATCAGGACAGGATCATATCATGGTAGAACAGCATCATATCAGAACAGGATCATATCATGATAGAACAGCATCATATCAGGACAGCATCATATCAGGACAGCATCATATCAGGAAAGCATCATATCAGGACAGCATCATATCATGATAGAACAGCATCATATCAGGACAGGATCATATCAGGACAGCATCATATCGTGATAGAACAGCATCATATCAGGACAGCATCGTATCAGGACAGCATCATATCAGGACAGCATCATATCATGATAGAACAGCATCATATCAGGACAGCATCATATCAGGACAGCATCATATCGTGATAGGACAGGATCATATCATGATAGAACAGCATCATATCAGGACAAGATCATATCAGGACAGCATCATATCAGGACAGGATCATATCAGGACAAGATCATATCAGGACAGCATCATATCAGGACAGCATCATATCGTAATAGGACAGCATCATATCAGGACAGGATCATATCAGGACAGCATCATATCAGGACAGCATCATATCAGGACAAGATCATATCAGGACAGCATCATATCAGGACAGGATCATATCAGGACAAGATCATATCAGGACAGCATCATATCAGGACAGCATCATATCAGGACAGCATCATATCGTAATAGGACAGCATCATATCAGGACAGCATCATATCAGGACAGGATCATATCAGGACAAAATCATATCAGGACAGCATCATATCAGGACAGCATCATATCAGGACAGCATCATATCAGGACAAGATCATATCAGGACAGGATCATATCAGGATAGGACAGCATCATATCATGATAGGACAGCATCATATCAGGACAGGATCATATCAGTGGCTCCCAGCCATCCCACATGAGCTGCTGTGGGGTGGGGGGATCAGAAGTGATGAAAATATTCAACCCAGAACAGTTCAGAACCCGAGTCCTGACTGGGACGGCTGCAGAAATGTGATGCACATCGAGCTCAAACTGAAGTGATGACAACTTTCTGTTGTAATAAATACATAATTATGCCTCTGAAATGACAAATAAGGGCACAGAATAAAAGTCTGCTGTTATTAATAAAATATAACTTATTTTCTTTAATCAGATAAACATTTACATTTGATTTAAATATATTCACTCATCCAAATATCTGTGTTATTCTATTTAAATCAGGACTTATTTATTCATTTAAGAGGAATATTATTCTACGGTATCTATTTACAATAAATTGAATAAAATGGTGTCCGATATCCTCCCATTCAGTGAGTAAAATATGATATTTTCATCATTTGGGAAGAGACGAAGTTACATTTAAAAAGACAATAAATCGTTTAAATGCTTCAACCTTCGACTAAAGATTCAGTTCTACAGGAATTATTAATGCAGTGCACATTATCAGAGAATGAATGTCAGGACTAATAATTCTGATTTCAAACTAAACTAAAGTTGTTGTTAAACTTTCTGCAGCGCCCCCTGCTGGGTGGATGTATGAGGTTCTGCAGCTTTAAGCAGCAACAATCCATGAATTCACCAGCTTTTAAACGCACTT
Source organism: Leuresthes tenuis (assembly GCA_036924055.1). Lineage (NCBI taxonomy): Eukaryota > Metazoa > Chordata > Actinopteri > Atheriniformes > Atherinopsidae > Leuresthes > Leuresthes tenuis. The sequence continues at coordinate 1,382,751 of JAVGWW010000004.1, read as the reverse complement.
CCAGAACCTGATAATATGAAAATCTGACATCAATATATGCAACCAATCACAAAACACACAAGCTTTCGGGTCAACAATGACTTTTATACTGTTCCATGAAAACTGATCGAAACTCAAAATGATCCTAAGTCACTTTCAGTTAAACAGCAACTTCCGACCAGACGTCAAAAACTGGATTTTCCAGAAAAATGCTGAAATTTTCACATCTTTTAAAAGTTGCAGATCAAAAGCCAGTTTCACACCTCAGCTTGAACTTAAAACTGATGCTGGAAGATGTAAAATGTGAAATTAGAAGATTCTAAGTGCTGTTGTTTCTGTGGGAAATACAAATAACTTTCTGTGGTTCATACACCTGAATGCATCGTGCACGTGGACATTAAACGCCACATAAAAGCTTTCAAAAACCCTGAATATGTGCAAATATGTGCAATTTTTAGCTTATTAAGTACAAACTTAATGATGTTAGCATGAACTTATATGAACTATGTAGAGGGGGCCGTTGGGGCCTGGCTGGGAGCCACAGATTCAGAACCAAGTGAAAACAAACGCTGGATTCAGTCTCATTTCTCAGTCTTTCCTCTGCAGGAGAAAACAGATAAAATACCTATAACGGTATCCATGCATATTTGTGACGGCTCATCACACACTCACACAAAGAAACACCCGCCCGCTGTCACGCACACACATTCTGGCGAGGAACATGCCTGAATCAATTAGAAATCGCTCATTTCTCGACATATAATCGGCTCGATTCCCTCTCGGTGGTGCAAACACTCTTTTGGAAAAAGTTGGAAGAGGTTGGGGGGGGGGTTGACCAACAAAACCGACGTCTTCATGCAAAAGAAACAGATGAGATCTTCTTCTTCTCCACCTTATTGTGTCTTTTTTTCTCTGGTAATGTTGATAAGTTCCTGGGGTCAGGAGTGCTACTTCTACGGTACGAGGCTCATGCACGACGGGCGCCAGGCGGGCGCCTGACGACTCTCATCTATCTTTTTTATCTTTAGCTCGGAGGATTCGGTTGGAAGATGCGGGTGAAGTTTATGATACAAAATATGTTACAGTATGTACGTCTCCGTCTGTTTGTCCCACACTCGCCTGTGAAGGAAACATGTCATTAAAGCGCTCCCAGCCGCGGTCGCATGTGCCCGTTAGCGTGCACTCTGACGCTCCGGCGTGCACGCTGACGTGCACTAATCAAACCAAAAGAGGTACAAAAATCTGATTTCAAACTGAAACAAACTTGGAAAAATCTTCTTTTTTTAATTCGTTTGATATTCAGAAGATTTCAATAAAAAAGGTGAATAAAAAGTAAAATTAAAATAAAAACAGACCAAAAAGTTTCTCCTCTCTTGAGGTGTTTTTCTGTCACTTTTGAACAGCACATATTTCCCCTGAAGAAGAGTTCTCTCCATTTTCCTCTTGTGGATGTCCACCACAGTTGTTGTTTTTCCAACATCTTCTTCTACTGAATGCCAGCCACTGACAACGTAGCCTACACCGCCCCCCACTGGTGACACCACACAGAGGAGTTTATTCACTTCAAACCTTCACTTTTCTTTATTTTGTGGCTCTTTTAAACTTTAAATTAGCTTCTCTGGTGAATAGAAATCAGGCTAATGAACCTCACATGTTGTGAAAAATAAGAAAAAGGAAGTTCTAGTTTCTGATATGAACAAAATTAAATGTAATCCAGTTTTAAACGTCTATAAAGTTTCTGTTTCTGAATCTAAAGTAACTGCCCAGCAAAGAGGAAGTTTATCATAATATGTCCTGATTTTACATCCAATCAAATGCTAAACTTTGATTTTAAAAAGTGGGTGGAGCCTGATCGTAGCTGACCAATCAGAGCGGACTGGGCCCTTTGGGGCTTTTGAACAGTTTTTAAAGGACATTTCAAATTTGCAGTGAGGATCAGCTTCTGTTTCTGGACTTTATATCAAACTTATCAAACACTCATCCAGTTCAGATTAAAGAAACCGACTGAATCAGATGAATCTGAATTGGAATGTACTGATTATGATGAATTTGATTGAATTGGACCCTGAGATTACTGAGAATTTGTGAGATATACGTAAAATAAATGGAAATCAATGAAAACTTTGTCTAAAATCTCATGTTTCTGTTGATGAGAGGAATTATATTCTGTATATTTTCATCATGAGTGATCAGAACATCAGAACTGAGTAATAAGAGCTGCTTTTGGTCCCTTTTATGAACAATAACTCTTAAAAAAACACCTCAAGAGGAAACAAAGGAGACTTTTTGTGTGTTAAAATGAACTTTTTGTAATAAATTAAATTATAAACATGTACTTCGTCATTGTCAATTACATATTTTTACCCATAAATCACCAAAGTCGTATACGTTTTGTTTTTTATAGCAACAAAACTGACAGATTTCTCATGTCTGATTCCCGCTGAAATTAACCAAAGTGCACGTCAACGGGATGAATGCGACGTTACCGCCGAGGAGCTCTTAAAATCTATTGCAGAACACTTGTTACGTTCCAGTTCCGTGAAAACGTCACATAACAAATGAATTTCGTAGTTGCTTTACAGTTTGTTCCCTGCAATCATTTCTTAAACACGTTATTATTGATATTATTCTCTCCAGTTGTTGATGCTATTTTCCTGCTTGTTGTAATGTTGCATATTTTGAAGATTAAAAGGCTCTCTATCCCAGTCTGGGACAAACGCTATGGAGCTACAGCCAGACCAGACCGGTTCCCATCAGCCCAGACCAGTTTGGTTCACATCAGTCCCAGACCAGTTTGGTTCACATCAGTCCCAGACCAGTTTGGTTCACATCAGATCCAGACTAGACCAGTTCACATCAGCTCAGACCAGTTTGGTTTATACCAGACCCAGACCAGTTTGGTTCACATCAGACCCAGACCAGACCAGTTCACATCAGACCCAGACAAGTTTGGTTTATACCAGACCCAGAGCAGACCAGTTCACATCAGATCCAGACTAGACTGGTTCACATCAGCCCAGACCAGTTTGGTTCACATCAGACCCAGACCAGACCAGTTCACATCAGACCCAGACCAGTTCAGTTCACATCAGACCCAGACCAGTTCACATCAGATCCAGACCAGTTCGGTTCACATCAGACCCAGACCAGTTTGGTTCACATCAGATCCAGACTAGACCAGTTCACATCAGACCCAGACCAGTTCAGTTCACATCAGACCCAGACCAGTTCAGTTCACATCAGACCCAGACCAGTTCACATCAGCCCAGACCAGTTTGGTTCACATCAGACCCAGACCAGACCAGTTCACATCAGATCCAGACCAGTTTGGTTCACATCAGACCCAGACCAGTTCACATCAGCCCAGACCAGACCGGTTCCCATCAGATCCAGACCAGTTTGGTTCACATCAGACCCAGACCAGTTCACTTCAGACCCAGACCAGTTCACATCAGACCCAGACCAGTTCACATCAGACCCAGACCAGTTCACTTCAGACCCAGACCAGTTCACATCAGACCCAGACCAGTTCACATCAGACCCAGACTGATCCAGGCCCGGATCCTCATTTCAACACTTGTCTCTCCACAGCTCCTTTAAGGTGTAACAGAGCTTTTAAACCGAGTTTAGTTCAGTTTCTGTGAGATTTATCAGCGTAGGAAGCGTCCCCCTCAGTGTCTGAAGACTTTCTTCTTCCTTTAACTCCTTTAAAGCTGGAATCTGATAAAAGCCTGAGATTCTTTTGTTCATGATGAGCTTTTTTCCTGATTGCATGACCCAAAGTGACTTCAGTTGCTGAGTTAGCGCCACACTGCAGATTCGTCTTTTGTCCTCTTTGTTTGGGTTGAAAAATGCATCCTCTTCCTTTAAAACAAAGGTTGTCCAACAGCAAACTCCACTGTACCGATCTGCCGCTGTCACTGGAACAGAAGGAAAACCTTCCAGAAGTCCTCTGAAGGATTGTCTTTAAACCAGAGCTCAACAGACCCAGAGAAACCAACCCTTTGAAAATCTTTACTTCCTCTCCATCAATCCTCCAGAATCAACCTTCCTGAGGTTTGTGCAATGAAATCTAAAAGGTCAAACTGTGCAGGAGTGGGAAGTGCGTGGAAGGGCTGAAAAGCGTCATTCTTCTAAGAAAAACCTCTGGGGTAACTCTCTGCTCTCAGCCTGCAGCATTAGGCTGAGTTTACTGCATCTCTCCTGGTCAGATAATGTCTTCTTGTCTATTTAATCCACAGAACTGATGAGAGGATATGAAAGCAACCCTCCGGGTACCCGTCAGAGTGGTCGTTGTGTCCAAAATGTCAGCAAGCAGTGCCCCAGGTCCAGGATCAGAGGGTCAGAGAGGGATCATTGGGAAGAAGCTGATTGGGCAGAGGGGAGGGAGTCGAGAGGAAAGTGAAGTCAGAGGTTATAAGGAAGAGATTTTAACGGTTTCATGCGTGTAGGCAGTGGCCCGGGTGTTGCGCAAGATGCCGGGGATGGGAGCGGGCGATGGGGGAAGACTCTCATCCGGTGTGTTGGCGGGTGGCGTTGGGATGCTGATGATGGCGGCGGTGAAATCTTGCTCCCCGCAGTTCAGCTTCAGGTTGTCAGCCTGAGCGTTCAAACTGGAACGGCTTAGTGAGACACAAAGACACAAAAATAACAGATTAGCTTATTTTCAGGTGGCTGAAAGGCAGCAGAAATAGAAACATTTGAGGCAGCATTAGGGACAGTCATGTGAAAAGGAAACAACGCCTCTCTGTTCCGAGGTTTTATGTATCAGAAAATGATGAAATCACCAGGTGTTAAAATTCAGGAAGTCCAAACTGAGATGAGCAGCAACACATGTTCCACCAGACCAAAGTGGAGATGTTTGGTCCTACAGCTGTCAATCTTCCCAGGAGTGGACGTCCCAGCAAGTTCCCCCCAAGGTGAAAAAGCCCAGAGCTACATCTCAGACTCTACAGGCCTCAGTTAGCATGCTAAAGGTTAAAGGTCATACATCTCAGACTCTACGGGCCTCAGTTAGCATGCTAAAGGTTAAAGTTCACCCCAAGGTGAAAAAGCCCAGAGCTACATCTCAGACTCTACAGGCCTCAGTTAGCATGTTAAAGGTTAAAGGTCATGACAGCACAGTTAGAAAAAGACTGAACAAGGATGGCTTGTTTGGAAGGGCTGCAGGAGAAAGCCTCTTCTCTCTAAAAAGAACATGGCAGCACAGCTTAGGTTTGCAAAGCTGCATCTGAACAAAGCTCAAGACTTCTGGAACAATGTCCTTTGGACAGACCAGAGCAAAGTGGAGATGTTTGGTCCTAATGCACAGCAGCACGTTTGGAGGAAACCAAACACAGCAGATCAGCACAAACACCTCATACCAGCTGTCAAGCACGGTGGTGGAGGGCTGATGATCTGGGCTGGTTCTGCAGCCACAGGACCTGGGCACCTTGCAGTCACTGAGTCCACCATGAACTCCTCTGGATACCAAAGTATTCTAGAGTCAGATGTGAGGCCATCTGTCCCACAGCTAAAGCTGGGCTGAAACTGGCTCATCAACAGGACAAAGATCCCAAACACAGCAGCAGATCTACAGCAGAATGTGGGAAAAAGAAGAGAATCAAGGTGTTGCAACGGTCCAGTCAGAGTCCAGACCTCAGCCTGACTGAAATGCTGTGGTGGGACCTTAAGAGAGCTGTGCAGAAACCAAAGCTGCAAACCTCAATGAGCTGAAGCAGCGCTGGAGAGAAGAGGGCCGAGATTCCTCCAGAACCATGAGAGAGACTGATAACGTCCCACAGGAAACCATCACTGCAGCTCACTGCTGCTGAAGCTGCTGGATCAGGGGTTCACTTAGTTTTACACTCACTGCTGCTGAAGCTGCTGGATCAGGGGTTCACTTAGTTTCTCACTCACTGCTGCTGAAGCTGCTGGATCAGGGGTTCACTTAGTTTTACACCACTGCTGCTGAAGCTGCTGGATCAGGGGTTCACTTAGTTTTACACTCACTGCTGCTGAAGCTGCTGGATCAGGGGTTCACTTAGTTTTACTCACTGCTGCTGAAGCTGCTGGATCAGGGGTTCACTTAGTTTTACACTCACTGCTGCTGAAGCTGCTGGATCAGGGGTTCACTTAGTTTTACACTCACTGCTGCTGAAGCTGCTGGATCAGGGGTTCACTTAGTTTCTCACACACTGCTGCTGAAGCTGCTGGATCAGGGGTTCACTTAGTTTTACTCACTGCTGCTGAAGCTGCTGGATCAGGGGTTCACTTAGTTTTACACTCACTGCTGCTGAAGCTGCTGGATCAGGGGTTCACTTAGTTTTACACTCACTGCTGCTGAAGCTGCTGGATCAGGGGTTCACTTAGTTTCTCACACACTGCGTCTGTGTTCAGTAAATAATGACTTAGTATCTGTTGCTGGATTCACTGAGTTTTAACACCTGCTCGTCTTTTTTTATCCTGATGCGTAAAACCATAGAAATGAAAACTGTTTTATTCTCTTAATTAATTCCGTAATTTAAATCAAATGAAAGCCGCTCAGTTTCCACAGCTTTACTGAGCTTTTTGCTCAGCTTTACTGAGCTTTTTGCTCAGCTTTACTGATCTTTTTGCTCAGCTTTACTGATCTTGTTGCTCATTAAATCTGTGGAAGCAGCTGCTTTTCAGCAGGATCCAGAACAGAACTATTTGAACAGAACGGTTCATTCGTTGTTCCTGTTTACGTTTGCGGAGGGATGGAGGTGTTCTTCACGTGCAGGATGTCCAGCTCCTGGACGCTGCCCCGGCTGACAGACACCGTGGAGTTAGCCAGTCGCATGGCGGCTCTCCTCCTGGCCCGGCGGGGGCAGCAGCCGGTGGAGTTGTTGGTCGCCCCCTGCTGGCTGGACAGGGAGGTGCTGCGACTGGTCCTGAAGCCCACCGACTCCGTCATGCACAGCTCGCTGTAGGTCATCTCATCCGTGAACTCGTGGTTCTGTGAGGAAACAAAGGGTCAGTCCGAGCCTGAAGGGAACGAGTCACACTTCTGTTGCTGTTCATGATGGAGGGAGCAGGAAATGACATCTTATTCACACCAGTGGACATATTTAGGTCTCAGAAAGGGTTCAGACCTCTTTATTTTTCATCTGAGCCGTGAGAACACGGCACATCTAACCGTGTGGATCGGGAACAGCATGCTTTAAACGCTTTGAGTTATTTATCGTCGGGTCTTTGGATTATTTACATGGAAACTGGGACGTTTCCCCAGAGAGAACGAGGTGATTTATCTGAAATAAACACATTTTACAGCACAAGCGTGTAAAAAAGTTAAAATAGTTCACAGAGAGTTGGACCAGTGAGCTGAACCAGTATTTAGTATTTTCACTGTGACTTCTACACAGTTTGATGGTTTCTCACATTTTTCTACATAATGTTCAGCTCAGTGATGTCACTTCCTGTTTTAAATCGCTTTAAAACCTTTGTGCTGTTTGAGGCCAAACTGTTTCCTGTAAAATCATCCAATCATCACAGCCTTCACCTCAGATCTGAGCTCCTTAACCTGACATGAAAACCACTAACACACAGGACTAAAGCTAGTTTTAGGCTCTGTTTCAGAGGTCATCTGGGATGTCAGAGGGGTCTGCCGGTGGGGGCGTGGCCTCACCGTGGTCTTCTCCAGGCAGTGCAGCAGGTGGTGGTGTTGGTGCTCGAACGCCGACCTGTTCTTCACGCACAGAGCCGTGCAGTCACTGTTCCGGTCCTGAAAACACAACAGAGACGAGTTGAACGAATCACAGTAAAGCTGTGATTTCATCCTGCCTGGTAACCCACTGGTAATCGACCGGGAACCCACTGGTAACCCACTGGTAACCCACTGGTAACCGACCGGTAACCGACCGGTAACCCACTGGTAACCCACTGGTAACCGACCGGTAACCCACTGGTAACCCACTGGTAACCGACCGGTAACCGACCGGTAACCGACCGGTAACCCACTGGTAACCCACTGGTAACCGACCGGTAACCGACCGGTAACCCACCGGTAACCCACTGGTAACCGACCGGTAACCGAATGGTAACCAACCGGTAACCCACTGGTAACCGACCGATAACCCACTTTTAACTGACTGGTAACCGACTGGTAACCGACTGGTAATCGACCGGTAACCCACTGGTAATCCACTGGTAACCGACCGGTAACCGACTGGTAACCGACTGGTAACCGACTGGTAATCGACCGGTAACCCACTGGTAACCCACTGGTAACCGACCGGTAACCGACCGGTAACCGAATGGTAACCAACCGGTAACCCACTGGTAACCGACCGATAACCGACCGGTAACCGACTGGTAACCGAATGGTAATCGACCGGTAACCCACTGGTAACCCACTGGTAACCCACCCACCGGTAACCGACCGGTAACCGACCGGTAATCGACTGGTAACCAACTGGTAACCAACTGGTAACCCACTGGTAACCCACTCGTAACCGACCGGTAACCAGCTGCTGCCCGTCCACATCTGTTCCTGCCGTTTCTTTTGGCCTTTGACCTTTGACTTTATAAATCACGTTCAGCTGGTAAAATTAGTTTCAGTCTGTGCTGGAGTGTAATGATGATATTTACATCAACACAGCGAATGCTTTCTGTTTTGGACCGTTCAGAACTAACCTGAGAACCCTTAAACACCTCATTTCATCGGGCTGAATGATCTCAGACTCACAGACCTACAACTTTCTGTCTTTGGAAGAAGCAATAAAGGCCTTTAAGTGCTGCTGCCTGCTGTGAGGAATCACCTGAATCTGAAGCATCGGTTCACCAAACATACTGGAGCCAGATGTGTCCAGATGTTTGGGTTCTGCGGTGACTGTGGGGTAAATAAAGGTTAAACTTCTCCTCTGTTCATGAGGAACTCATTTTGTGTCGTTCGCAGATAAAAACTGATGAGTTCAGCTGAAAGTTTCACTGGGATAAAGTGTGAGATTCCACCTTCATCTTTAAATAACCAAGAACTGTTTTATCATCTCATTTTAATCTTCTCCTATTCCACTTCATCACTCGTTATGGTTCTCTCTTTATCCTCTTACTTCACACCTTCTCCTCTCTGCCTCGTGCATCCTCTTCCTCAGCCTTCTGACGCTCGCTTTAAACCCAGCAGCCATCCCTCGCTCGGTGCTGAGGACGGATTAAGACTATCAGAGAGAGGCTGTGTGAGATCTGTTCCTCCACTTGGAGCTTAAAGCTGCTTTTTTGTTCAGACATTTAAACCATTGAAGGTTTTATTCTCCTGAGATTCATGCAACCAGCTCATTGTCAGACTTCTGCAAACCTGCACAGCAGGCTGAGCTTTAACACACATTACACACCAGAAACAACATGTCGGCTGGAGAAAACAGCAGAAGAAGCTGAAGAAAAACATAGTTTTGTCGTTCATACAGTTACTGACTTATTTACAAGAAAATACCCTTAAAGGGTTTATTCCAGCTGCTGTATTTATCTTTATGGGTCTAACTTTCCACCTCTAGGATGAGGAGGTGGAAAGTATAAAGCTTATATTTCTTTATATATATATATCAAATATATACAAGCATAAAAGCCTTCATAGTAACCTGTATGAGAAAGAACCGCATATATATTCTATATATTTGCTTTGGCAGCTGGATGTTGGCCACAGAATCCATCAAACTGGCTCTGAATTTGGCCCCGATCAGCAGCTGTAGGTGGGATCTGGGCTTCACCTGAGCTCCATTCATCTAAAGGGCATTCTGGGCCTCTTTCCCACAGATAGACACCCAAAATCTTTTTATGATCTGGTGAGTCCTCGGTGGAAAAGATGAGTCTCGGACTCGTTTAATATTCACCAGCCAACTCCAAAGAAACGATCACAAACCATCAGTTGAGGCTGTTTGGAAATCTTCTTCCAGCCGGTTTCTTCACGTCGGGTTCAGGAAGCAGCAGCAGGACAGGTGAGGATCAGCAGACTGAGGCTGTAATCCAGCCTGTGCGTGTGCATGTGTGTGTGCACGTGCACGTGCATGTGCATGTGTCTCACCCCGAGTGTTCGGTCTTCTTTGTACTGGAGGAAGGCGTTGGTTGTTCCTTTCTTTGCCATGCGGATCCGAGCCAAACGCACTTTCTGTCAGAAACACAGGAAAACAGCAGCGTCAGCACATCACGATCTGCCCCTAAACTTTCAGTGAATTAAATGTAACGTGTCTGCAGAGCTCCAGTTTTCCACCACGTTTGGTGGCAGAAACTTGGAGCAAACTCATGAAGCAGATTTGTTTGCACACAGGTTTAGATTAAAAAGATGGACAACACATCAAAAGTAATGCAGGAACATCCAGTATAAAACCCCCAAACAGCTGAGTCATCCCTTAACTGTGGAAAAAACAGCCAAAGCACCACCAAAGCAGCCCTGACCAGTCCACCAGACGTGAGGATCTGCTGGCACCAAGCCGTCAGCAGATGTCCTGCACGGCTCCGGTCCCACAGAAGCTCAGTTGGACATCTGGAGAATCTGTGGGCCGAGTCAACCCCTCTAACTTCCTGCTGTGTTCCTTAAACTACTGTGGCAGGGTGCAATATCCTGCCTGAAAGAGGATGCTGTACATGACAGCCTGTACATGACAGCCTGTACATGACAGCCTGTACATGACAGCCCGTACATGACAGCCTGTACATGACAGCCTGTACATGACAGCCCGTACATGACAGCCCGTACATGACAGCCCGTACATGACAGCCCGTACATGACAGCCTGTACATGACAGCCTGTACATGACAGCCTGTACATGACAGCCCGTACATGACAGCCTGTACATGACAGCCCGTACATGACAGCCTGTACATGACAGCCTGTACATGACAGCCCGTACATGACAGCCCGTACATGACAGCCCGTACATGACAGCCTGTACATGACAGCCTGTACATGACAGCCCGTACATGACAGCCCGTACATGACAGCCTGTACATGACAGCCTGTACATGACAGCCCGTACATGACAGCCCGTACATGACAGCCTGTACATGACAGCCTGTACATGACAGCCTGTACATGACAGCCCGTACATGACAGCCCGTACATGACAGCCTGTACATGACAGCCTGTACATGACAGCCTGTACATGACAGCCCGTACATGACAGCCCGTACATGACAGCCTGTACATGACAGCCTGTACATGACAGCCCGTACATGACAACTATTTCCTCAAACATCTGCTTGACTTTCATAGAAAACATGATGAAGTGTTACAGGTACAGAATGTGACTGAACTGAAAATGCTCGTGTTTCTCAGTTTAAACGTACTGATACATGCTGCCACTGATCCCTTTGAGTACTGGTGCCTGATGAATTGTGTGAGTATGTTCTGCTGTGTCTCCTGCTGAGGGAGACGAAGCACTGAGACACAGCTCAACCTGTCACTCCCACAGCAAAAAGGACTGTTTGACCTCAGCTGGTGAAGACTTTAACCAACGCCGTGGAACCAGAGCCTCTGGGACAGTTTGTAATGGTTTGGATCTAAAGGATTCAGACCTGCTGTGCTCTCATCTTGTCTGCTCTCTGGTTCTGGTGGTAGATCCGGCTGAAGTTGGACACAATGACGGGCACCGGCAGGGCGATCACCAGCACGCCGCTGAGAGAGCAGATCGAACCGAAGATCTTTCCTGCAATAGTGTTTGGAACCATGTCGCCATACCTGCAGAGGACAAACAAACACGTGATCAGCACATGAGCTTCCACCCACCGGTAGAGGGCTGAGCGAGAAAAACCCAGATGAACCCAAGCACTCATTTCATTCATGCATCTACGTCAGGAAAACATTTACATGGATAGATGCTGTGGGTCCAGAAGTCCAGAGTCGTGTTGGAGTCCATCTGGTAGCTGGTTCCACCATCAGGAACCACCAGTCTGGACTCAGACTGCCTTGTTTGTAAGGATGGCAGAACTAGAACCGGATGAATACTGCTGGTTCCACCATCAGGAACTACCAGGGGGAACAGTCAGGACTCAGACTGCCTTGTTTGTAGGGATGGCAGAACCAGAACCGGATGAATACTGCTGGTTCCACCATTAGGAACCACCGGGGGGAACATTCTGGACTCAGACTGCCTTGTTTAGAGGGATGGCAGAACCAGAACCGGATGAATACTGCTGGTTCCACCATCAGGAACCACCGGGGGGAACAGTCTGGACTCAGACTGCCTTGTTTGTAGGGATGGCAGAACCAGAACCGGATGAATACTGCTGGTTCCACCATCCGGAACCACCAGGAGGAACAGTCTGGACTCAGACTACCTTGTTTGTAGGGATGGCAGAACCAGAACCGCATGAATACTGCTGGTTCCACCATCAGGAACCACCGGGGGGAACAGTCTGGACTCAGACTGCCTTGTTTGTAGGGATGGCAGAACCAGAACCGCATGAATACTGCTGGTTCCACCATCAGGAACCACCGGGGGGAACAGTCTGGACTCAGACTGCCTTGTTTGTAGGGATGGCAGAACCAGAACCGGATGAATACTGCTGGTTCCACCATCAGGAACCACCGGGGGGAACAGTCTGGACTCAGACTGCCTTGTTTAGAGGGATGGCAGAACCAGAACCGGATGAATACTGCTGGTTCCACCATCAGGAACCACCGGGGGCAACAGTCTGGACTCAGACTGCCTTGTTTGTAGGGATGGCAGAACCAGAACCGGATGAATACTGCTGGTTCCACCATCAGGAACCACCGGGGGGAACAGTCTGGACTCAGACTGCCTTGTTTAGAGGGATGGCAGAACCAGAACCGGATGAATACTGCTGGTTCCACCATCAGGAACCACCGGGGGCAACAGTCTGGACTCAGACTGCCTTGTTTGTAGGGATGGCAGAACCAGAACCGGATGAATACTGATGGTTCCACCATCAGGAACCACCGGGGGCAACAGTCTGGACTCAGACTGCTTTGTTTGTAGGGATGGCAGAACCAGAACCGGATGAATACTGCTGGTTCCACCATCAGGAACCACCAGGGGGAACAGTCTGGACTCAGACTGCCTTGTTCGTAGGGATGGCAGAACCAGAACCGGATGAATACTGCTGGTTCCACCATCAGGAACCACCAGGAGGGACAGTCTGGACTCAGACTGCCTTGTTTGTAGGGATGGCAGAACCAGAACCGGATGAATACTGATGGTTCCACCATCAGGAACCACCAGGGGGAACAGTCTGGACTCAGACTACCTTGTTTGTAGGGATGGCAGAACCAGAACCGGATGAATACTGCTGGTTCCACCATCAGGAACCACCGGGGGGAACAGTCTGGACTCAGACTGCCTTGTGTGTAGGGATGGCAGAACCAGAACCGGATGAATACTGCTGGTTCCACCATCAGGAACTACCGGGGGCAACAGTCTGGACTCAGACTGCCTTGTTTGTAGGGATGGCAGAACCAGAACCGGATGAATACTGCTGGTTCTACCATCAGGAACCACCAGGGGGCAACAGTCTGGACTCAGACTGCCTTGTTTGTAGGGATGGCAGAACCAGAACCGGATGAATACTGATGGTTCCACCATCAGGAACCACCGGGGGCAACAGTCTGGACTCAGACTGCTTTGTTTGTAGGGATGGCAGAACCAGAACCGGATGAATACTGCTGGTTCCACCATCAGGAACCACCAGGGGGAACAGTCTGGACTCAGACTGCCTTGTTTGTAGGGATGGCAGAACCAGAACCGGATGAATACTGCTGGTTCCACCATCAGGAACCACCAGGAGGGACAGTCTGGACTCAGACTGCCTTGTTTGTAGGGATGGCAGAACCAGAACCGGATGAATACTGATGGTTCCACCATCAGGAACCACCGGGGGCAACAGTCTGGACTCAGACTGCTTTGTTTGTAGGGATGGCAGAACCAGAACCGGATGAATACTGCTGGTTCCACCATCAGGAACCACCAGGGGGAACAGTCTGGACTCAGACTGCCTTGTGTGTAGGGATGGCAGAACCAGAACCGGATGAATACTGCTGGTTCCACCATCAGGAACTACCGGGGGCAACAGTCTGGACTCAGACTGCCTTGTTTGTAGGGATGGCAGAACCAGAACCGGATGAATACTGCTGGTTCTACCATCAGGAACCACCGGGGGCAACAGTCTGGACTCAGACTGCCTTGTTTGTAGGGATGGCAGAACCAGAACCGGATGAATACTGATGGTTCCACCATCAGGAACCACCAGGAGGGACAGTCTGGACTCAGACTGCCTTGTTTGTAGGGATGGCAGAACCAGAACCGGATGAATACTGATGGTTCCACCATCAGGAACCACCGGGGGCAACAGTCTGGACTCAGACTGCTTTGTTTGTAGGGATGGCAGAACCAGAACCGGATGAATACTGCTGGTTCCACCATCAGGAACCACCAGGGGGAACAGTCTGGACTCAGACTGCCTTGTTTGTAGGGATGGCAGAACCAGAACCGGATGAATACTGCTGGTTCCACCATCAGGAACCGCCGGGGGAACAGTCTGGACTCAGACTGCCTTGTTTGTAAGGATGGCAGAACCAGAACCGCATGAATACTGCTGGTTCCACCATCAGGAACCGCCGGGGGAACAGTCTGGACTCAGACTGCCTTGTTTGTAAGGATGGCAGAACCAGAACCGCATGAATACTGCTGGTTCCACCATCAGGAACCACCAGGGGGAACAGTCTGGACTCAGACTGCCTTGTTTGTAGGGATGGCAGAACCAGAACCGGATGAATACTGCTGGTTCCACCATCAGGAACCACCAGGGGGAACAGTCTGGACTCAGACTACCTTGTTTGTAGGGATGGCAGAACCAGAACCGGATGAATACTGCTGGTTCCACCATCAGGAACCACCGGGGGGAACAGTCTGGACTCAGACTGCCTTGTTTGTAAGGATGGCAGAACCAGAACCGGATGAATACTGCTGGTTCCACCATCAGGAACCACCAGGGGTCAACAGTCTGGACTCAGACTGCCTTGTTTGTAAGGATGGCAGAACCAGAACCGCATGAATACTGCTGGTTCCACCATCAGGAACCACCAGGGGGAACAGTCTGGACTCAGACTACCTTGTTTGTAGATGATGGCAGAACCAGAACCGGATGAATACTGCTGGTTCCACCATCAGGAACCACCGGGGGGAACAGTCTGGACTCAGACTGCCTTGTTTGGAGGGATGGCAGAACCAGAACCGGATGAATACTGCTGGTTCCACCATCAGGAACCACCAGGGGGAACAGTCTGGACTCAGACTGCCTTGTTTGTAGGGATGGCAGAACCAGAACCGGATGAATACTGCTGGTTCCACCATCAGGAACCACCGGGGGGAACAGTCTGGACTCAGACTACCTTGTTTGTAGATGATGGCAGAACCAGAACCGGATGAATACTGCTGGTTCCACCATCAGGAACCACCGGGGGGAACAGTCTGGACTCAGACTGCCTTGTTTGGAGGGATGGCAGAACCAGAACCGGATGAATACTGCTGGTTCCACCATCAGGAACCACCAGGGGGAACAGTCTGGACTCAGACTGCCTTGTTTGTAGGGATGGCAGAACCAGAACCGGATGAATACTGCTGGTTCCACCATCAGGAACCACCGGGGGGAACACTCTGGACTCAGACTGCCTTGTTTGTAGGGATGGCAGAACCAGAACCGGATGAATACTGCTGGTTCCACCATCAGGAACCACCGGGGGGAACACTCTGGACTCAGACTGCCTTGTTTGTAGGGATGGCAGAACCAGAACCGCATGAATACTGCTGGTTCCACCATCAGGAACCACCGGGGGGAACAGTCTGGACTCAGACTGCCTTGTTTGTAGGGATGGCAGAACCAGAACCAGATGAATACTACAGTGTTGTTGCTGCAAAGCCACAACTCAGGTCTGTACTCACTGCCTCTTGCGGCCTTCACCTTTCATTACACCGAGCCATAAATCACAGGTAGGAGGAGGAAGAGGAGGAGGAGGAGCAGGAAATGAAAGAGTGGGCAGGAGGCCAGGATGTTTAGTGGGATTCAGCTCAGACACTGAGAGTTCAAACCTCTTTACAGCTGCCCTGATCCACATTTTACTGTACAAATCACTGCACAGCTGCACCACTTCCTTTCACAGCTTTAACTGGAGCAGGAAAAAGGATTATCAGCCAAATGACACATAAAGAATCCAAGTTAGGTACTCATTCTGCAGTAAAATGGCTGATTTATCCTGTAGGACTTTATGAGATGGTTAATCCTAATGTATCTGTGCAGATTTTTAGTGCTGAAGCTGCTAAACTGATGTTAATCACACAATATATGAGCAGTTAGTTCAGTCGACTGGTTCAAACGGTGCAGGAAGGGTCAGGCGCCTTCTGCAGATTAGTGGTTAATGTGAGAGGAAGGACAGAGAGTTCAGTTACAAAAACTGACAATAATCTTTATGACATGGTGTCAGAAAACTGAATAAAGCCAGAGAGCAGTCTGCTAAACAAACTCTATTAAACATGGAGGAAAAATATCCCTCTGATAGTAAATACATCCAGACCTCATTTCTTTCCATATTTATGAAGAAACATGAACATAAACCCAGAATCTGAGGCAGAAACAGAGTTTTTCTCAGTTCTCAGCAGCTTTAAAGTGAATCTCTGGTCTGAGCTCCTTTATTCTCCAACACAGCCTGAACCCTCTGAGACAAGCTTTCTGTCATTTCTTTAAGGAGTCTTCAGGAATAGTTCTCCAGGCTTCTTGAAGGACATCCCAAAGCTCTTCTTTGGATGTGGGCTGCCTTTTGTTCCGTTCTCTGTCAGATGATCCCACACTGCTTCAATAATGTTGAGGTCCGGGCTCTGGGGAGGATTCATCCCTCCATAAGACCTGTTGCCACTGATTTTCAGTCCACTTCTTGTGTCATTTGGCACAGCTCAGCCTTTTCTCCCTGTTTCCCTTCCTTAAGAACGGCTTCTTGACAGCCACCCTTCCATGGAGCCCATTTCTGATGAGGCTTGGGCCAACAGTAGATGGATCAGCTGAAGGTCCAGATGCATCTCTCAGGTCCTGTCAGGTCACAGCTGGATTTTTTCCTCTTTCTTAAGGACATCACTTTCAGATCCTGTTCATCTGCTGGAGATAGTTTTTTAGGCCTGACACTTCTTCTTTTGTCCTCCACTTGTCCAGTTTCCTCAAATGTTTTAAGGACACACTGCACACCATGCTGAGATATGCCAAGTTTTCAGCTAATAGCTCTTTGGGAATCACCTTGTTGCTGCAGAAATCCTATTTTCTGTCTGTCAAACTGTGTTTTCTTTGCTGTTTTTCATAGATGCAACTAAAGAAATGGGAACAAATTATGCGTCTTTGTGACAGGCTGCTGGTAACAAAGAGCCTAAAGATCCAGTTTAAAATGGCTTCTTTGCTAAGTTGTCTGTTCTGTGTCGACACAACACTGGTTCATCCCTTGAGTTAGGAGCCTTTTTTCTGCCTGAATGCTTCATAGCTCAGAGTTAAGTGGCTGAACAAAGAAAAAACACTGAAAATGTTCAGGAACAAGGACTGAAGATGAGGGAAAAAGTAGAAAATGTCCAAAAAAAAACTGTGAAAGAGCTTCAGAAAGCTGCAGAACTGTTGATCAGGACACTTTAAAGGTTTCAGAAAGCTGCAGAACTGTTGATCAGGACACTTTAAAGGTTTCAGAAAGCTGCAGAACTGTTGATCAGGACACTTTAAAGGTTACAGAAAGCTGCAGAACTGTTGATCAGGACACTTTAAAGGTTTCAGAAAGCTGCAGAACTGTTGATCAGGACACTTTAAAGGTTTCAGAAAGCTGCAGAACTGTTGATCAGGACACTTTAAAGGTTTCAGAAAGCTGCAGAACTGTTGATCAGGACACTTTAAAGGTTTCAGAAAGCTGCAGAACTGTTGATCAGGACACTTTAAAGGTTACAGAAAGCTGCAGAACTGTTGATCAGGACACTTTAAAGGTTTCAGAAAGCTGCAGAACTGTTGATCAGGACACTTTAAAGGTTTCAGAAAGCTGCAGAACTGTTGATCAGGACACTTTAAAGGTTACAGAAAGCTGCAGAACTGTTGATCAGGACACTTTAAAGGTTTCACAAAGTCTGGAAGAACTGAGGCTGATCAGGACTGAATATGGAAGCAAATGATGGCCTTTGATAAAGTTTCACAGTAAAATCTTAATGCATCTTCAGGCTCAAAGCATCAGAGGATGTTTCCAATGACAGAATAAAGTGAAAAATGGGAGTTCATGATAGAAAATAGTCCCAAAATGCATTTAAGCATTTCCGCCTGTTAAAAGCACAATGAGCAGCAGTTTTAGATCATTACACAGAAACATGAAACTAATATCTGAGAACTGGAAACTGCTCCACATAAAACCTCAAAGCCATTACTGCCATTATGAAATCTTTCGTGATAATTGTGGACCAATTATCAGGCTCAACTTTTTTAATTTGCTTCTGGCTAAATGAATCATTTATTAGAGCTGTGTCTCCATATTTTCTCAGTGGGCCTCAGTGTGGAATTAAACTCTTTACATTAGAAGTATGTGAATAAGCAGCAGATAAACAGATGAATCGCAGCTCTCTGCTGCTGTGGACCCCCGTCTGAAGTCTTAATGCTCATATCTCACAGTTCAGCGTTTAAACCCTGAAGCTGATTGCAGAAAGGTGTCGTTTCATCTGGAATCGGCTGCTTGTTGTTCTCTGAATTTCATTTTAAGTTCAAAACTTTATTGGTTTAATCCGGGTGGATTTATCTGTCAGATTCTGCACAAATTAAACTTTGAATTGCTTTATTTTTACATGTTCGCTTCAGGTAAAGTGAGATGTTCAACAGTAAAAACAAAGTTTTTACAGGCCTGGTATAACCTGAGGTGTAAAAGAAAGTACACCCCCTTCAGGAGGTAAAATCTGCTCCTCAGCAGGTGTTAAAACACAGAAGCAGTGTATGAAAACTAAGTGAACCCTTACTGCTTCCACAGGAGTTAAGTGGCAGCCGGCTGCTGCTGATCAATGCTCTGATTAATTGATCATCAGCTCAGTTGCCACATTCATTTTCCTTTTAAATGACTGTAACTCTGAGCCTGGGCAGCTTGTCTTTGTCAGTAATTTCCTGGCTTCAGGCTGTGTGTGATGACAGAAATCAGGTCAGTTTAAATTCACCTCCACCAACCTCAGCTGGAAAGATATTGGCAGCAGAGAGCCGATCGATGCCGATAACAGAGGGCAGCGAGGAAGAGGAACCATCTGTAATGCAACGGATGAATCTGTGCTGATGGATCCCTCAGCTGAGCCCGGATCATTGTTCTGACTCTCCACTCATCTGATTATTCATGCTTTTTTCAGGCTTCGAGATGATTGGATACACAGATCATTACATTTGCTCTGATGGACAAAAATGAAACAACTGATAAAAAGCTTCGTCGAAACCTGAGAAAGTTATTTATGAGTCGGGCTGGTTGGTATCAGGTCGAGTTTCACGGCAGCCAAAACCTTCATAAATGAGTTTGTGTTTATCGTCTGCTAAAATAATTCTGCTCAGGCTCAGTAACTGGTTTGGTTCGACCATTTTCATCACTTTTCATCACTTTTCATCACTTTTCATCACTTTTCATCACTTTTCATCACTTTTCAACACTTTTCATCACTTTTCATCACTTTGTGACGCTGCCAGCAGCTGTTTTCACGTATCCTGTATGAATAAAACAGCCAAATTCCCAAAAAATCTACTCTCACTTTCTTTTTTCAGGTGTTGAAATCATTGTTCTGACTCTCCACTCATCTCATTATTCATGCTTTTTTCAGGCTTCGAGATGATTGGATACACAGATCATTACATTTTCACAGAGCCCTGTTTAACCACCCTGTTCCACTTTAACAGGTGGGAAAGTAGGTTGGCTCCCCCTACAGGTGTGGCCTGAACATGCACAGCAGTACAAGTAAAGATGTTGTTGTGCTTCAGAGGCAAAGACACCGTCAGAAGTCACCAAAATGTCAAGAGGCACTTTAGAGTCATTTTACACGCTCTTTTTTGTTTTTATTTTATTTCAATGCAGTTATACGACCCCTAAACCTGTTTCTGATGACATCTTCTAAGGATGTGAATGATGAAAACAAAGTTTTCTGTTATGTGACTAATGTGCATTTTTGCGAGGGACTGAATAAAGCATCTTTGGCTGCAGGTGGGGAATATTATTCCAACAAATTGTTGAAATTTGGCAGCCCTGATACATTACAGCCAGCATAAGACAGCGTTCCAGGGCAGCAACCCAAGAAATGGATGAAGGGCACAATCATAAACTCAGGAACTTGTGTTTGTCCTCAGGCTGAAGAAGCAGCGTCAGAGTGCAGCTCAGGATATAAATGAATGTAAATGCTGGAGGCTGCGGGGGGGAGACAGCCGAGTCAACCACACATTGTTCAGATGTTTAACTCACAGCTGGAACATCAGCCTCATTAGCCTGCAGTTTATGGACCTTGTGATTAATGAGGAGTTGTTAAGTTTCACGTTGATTTTTAAAGAAACAAACCAGCCGACAGCATTCATCACATCCATCAGGACAACAGTTACTGCAGCAGCCAGAGATGCTCTGAAAACATGCTTCACAAGCAGGTCTGATACTCAAATGATGACAGGCTCATCTTTGCAAAAGCTTCGACGAAACCTGAGAAAGTTATTTATGAGTCGGGCTGGTTGGTATCAGGTCGAGTTTCACGGCAGCCAAAACCTTCATGAATGAGTTTGTGTTTATCGTCTGCTAAAATAATTCTGCTCAGGCTTACTAACTGGTTTGGTTCGACCATTTTCATCACTTTTCATCACTTTTCATCACTTTTCAACACTTTTCATCACTTTTCATCACTTTTCATCACTTTTCATCACTTTTCATCACTTTTCATCGCTTTTCATCACTTTTTATCACTTTTCATCACTTTTCAACACTTTTCATCACTTTTCATCACTTTTTATCACTTTTCATCACTTTTCATCACTTTTCATCACTTTTCATCGCTTTTCATCACTTTTTATCACTTTTCATCGCTTTTTATCACTTTTCATCACTTTTCATCGCTTTTCATCGCTTTTCATCACTTTTTATCACTTTTTATCACTTTTCATCGCTTTTCATCACTTTTCATCACTTTTCATCACTTTTTATCGCTTTTCATCGCTTTTTATCACTTTTTATCACTTTTCATCACTTTTCATCACTTTTCATCGCTTTTCATCGCTTTTCATCACTTTTTATCACTTTTTATCACTTTTCATCGCTTTTCATCACTTTTCATCACTTTTTATCGCTTTTCATCGCTTTTCATCGCTTTTTATCACTTTTTATCACTTTTCATCGCTTTTCATCACTTTTCATCGCTTTTCATCGCTTTTTATCACTTTTCATCACTTTTTATCACTTTTCACTTGCCAAATTCCCTTTTTTCAGGTGGTGAAATGAGACAGTTAATGTTTTCTACCACCAACAGTTTCATTTTCTGACGCAGGAACACCATGAACTGAACTCTGAGAAGCAGTCAGGGGACACAGGACCTGCCAGCTGGGTTGAACCAACATTTCTGACAGTTACAACCTTCTGAGATAAGTCAGATAGTTTCATTAGTCTGGCTCGACCATCAGGCCTGTGAGCTGCCAGCTGTCTCACAAACTGAGCCTCAAACATCAGCCAAAGGGAGCCACTGCTGCAGCCCCAACTGCAGCATCCTCAGTAAAAGTTGAGTTGTGTCCCATCAATGCTGATCGGAGCTGCAGTCGAAACAAACCAGAGACCTTTAAATTACATGTAAATGTAATTTATTTCTACAGCCCTTTACAACAATCCATTTCGGTACCAAAAATGCTTTACAGCAGATAATAAATGAAGAAAAGAATAAGTAAAAAACAATAAAATAACAGTAAACGCAATAAAATACAGCAAAATTGAATAAGATAATATAAAAGTGTCACCATACTACTGGGTATTAAAAGCCATCTGAAATAAATAGTTTTTAGCTTAGATTTAAAGAGGCCCAGGTCAGATATAAGACTCATCTCGGGGGGAGCTTATTCCAGAGCCTTGGGGCACCCCAGGGTTTGTATTTTAACCTGAACACTTCCAGCAGAAGTTGATTTGTTGACCCAGAGCTCTACCAGGATTACGGACAGTTAAAAGCTCAGAATAATGATGAATGATGAATAAAGTTTCTGAACGCACTCAAAGACGGGTGCGAGCCGGATCTGTGGTCATTATTAAAGCATTTGGAGACTGTTGTCTGCTCCAGCAGCACGACAGGAAGCACTCACTGACCTCTGAGAGTTCAGATGCTGCTTCGCTGCGCTTCCTCCAAATGTTAAAAATCTGCTGTGACATGTTTAAGTTAGACTGAGGTTTATTTAATGTGCTCAGAAGAGCTCAGAAGCTTCTGTCTCACAGCCCTGACAGTCAGAGCTGCTGCAGAACCATATTTCACAGCCTTTTCTGCCACTACAGCGGATGGTCAGGGTTAAAGTCTTGCTAAATGTATGCGCTGTAATTTAAATGCTTTCCACCAGAATGATGCACACAAACACAACCGAACGCATTTAAACTTCTGAGCACATCGTCACGGTTGCTGCTGCTTTTCTGGGAGAAGCCTGAGTGACTGTGGATGTTAAGTGCCACAGAGAGAGGCACATTAGCAGAGAAAAGCCGTAATTATCGATTTAAGAAACCCTGCAATGTTTAGCTTTGGGTCACGTGAGCCGATGGATCAGTTTCCTCTGAGTGTGGTCAGTGCTGATGGGCCCAGGACGTGTCGTAGTTAGCCTGGTGAGGACTGAAAGTATTAGAAAATGTTCCGGTAACAAGTCCTGTAGTTGTCATTTTTATCTAATCAAACATGTTTCAGTTTTATAGCCAAAAAAACAGCCAAAATTCCTGATAAACAGACAAAACTTTGAGGTTTTTGTGGTGCTAAAGCTGCAGATCGTCCTTGTTACGTTTGTATTTCCTCTGAAATTACATTATTTTCTTTGTGATCATATTTCAAAGTAATCAAACGCTTTGTAAACAACATAAAGGCTTGACACAGCAAAAGCAGCTGCTGAAAAACGACCCACAATCCCGGTCAACACTTGTTTTAATGCCAACAAACACACACTCCCATAAAGTGTCCTGCTGTGCTTTTATGGGCGGACAGCACCAGTAAATCGCCTCTGAGCTCAGAGCCAAACATCAGACAATGCACCTTTTATAGGGCGTGCGTTGGCTTTGTGATGCAGCTGATCCCTGCGTACAGGTGTTGCTGCTGCCTCTTAAACCGTCTCATTCTACCGTGTGAAAGCAAACCTCCTCTGGTACCTGCAGCCAGTCAAAACAAAGAGCCCGTTAAAGTGAATGATTTAGCTCAAGTGTTGAACCATAGGTGAGGTCATGATGTGCTCAATAACTCGGTGTCACGGTTTATGTTCCGTTCCATGTCTCGTCATTTCCTGTTTTATTTTGAAAAGTCACTAATCTTCTCCTCCCGTGTCAGACGTCTGATTGTCTTCCCTGATTCCCGAAGTGTTTCCACCTGTTCTTGGTCCCTCATGTGTTCAAATAGTCTGAGTTTCCCTTGTTTGATGTCTCATTTTGAGCTTCATTACCAGCCACTCTCCTTGTCTTGAACCCACAGATTCCTCGAGCCTGCAGCGAGCGACTCTCCTGCAGTGCTGTCTTATTCTACTTCCATAGCCTTAGTTTATTTATTGTTACGGTAAGTTTCATAGCTTTGTTTTTCCTCCATTTTCTAGGAGTGATGTGCACAATAACTCAGTGTCACTGTTTATTTTCCGTTCCATGTCTTGTCTCGTCATTTCCTGTTTTATTTTGAAAAGTCACTAATCTTGTCCTCTCGTTTCAGGTATCTTGCCCTTCCTCCCGTGTCTAATTGTCTTCCCTGATTCCGAAGTGTTTCCACCTGTTCTTGGTCCCTCATGTGTTCAAATAGTCTGAGTTTCCCTTGTCTTGTGCCAGTATGTCTCTATACATGAGCATCATTACCAGCCTTACTTTAACCCACAGTTTCCACGAGCCTGCAGCGAGCGACTCTCCTGCAGTGCTGTCTTATTCTACTTCCATAGCCTTAGTTTATTTATTGTAACGGTAAGTTTCATAGCTTTGTTTTCCCTCCATTTTCTAGGAGTGATGTGCACAATAACTCAGTGTCACTGTTTATTTTCCGTTCCATGTCTTGTCATTTCCTGTTTTATTTTGAAAAGTCACTAATCTTGTCCTCTCGTTTCAGGTATCTTGCCCTTCCTCCCGTGTCTAATTGTCTTCCCTGATTCCGAAGTGTTTCCACCTGTTCTTGGTCCCTCATGTGTTCAAATAGTCTGAGTTTCCCTTGTCTTGTGCCAGTATCTCTATACATGAGCATCATTACCAGCCTTACTTTAACCCACAGAACCTGCAGCGAGCGACTCTCCTGTAGTGCACCTTGTTTTGTAATTTATTCTACTTCCATAGCCTTAGTTTATTTATTGTTACGGTAAGTTTCATAGCTTTGTTTTTCCTCCATTTTCTAGGAGTGATTTTTCGTTCTTACTATTCATAGTCGCCTCTGTTAAAGGAGAGCTTTTAGTTAAAGTTTCATAGAGCCTCTGTTTTATTCCGCCTCATTTTGAGTGTGCCTTTGCTTTGTTAAGTTTTCATAGCTTTTCTGTTTTCCCCCAGTTTGGAGAGAGTTTGTTTGTTAACTTTCATAGCTGCGCTCCTTCTCCACCTTAGATAAGGAGGAGAGCACTTAAGAGTTTTATAGTCCTTTCTTTTGTGCTGCCGGGAGATCGCCCTGCAGTGCTGTGATCTGCTTTGCTTGTTTATTTAAATAAAACCATCTTGAACCCCACGACCCTGCATCTGCGTCCTGAGTCCCTCTGGTAACTGACACTCGGGTCCTGATTGGACATAACAGCTCAGTCTCTTTGTCTGTTCATTGACCCGAACGCTGCTCACTTCCCTTGTGGTTTATGCGTTGACTTTTGCAGCTTTTGTATAGCATTGACCCTTCAAGGCCACCGTAACTCAGGGCAAACAGCTGTTACTGCTGATGGGAGGCAAATTAATCGGCTTGTTGGGCAGGTATGTAGTTTAAAGATGGTTTAAATACATCACTTTTAGTGTAAAATTAAAAATGTTTAATGACGTATGTCTGAATACAGACGGTGGAAAAATGTCAGTCTTAGTTTTACTGGATCTCAGTGCTGCTTTTGATACAATATGGGTAACTTTACATCAGAGCAGACAAGAATCACATGTGGAGTTCCCCAAGGTTCCATCCTGGGACCTCTTCTGTTTAACATCTACATGCTCCCACTGGCACAGATTATAAAAAAACAACAAAATAAACCTCCGTAGCTATGCAGATGACACACAGATATATATTACAATGTCACCAGGAGACCGAGGGCCTGTACAGGCGCTTTGTAAATGCATTGAGGAGATTAATGACTGGATGTGCCACAACTTTCTCCTGCTAAACAAAAGCAAAACTGAGGTAATTGTCTTTGGAGCCAAAGTGAAACGATTACAGTCACCACAGAGCTTCAATCTATACAGTTTAAATTTTAAATCATGCTTTTTATTTAATTTAATGTTATTTAAAGCACTTTGAATCACCTTGTTGTTGAGTTGTACAAATAAACTTGCCTTGCCTAGAAAACTCTGACTTTGATTTTATTAACGTACAAAACTAGCAACCCAAAGAGTAATAATCTTTGAATAATAAGCCTCATTTACAGTTCAGATGCCTCTTTTGTGATTCAGGTCTTTGGAAAATGCTGATTATTTTTGTTTCAACACTCAAGAACTGAAACAGTTCAGAGATTTAGGGCTTCATGGGCTGGATCTGAGCCAGAGTCAAGCTGAAGTTCAGCCGCAGCTCATCTGAAATTCAGCCACTGTTCAGCCAGAGCTGGAATTCAGCTACAGTTAGACTGGAGCTCTGCCACAATGTAACCAAACGTAGCCAAAGTAGAGTTCAGCTGCCACTGAAGGGGAGCTGGAGTTCAGCCGGAGCTCAGCCAGATTTAAGACAGAGTTCAGCCAGATTTAAGACAGAGTTCAGCTAGATTTAAGACAGAGTTCAGCCGGAGTTCAGCCAGATTTAAGACAGATTTAAGACAGAGTTCAGCCAGATTTAAGACAGAGTTCAGCCAGATTTAAGACAGAGTTCAGCCAGATTTAAGACAGAGTTCAGCCAGATTTAAGACAGAGTTCAGCCAGATTTAAGACAGAGTTCAGCTAGATTTAAGACAGAGTTCAGCCGGAGTTCAGCCAGATTTAAGACAGATTTAAGACAGAGTTCAGCCAGATTTAAGACAGAGTTCAGCTAGATTTAAGACAGAGTTCAGCCGGAGTTCAGCCAGATTTAAGACAGATTTAAGACAGAGTTCAGCCAGATTTAAGACAGATTTAAGACAGAGTTCAGCCAGATTTAAGACAGATTTAAGACAGAGTTCAGCCAGATTTAAGACAGAGTTCAGCCAGATTTAAGACAGAGTTCAGCTAGATTTAAGACAGAGTTCAGCCAGATTTAAGACAGATTTAAGACAGAGTTCAGACAGATTTAAGACAGAGTTCAGCTAGATTTAAGACAGAGTTCAGCCAGATTTAAGACAGATTTAAGACAGAGTTCAGCCAGATTTAAGACAGATTTAAGACAGAGTTCAGCCAGATTTAAGACAGAGTTCAGCTAGATTTAAGACAGAGTTCAGCCGGAGTTCAGCCAGATTTAAGACAGATTTAAGACAGAGTTCAGCCAGATTTAAGACAGATTTAAGACAGAGTTCAGACAGATTTAAGACAGAGTTCAGACAGATTTAAGACAGAGTTCAGCCAGATTTAAGACAGATTTAAGACAGAGTTCAGACAGATTTAAGACAGAGTTCAGACAGATTTAAGACAGAGTTCAGCCAGATTTAAGACAGATTTAAGACAGAGTTCAGCCAGATTTAAGACAGATTTAAGACAGAGTTCAGACAGATTTAAGACAGAGTTCAGCTAGATTTAAGACAGAGTTCAGCCGGAGTTCAGCCAGATTTAAGACAGATTTAAGACAGAGTTCAGCCAGATTTAAGACAGATTTAAGACAGAGTTCAGCCAGATTTAAGACAGATTTAAGACAGAGTTCAGCCAGATTTAAGACAGAGTTCAGCCAGATTTAAGACAGAGTTCAGCTAGATTTAAGACAGAGTTCAGCCAGATTTAAGACAGATTTAAGACAGAGTTCAGCTAGATTTAAGACAGAGTTCAGCCGGAGCTCAGCCGGATCTCAGCCGGATCTCAGCCGGAGCTCAGCCGGAGCTCAGCCGGAGCTCAGCCGGAGCTCAGCCGGAGCTCAGCCGGATCTCAGCCGGAGCTCAGCCGGAGCTCAGCCGGAGCTCAGCCGGAGCTCAGCCGGAGCTCAGCCGGAGCTCAGCCGGAGCTCAGCCGGAGCTCAGCCGGAGCTCAGCCGGAGCTCAGCCGGAGCTCAGCTGCACCACCTTCACCTCTCTGCCAGATCTGGGCAGCAGTTCAGCCACATTCAGCCAGCAGAGGTCAGTAAATAGAAGCTTTTCTGATGATCAGCGTAATGTTACTCTTTAAAATGTAGGAGGTTGTGACTGCAGAGAGGTGATTATACCAGCTGAGATGTTTGAGAGTGAGTGTGTGTGAACAGGGAGCAGCTAACGTTGAATAATGGATGGCAGCATTAGAGGGCCTGTAGCTGCTTTGTTGAGAGACATTAGAAAGTTTAGATTGTCTTTCTCCTCATCCCTCCCTCATCTCTTTGTACATTTACTTTGTTTCCTTCCCCTCTCCTGCCCTTTTTGTTCTCTCCTCCATTTGTCTCCCCATCTCCCGTTTCCTCCCCCGCTCCTCCCATCTTTCTCTGGGGTCATTATCTGCAGCTGCAGGAGCCAAGCCTCCATCCTGCAGCAGGAGGAGGACAACACATCGAGTGGAGGCTTGACACGAAGCCAGGGAGAAGGGATGGCAGGAAGGAGGGAGGGGCTGGAGAGAAGGATGGAGGAAAGACGAGAAGGAGAGAAGGTCAGGAGGAACAAAGTGGGAGAAAGGAGGAGGAAAGAAGGGATGTGTCTGTAAATCTCAAGAGATCAGGACTCAAATGAGAGAGTCTTATTATCCAGTCTTTGACTGTTTATCTACATAATGAAGCAGGTTAAACAACCAGAGAAGGACTGAGCATCGATGTCATTTAGTTTAAATATCAGGTGGATTTAGATTTGATTTCATAACTTACTGTTTGATAATGAAAAGAAAGAACTAGAAAGTAGGAAAAAGTCATTTTAAAGCGTACAATCCTCCTCGAGGCCCTGACCCCGCAGAGCTGGAGTCAACCGTCGTAATAAATAAAGGTTTTACAGACGGGTGGGAGTCTCCGGGGGGGCGGAGCGCCCGTTTATTCTCAGCCGCTCTCTCAGTGCGCTCAATATTTCATGGACAGGATTATGTCATCCGGAGATACCAAGAACCAGCCAGACACAGGACTGACGGAAGGACGGCATCAAAGATGGAGACGGCATCAAAGATGGAGACGGCATCAAAGATGGAGACGGCATCAGAGATGGAGACGGCATCAGAGATGGAGACACAAAGCCAAAAGGCAGAAAGACGACGGGAATCTGATTCAGACGGACAACTGAAGGGAAATAGACACAGAGACTGATGCTCGCCGATTGGAAAAGATAGAATCCATTAGTGCTGAGTCAGCCGAGTGAATGCACAGACCGATCGTATCTCCCACCTGTAATAGGGGAGCCAGCCAATCACAATCTAATAGAGAGACAGCCAGCCAATGGAAATTAGTTTAGAGAAGAGAGCAGAAAGGTCAGTTTAACTGAAGGGTGATCCCTCAGATCAGACTCAAGGAGACGAGAAGATGTTTGTTTCGTTTCCATAAACTTTCACTAGCATCTGTGCTGTATGACTGTGGCTCAGAGAGAAAATATCACTGAAACGTGGCAGCAGCAACCCAGATAACAGCTGAAAATGGGCCAGAGAGCAGAAAGTATAAAGCTCCAGACTGCAGAGAAGCAGAAAACAGAATCATCTCAAAGCAGACCGAACAAACTCAGCTCAGCGACACCAACACAGGCCGGATCAGAGCGTCGGGAGGCCAGGAGGACCTGGTGCCCTGGATAGTTTACTGGTATGACTGCCACCTTTCATATGGGAGATCTGGGTCCAAATCCCCTGCATCAAAGGTACTGTCTCCAGTAGGCAAGACCCCCTTTACCCTATCTGTAAGTTGCTTTGGATAAAAGCATAAACAGGTCAGAAGGACCTCCTCACAAGCCTGTTAATAAGTCCCAAACACATGATGTTCTTCTCTCAGCAGCAGGAAGGTTGGTCCATGTGACCCAAAAGTAGAAGACTCACAATGAAGGTGCAGCAGTCGTGAGATCAGGTTGTTTTTAATTGTCTCGTGATGTTCTTTTAAGCATAGATTCATCCCAGATTCATCCCTGTCAGCCTCACTGGCCTCACAGCAGACAGCAGGACACTTTGGTTGCTGCTTGGCTTCATTCATATTTAGGTTTTAGTTGGTATGAACTGCCTGGAAGAAGAGATCTTCCTGACTAAACAAAGGAAATAAACAGGTGAATAAACAACAAGCCGGGTCCTGACACCATATTTCTAATCATTAAACCTAACCGTGTATTTCTTATGCCTAAACCTAACCAGCTGCAGCTGTAAATAAGGCTCGGATGGGACTAAATCCTGGTGATGGCTGCAGATCCATTTAACCGTTAAATAGTCATATTTGTGACGGTTGTTGGTGACATTATGAAAAATATAAGCTTGTTACAATCCACAGGGAAAAGTCTGAGTGTGTAACGTTTATGGAGCCTTATAAATGTAGGAATTTACCTTATTATTGTGATAGATTTTCTTATTACTTTATTTTACTTCTCATCATCATAAAAAAATCTCATTCCATCAATATTTTACTGTTGATCAGTAACATTTCCTGTAATATTGAATTCATTTGTACTTATTTACTTTTTCATTGTTTATTAGTCTTACATCTGCCTGGTTATTTCTGAGGCTCCTCCTACTTACTGGAGTTGAACAATGTTTTCTATGGGATGGTAAGTATTGTTTCAGATATTAGTCAGAGCCTCTGGAATGATTTCTGAACCACTTCAGTGATGACGGGAGGCACCTCGATGAAGGCTGTCCCCTCTGCTCTGATTGGTCAGTTTCAGTGGTCTGATCAAGCCCCGCCCACTATTCTGCATCGGCCCACATTCAAATGTTTTATTGGATGCAAAATGACTTCATATCCCAGAGAGAAGGGTGAGATGTGAACGCTTTCAAACGTTTTTCAATGACAAACTCTGAAATACTATAAAAAATATCTACAAACCCTTCTTTTTTGGACATTATTGGGATAAAATACCTGCATATAAGTATGATATCGTCTTGACTTCTTCTTCTGTGGTAAATAAACATGGTGTAAATGACACCAGGAAGTGGAAGAAAACGACTGAAATGAGTCGTGATGGAAACAGCAGCCTCACAGCTGGAAAAATAAGAAAATCTGCTCTAAAATAATCACCTTTTAAAGAAAAACGTTCTTTTTGGACCAAATAAATCAGCTGTAAAATGGGAGAAAAGGAGGAAAAGGAGTTCAGTGATTTGTTCCTCCTCCTCCTCTGCCTCCAAACTGTCTGACTTGTTCTTCACAAGGACAGCAGTATCGACCGGACCAGTTTGATCATCAGCTCGGTTTGTTTTTCCTCTTTAAAACTTCTATTCTGGGTTACAGCAGGCTGCTAAAAGCCTCCCTGCTCTCCTCCTTGTCTTTCCTCCTCCTCCCCTCCATCCTGTCACCTTCTCTGGCTCTCCTCCCCTGGCCTCCCATCCTCTCTGCTCCCCTCTGCTGTGATGGTGGACATGTTTAATTGATGGAGTGATAATGAAAGTTGCAGGAGGAGGGATGGCGGTTCCATGTTTCCTCCTCCTCTGGTGAAGGAGGTTAAGCTCCTGCAGCAAACTGAGATCCTGCCCCCTGTCTTTTTATTCTTTCCTTTAATTCTCTTAATCTGGAGCTTCTTTTTTCTCCATAGCAGCATCTTTTTGAGAGCTTTTCCCGCCCGCAGTGACAACATGAAGCTGACCGCTGTCTCAGACTGACTGACAGCTCTTTAAATAGACAGATGGACACTGAAGCTCTGCTTTCTGACCTGGAGGTCACCACCAGGCTGCGTGTCATTTGTGTTTAATTTCATTTAATTGAGTATTTTTGTTGAACTTCCACTTTGAATGAGTAAATCCGGTTAAGAAGGTTTCTTCATATTAATTTTTAACATTATTTAACATATTTTTTGTGTGAATCAAGACTTTACAAACAAAATAACTGATAGTTGGATAAAATGCCCTTTTACAGATTAAATTATTTTCTCGGGGGCGATTATTATTTGTTGGGATGTTATTTAACCTCAGAAAACCTACAAGTCTTGTTATTTTTCCAGACAGCACTCTACAGATAACTGATTTCAAGGTAAAACATGAAACAGGCCAGAACTAATCCTAATCCTGTGATCCTCCTCCTTTACTGTTAGCGCTCTGTCTGCAGTCTCTGTCTGCCCGGATAGTCTTAAAGCTGAGCACAGAGCTGTTAGAGTTGTTCCTGCAGCCAGGTCTCTGCCTGATATTCCTGCTGTGTCCTCATCAGGGCTCCAAGCTCGTCCATTTTATCCACCAGAGATCTCACATTTCCCCTGATGATCAGGGGAAGAAATGCTTTAAACTTCCTCCTTTTCCTCCATTTTCTTCCTGCTCTGCATCCTCGACGTCTCCTCTTTAACTCATCATGATTTGGGGTGTAGGAGCTGCTAGACGACAATCCTGGGACCAACGGAGGGACCCAGTTGGGACAGAAGCCTTTGCAAGAGCATTCAAGTAGATGGAGCCGTTCCATTAAGCTCTTTGTAGCTAACATCAGGGACTTGGATCTGATGCTAAGGGCAGCCAGAGGAGCTCAATGAACAGAGGGGGGGCGTGTTCTTTTAGGCTGATCCAAGACCAGACGCACCGCTGCGTTCTGGACCATCTGCAGAGGTTTCACAGGCTGGAGACCAGTTAGGAAACCAGTTAGGAAACCAGTTAGGAGACCAGTTAGGAAACCAGTTAGGAGACCAGTTAGGAAACCAGTTAGGAAACCAGTTAGGAGACCAGTTAGGAGACCAGTTAGGAGACCATTTAGGAGACCAGTTAGGAAACCAGTTAGGAGACCAGTTAGGAGACCAGTTAGGAGACCATTTAGGAGACCAGTTAGGAAACCAGTTAGGAGACCAGTTAGGAGACCAGTTAGGAAACCAGTTAGGAGACCAGTTAGGAAACCAGTTAGGAAACCAGTTAGGAGACCAGTTAGGAGACCAGTTAGGAGACCAGTTAGGAGACCAGTTAGGAAACCAGTTAGGAAACCAGTTAGGAAACCAGTTAGGAAACCAGTTAGGAGACCAGTTAGGAGACCAGTTAGGAGACCAGTTAGGAGAGCAGTTAGGAGACCAGTTAGGAAACCAGTTAGGAAACCAGTTAGGAGACCAGTTAGGAAACCAGTTAGGAGAGCGATGCAGGAGTCAAGGCAGGAGATGACCATGGGCTGCACCAGGAGCTGGGGGGCATGTTGGGTTAGACTTAAAGTCCTTAAACAGTTAAATAAACAGTGAAATTCAGAACACAAATCAATCAATGACTCTGGATCTATTGCTAACGCGAGGCTAGCAAACTAACTGTGCTAACGATGGCTAATCTGCTTGCTAACCGAGTCAAATTAGCATCGAAATAACGCCGCCGCGTTCTGAACCATCTGCAGAACTTGAAGCTGGTTCAAAATTTGCATTCGAAGTTAAACGTGAAAACGACTTATTTTACGTGTCACAGTTTGCTGCAACGATGGAGAATCTGAGAATCTGAGGAAACAGCTATTATTTTATCAAACAAACTCAGACTTATAGCGCAGAATCTGACGTCCAAAAGCATGAAGCAGGCCATGAAAACAGAAGGTTTGAGATAGTTTCTCTGTGTGAGGTGAGAAGTCCTGCTGCATCTCCAGCTCAAACACACATGGTGCAGAGAAAGAGAAAGAAGAAGAAGAAGAAAGAACCCTGCTTCACTGTTTAACCGTGAAAACAGGTTAGAATAACCCTGAGGGCGCCTCGGCAGAGATGACCTCAAACCCAGCTCGTTCATCGGAGGGAGTAGCTGCAGGTACCTGAACCTCTCATCAGCACCCTCCACCTGACCCTCTGAGCTCAGGGAAGTGCACCGAACTGACAGCCTGAGAGCAGAGAGGAGCAGCAGTGACTGAAGACGGCTGCTTAGAAGAAAGAAGACAAATTAAAACGTCTATTTCCAGCATCTCAGACGTTCGGTTGTTATTTAAAGCTGCAGATCAGGTTGAAACACTCAGCTCAAAGCACATCAGACTGCTGTCCGTTCACATCAGCGGCGTCCTGTCAGAAAGCTCTCAGCTCTCAGATGACGGCTTGGTCCTTTTCTCACATGTTTGATTCATTTCTCCCCTGCTGAGTCGCACCGGCTGTCCTCCTTCACGTTTCTGCACACAATCAGGCTTTTGTTCTCACTTCATTTGGTCATTGGAGCAGAGCCCAACAAGTTCAGATAAACAGAAGCAGCAACCAGTTTCTGAGTAAACTGGGATCGTTGGGCTGAAGATGTGAACAGTTACAGACTCAAATCTGCGTCTCACCTTCAGAATGAGCGTTTCTAAAGGATTGCAGTCCACTTATAGAGCCTTTCAGAGTCCGTCAGGATCCGCTTTGACCTGCAGGACAGCCTGACGGCTCCTGTTACACAGGAAGTGAACTCTTACTGAGTGACAGTGAGTCCTCAGACTGTCCGCTGCAGCTGAGACTAAAAGCTGCCACCGATGCTCACACTGTTCATGTTTCACCGGAATGAGACGACTTCCTTCTGTTTGGATTCAGGATTACAGGAAATATTTCCCAACGGCCTGAAAAGAAAGGATCCTTTAGTCTGGAAGTAGTCGTGTGAACCAGAGAGTTCAGCTTTTATTCATCAGGACACAAACGAGTGATCTGCTCCTGTTAAAACTCAGTTCAGCCTCAAAAACTGAGACAGTGAGTGAGAAACTAAGTGAACCCCTGATCCAGCAGCTTCAGCAGCAGTAATGGTTTCCTGTGGGACGTTATCAGTCTCTCTCTGTTAGCGCTCTGTCTGCAGTCTCTGTCTGCAGTCTCTGTCTGCCCGGATAGTCTTAAAGCTGAGCAGAGAGCTGTTAGAGTTGTTCCTGCAGCCAGGTCCAGGATTCCACCATCTGTTGTTAACCAGCTCTGTGATCCTCCTCCTTTACTGTTAGCGCTCTGTCTGCAGTCTCTGTCTGCCCGGATAGTCTTAAAGCTGAGCAGAGAGCTGTTAGAGTTGTTCCTGCAGCCAGGTCCAGGATTCCACCATCTGTTGTTAACCAGCTCTGTGATCCTCCTCCTTTACTGTTAGCGCTCTGTCTGCAGTCTCTGTCTGCCCGGATAGTCTTAAAGCTGAGCAGAGGGCTGTTAGAGTTGTTCCTGCAGCCAGGTCCAGGATTCCACCATCTGTTGTTAACCAGCTCTGTGATCCTCCTCCTTTACTGTTAGCGCTCTGTCTGCAGTCTCTGTCTGCCCGGATAGTCTTAAAGCTGAGCAGAGAGCTGTTAGAGTTGTTCCTGCAGCCAGGTCTCTGCCTGATATTCCTGCTGTGTCCTCATCAGGGCTCCGAGCTCGTCCATTTTATCCACCAGAGATCTCACATTTCCCCTGATGATCAGGGGAAGAAATGCTTTAAACTTCCTCCTTTTCCTCCATTTTATTCCTGCTCTGCATCCCAGACGTCTCCTCTTTAACTCATCATGATTTGGGGTCTTTTTCCAGGCCTTATTTTGGCTTTGTAAAGCTGCTCCAGCAGGTTAACAACTTTCCCGTTGCCATGGTTACGCGTCATAACAGATGTATCACAAACATCATGTTTAACTTCCTCATCAAATGTTCTGTTTGCAGTGAATAAGCTCCCCGACTTTGTCAGATTTAGGACTTTTCTGTCATCTCTTCCTGTTTTCTATTTCAAGCATTAGGTTGGTTTTATTTTCTCTATTTATCCTCCTCTGTTTCTCTCTTCTTCTTTTCTATTTCTGGCTACGTGGAGTTAAACCCCGAAATGTTTAAAAGCAAAATACACAAAGATACACACATATGAACCATATGTCCCACACAGAGGAGTCCTTCCTCATCGTTATCTCCCTCTGACCAAAGCTAAAGTTTACATAAAGTTTACATGAAGGCATCAGGAGGAAGTCGGGCTGAAACACCTGGAGGCTGATACTCAGCCGGCCAACTGCTGCAGGAACAGACTCACAAAGCTCCTCTAAACCGAACGGTTATGCATCTATAAAGAGAAAAATACCTTTTTTCTGTACTTGTGAACGTATTTGTCTGAAATGAACTCGAAAGCTTTGCCTCAGACTGAAGATCTGCCATTCAGGGGTCAGCTCACATCGGCAGGCTTCAGTTACATTACAGTAGCAGCTTATAGCAGCCATTCAGTACATAGCAGCTCAAAATAGAGTCTTCAGCATCCTCTTCTTCATCTATATCCACAACTTCACATCATGCAGCATTCATTGTGCCTCCGAGGTGGGAAGTCAGAACTCTTTAAGGTTTTTGCTTTGATATTAACAGCAAATTACAGCAGCTACAGAGCTCACTTAGCTAAAAACGCTTCACCAGTTTAATGTTTTATATCCAGACTAGAACATCTAACTTTTTGTCCCATTTGGAACCAGAAATTCAAAGTTTTCCTTCATCAATGAATGCAGCTTCCACAGCATGAGAGTGGAGCTCACCAGTACAAAAACAATCCTTTAAACATCAATTAAACGTCGGCAACACAAGTCAGGCATGCTAATGCTAGCTAGAATGCTAGCTTAAAACCAACCTGAGCTCAACACAGATTGTGAAACATCTGCAGTTTTACAATAAAGCCTCCAACATAATGCAATTTGAACATTTTCATTCATCTTTTTCACAACTCCAAACACAACTCGAGCTTTGATTGTTCAGCACATCAACATCCAGCTTATTGGCCACACATGGAGGAAGGAGGCGGGAGGTGTTAAGCTATGATAAGAGGAATGAGTATTTCATGGATCATTTTATGGATCATTTTATGGATCAAACACTTTGAAATAAATACGTTGTGATTCCTGTTATATGAACACTGTGCTGAAGAAAATAAGCAGTCTTTCTTTTACTCCTGTTCTGTGATTCAGGGACAGTTTTACACTCGTGAGATCGTAGCGCTGTATCTCGTTTGTCTTGGTCTGGGCTCCACTTGTTTTGCACCTTGTACAGTTTGAAAGGTTGTGTCCCAGGAAAGAATAAATATGTTGCCTTGATGGTGGTGGAGATGCTCCCCTCTAAAGTCTGTTACCATCTCACGATGTTTTCTGGTGGGACTGGACTCAGAAAACACAGAAGAATGAAGCGACAGGTAAATCTGAGCTGTCAGAACCTTCCCTCCCTCAGTGTTTCAGGCTGATGAGTATCTCCACACCTGCCCCATACCTTTATCCCTGGAAGAGTGTAAGAGAGTCCAGCCCTCCTCCAGGAGTTTGGTTCCAGAGCCAATGCTCCATCTTTGTTCCAACCCTCACCTGAGCTCACAGATCTGGGTTCTGACCCAAAGAAGGAGGTCGTGGATACAAGCGGCTGAAATGAGTTTCCTTCAGAGGGGGGCGGGGCTCAGCCTTAGAGATAGGGGGAGGAGCTTCAGCATCCAAGGGGGAGGAGCTTCACCATCCTGGGGGAGGAGCTCCATCATCCGGGGGGAGGAGCTTCACCATCCAGGGGGAGGAGCTCCACCATCCGGGGGGAGGAGCTCCACTATCCTGGGAGAGGAGCTCCACTATCCAGGGGGGAGGAGCTCTACCATCCGGGGGGAGGAGCTCCACTATCCAGGGGGGAGGAGCTCCATCATCCGGGGGGAGGAGCTTCACCATCCAGGGGGAGGAGCTCCACCATCCGGGGGGAGGAGCTCCACTATCCTGGGAGAGGAGCTCCACTATCCAGGGGGGAGGAGCTCTACCATCCGGGGGGAGGAGCTCCATCATCCGGGAGGGAGGAGCTCCACCATCCGGGGGGGA
Source organism: Leuresthes tenuis (assembly GCA_036924055.1). Classification (NCBI taxonomy): domain Eukaryota; kingdom Metazoa; phylum Chordata; class Actinopteri; order Atheriniformes; family Atherinopsidae; genus Leuresthes; species Leuresthes tenuis. The sequence goes on along the minus strand of JAVGWW010000004.1, from coordinate 1,345,606 downwards.
GGAGCTCCACCATCCGGGGGGGAGGAGCTCCTCCCTCCGGAGGGAGCTTGGAGTAGAGCCGCTGCTCCTCCACAAAGAAAGGAGTCAGCTGAGGTGGTTCCTCTGGTTAGGATGCCTCCTGGGAGGAGGCCCCGGGTCAGAACCAGGACTCACTGGAGGGAATATATATCCCATCAGGCCTGGGAACGCCTCAGGACCCCCCAGGAGGAGCTGCAGAGTGTCGCTGGGTTAATGTCTGGGTTTCCCTCCTGGACCTGTGGGCTCTGCAACCTGGATGGATGCCAGGGAGCCGATATGTGATGTAAATTACCACCTGATTTCTGACCCAATCAAACCTGGACCCGGTCAACAGGTGACTCACTAAAATATCAGAACCAACTTTCTTTGGTCAAACTGCAGATGAGAGAAAGTAAAAGGCAGTAGTCTGAAACAGAGCTGTGAGGACATGGCTGAGCAGGAAGCATTAACACGAACATTTCTCCAGGACCTGCGTCTCCTTTAGGTCCGGAGCTAATGATCTGTATCCAGGGGGCGCTGTGACACACTTTTATTCAGCAGGAAAGCAAACACTGTGAGTTGGTTTGTGGCCTGGGGGAGTCCCACACATCTCTTCCTATTGTGGCCTCTCATTTTCTCCTGTCTTTACATCTCCCACGCTCTGACCCTCCCCCAGCCTCTCCTCCTCCGCCTCCTCGTCTTTTTTCTTTTATATTACATCCTGTTTGGAGCTCTGCTGTGTCAGAGCATCTCTGATGTGTTTTATTGGTTCATTTTGCATAATCCACAGTTGTGTGTTTATTTTTACCTCCATCTCTGTGAGTCTGAATATCACATGAAGCGTTTTAAATGTTTTAGATACATGAAGAAGAGAAGATGGGTGAAGAGGTGAAGAAAAAACCAGGGAGGGATGAGGAGGTGCACTCAGACACTGAGAGGAAATAATTGATGAGAGGAAAAGTTCTTTCCTTCTTCACTCTTTTTCTTATGTGTTTATCAGAGATTCACTCGGCCAGACAGAGCAGCTGCGGCAATTAGGGTCAGAAGAAGAAGAGGAGGCAGGAAATGGCAGGAGAGAGGAAGAGAAAGAGGAAGAATGAGCAGAGAACAGTACAAAATAAGGAAGTCAGTGACGAGGAAAGGAAGGTGGAATCAGAAAGATTAGATTGAAGAAGGAAAAGTAGAAAAGGAACCAGAGAAGAAGAAAGAAGGAAATGGCAGGAGAGAGGAAGAGGAAGAGGAAGAATGAGCAGAGAACAGTGTAAAATAAGGAAGTCAGTGATGAGGAAAGGAAGGTGGAATCAGAAAGATTAGATTGAAGAAGGAAAAGTAGAAAAGGATCAAGGGAAGAAGAAGGAAGGAAAACAAGGAAGAAACATGAGAGTGAAGTAAAGAAATAAAAAGATTAGAGGATGATAAAAGAAAGAGAAAGTGATGTCATCAGCACATCTTTTTCATGACTTATTTTTCACTTCAGTGTCTTTAAACTCAGCAGAAGGACTAATGCTGCTGGAGCAGAGACGGATAAAACAAGCCTTCCCACATCCAGGAGAGCTCACAGAAACAGGAGAAGGGGCTAAAATGAGGGCATCCACCCGAGTGTCACATCGTGTTTTGTCCGGAAACAAGTAAAATGCACACATTCCCATTATTATGTCATCTTTTACTCAGTTCACCCTCCAAACAGACAGTGAGTTTAACATCAGTACAAACTGTAACTGCACCTCACATGACTCCGTGTGAAGCGCTGCCTTTAGCACAAACAGGAAGCAACATCGGTGGGTTGATCGCACGAAACGAAGGCCTTCAGTGAGCTGAACATCCCTGACAAAACCTTACTGAAGTATCCCAACCTTTTACATCTTATACCCAGGGACGGCTGGTATAATTGGGCTAACAGGGCTCAGCCCTCCCTACATTATTCAATAAAAATGAGAATATAATATATAAATATATTCAATAAAAACTTTAAACAAATTGTTTTTTCATTTTTGATCAGAGGCGGAGCAAAATCTGAACTGAAACCTATGAAATCGGTGAAAACGGGCTAATTATCTACAGCCCAAGCGAAGCAGCTCAGTTACACTTGACTTTTCTTCAACATTTGAGTGACAGGTTGCAAGTCCCGCCCCCTCCATTTGGGCTAAATCTGTACAGCCCAAAGCCAGCAGATTTGGGCCAATCACAGACGACTCTACTTGATTGCGTGTGTTGGGCGAAACTTTGACAATGGCAGGCATCGCCGTTAACGAAGTGGATTATTTACTTTCAAATCCGTTTTCTTCAATGTCCTCAGGTGAAAAAAGTAGGGGCACATCATCCAAAGGATATCCAAATTACACAGAAAGAAAAGCGCCAGAATCGTAGCTTTTGTGTAACTTGGTTTGAGAGAAAGGCTAACGGCTAACATTAGAAAGGCTAAAGGCTAAAGGCTAACGGCTAACGTTAGAAAGGCTAACGGCTAACGTTAGAAAGGCTAAAGGCTAACGTTAGAAAGGCTAACGGCTAACGTTAGAAAGGCTAACGGCTAACGTTAGAAAGGCTATAGGCTAAAGGCTAACGGCTAACGTTAGAAAGGCTAATGGCTAACGGCCTCTTGAAGCTTCTCCTCAAATAAGGTAGATTCATGTCACACAGATGGCACATTTTGTGGAGTATTTCTTTTCTTAACGTCTTTCTGGAGTGTTTTTCTGGAGTTACTATTTTAGTTTTGTGCTGATGTTTGGATTATTGTGTTCCAAAGCTAATTGCAATAGGCTATAAGTCTGGGTTTTACCTTTTTTTAAAACCATCCATCAGTGCATTCTTCTAAATAGTGTTTTGGTGGTTTGTTGAAAAGGCCCGTGCTGTTGTGATAGTTTAAACTTTCTAACACGACACCTTTTATGTTGAAATACAACTACTTGGCTTTTATAATACATTAGCCCCCCCATTCAATGTCACCACAAGCCCTCACTGCTAATACCAGAGTTTAAAGTCAGAAGCACAGAAATAACAGCTCAGAGTGGAGGGATGACACGCCACAAATGAACAGTCGTAGGTGTTGATGTGTGGTAACGATGTGTCAGAGCCCCCCCCCCCCAAACTGAGGCCTGGTCACTTTACCAAACCAACAGCAAAGCCCCTCAGAGGGCTAAATGATACATGATAAAACTCCTGTTTTAATGATAAAACTCCTGCTTTATCATTTAATCAAACAAACTGAATGCAGCACAAATCGAGTGTAAAAGCAGGAAACAGTAGAAACAACCAAAAAGAAGCATCGCCCCCCCCCCTGAACCCACACTATCCCATCACAAGCACGGAAGGACTGTGCTCAGGGTTTAAAAAGCAATACTAGTGTGTAGATATTTTATGTTCTTTAAAGGTAACATACCCTGCACTTTTTTGATAAGTGTCCAGTTAAGATGTATAAGATAGACTGAAACCCCTCTGCTGAGACCAGACTGTAACTGTAAGCGATTACTCATCCTGCCAACCTTCCCTTCCAAGGTCATTGAGAGAGGCAACGGCTTCTTATCATGACAACAGTGAAGGGAAGATGAAAGTTTTCCAACAGGAAAGGAAGCTCACAGAAAGCTGCGGAAAATTCCTGTGAAAATATTGACTTTCTGGACTCTTTGTAAATGTATTTTGTTTATTTCTCTGTTGCGGTCAAATATCCTAACGTTAGTTTTCCCAACTCTGTTTTGATTTGTTAAACCGTTTTACATCAGCTGTGTTTTTTCTTTCATAACCGTCTTTTATATAAGGTCTCTGCTACCAGCTCTTTACTTTTATTTTACAGGACAATTATTTACTGTGTGTTTACTCTATTGATCCCAGAGGGAAACAGGTTAGCTGTAAGTTAGCAGTTAGCTGTAAGTTAGCAGTTAGTTGTAAGTTAGCAGTTAGCTGTAAGTTAGGAGTTAGCTGTGAGTTAGCAGTTAGATGTAAGTTAGCAGTTAGTTGTAAGTTAGCAGTTAGCTGTAAGTCAGCAGTTAGCTGTAAGTTAATTAGCTGTAAGTTAGCAGTTAGCTGTATGTTAGCAGTTAGTTGTAAGTTAGCAGTTAGCTGTAAGTTAGCAGTTAGTTGTAAGTTAGCAGTTAGCTGTAAGTAAGCAGTTAACTGTAAGTCAGCAGTTAGTTGTAAGTTAGCAGTTAGCTGTAAGTTAGCAGTTAGCTGTGAGTTAGCAGTTAGTTGTAAGTTAGGAGTTAGCTGTAAGTTAACAGTTAGCTGTAAGTTAGCAGTTAGCTGTAAGTTAGCAGTTAGCTGTAAGTTAGCAGTTAGCTGTAAGGTAGCAGTTAGCTGTAAGTCAGCAGTTAGTTGTAAGTTAGCAGTTAGCTGTAAGTAAGCAGTTAACTGTAAGTCAGCAGTTAGTTGTAAGTTAGAAGTTAGCTGTAAGTTAGCAGTTAGCTGTGAGTTAGCAGTTAGTTGTAAGTTAGGAGTTAGCTGTAAGTTAACAGTTAGTTGTAAGTTAGCAGTTAGTTGTAAGTTAGCAGTTAGCTGTAAGTTAGGAGTTAGCTGTAAGTTAGCAGTTAGCTGTGAGTTAGCAGTTAGTTGTAAGTTAGGAGTTAGCTGTAAGTTAACAGTTAGCTGTAAGGTAGCAGTTAGCTGTAAGTCAGCAGTTAGTTGTAAGTTAGCAGTTAGCTGTAAGTTAGCTGTAAGTTAGCAGCAGATGCTAGCAAACAATGCTTTCTCATCAACAGTAATGGACCAAGCCAGAGATGTGCACAGCGTAACTCGTAGTAATGCATGTGAACCGTTAATTACTGCGTTTAAACATCAAGTTTGTTGATGAAAAACATTTTTTTTTCTTAGTTTAGATCAGACTGATCGGCTACAGCTGATAAAACATTCTGAGTGGAAAACAAACCTCAGATATTCGAGATAAAACATCTTTTTTGTCATTGTCATGCTGGTTTTCATCAGTGCAGCTGTGAGTTAGCAGTTAGTTGTAAGTTAGGAGTTAGCTGTAAGTTAACAGTTAGCTGTAAGTTAGCAGTTAGCTGTAAGTTAGCAGTTAGCTGTAAGTTAGCAGTTAGCTGTAAGGTAGCAGTTAGCTGTAAGTCAGCAGTTAGTTGTAAGTTAGCAGTTAGCTGTAAGTAAGCAGTTAACTGTAAGTCAGCAGTTAGTTGTAAGTTAGAAGTTAGCTGTAAGTTAGCAGTTAGCTGTGAGTTAGCAGTTAGTTGTAAGTTAGGAGTTAGCTGTAAGTTAACAGTTAGTTGTAAGTTAGCAGTTAGTTGTAAGTTAGCAGTTAGCTGTAAGTTAGGAGTTAGCTGTAAGTTAGCAGTTAGCTGTGAGTTAGCAGTTAGTTGTAAGTTAGGAGTTAGCTGTAAGTTAACAGTTAGCTGTAAGGTAGCAGTTAGCTGTAAGTCAGCAGTTAGTTGTAAGTTAGCAGTTAGCTGTAAGTTAGCTGTAAGTTAGCAGCAGATGCTAGCAAACAATGCTTTCTCATCAACAGTAATGGACCAAGCCAGAGATGTGCACAGCGTAACTCGTAGTAATGCATGTGAACCGTTAATTACTGCGTTTAAACATCAAGTTTGTTGATGAAAAACATTTTTTTTTCTTAGTTTAGATCAGACTGATCGGCTACAGCTGATAAAACATTCTGAGTGGAAAACAAACCTCAGATATTCGAGATAAAACATCTTTTTTGTCATTGTCATGCTGGTTTTCATCAGTGCAGCTGTCCCGCTGCTCATTCTTAATCTTCTCAATCATGCAGGACGAGTTAAACACAGCCGACCTTTACAAGCCGCCTCCAGCAGAACTCTGGTGTTCAGAGCAGCTTTGACGAGGAGGCTTGTTGTTTCTGTCGTGTGTGAAGTGAGAATAAATTAATATTCTCTGCAAAAAGGACAGAACTGCAAGTGAAGTAAAAGTATGTTAAATTTCACATAGCAACCCTTTAAAATGAGACAATTTAAGATTAGACAAAGGAGGGCAGGAAGAATGAGGGAGGCATAAAGAGGCTGTGGATGAATGGATAAAAGGGAGAGTGAAAAAGAGGCAGAGGAGAGGTTTGGATAGAAAGATGGTCCCGGCAGGACGACCAGTCATCTGGAAAACTAGGACACACAGGTTTATGAGCTCATGCTAGCTTTTACATCAGAGGATGCTGTCAGGTGGGATCCTACTTATGGTCGTCTCAACAGCAGCGTTGCTGATTACACTGAACTATCCTCAAACTCGCTCACAGACATCCTGAAGGGTGCTGGGATCTTTCCAAAGGGCACCAACAGCACAGCTCACCGACTTCAGGAACATCTCGGAACAAAGAGCTTCATCAATAAAAGCTCCTCAAACTCCCCCCCCACATGTTTGTAACCTCTTCAGGAACAACAGGATCCTTGTAAAAGATGCTCAGACCCCTTTCAAGGATTTCTGGAGCCTCTTCAATGACAGAAATCACAACTTATGAGTCCATAGAAGACAAAAAGCATCCTTAGAAATATTTAGAACTGCTCCAAATGTAATCAGAAGGGTCTCAAACCTCAAAGATGAGGAAACATCTAAACATTCACCTCTTTATTACCCCTTTAAGTTGGTTCCAGATTAAAAACAGCTCAACATATCTCTCTCACCTGCTCTCGGTTAACACTACAAAGCTTAAATATCAGCCTACTCTCGTCTCATTGTTCACTCTATTTCTGGAACGACCTTTCCTCTGCAGCTTCAGTCTCTCCAAATCAGCTTAATGTGAAATCTCTGCTAAAGGTACTGATCTCTGAGCCTCAAATGTCCAAACTTTGTTGGAGGTTGTGGAGGATTTACTTTGGTCCGCTCTGCTGATCTGATTATTCCACAGAGTGTAAAATAATGCAACTTCACTACAGATAAAGACATAAAAGCTCTGATTCACATTATGGGGGCCGGTCCTGATAAGGGAGGTAGTTCCTGATAATGGGAGTGAACCCACAAGAAATACTGTACTCATGAGTGTGTTGCAGATGGACCATCTGTCTCCATTTTCTGACCCATAAACTCATACGATAATCAGATCATAAAGTCCCCTAAACACCAGAATTCCTCACTCATTATGTTTTTAGGTGTGTGTGTGTGTGTGTGTGCTGGTTTATGGACATTATGGGGACAAACGTCGGACTGAGCACTTATGGGGACGTCCTGTGAATGTGGGGAAAGACAAAGGGTCAAACCTTGGCCTCGGGCTCAGAGACTAGAGCTGACCTCAGGTGTTCCACCTGAATCAGTCCAATAACTGAACCCATTTAAACAGGGAACCAAAGGCCCAAAGTGCACAGAGCAGCGCACGTCACTCAGGGTCCCATCAGACTGGGAAACCTAGACTTTATTTCAGCTTGGTGAAAGTCGGCGTCCTTCGGAAGATGTCGTTTATACTGTGTTTATCTGGGTTTTATGCACCACAACCTCTCATTATGAACCCTTTTTTTCAGGTTACTCAAAAAACTATTTACATGAAATCTTAAATGAGAGAAGTCCCAATAAAGCATTAGATACAAGTGAAAATAACTTGTTAAAAGCACGTCATTTATCAAGATTAAAGACAAAAATAAACTCATCAAGGAGTGAAGTGACTAACAAATCCCAAACTCTGGAAATAACACATTCAGAGAGCCGCTCAGATAAGAAGTGAAGAATCATCGAGCCTCACGTCGTGCTGCGTTCACTGTACCTCAGACGTCTTAACTTCATGGAATCAGTTTCACAGCTCACTTTACTTAAAGGGTATCTTTAAACCTTATTTCTGGCATGAAATACGTTCATCTGCTCACTGAGAACAGTTTGGTGAAAGTCGGCGTCCTTCGGAAGATATTTAGATAACTGGAGATCCATATAACGGAGTGAACGGGGCTTAGAGGATGCAGCCTCTAAATAAGGCATTATCTGTCTTTATTTCACCAATACTTTAAGAAGAATGAATGAATGAACGTGTGCTATAGCTCTGTTAGCTCATAGCTGCTGTTATGTGGCTACTTGCAGCTATAGGAGAGCTAACGGAGGGATTTCTACACAGGCACTCTACTGGGACCACTTCATCCACACGCCCCCCTGCAGCACAGTTTATTCACTCCGTGCTCTGTGACAGTCGGCTAACTTCACACAGAGTTTGCTGCTGATAGTTTTGTGCAACATGGCAGGATATTTATCAGATTTTGACAACGTGAACGACGACTTTGAGTAAGATGGACGTCTATAAGCCCCCCGATAGCCGCCAATAACAACAACACAGCAGCTATGAGCTAACAGAGCTATATCTTCTATATATCTTCTGCTATATCACTCCGATAAGAACGTCCATCTTACTCAAAGTCGTTGTTCACGTCGTCAAAATCTGATAAACAACTATCAGCAGCAAACTCTGTGTGAAGTTAGCCGACTGCCACAGAGCACGGAGTGAATAAACTGTGCTGCAGGGGGGCGTGTGGATGAAGTGGTCCCAGTAGAGTATTTCATGCCAGAAATAAGGTCGAGGTTTAAAAATACCGGAGTTCCCCTTTAATTGAGAGGTAAGTGTTGTTGAGATAAGTATAATTTTTATCGATGCCCTCAAGGTGCGTCCCACAGCCAATTGATTTTGTTTTTAAGGGAATCGTACTGTGTCAAAGCGAGCCGCCACAGCCAATATAAAGCAGATACAAGCACATATCTCAGGGATAAATTCCTGGTTATGCTTGTTGAAAAAACAAAAACAAAGTGCACACTCATAGATGTTCATGTATACGAGGATCAATTTAAAACCTTGTGAGGTTGTTGCATTTATTTATTCAACTAAATCACAGGGAAATGAAAGCTGAGACCATAAATATCTCATGATACCATGAGGTGAAGCCATCATTTATTTACCAAACCAGATGATTTAACCTTTCGTGGAACACCAGGACGTGTGGCGTCAGGGTGGGCCGGTTGTTTGAAAGTGAAACAGGTACAGGAGCATTTTATTTAACGTATTTATTCACTGGCCTGCATGAATAAAGGTGATGACTCAGATTTGATCCTCAAACAGTTTAGGAACACCTCATTTCATGCTTCATTTAGATAAATAAACTGCTTTTGAAGTGAGAAACAGACCTAATCTTTACTTCCACAGACAAACTCTGCAGTTTCTTTACTGTATGACTTTCTCTGGTAATCAGATCTGCAGAAACTTACTCTCCAGAGTCCTGCTGAAATATTCATGAACATTTCCTACTAAAGTTTAAACTAGCATACTGGGATTATTATCACCAGACATGCCACATAACATCTGAGCTGTTGTAAATGTCACAACCTGGATGGAACAACTCATATCATACAAGTGTGACTTGTAACATAAACACACAGGGAAGGTGTTGGGACTCACAATCCCATCATGTTGTGCAAGAACTGCCTTAAGACCCGGTTATTTATCTGATCTGAAAATAAATATTTACTTCTGTCACTGAGGTTGGAAATATTTGTTCTCATGGCGCAGATATCCCAATAAGGCTTATCTTGCATTTAGCTGAATCCAACATTTCAGCTGCTCAACAGTCGGATTCTTCTCCCTGAAAGCAGGGCCGTAACCATAGATTTAAGAGTGAGGGGCCAGATTGTTCAGGAGTAATACGATTTCTACCAAATAATGGAACCAAACCCATCAATCAAAAAGAGCTGATAACAAGAGAAAAGGTTTCTGTATGCTGAAATAAATGTGAACTGCTATAGATTCTGTATTTCCTGCTGTAATTTCTCTCCTTAACTTGAACTTCTGCTGCATCTGTGTCCCGACACTTAAAGTCCTTAAACAGTTAAATATGTGCAAAGAACACAAATTAATCAATGACTCTGGATCTATTTCTAACGCGAGGCTAGCAAACTAACCGTGCTAACGATGGCTAATCTGCTTGCTAACCGAGTCAAATTAGCATCAAAATAATGTGACATAATTTAGCTAAAGTTAAGAAAAACAGCACACCTCAGCTTATATTACTTGTTATCTAGTTTGATGAACTTTGCATCGACTGATTTCTGAATACACATGATTAGCGGTGCACATCCTCCCTGATAATAACGACAAAACACATCACATGTGTGCATATTCTGGTCAAACGTTAGGAAAACCTCCGACTGCTACCACCTCTGAGTGAAAGTAAATGTCATTAGCTTAACTTCCTGTATAGCTTCTCCTTCTTTGCTCCTCACCTGTGCTCAGTTTTCATGACTAACCTGTGGTGAAATACCCCAAATTTCTCTCTTCATTCCCAGATCTTTATCATCCCTTTAGGTCTGTTCCTGCTCATCTTCGTGTTTCTCCCTTTGGATCAGTTTGGACTTCTTCACTTTGTTGCCTCTTTGTGCTTCAGGAGGTTGTTTCTTTGGTTTCTCCGTATTCCTCAGATAAGATTACATTTCAGCAGCATCCTCACAGCACAGCGTTGTGCAGAGTGGTGGAAAATATGATGGAAACTGGTCCAGTTGGTGGATTTTCTGCTTTAGTTTGTTTGTTTTCAGTGTTTGATTCGATTCTACTTCTTTGGTGTTTTTGACCTTCATATTGTCCCATTTTCTGAATTTCTTTACTTTTTCTGTCACGGTCTGTGGTTCTGGTTCTGGTTCTGTGCCCTTATTTGTGCATTTATTCCTTCTTTGTGTATTTAGTTTCAGTGTTTTATCCCTTCTGTGAGACGCTGTTTTCTGGTTTATCAGAACTTAGATTCTGTTCAGGTTTCTTTCTCCAGTTTAGTTTCATGTGTTTATTCTCTTCAGTTTTTAGTTATTTTCTCAGTCCAGATTTATTCTGTTTTTTGTTATTAGGGTTTTTATTCTGTTAATATCGCCCTTGGTGTCCAGTCTGCTTCTATTTTCATGCCTTCTCGTTCAGATTTGAGTTTTCTTTCACTTCCTGGAATTATTTTTTTCTGTAAAATAAAGACTTTTGGTCTGTTTTTAGGTCCAAATGTCTCAACTTTAACGTTTTTTAACGGATTCCAGCAGGAAAACAGAGCAACTTTTGTTGGTTATTAGTTTATGTTCATTTCCTCCAAAGTACAAATACATTTAGTTTGTATTTGATGTGCAGAAACACAACAAACATTTACTAAACAACCGTGGAAACTGTAAGAAAAGCATCTCTATGGTTAAATAGATGTTTTTTACTCTGAATAATCATGAATTTGTCAGTTTTAGTAGTTTATAACTATTTTAAATTCCTGTTGTTTATGTTAGTGTTTTTCTGACTTTATTTATCCAAAGTAAGCAGGAGTCGGTGGAAAGTTGAACATCTTCTCTGATCTGCTGCCCACCACTGAAACCTGCGTAGATCCACAGAATCACAGATCAGAGACTCATTACGGAGCTGCTCCTGAGACCTTATCGATTGCAGGTTATTGATCAGTTTCACACTGTGACCCTCAGAAGCTTCTCTCTTGTTATGGATCTGTGGGGGAATTTTCACTCTATTACAGTTCAGGGAAGGATGGATGTGGATCAAGGATCAGCAAGAACCCCATCTGTTGGTCATGTGACTCTGCCCCAAGACTCATTCATGGTCACCTGAATTCACGAACTCATTCCATCATGGACTATAAAGCCCAAAGCTTTGAAGGTCCTTCCCTGAGGGAGGAACAACTGGACTAATTATCCTGACTTCCCACAGATGTCCAAACTGACACGAGCCCCCTTATTGGGAGAGATTCATAACACAACTCTGCAGATACAGCACAATATCATTCAAATTCCACCAATCAAAACAGGAAATAACTATCAATCTATCAAATCTATCAGCTGGAAGTTTCCTGGATGAAGTCTGGACGAGTAACGACATGAGGACGGATCAACAGGAGCAGAGCGTGGAAACAGAACCAAAGAGCTGGTTTTCTTCAGTTTACGGTCCACAGACAAGCATGTTAGGCTAATTAGCTTAGCTGTGAGTGTGTCTTTGTTTCTGTGGTGTAGTGGTGACCCGTCCAGGTAGAAAAGGCTCCGCCCCTCACAGTCCTAAACAGGATGAAGCAGGTGCAGAAAAGTGATGGTCAGGATGTGGTGATCCTGGTTGTTTTCTTGTTTTTTGTTCTGTGTCTTTGAAGCTTTTTTTTTTTTGTTTGAGATAATTTATCTTCCTCTTGTTGTCTGGCATCTCTTCATAGTGTTAGTAATCTGTTGTTTTAGGATCTATGTGTTGTAATTAAGAGGGATCGAGCTATTCTTTCTACATACTAAAACTTTGAGATAACAATAGAAGAAAAAAAAACACTCAAATCCAATTAAAACCCAGATTTCCGAGCTTTCCATCGGCCCTTAAACACACCACGCATTTGTGGCTCTGTGAGGGATTAAAGGAGTCCGTTCAGACGTGAAAATGAAGGTATCTGTGAGGTCGAGCGTAAAAATCAGTGTGAAATATTAATGTTTGTCCAGTTTATGATGTGCACGTTTAAAACCATTAAGAATCTAACTTCAATCCAAACTTTGCGTCCATCCGGCTGACCTGAAACCACAGACCAGGGCCCCCGCGGGGCCTTCAGGGGCCATTTTGTGCTGTTGTCAGTTAGCAGAAGGATTCTTCAGACGGGAAGTATCAGATGTAGCTGCCTTCTGTATGTGTGACGGTGTTTCTGCAGATTCTCTGATTTCTCTCTGTTCGTCTATTAAAACCTTCACAGCGTGCGCTGATGGTCTATAATTCCATCTCGGCCGGTTTATAAGGCTGCTCTCACTCTCATATACATCCTGTTCCTTTAGAGGAAATGGCTGCTTCCCATCTTGTTCATATAAATAATGTGGAAGGTAAAGTGCTCTGCAGCAGCCAAAGAACAAAGTCGCTCTTATATAAAAGCTAATGTGCTCGAGTGGAGGTCAGATTCACCTCCTGAGGGTTAAGGCGACGCTGTGGAAGTTCAAATCAACCTTTAATCAATTAGCATAAAATCTGACAACAGCTACATTTAATGTGAAACGTTGGAGGCAGTAAATTAAACTTAATCCACAGTCCAGATGTTTTTAAAAAGTGGTCTGAAAAATCAAGCCAATGCGATGCGCCTTCCAGCCAGCAGGGGGCGACAACTTGTAGTCTGATTTGTTATTGTATGAGTTTAAGGTCAAACCAGCACAGTTTTCTTGAGCACAACATGGTGTTAATTTATTAAATTATGAGTAAGATGTGACTAACAGGCTGCTGACATAGTGAGTGTTGTTCACAGTGTCCAAGGACACTTGGACATGTGGGGACGCGCTGAACTGCAAACCAAATCAAATTGGATGGTTTTAGCCCCGTGGAAACGTGTGAAAAGACGTGTTCGCTGCCGTGGAAACGTGGGAGAGGATGATGTCCAATCCAAGAAGTATCCTGACCCCAAAAGATCTTTTTCAAAAGATTTCAGTTCATCCAAAACGTGGGCTGGGTGACAGGATAATGAAGTAAAACTAACTGAATGAATGAAGCTCCTCCTCCTTACAGACTCAGCATTTAATGAAATTCAACAGGTTGAAAAATATACAAAATTAAGCATTTAATTTGGATTAAATCATTTACCTGCTTTGGTTTTTTTTGTATCTTTTCAGTTTTTGGTCTTTTCTCTGGTTTTATTATTTCTTTATTGTTTGATTTTCTCTGTTTTGATGTTTCTGTCTTTTGTCTTTTTTTGTAATTCATAATTTTTGGATTTGGATTTTTTTCCTGGTTTAATTCTTTGTGAGTCTTTGGGATATTTTACTCCTGCCCTGAGTCATGTGTTTATATCCCCAGTTTGGTCCTCAGCTCCACCTCCACACCTGTCTCCACCCTAATCAGTCACACCTGTCTCCACCCTAATCATTCACACCTGTCTCCCCTGTAAAACTGTTATTTTATGTAAAACTTTGAGCTGTTTTCTGGACCTCAGTGGAAACTTCCTTAAGTCCAGTAATAGAATAAAAGTTTGTTGAAGAGTTGAAGGACAGCAGCTGGACGTCAGATCAAAGAGTCTCAGAATGTATTCAGAACTGAACAAAAACACAGATTATTGTATTAAACTGCAGAGCTACTTATTACATGTTCTCCTGCTAACCGGTTTCATCTAACTAACCAACTCTAACTAACTAACTCTAACTAACTAACTCTAACTAACTAACTCGTTTAACTCGTTTCCAACTTCGGCTCATTTGCAAAGGAATTAGAGATTTCACCTGTGAGGGAAACAATTACTTGTTTCTTTTAAAAGTTTGGTATAATGTGGATTCTCTTCAGTCCAAACAGTCTGTTACTGCTTTCAGAAATGCAGGAATGGGTTTATTTGTGTGGTGATAAAAGACGAAGTGGAGCAATAAAAGCAGTACGATGAAAAAGTGCGAGAATAAAGTGAAAAAACAGGAGCAGGTGGGGATAACGGCGATGGGGGCGGGGTTTAAAAAGGGTTTAAAAGTCACTTTTTACACATGAACCGCATCTCTGAAAAAGTTTGGTGACAAACACTTTCATGCAAATCCAAACAGGACTTTTACTTTGAAGGAAAACCCCCAAAAGTTCAAGTTTAACAGATGAAAATGGTCAAAAATCATTAAGAATAACAAATTCTGAACGCATTCTGTTTATAACAAGCAGCCGTCAGATAAAAGACAAATAAAAGGTCATCATCTGTAAAACAGGAAGCTCACACAGTCAAACACACACGTTTACGCCCAGAATAACAGAAACTAACCGCAGCCTCGGAGGAAGATTAAAGGAATGAAGAGAATTCCTCTGCTTTTGTCTGAAAAATGTGTCTTTTTCTGTTGAATCGACCATAAACAGCTCCATAAGTGAGAATTTAACCGTGTTTGACATGTCGGAGAAGGGGACCATCAGCTGTGTGCCCTGTACGTGTGCATGTGACGTGCACGCAGTCCTGTACATGTGCATGTGACGTGCACGGAGTCCTGTACGTGTGCACGTGCTCAGTCTGCAGCTGAGGTGTGAATCTCCTCTAAGATCTCACCCTAAAACAGGCGTCCATGTTGTTTCTCTGCTCCTCGCCTCCTTTGTGTGCTGAACTGTGATTGGTCGACACGCACAGGCCTCGCAGCGACGTGCACGAGCATCACCACTGTGCACACACAGGCCTCGCAGCGACGTGCACGAGCATCACCACTGTGCACACACAGGCCTCGCAGCGACGTGCACGAGCATCACCACTGTGCATCTCTTTTAAAGCCTGTGGAGTTTAAGCTGTTTGAACCATTCAAAGCTCAAAATGTTCAGCTCTGCCTTTTCTACTTTCTGAGTTATTAAGAGTTATTAAGAGTTATTAAGAGTTATTAAGAGTTATAAAGAGTTATTAAGAGTTATTAAGAGTTATAAAGAGTTATAAAGAGTTATAAAGAGTTATTAAGAGTTATTAAGAGTTATTAAGAGTTATAAAGAGTTATTAAGAGTTATTAAGAGTTATAAAGAGTTATTAAGAGTTATTAAGAGTTATAAAGAGTTATAAAGAGTTATAAAGAGTTATTAAGAGTTATTAAGAGTTATAAAGAGTTATTAAGAGTTATTAAGAGTTATAAAGAGTTATTAAGAGTTATTAAGAGTTATTAAGAGTTATTAAGAGTTATAAAGAGTTATTAAGAGTTATAAAGAGTTATTAAGAGTTATAAAGAGTTATTAAGAGTTATAAAGAGTTATAAAGAGTTATAAAGAGTTATTAAGAGTTATTAAGAGTTATAAAGAGTTATAAAGAGTTATTAAGAGTTATTAAGAGTTATAAAGAATTATTAAGAGTTATAAAGAGTTATTAAGAGTTATAAAGAGTTATTAAGAGTTATAAAGAGTTATTAAGAGTTATTAAGAGTTATTAAGAGTTATAAGGAGTTATAAAGAGTTATTAAGAGTTATTAAGAGTTATTAAGAGTTATAAAGAGTTATTAAGAGTTATTAAGAGTTATTAATCACTGGACAAGCCTTGAGTGCGTGCACGTGCACGTGCACGGTCGGTAAAGTCCTGGGCGGGTCGCCGGGCTTCGTCTGCACCCGGAGTGCAGAAATCAAACCTCCCAAACACAGCTGGATCTCTCTGAATGATGCTCTGTTCTGTTCTGCCTGTTGTCCTCTTAATAATAATAATAATAATAGTCTTGGCTTTAAGCTCCAGAATGAGCTGAAAACAGCTGATCCTCAACTTTAAAGTGTAAACTGAACATCTGCTCAGAGCTCCGGATCAGAACCTCTTCCCAGGACCATCTGAAGCTTGATGGAGTCCCTGAGAGGGGAAAGAATGATCCTTTAATGCAGGGGTTCACTTAGTTTTACACTCACTGCTGCTGAAGCTGCTGGATCAGGGGTTCACTTAGTTTCTCTCACTGCTGCTGAAGGCGAGATGTTAAAGGCTGTATTTACCTCATTTTAATAGCTTTCTGCCTCGTTTTCTTTCCCCCCCGTTTTGCATTAGTTCACCCCCCTCTGAGCAGGACTAACTGTCTGCTGGAGACCGCTGAGGTTTCTCTTCCTGAAGTCAGGCGACCAACCTGCATATAGCTCCACCCACATTTCTCAGAACAACCCGACTGGGACTCTGAGACTCCAGTTCAACCGTGAAAAAATGCACCCCACAGTCCACCGATCGCTTCTAAGGTTCATCACGAAGGAAAGTCTGATCTTCCACAGCCGGGGGGGCAAAGGGGAGAGAAGATCTGAAGGAAGTGAGAGCAGAAAGACCAGGGTTGAGTTTTACTGCCTGCTGAATCTATTCAGAGAGCAGCTCTCCCTGCTGAAAGCTAACGGAGCCCGAGAGGAGAGGTCAGGGGGTCTCTGACCAATCACTGATCACCAAATAAACCGTCTTCATTTGCTCTAACTTTGCTAAATGAGCCGTTCGGTTTTATTTCAGCTCAGGATGGAAACAGGCGTGAACCCACAGAGCTGAGCCCTGGACCCTGAGATAAAGACTGCTGAGGAAACTCATCTGTTGGAAAAACTGATGCAATAATGGACAATATGCAAAAATACCAGCAGCAGCAGCTGCCCTGAGGACTGAAAAGGAAAGTTCAGAGGGTGGAGGAGTGGAGGAATCAGAAGAATCAGAGGAGGAATCAGTGGAATCAGAGGAGAAATCAGAGGAATCAGAGGAATCAGAGGAATCAGTGGAATCAGAGGAGGAATCAGAGGAGAAATCAGAGGAATCAGAGGAGGAATCAGAGGAATCAGAGGAATCAGAGGAGGAATCAGAGGAGAAATCAGAGGAGAAATCAGAGGAATCAGTGGAATCAGAGGAGGAATCAGAGGAGGAATCAGAGGAATCAGAGGAGGAATCAGTGGAATCAGAGGAGGAATCAGAGGAATCAGACGAGGAATCAGAGGAATCAGTGGAATCAGAGGAGGAATCAGAGGAGGAATCAGAGGAGGAATCAGAGGAATCAGTGGAATCAGAAGAGGAATCAGAGGAGGAATCAGAGGAATCAGAGGAGAAATCAGAGGAGAAATCAGAGGAGGAATCAGAGGAATCAGAGGAGAAATCAGAGGAGGAATCAGAGGAATCAGAGGAATCAGAGGAATCAGTGGAATCAGAGGAATCAGAGGAATCAGAGGAGGAATCAGAGGAGGAAACAGAAGAGAAATCAGAGGAATCAGAGGAATCAGTGGAATCAGAGGAGGAATCAGAGGAGGAATCAGAGGAATCAGAGAAGGAATCAGAGGAGGAAACAGTGGAATCAGAGGAAGAATCAGAGGAATCAGAGGAGGAAACAGTGGAATCAGAGGAGGAATCAGTAGAATCAGAGGAGGAATCAGAGGAATCAGAGGAGGAATCAGAGGAATCAGAGGAGGAAACAGAGGAATCAGAGGAGGAATCAGAGGAATCAGAGGAGGAATCAGAGGAATCAGAGGAGGAATCAGAGGAGGAAACAGTGGAATCAGAGGAGGAATCAGAGGAATCAGAGGAGGAAACAGAGGAATCAGAGGAATCAGAGGAGGAATCAGAGGAATCAGAGGAGGAAACAGTGGAATCAGAGGAGGAATCAGAGGAGGAATCAGTGGAATCAGAGGAGGAATCAGAGGAATCAGAGGAGGAAACAGAGGAATCAGAGGAATCAGAGGAGGAATCAGAGGAATCAGAGGAATCAGAGGAGGAAACAGAGGAATCAGAGGAGGAATCAGAGGATGTTTGGTCTCATGCAGCCACTGAGGAGCTAAAGAAGAGACTTTCTAACCTTTTTTTTTTGGTTTACTGACTGACTGAGTAGAATAAAAATCACGCATCCAGCGTCTGCTTTAAACGTTGTCCCATATCTTCACATATTCACTGCCTGAAGTGTGAAACATCTTCAGATATGAGCCATGAAACCCAAAAATCAGAGGAGGAAAGAGTGGAGGAATCAGTGGAATCAGAGGAGGAATCAGTGGAGGAATCAGAGGAATCAGAGGAGGAATCAGAGGAATCAGAGGAGAAATCAGAGGAGAAATCAGAGGAGGAATCAGAGGAATCAGAGGAATCAGAGGAGGAAACAGAGGAATCAGAGGAGGAATCAGAGGAGTCAGAGGAGGAAACAGAGGAATCAGAGGAGGAATCAGAGGAATCGGAGGAATCAGAGGAGGAAACAGAGGAGGAATCAGAGGAGGAATCAGAGGAATCAGAGGAGGAAACAGAGGAATCAGAGGAGGAATCAGAGGAATCAGAGGAGGAATCAGAGGAATCAGAGGAGGAAACAGTGGAATCAGAGGAGGAATCAGAGGAGGAATCAGTGGAATCAGAGGAGGAATCAGAGGAATCAGAGGAATCAGAGGAGGAAACAGAGGAATCAGAGGAGGAATCAGATGAATCAGAGGAGGAATCAGAGGAATCAGAGAAGGAATCAGAGGAGGAAACAGTGGAATCAGAGGAGGAATCAGAGGAATCAGAGGAGGAATCAGAGGAATCAGAGAAGGAATCAGAGGAATCAGTGGAATCAGAGGAGGAATCAGAGGAATCAGAGGAGGAATCAGTGGAATCAGAGGAGGAATCAGAGGAATCAGAGGAATCAGAGGAGGAAACAGAGGAATCAGAGGAGGAATCAGAGGAATCAGAGGAGGAAACAGAGGAATCAGAGGAATCAGAGGAGGAATCAGAGGAATCAGAGGAGGAATCAGAGGATGTTTGGTCTCATGCAGCCACTGAGGAGCTAAAGAAGAGATTTTATAACCTTTTTTCTTGGTTTACTGACTGACTGAGTAGAATAAAAACCACAGCGTCTGCTTTAAACGTTGTCCCCTATCTTCACATATTCACTGCCTGAATGAAACATCCTCAGATATGAGCCATGAAACCCAAAAAGAACTCGCTTACATCCAGAAATCATCATTTCAAAGATGAACCGGAAGTGAAAGTGAGCAGAAAACACTCATTCAGGGCAGGTCACACTTCCCCATTCACACCGCCTGAACTCACACTCCATTCACAGGCAGGTAGAGCGTGCACGTGCACGTGCACGTGTGAAAGCAGGATGGTCGGAGCTTGTGGCAGATTTCTGACTCACGCTCTATTTCTGATGCTTCCACCGGCTCTTTGAACAGCGGATAATAGATCAGAGCTGTGCACACGTGCACGTGCACGCCCACACGTGCACGCGCACACGTGCACGCGCCGGCAGCAGAGATGAGCGTGGGCGGCAGCAGGGTGAAGACACACCACCGTACTCCAGAAGCGGCGCGTGGGTGGAAACGCTCCATCTCTGGAAACAATGAAAAGCTCCTAACTCACCCCAGCGTCGTCATGGTGACGATGGTGTACCAGAAGGAGGCTGGGATGGAGGTGAAGGTGGAGCCCTTGGTGCCCTTCTCGGCGTAGAACATGACGGTGGCGAAGATGATGATGGCCATGGTGAGGGAGAAGAGCAGGAAGCCGAGCTCGGAGGCGCAGCTCTTCAGCGTGTAGCCCAGGATCCTCAGACCCTGCGAGTGGCGAGAAAACTTGAAGATCCGGAAGACGCGGAACACCCGGAGCGTGACGAAGGCGCCGCTCACGTCCTCGTTCTCCGGCATCACCAGGCCGATGTAGTAGGGCATGATGGCCACCACGTCGATCACGGACATCACGGAGCGCATGAACTTGCAGCGGCTGGGCGCCGCGAACAGACGCATCAGGTACTCGAAGGTGAAGATGAGCACGCAGGCCGTGTCCATGCAGAAGAAGGCCAGCTGGTACTTCTCCCCGCACGGCAGGTCCTTCACGCTGCCCTTCGGGGGCCGGCAGGGCACCGTCTCCACCACGTTGGCGATGACGGACACGGCGATGAAGAAGCCCGTGACGTAGTAGAAGACCAAGGCCATGGTGGAGGTGTGCGGGTTCTCGAAGGCGCGCCACAGACGCTCCCTGGAGGTGCTGTGAGGGGGCAGCGGGGCGTCCGTCGCCTCGTTGGCCTCGCAGTCCTCCGCCAGACGCTCCTGGTTCTCCTTTTTCCTGTCTCGGTATTCCTGAGCAGCGACACAAAGAGAGCAAGAAGAAGAGCAGGTTTAGGGCTGCTTCACGCCACCAGAGAGACATTTAACAAGGAGAAGAAGAAACTGCTGCAGTTTGAACTATGTTTCTCTGACCTTTGAACCCTTCAGGCAGACAAAAAGGCTCCTAACTCAAGGGATGAACCAGTGTTATTCTGTCATTGGAAACATCCTCTGATGCTTTGAGCCTGAAGATAAGATGCATTAAGATTTTACTGTGAAACTTTATCAAAGACCATCATTTCTTCCTGATCAACAGTTCTGCAGCTTTCTGAAACCTTTAAAGTGTCCTGATCAACAGTTCTGCAGCTTTCTGTAACCTTTAAAGTGTCCTGATCAATAGTTCTGCAGCTTTCTGAAACCTTTAAAGTGTCCTGATCAACAGTTCTGCAGCTTTCTGAAACCTTTAAAGTGTCCTGATCAACAGTTCTGCAGCTTTCTGTAACCTTTAAAGTGTCCTGATCAACAGTTCTGCAGCTTTCTGAAACCTTTAAAGTGTCCTGATCAACAGTTCTGCAGCTTTCTGAAACCTTTAAAGTGTCCTGATCAACAGTTCTGCAGCTTTCTGTAACCTTTAAAGTGTCCTGATCAACAGTTCTGCAGCTTTCTGTAACCTTTAAAGTGTCCTGATCAATAGTTCTGCAGCTTTCTGAAACCTTTAAAGTGTCCTGATCAACAGTTCTGCAGCTTTCTGAAACCTTTAAAGTGTCCTGATCAACAGTTCTGCAGCTTTCTGAAACCTTTAAAGTGTCCTGATCAACAGTTCTGCAGCTTTCTGAAACCTTTAAAGTGTCCTGATCAATAGTTCTGCAGCTTTCTGAAACCTTTAAAGTGTCCTGATCAATAGTTCTGCAGCTTTCTGAAGCTCTTTCACAGTTTTTCTTTGGACATTTTCTGCTTTTTCCCTCATCTTCAGTCCTCGTTCCTGAGCATTTTCAGTGTTTTTTCTTTGTTCAGCCACTTAACTCTGACCTTTGAACCATTCAGGCAGAAAAAAGGCTCCTAACTCAAGGGATGAACCAGTGTTGTGTCGACACAGAACAGACAACTTAGCAAAGAAGCCATTTTAAACTGGATCTTTAGGCACTTTGTCACAAAGACACATCATTTGTTCCCATTTCTTTAGCTGCATCTATGAAAAACAGCAAAGAAAACACAGTTTGACAGACAGAAAATAGGATTTCTGCAGCAACAAGGTGATTCCCAAAGAGCTATTAGCTGAAAACTTGGCATATCTCAGCATGGTGTGCAGTGTGTCCTTAAAACATTTGAGGAAACTGGACAAGTGGAGGACAAAAGAAGAAGTGTCAGGCCTAAAAAACTATCTCCAGCAGATGAACAGGATCTGAAAGTGATGTCCTTAAGAAAGAGGAAAAAATCCAGCTGTGACCTGACAGGACCTGAGAGATGCATCTGGACCTTCAGCTGATCCATCTACTGTTGGCCCAAGCCTCATCAGAAATGGTCTCCATGGAAGGGTGGCTGTCAAGAAGCCGTTCTTAAGGAAGGGAAACAGGGAGAAAAGGCTGAGCTGTGCCAAATGACACAAGAAGTGGACTGAAAATCAGTGGCAACAGGTCTTATGGAGGGATGAATCCTCCCCAGAGCCCGGACCTCAACATTATTGAAGCAGTGTGGGATCATCTGACAGAGAACGGAACAAAAGGCAGCCCACATCCAAAGAAGAGCTTTGGGATGTCCTTCAAGAAGCCTGGAGAACTATTCCTGAAGACTCCTTAAAGAAATGACAGAAAGCTGGTCTCAGAGGGTTCAGGCTGTGTTGGAGAATAAAGGAGCTCAGACCAGAGATTCACTTTAAAGCTGCTGAGAACTGAGAAAAACTCTGTTTCTGCCTCAGATTCTGGGTTTATGTTCATGTTTTAACATGTTTCAGTGAATCTCTGCAGCTGCTTCCTGGTTTTAATGGAAATATAAAAAGAAATGAAGCTACTTTGCACAGAACTGTAGAAACTATCAGAAAGTCCTGTGCAGACGGCAGCTAAAACATGCATGAAAAGCCTTTTCTTACTTTCCTTTATGACGTCACCATGAAAGATTTGCATCAAACAAAGACTGAACAGCTGTTTCAGACCGAACTGCCGACCAATCAGAGCGGACCGGGCCTTAAAGCGACAGGAGCTGAAATGACAGGCGTCTTTTTAGCGTTTTAGAGCAAACCATGGAGCTGTAAATGGACTTATTATGAGTAAAGTTGAGTTTAACTCCACCATGAAAGCAACTGTTGGTCCAAGCAGCCTTAATTTCAACCTTTAAACTGACAATCAGGGAAGTTTCCCTGAGAACCTGATCAGAATAAAAGGTCCAGTTCCAGTGGGAGGATGTGTGAAGACTCCAGGAAGCAGAATCTTCTGCAGCTGAATCAACAGTTGTGAACATGATCGAGTGCCAGATCAGAGGAAATGAACAATCACTCATTGTGGAGCTCAGCTTTAAAAGCAAGGACGTGGAGATATAAAGCTCCTGCAGACGAGGCTGGGAGGAGGAGGAGGAGATTTATCGTACAGGCAGTGGGCGGAAAACAATGACTTGTTTATGATTCGTTTCAGAAATCACTTCCAAGCAGAGAGCTCGCCAAACTCAGAGAATAAAGAAGCGCGTCAGGCTGCTGTTGCAGGGCTCATCGCTGCCGTCTTAATGACTCTGAGTTGGATAATTGGGCTCGAGAGCAGCGCTGGCTGCTAATCTCCCCTCAGATCCATCAATGGTTTTACACTTTAGTCGTTTGGCTGATGATGCTCTTCTCCAGAGAGACTTAATGAGTGCAGCAGCAGAAAATCCAACATTACAGTCGGGCATTAGGAGGAAATAAAAAGGCAGAAGTATTCAGAAGTGCACTGCAAACCATGCAGAAACCCATCTGGAGGGTCAGACTGTGGGAGGATCGGTCGGGTCGGGCTGCACAGGCGACCCAAACCACCAGCAGAAATGACTTGTGGAACTGGCTGAAAACCATGTGTTTGTCGGCTCATTTCTTGCTGATTTGTAGCGAAGGGGACGGCTTTTATTGTCTTTTTCGGGAGCAGTTTTCCTGGTTGGAGCCGATCCGATTTCATTTATTTCATTTAGTCTTTCACTTAGTCTCCGATCAGAGCAGCTCAGGGTGGCTGAAGGCTCCTGTCAGCAGGCTTCTTCTTGTTTAGCAGAAACAGCAAAAAAACAGTAAAAAAAAACAGTAAAAAAACAGTAAAAAAACAGTAAAAAAACAGTAAAAAAAACCAGTTAAAAAAAACAGTAAAAAAAAACAGTAAAAAACAGTTAAAAAACAGTAAAAAAAAACTGTAAAAAAACCTGTAAAAAAACAGTAAAAAAACAGTAAAAAATAGTTAAAAAAAACCTGTAAAAAAAATAAAAAAACAGTAACAAAAACAGTAAAAAAACAGTAAAAAAAACAGTTAAAAAAACAGTAAAAAAAACAGTAAAAAAAACAGTAAAAAAAACAGTTAAAAAACAGTAAAAAAAACCTGTAAAAAAACAGTAAAAAAACAGTAAAAAAACAGTAAAAAAAACCCAGTAAAAAACAGTAAAAAAAAACAGTAAAAAACAGTTAAAAAAAACAGTAAAAAACAGTAAAAAAAAACAGTAAAAAAACAGTAAAAAAAGTAAAAATAGCAGCTTTGAAACGTCACACATTCACATGTCAAGAGCCCCTGAGGTGTTTTCCTGGTTGGAGCCGATCCGATTTCATTTAGTCTTCCAGAGCAACGTCAAAGCTGTTCTCCACCCTTTAAAAGTTTTATATCAAACATCCTCAGAGCCCAGAAAGAGAGACGTTTATTTTTATGACCTCATTACAATGTAAAGTTCATGAGCCGTGTGGGAACACGCTTCCAGGATGTGCAGCACGCCACCCAGGCGTGTTTTTTAGCTCATGCCCCAGGTGAGCAATTTTTCAAGTGAGTGGGCCCATATCTGAGCTTGTAACCAGCTCATATACATCAGTGTGGGGTTCTGTAATTAGTTTTTATCACACATGAACGCCAGCTCTCTGTTTCCTGCCTCCTTGTCTCCTTCATCCTCTGTCCTCCTGCCTCTGACCCAGATATTGATCCCAGCCAACATCTGGAGGGACGTCTGGAGAAAACTGGACCCATGAGGGGAGATAATTTGGGCATCGAATTAAGATGTCTCCTGGTCGCCTCCCTTTGGAGGTTTTTCAGGCAGGTCCAACTGGGAGGAGCTCCGGGGCAGAACCAGAACCCAGTGGAGGGATTATATATCCCAGAAGGCCTGGGAACGCCTCGGGATCCTCCAGGAGGAGCTGGAGAGGAGGGCTGGGTTTCCCTGCTGGACCTGCTGGTTCTGACCCGACCTCAGATAAGAGGAAGATGATGGATGGATGGATGGATGGATGGATGGATGGATGGATGGATGGATGGATGGATGGATGGATGGATGGATGGATGGATGGATGGATGGATGGATGGATGGATGGATGGATGATGAATGGATGGATGATGGATGGATGGATGGTTGGATGGATGGATGGATGATGGATGATGGATGGATGGATGGATGGATGGATGGATGATGGATGGATGGATGGATGGATGGATGGATGGATGGATGGATGGATGATGGATGGATGGATGGATGGATGATGGATGGATGATGGATGATGGATGGATGATGGATGATGGATGATGGATGGATGATGGATGGATGATGGATGGATGGATGATGGATGGATGGATGGATGGATGGATGGATGGATGGATGGATGATGGATGGATGATGGATGATGGATGGATGATGGATGGATGGATGAATGGATGGATGGATGATGAATGGATGGATGATGGATGGATGATGGATGATGGATGGATGGATGGATGGATGGATGATGGATGATGGATGGATTAAAATGATTAAAGAATCGTCTGAAATGACCATAAAAATATAATATTGATTAAATCTCAGCAGCTGATTGGCTGTTTAAAGACGGCTTACATCTCTTTTCCACTCATCTAACCAACCATCTGTTAGCTGACCATCTTTCCTTTTACATCGTTCCTCATTGAGTTCGGTTTAGGTTTCGTTCGTCTGTCTTTTTGGTTAATTTACCTCAAGAAGACAAAACCACCATCTAACAAAAAGATCTACCATTGTAAGACTTGTTCAGGCGCATAAAAGCTCACATTTGAGCTGCAGAATAACACAGCAGCAGCTGTACCTCCATGCAGCAGTCCCCGATGATCTCTGGCACGATGCCGTAGAAGGCCAGCTCCTCGTCGAAGGCCTGGATGCACTCGTATCGGGGGTAGTGCAGCTTCCCCGTGCGGTAGAAGTTCAGAATGTGCCGGAACATCTCGGGGTCTCTGTCGAAGAAGTACTCCTGCGTGTCCTCGTTGTAGAAGAACTCCTTCTCCGAGGATCCCAGCAGCGTGTCGGGGTATCGATCCAGGGTGTTCTTCCACGTCTGGAGACATTAAAGCACATTGGACACATTTTAAACCATTTGGGCAGGTCACAGTAACACTGATACCAAACCGATCAGAGCAGCTCGGGGGTGGCTGAAGGCTCCTGTCAGCAGGTTTCTTCTTGTTTAGCAGAAACAGTAAAAAAAAACAGTAAAAAAAACCCAGTAAAAAAACAGTAAAAAAAACAGTAAAAAACTGTTAAAAAAACTGTAAAAAAACAGTAAAAACTGTAAAAAAAACTGTAAAAAAAACTGTAAAAAATGTAAAAAATTTATAAAAAACAGTTAAAAAACAGTAAAAAAAAAACAGGAAAAAACAGGAAAAAAAAACAGGAAAAAAAACAGGAAAAAAACAGAAAAAAAACAGTAAAAAAAGTAAAAATAGCAGCTTTGAAACGTCACACATTCACATGTCAAGAGCCCCTGAGGTGTTGGAAGGGCCCCTGAGGTGTTGGAAGGGCCCCTGAGGTGTTGGAAGGCCCCCTGAAGACCCCCTTATTTCTACCCAAAAGCACATCGATGTTCTGACCAAATGAACAGAACCCAGCAGAGAGGAGCTGAAGCGCTTTATGGCAACACGAGTCTCTGGGAGTGTGACAGCGGCGCCAGACAAAGTCCAGTGACGGCAACACTTGGAGCGTTAATGAGTTTAAAATAACAGTGAACTAATTCTGCCTCATTTTAAAAGATTTACGATCAACAGCCCAACAAGCAGCTGCCAGACTCTCCAAAGAAGTAGCTGTAGGTTCTGCTGAAGCTGCAGGTTCTGCAGTAGCTGCAGGTTCTGCAGTAGCTGCAGGTTCTACAGCAGCAGCAGGTTCTGCAGTAGCTGCAGGTTCTGCAGCAGCAGCAGGTTCTACAGAAGAAGCTGCAGGTTCTGCTGAATCTGCAGGTTCTGCAGCAGCTGCAGGTTCTGCAGAAGAAGCTATAGGTTCTGCTGAAGCTGCAGGTTCTGAAGTAGCTGCTGGTTCTGCAGCAGCTGCAGGTTCTGCAGTAGCAGCAGGTTCTACAGTAGCAGCAGGTTCTACAGTAGCAGCAGGTTCTGCAGAAGAAGCTGCAGGTTCTGAAGCAGCAGCAGGTTCTGCTGAATCTGCAGGTTCTGCAGTAGCTGCAGGTTCTACAGTAGCTGCAGGTTCTGCAGTAGCTGCAGGTTCTGCAGTAGCTGCAGGTTCTGCAGGTTCTGCTGGTTCTGCTGGACACGGTGATGTTTCACAGGTCGATCAGCTCCTTCACGGGAGGCGTGTGGACTGTGATGCGTTCAAAGCGACTCAGAAAAACCAGAAATGAAATGGTTTGGAGACAGAAGCAGCAGCTCAAAGAAGCCTTTAACTCACAGGCTTCAGTGTTTCATGAGTAAAAGTAAATTTGATCCAAACTTGCAGACACACAGATTTGATTTGTGCGTAAATAAATGATATTATAATATATGCTTATGTATATTAAATATGTCCCTAACTGAGCTCCGTACCTTCGCAATCAAACGTTTCTCTGGTTTTACTGCAAAAGAGTTCCCTCCCTTCTGAAAAAAGTCACTTTTTATGATTCACATTATTCCAAAAAGTTCCTAAATAATAAATAAATGAATAAAAAGACACTTTTTAAAGTTGTTTTTGGGCCTATTTGACAGTAAGATAATTTTCCTGAGTGAATTAACAGGAAAATGTGTTAATTTGACATATTTCTGAAGCCTTCACAGAGCCTGTCCTACAGTAAACTGTCATTAACACACTGAACATACAGCTTAATAAAGCTAATAATAAAGAATAAAGTGTTTTTGTTCATCACAGATTGTAGATTCACCCCAAAACTGAGACAAGCGAGACAAATATCAGATTACAGAAGTGCTAAATCATCAGCAGAGACGTAGCTTGACTTTAAAGTGTTGGCATATCCTGGAGAAACAGTGTCTCCTTATTTATAGATGAAGAAACAATGGCAGTTTTGGCACATTTTATATGATAAACTGCTGCTGCCAGGATGGACTGGACCACGCTTTCTGTGACTCAGCAGGCAAAATGAACTCTGACCCGCTGGGTGTGGTTGATTTTAATTAAAAATATACAAATTTATGATAATCTGGACAACCAAACCAAAGAAAAGAAGATTTATAAGCCGCTGGAAGAAGGATGCTGTAAAGCTCAGCTCAGGGAGGCTAAAAGTAAACTGGAAAACAGTCTTAACCCGTTTGAATATGAACAGACATGAGAAACAGACAAATAAAAGCTGTTCTGGAGCCAAAGAAAGACAGAAAGTTTATAGAATCTACAGCAACAGCTTCTGGAGCTTCTCCAACCAGCAGGTTACCTGCTGACAGGTGAGGGTGTCAGGATTGGGTATAAAAGCAGCTTCCACCAAAGGTTCAGCCTCTCCAACAAGGATGGGTCGTGGCTCACCGCTTTGGGCCAAACTCCATCAGAGAATCATCAATAAGTTCAGGAAATATTCCTCAGAGTCAGACTGTAAAGAACTTTGGTCTTTCAGCATCTACAGAGCAGGATATTGGGAACAGATTCAGGGAGTCTGGGGAAGTCTCAGTGTGGAAAGTTGCTGTGAAACTCATCCCGGCTGCTCAGATGTGTGTTTTATTACTTTGGTTTCAAACTTTAATTTGCTTTAAACGCCAACAACGAGATAAAAACCCTCAGAAACACAGTTAAAACAGTTAAAACAGTAAAAAACTATCAAAATCAGCCCCAGAGTCAGACACAGCAGCAAGAAAAGTGTCACAGGAAGTGAAGAAGAAGAGAAGGAAGACAACAGGAAGTGAAGAAGAAGAGAAGGAAGACAACAGGAAGTGAAGAAGAAGAGAAGGAAGACAAGAATAAGCATCAGATGCTGGAGAGATCAGAGGAAAAGACAGATGCAGAGAGAAAGAATTCTTTCTTCTAACATAAGCTCGAACCTTATCGTCTGTTAGCTCCAGTTTTATCTCATTTCACTCAGAAATCTAGTTTAATGCAGCAAAACACTGTAAAAGCTGCTGTAGAGCCAAATAAAGACAGAAAGTTTATAGAATCTACAGTCAGGAAACCGAAACCGTCAGGCCACCATGATCCATACAGCCACATGGGCTCAGGAGGAGCTGGGAAAAGCATTTCCACTCAACACAGTCCACGGCTGCATCCAGAAATGTGAGCTGAAGCTGCATCACACCAGGAGGAAGCCATATATCAGCTCTGAGCAGAACCACGGCCCAGTTCTCTGGACTCCAGCTCATCTCAGAGGGACAGAAAGACAGTGGACAGGTGTTCTGTGGGCAGATGAGTCCACGTTTCAGCTGCTTCTGGGAAAAACTGCTGAGAAAGAGCATCCAGCTGTTCTCAGAGGAAGGTTTAAAGCCAGCGTCTGTGATGGTCTGGGGCTGCAGCAGAGTCCAGGGCATGGAGGGCTTCATCTGGGTGAAGGTACCACTGATGCATGCTGGATGTTGGAGTTCTGGAGAGACAGATGCTGCCATCAAGGTGACTTCTGTGGTTATTTCAGCAGGACGATGCCAGACCTCATTCTGCAGGACTTCCAGCAGCTTCAGACACACAGAGTGTGTGAGCTCGGCTGCCTGCCTGCAGTCCACATCTGTCTCCTGCTGCAGATGTTGGAGCATCATGAAGAGGAGAACCAGACAACAGCAACCAGGGACTGCTGAGCAGCTGGAATCTGGGATTCAGCAGGAATGGACTCAGATTCCTGTGAAAAACTCAGTTCAAAGCGTTAAAAAGAGTCATTAAAGGAAGCTGAAGGATGGAAACATGAGTCTGGAGCTGCTTTCACTGAGTGGTGCTGCTGCAGGTTCTGGATCTGGTTCTGACTCTGGTTCTGGTTCTGAACACTGAAGCTGGTCGGTGAAAACTCTCAGAATCATTTATCTGGACTCATGTCTGTTAAATAAAGGTCTAAACTTTTAATTAGGTAAATATTGGAAAACACTTTGAAATCAGATGAATAAGCGGGTCTCCAGCATGAAGGTTCATTTTGTCCCAGATCCTCCACAACAGGCCAGTTAACACGGGTCCAGTTAAGTCTAAATGCCACATTCTTTCTCTCATTCAGATAATCTAACACTAATACTGGAGTTCCTTCAAAGAAAAATGATCAAATGAAACAGGAAAAATGCTCATTATGTCCCTGGGACCTGAAAGTGAGCCACAGACCTCAGAATAATGCAATAAATGGAGTTTAATTGTGTCTTTGATGCAGATTTTAACCCAACATCGTGCAGCTATGACCTCACCACATGATCTCGACTCACATCCCCAGCACTGGGGGAAAATAATTATATTATAAATACTTACACACTTCTTTTAAGGCAGAAATGTTTAACTCCACAGCTGGATTATTATAATCTAATTTAATCAAAGTATCCTTTGGATCTGCAGTCTGTTTTCAGAGCTGCTGCTTTCTACTGTTTCACCATGAAATCGACATGAAAAAGACACAGCGGGGGTTTGATGTCATATTAACTGCTCCACATTTCACTCTTTAATCATCTTTTCTGCTAAAAATAACAGAACTTTGTGTGAGGCTGAGCAGCAACAATAAAGCAGAGTTTATAAGTGGACTCCAACAGAGAGGTGGCTTTAGATCTGAAACTCAAGGAGAAAGTGATGGAACAGGATGATGAGGCCTCTGATGCAGCCCAGATCTGGGCCTGACCTGGGTCTGACCTGGGCCTGACCTGGGCCTGACCTGGGCCTGACCTGGGCCTGACCTGGGATTCATCTGGGCCTGACCTGGGATTCATCTGGGCCTGACCTGGGATTCATCTGGGCCTGACCTGGGTCTGACCTGGGATTCATCTGGGCCTGACCTGGGATTCATCTGGGCCTGACCTGGGCCTGACCTGGGATTCATCTGGGCCTGACCTGGGCCTGACCTGGAATTCATCTGGGCCTTACCTGGGCCTGACCTGGGCCTTACCTGGGCCTGACCTGGGATTCATCTGGGCCTTACCTGGGCCTGACCTGGGATTCATCTGGGCCTGACCTGGGCTTCGTTTGCCATCCGAGGCCCAGTTATGGCCCAGTTATGGCTCAGTTATGGCTCAGTTATGGCCCAGTTATGGCCCAGATGTGGGCCAGTTATGGCCCAGTTATGGCCCAGATGTGGGCCAGTTATGGCTCAGTTATGGCCCAGTTATGGCCCAGTTATGGCCCAGTTATGGCCCAGATGTGGGCCCAATAAAACTGCAGATGTGGACCAAACCCTCTCTGCTACCTGGGAGGAAACTCTGACTTTCCTGGGTTCAAAGACGTCTCACAAAGTCAAACGTGAATATTTGTGACGGGACTAAATCATCCCCGTTCAGGAACACTAGGCCACGCCCCCTCTCTACGCCATTTTCGGAGCATGCTCAGTAGACACCCACCTGGAACCTGACTCCGCTGACATTGACATACAGGATCTCATCTGATCTGGAGGAGTTGTCCACCGGAGGTTTGGGCATCGTCTTCTTGGCCAGCGGCAGCCAGCCCACCGCTGCCGCCCGGGCGAACGGCAGCCATGTTGCCACGCCGGCCGCCATCTTGCTTCAGAGCGTTCCACCTGCAGAGAGTCTGACAGTTGTGTCCTGGGAGGAGGTCGGCTGGGGGCGGGGCTCTGAAGAAGCTGGACTCACTGCTTTTCCTGCCCTCGGCAGCGAGCTGTGAGGTGGTCGGACATGTTGAGGGGGCAGGATGGGGGGAAAAGGGGCAGAGGGAGGGGTCAAAGGGCAGGTGGGTGTCAAGCCATGAAAAAAACACGGTAAAGGAGCAGGAACGCTGCTAAATCTGAGAGATTCTGGTAGCTCGTGGCTTCCCGAATAAGAACAGCGCTCCTCCTGCTCCTACGAGACGCTCCTCAGGGCAAAAAAGGCACTTTTAAAACCAAAAGAGAAGTAATAAGCTTGTCGGTGAGGTTTCCTCCTCCGAACATGGACCCTTTTCATAAAAAAAACACAATTTCTTGAAGTCTCAGAGAAGCAGGATGTGAGTAATAAAACACTGGCTCTTTAATAAAGCCGCCGCAGGTTTATTGCTGCAGGGATTCAGAACACAAATACAGATCCAGGCAGGAAAGCGTTAAAACGTGTGCCGGACTCCTGCCTCTCTCTCAGATTCTTATTAAATTGTGATGACGCTCCCAGAAGTTGCAAGATAGACAGAATAGCCTCTAAGTGTTTCTCTGCTGTGGAGAATATGGATCAGCAGCCTCCTTTCTGCCTTTGCTTGCTGTTTCTTCGTCTCAAGTCTCAGAGTTTCGGTGGAAGTCGGAGGACGTCAGCGGCTCTGTTTTGGAGAGCCGGGAGAAGGCGAAGGACTTCTTGTCCATGTATGGCTGTCCTGTCAGAAAACACACAAACATAAAAGAGACAAAGTAAGACACAAACCAGGAGGAGTTGGAGAAAATGAGCTGTTCAAGGAAAGGATCGAAGAGAAAGAGTCACTGGTGAGGAGAACCAGAGGAGAAGTGAAAAAGGTGAAATGGACAGTGAGGGAGGAAAGAATGTCCAACAGAAAACGGGATAAACAAGATGAGAAAATCAACAAACTGGAGGGAGGAAATGTGGTGAAAAGAAGAGGAAGAAAGATCTGAGGCATGGGAAAGGAAAACAAGAAAGAGCTTTATTTAAGTTAAGAAAGGAAAGGAAAGGATGAGTGGAAGAATCAGAGGAGAATAAAGAGATTTAAAGCAGAAAAATGCAGTTTTATTCCAATCAAATAAACTTTATCAAACTGAAAATAGTTCAAAGACAACAAATGAAAACCTGAGAATCTCACTGATGTGCTTTAAAGCATGTGGGTCACCTTCAGCTGGTGCTCTGAAATGTTTCCAGTCGTTCCTGGTTTTGGTCTCAGGAAACCTTTTTAATGAGTGACAGGTGGAGGGCGGCAGGTCAGCCCAGTACCAGTTAGCCCGCGCTAACAGGTCTCTTAGCCCGCGCTAGCTTACAGTTGCCCTTCAACACTAAAATGTATTAAAAAGTGGGGATAAAAGTCCTGATTGTTCCCTTTTCTCTGCCTGATTCTCATTCTTTTTTGGTCTTTACAACCAACAGAACTTACACAGTCGTGTGTTTCAGTAAAAACTTCTCTGTATGACGCAGTCAGTGCGTCAGACAAAGGCTAATCAGTCGTAGCAGGAGGTTGTAAAGCAGCTAGCAGCTAGCATCTCTAAACTGTGACCCACTGAACACTCTGTCAGTTAGCCATTACCATTTCTAGGCTGGCAAACATCCCACAGAGCTCACAACCGACCAAGCCTTCTTCTGCTTTGGTTACTAGCATGCTAAAGCTAACTGGATTAGCTGCTAAGTTAGCGCACCTTGTTAAGCAGCGGCTTGTGTTGTATGCTAATGCCATCTATTGTTGGCTTCACTGTTACTGCAGTCTGTGGCTGCCACCATTAAGTAGAAATCAATTTCAATATCAGTTACAGCAGGAAATTAGCTTAATTAATTAGCTTAATTAAGTTTGGTCCATTTAATGTGTCGAAGTTTGTGAATTTTGCAGGTTGGTTGACTGAAAAAGGACTTTTGCTTCATCGACAATGTTTCCCTATTCCCTTGTTAAACACTTCATAAAGTTTTTAAAGTGCTTTGTTTCCTGTATTCCAAATATTAAACATGCAGCTGGCATCAAACACAGAAAATAACTGTTTAATTTCCCATATTTGATTATCTTTGCTCGGTTTAAATCACTTCACATCTTTTTATGCTGTTATTCTACATAACTTTATTTGAAACAGAGTAACTATATTTATCTGTGCAATGAGATGAATAAAAAGTTAAATCAATCCAACCATCTGCTAAATAATTTAGTTCTTTAAACCCAAACCTGAGACATCTTGACATAATACGACAGTATAAGCTGTCTGGACTTAATCAATCTTCATCCTGCTCAAACTTCCTCTGACAGTCGAGCAGCTGAAGCCACATTTGTTGTTTCAGATGAAGATATAAAGCTGCAGGTTATTAAAGATGTTGTTATGAGGCGAGCGGTGCGTCTTCGGTCTGCTGAGGAAAGTCTCTCAGTCTTTATTCTCCCTCAGCGATCTTCATTCAATAAAGCAGCCACAATAAAGTTTCCTGTGAAGCCTTTCGCTGTCAGATGCAGAGTTATTGCATGAAGTCCACAGCGGGAGCAATAAAACTTTTCCTTTCTCAGCTTTGGTTTGAATCATCCAGTTTAACCTTTTCAGCACCGAAGCTGTCAGCAGATCTGACCTTCAGCTTTTTTTCCACCTCGGACCTGTGTTTAATGGCTCTGCAACAGTTATTAATCAGCTAAAATCTGAACATTGTACCTCACAATCGTACATTTCTGGGTCCTTTTCACTAAAGAAAATCTCTCATGGCTTTAGAATAAGTATGACTGTAATTTTTCCTCATTCAGTAAATGTGGATCCAAGAATATGCTAATCTAAACCGAGAAGCTAACACAAGCTAGAAGAAGTTAGCGGGGTGCTAGCAGGCAGTAGCAACTGTTCCCTTTGCTGAGCTAGCACGTGAGAGCAGCTAGCGGCTACTAGCTCGACCAAGGCCAGGTTTTGGCTCAGAGGAGCTGAATGCTCACTCAGAGTCAAGTAGCAGCGTGGTTCTGCTCGCTCTGCTGGGCCCAGTCCTGACAGCTAGCAGCTAGCACCTGCTAACACTTCAAGGAGGAGGCCGCTAGCCCCCAGCTAACTTTTCCTCATAGGGGAAAACTTTGAGATTCAAGAAGATTTGTGGTATCAAATTTAAAAGAATTCCTCTTTTAGAGCCTCTAAGAACCCAAAAGCATCCAATAAGATAAGATTAGATAAACCTTTATTTATCCCACAGTTCACAAGGACAAACAATGAC
Source organism: Leuresthes tenuis (assembly GCA_036924055.1). Taxonomy (NCBI): domain Eukaryota; kingdom Metazoa; phylum Chordata; class Actinopteri; order Atheriniformes; family Atherinopsidae; genus Leuresthes; species Leuresthes tenuis. The sequence continues at coordinate 1,311,019 of JAVGWW010000004.1, read as the reverse complement.
AGTGAACACTGAGTCCCCACTATGTTTCATCTTTAACCGAGAAGCTAACACAAGCTAAAAGAAGTTAGCGGGATGCTAGCAAGCGGTAGCAACTGTTCCCTTTGCTGAGCTAGCACGTGAGAGCAGCTAGCGGCTACTAGCTCGACCAAGGCCAGGTTTTGGCTCAGAGGAGCTGAATGCTCACTCAGAGTCAAGTAGCAGCGTGGTTCTGCTCCCCCCCTGCTCCCTCTGCTGGGCCCAGTCCTGACAGCTAGCCGCTAGCACCTGCTAACACTTCAAGGAGGAGGCCGCTAGCCCCCAGCTAACTTTTCCTCATAGGGGAAAACTTTGAGATTCAAGAGGATTTGTGGTATCAAATTTAAAAGAATTCCTCTTTTAGAGCCTCTAAGAACCCAAAAGCATCCAATAAGATAAGATTAGATAAACCTTTATTTATCCCACAATTCAGAAGGACAAACAATGACAGTGAACACTGAGTCCCCACTATGTTTCATCTTTAACCGAGAAGCTAACACAAGCTAGAAGAAGTTAGCGGGGTGCTAGCAGGCAGTAGCAACTGTTCCCTTTGCTGAGCTAGCACGTGAGAGCAGCTAGCGGCTACTAGCTCGACCCAGGCCAGGTTTTGGCTCAGAGGAGCTGAATGCTCACTCAGAGTCAAGTAGCAGCGTGGTTCTGCTCCCTCTGCTGGGCCCAGTCCTGACAGCTAGCCGCTAGCCCCTGCTAACACTTCAAGGAGGAGGCCGCTAGCCCCCAGCTAACTTTTCCTCATAGGGGAAAACTTTGAGATTCAAGAAGATTTGTGGGATCAAATTTAAAAGAATTCCTCTTTTAGAGCCTCTAAGAACCCAAAAGCATCCAATAAGATAAGATTAGATAAACCACAATTCAGAAGGACAAACAATGACAGTGAACACTGAGTCCCCACTATGTTTCATCTTTAACCGAGAAGCTAACACAAGCTAGAAGAAGTTAGCGGGGTGCTAGCAGGCGGTAGCAACTGTTCCCTTTGCTGAGCTAGCACGTGAGAGCAGCTAGCGGCTACTAGCTCGACCCAGGCCAGGTTTTGGCTCAGAGGAGCTGAATGCTCACTCAGAGTCAAGTAGCAGCGTGGTTCTGCTCGCTCCCGCTCCCTCTGCTGGGCCCGGTCCTGACAGCTAGCAGCTAGCACCTGCTAACTCTTCAAGGAGGAGGCCGCTAGCCCCCAGCTAACTTTTCCTCATAGGGGAAAACTTTGAGATTCAAGAAGATTTGTGGGATCAAATTTAAAAGAATTCCTCTTTTAGAGCCTCTAAGAACCCAAAAGCATCCAATAAGATAAGATTAGATAAACCTTTATTTATCCCACAATTCAGAAGGACAAACAATGACAGTGAACACTGAGTCCCCTCTATGTTTCATCTTTAACCGAGAAGCTAACACAAGCTAGAAGAAGTTAGCGGGGTGCTAGCAGGCGGTAGCAACTGTTCCCTTTGCTGAGCTAGCACGTGAGAGCAGCTAGCGGCTACTAGCTCGACCCAGGCCAGGTTTTGGCTCAGAGGAGCTGAATGCTCACCCAGAGTCAAGTAGCAGCGTGGTTCTGCTCCCCCCTGCTCCCTCTGCTGGGCCCAGTCCTGACAGCTAGCCGCTAGCACCTGCTAACACTTCAAGGAGGAGGCCGCTAGCCCCCAGCTAACTTTTCCTCATAGGGGAAAACTTTGAGATTCAAGAGGATTTGTGGTATCAAATTGAAAAGAATTCCTCTTTTAGAGCCTCTAAGAACCCAAAAGCATCCAATAAGAAAAGATTAGATAAACCTTTATTTATCCCACAGTTCACAAGGACAAATAATGGCAGTGAACACTGAGTCTAGATGTTGTTAAAGTGTGTCTGAGAAGCGTTTGAAATCTTCTTCCACCAAAAACTCTGCAGACTCGATGCAACTCTGCGTCTGTCTCATAAAATCCATACAACTGAGTGGACGGAGCCTATTGATTTGTGAAGTGCTGTTTTCAAGCTTTCAGTTTGGATGATCCCTGAAAGCTAACTGGACAAAACTGTGTTTTCTTTCAGGTCCTGAATATTTAAACTCCTGGAATTATTTTCTGAAGAACACTGATGAGTCCACGATGGAAGTCTGTTAGAATAATAGATGTTCTGGAGCCACTTTCAGCAGCTTCTGAATCAGCTTTTCTTAAGATCTCAGCAGCCGGAAATAACACTTTTTTATCAACAAAAGAAGAACCGAGACACAGAAAATGTGAAGAATGACTTCATGTAAACTAAACTAAAAGCCCTTTACATTTAAAAGTTAGCAGGTCAGATATTTTAGCTGTTTTTGACATTTTTCAGTACTTGTTTGGGCTGTAAAAACAGTAAATGTGTGTAAAGTGCTGCACATCACGTGGTTTCCTTCATGAGTTTCTAATTTTCCTAATAAACTAAAACCTTGTTCATCACACTACATCTGACAGCTAATCAATACGACCATATGAAGACGGTAAATGAGAAATTGGACTTAAGTCAACAGTGTAACTGCTGCCAGCAGAGAGCTGATGTTCATTATTGATCATTCCAGCTGTTTTTAAAGCAAACATCAGGTTCCTTTCGTTCTTTCTGAATCTGATCCAAACCTCCAGCCACAGCAGATCAATACAGACTAATCAGTGAAGGACATTCATCACGATATCAAAGGAAGCCGTGTGGAAAGCTCTCGTTGTTCTCAATAATTAGAACCAAACGTCCCAGGAGGCAGAAACCAGTAGAGAAAGAGCGCTTTATGGGCCCTGGGTTCGGTTTCTCAGGTCCGAGGCAGGATGGCGTGCAGAAAGACCCGAGAGACCGAACCCAGGGCCCATAAAGCGTCAGAAAGGCGTGCAGAAAGAACGCTTTATGGGCCCTGGGCTTGGTCTCTCAGGTCCGAAGCAGGATGGCGTGCAGAAAGAACGCTTTATGGGCCCTGGGTTCGGTCTCTCAGGTCCAAAGCAGGATGGCGTGCAGAAAGAACGCTTTATGGGCCCTGGGTTCGGTCTCTCAGGTCCGAAGCAGGATGGCGTGCAGAAAGAACGCTTTATGGGCCCTGGGTTCGGTCTCTCAGGTCCGAGGCAGGATGGCGTGCAGAAAGACCTGAGAGACCGAACCCAGGGCCCATAAAGCGTCAGGAAGGCGTGCAGAAAGAACGCTTTATGGGCCCTGGGTTCGGTTTCTCAGGTCTGAAGCAGGATGGCGTGCAGAAAGACCTGAGAGACCGAACCCAGGGCCCATAAAGCGTCAGGAAGGCGTGCAGAAAGAACGCTTTATGGGCCCCGGGTTCGGTCTCTCAGGTCCAAAGCACGATGGCGTGCAGAAAGAACGCTTTATGGGCCCTGGGTTCGGTCTCTCAGGTCCGAAGCAGGATGGCGTGCAGAAAGAACGCTTTATGGGCCCTGGGTTCGGTCTCTCAGGTCCGAAGCAGGATGGCGTGCAGAAAGAACGCTTTATGGGCCCTGGGTTCGGTCTCTCAGGTCCGAAGCAGGATGGCGTGCAGAAAGAACGCTTTATGGGCCCTGGGTTCGGTCTCTCAGGTCCGAAGCAGGATGGCGTGCAGAAAGAACGCTTTGTGGGCCCTGGGTTCGGTCTCTCAGGTCCGAAGCAGGATGGCGTGCAGAAAGAACGCTTTGTGGGCCCTGGGTTCGGTCTCTCAGGTCCGAAGCAGGATGGCGTGCAGAAAGAACGCTTTGTGGGCCCTGGGTTCGGTCTCTCAGGTCCGAAGCAGGATGGCGTGCAGAAAGAGCACTTTATGGGCCCTGGGTTCGGTCTCTCAGGTCCGAAGCAGGATGGCGTGCAGAAAGAGCGCTTTATGGGCCCTGGGTTCGGTCTCTCAGGTCCGAGGCAGGATGGCGTGCAGAAAGAACGCTTTATGGGCCCTGGGTTCGGTCTCTCAGGTCCGAAGCAGGATGGCGTGCAGAAAGAACGCTTTGTGGGCCCTGGGTTCGGTCTCTCAGGTCCGAAGCAGGATGGCGTGCAGAAAGAACGCTTTATGGGCCCTGGGTTCGGTCTCTCAGGTCCGAAGCAGGATGGCGTGCAGAAAGAGCACTTTATGGGCCCTGGGTTCGGTCTCTCAGGTCCGAAGCAGGATGGCGTGCAGAAAGAACGCTTTGTGGGCCCTGGGTTCGGTCTCTCAGGTCCAAAGCAGGATGGTGTGCAGAAAGAACGCTTTATGGGCCCTGGGTTCGGTCTCTCAGGTCCGAAGCAGGATGGCGTGCAGAAAGAGCACTTTATGGGCCCTGGGTTCGGTCTCTCAGGTCCGAAGCAGGATGGCGTGCAGAAAGAACGCTTTATGGGCCCTGGGTTCAGTCTCTCAGGTCCGAAGCAGCGGAAAAATGGGCTAAAATCAGAAAGATGGAGTCTTTAACAAGCATCTAAGGTGTGAAAATGAATGAAATGCTTTCACATGCTAACAGATGTGTTACAGCCTCTGTCTCGTGTCAAGTTCAGACTGAAGCTCGACTTTGGCCTTTAAATTAAACCGACTCTGAGAGCGAAGCACTCGTTAAACCTCCCGTGTGTGACCAGGAGCTGAGTCTAAATTATGAATGAACTTTCAGCCTGACTGCTCGGTTCAGCTCACTTAGCACTAAGCAGAAGCAATCCACCGCCGCACGTGGCTCAGGGTTTTAACAGAGATGTCCCTCGTGATGTCAGGAAAGCTGTGATGTCAGCAGAAGATTCTAATTTCTTTGTTTTTCACAGAGTCGGTGAAGCTGAAAAATGTTCTGGTTCCCAGAGAGAGACTTTCACAGCATTGACTGTTCTCCTGATGATCCTGTTGGACTCTGAGTGAAAGTGTCTGATGCTGACACAACTTCAACAGTAAAGTCAGTGATTTCATGGAAAAGTCAAAGTTAAAATTAACTTTTTATCTAAAGAAAATAAGCTCAGTTGAATCTAAAGTCTGGAAGTTAGTTGGATTCTTTAAAAAAAGTCCTTAAATTTAAAATTAAAATTAAAATTCTTTAAAGTCTGGGTATATTTGGAGTCTAAACCTAACAAAACAGCCTCTAAACAGGCTTTAAATGTAATAAAATGTCTCCAGAGGTGCAGAAGATGAGCTCAGGTCCTCCACATCGCTGCCATCTGACTGTCAGGACTTAGTAAAACTGCTGAATGCTCCTTTTATGACTCCTTTCTTATGTCCCACATGTGGTCCTTTACATGTTCCTGTGCCAAATGAAGAGTCCTGTGGTAGATATCGAGTAGCAGGTAGTGCTGGGAGGCCCTGTTGGATGGTTTTTCCCTGAAGCTGTGCTTCAGATGATCCAGAGACTTCTTTCTAATATCTGCTGCAGCTTTCCTCAGTTCTTCCAGAAGCTTCCATTAGCTCCAGGTGTCCGTCCTCAGAGGGAATCCCAGCTGACATCAACACAACCACGGCTCTGGCATCAGTGTTTGGTTCACTTTGAGAGGCTCCTGCAGGGGGTTCAAGCAGGAAACCTGGTTTCATGGTCACTTCCCTGCAAGAGCTGGACCCCAGGCAGCAGATTTACTGGCTGAGAGAAAGACTCTGGTGGCTTTAAAACTGTTTCTGGACTGGACTGAAGGTTCAGGGGAAACTCTGAGGATGTCAGAGCCTCAGATTATCTTGGAATGAGCTCCTCTGTGATGGGATCTGCTGATCTGAGATCATCTCCAACACTCATTTACAGCCAAACTAACCACATATAATTCACTGTTATCTGCAGCGTGTTCAGAGCAGGAAAAGCTGCTCAGTGTGGTGAACAAAAGCAACTCCAGAGTGCTTAAGAACGCCTTGTCTGGGAGATGAGTTCGTGGTGGTGAAAGCACCGATAGAGTCAGGGCCGTAAGAAGAAAGGATTCACATGTTAGAGAAGAGAGTTTGTGAATCATTCATGGATTACAGAGACCAAAGTGAGCTGCTGTTGTTTGGATGAACTGGAGGTGAAGGAGTCTCTGTCTGACGGGTGCAGTGGGTCTCTGGGTGTTTACGGGGGTGGGAAGCTTTATTTGTTCTGTCATGGTACCTTTTTAGCCTCTGTGAGTTGCTTTTTAAGTAAGAAAGGTGCCATATAAATAAAACTTGATTTGATTCATGCTCCGCGGCACGACTTTCTCTTTATTTCAACTTCTGAAGGTTGGTGTGCAATAAACCAACATCTTTATCACAACTATTCATAAGAAATATGAAGCTGGGACAGCTCCATGTTTCCCACGGTGCAGCATCCCCTCTTCTTCTAACAGCATCTGTAAACATCTGGAGCTGAGGGGCCCAGCTGCTGGACCTCTGGCAGAGGAACGTTGTCCCCATCCTGTCTGATAGAGGATTCCTGGCTCTTCTTTGTTGTGTTTAGATGTTTTCAGCTGGTGAAACATCTGGAAACGTCTTAACCTGCATCTGACGGAGCTTTAAGCTGCATCTGATGGACCTTTAACCTGCATCTGATGGAGCTTTAACCTGCATCTGATGGAGCTTTAACCTGCATCTGATGGAGCTTTAACCTGCATCTGATGGAGCTTTAACCTGCATCTGATGGAGCTTTAACCTGCATCTGATGGAGCTTTAACCTGCATCTGATGGAGCTTTAACCTGCATCTGATGGAGCTTTAACCTGCATCTGATGGAACTTTAACCTGCATCTGATGGAGCTTTAACCTGCGTCTGATGGAGCTTTAAGCTGCATCTGATGGAGCTTTAACCTGCATCTGACGGAGCTTTAACCTGCATCTGACGGAGCTTTAACCTGCATCTGAAGGAGCTTTAACCTGCATCTGGTGGAGCTTTAACCTGCATCTGATGGAGCTTTAACCTGCATCTGATGGAGCTTTAACCTGCATCTGATGGAGCTTTAAGCTGCATCTGATGGAGCTTTAACCTGCATCTGATGGAGCTTTAACCTGCATCTGAAGGAGCTTTAACCTGCATCTGATGGAGCTTTAACCTGCATCTGGTGGAGCTTTAACCTGCATCTGATGGAGCTTTAACCTGCATCTGATGGAGCTTTAACCTGCATCTGACGGAGCTTTAAGCTGCATCTGATGGAGCTTTAACCTGCATCTGAAGGAGCTTTAACCTGCATCTGATGGAGCTTTAACCTGCATCTGGTGGAGCTTTAACCTGCATCTGACGGAGCTTTAAGCTGCATCTGATGGAGCTTTAACCTGCATCTGATGGAGCTTTAACCTGCATCTGGTGGAGCTTTAACCTGCATCTGATGGAGCTTTAAGCTGCATCTGATGGAGCTTTAACCTGCATCTGGTGGAGCTTTAACCTGCATCTGACGGAGCTTTAAGCTGCATCTGACGGAGCTTTAACCTGCATCTGACGGAGCTTTAACCTGCATCTGATGGAGCTTTAACCTGCGTCTGACGGAGCTTTAACCTGCGTCTGACGGAGCTTTAACCTGCATCTGACGGAGCTTTAACCTGCATCTGATGGAGCTTTAACCTGCATCTGATGGAGCTTTAACCTGCATCTGATGGAGCTTTAACCTGCATCTGACGGAGCTTTAACCTGCATCTGATGGAGCTTTAACCTGCATCTGATGGAGCTTTAACCTGCATCTGATGGAGCTATAACCTGCATCTGATGGAGCTTTAACCTGCATCTGACGGAGCTTTAACCTGCATCTGATGGAGCTTTAACCTGCATCTGATGGAGCTTTAACCTGCATCTGATGGAGCTTTAACCTGCATCTGACGGAGCTTTAACCTGCATCTGATGGAGCTTTAACCTGCATCTGATGGAGCTTTAAGCTGCATCTGACGGAGCTTTAACCTGCATCTGACGGAGCTTTAACCTGCATCTGATGGAGCTTTAAGCTGCATCTGATGGAGCTTTAACCTGCATCTGATGGAGCTTTAACCTGCATCTGATGGAGCTTTAACCTGCATCTGATGGAGCTTTAACCTGCATCTGATGGAGCTTTAACCTGCATCTGACGGAGCTTTAACCTGCATCTGACGGAGCTTTAAGCTGCATCTGATGGAGCTTTAACCTGCATCTGATGGAGCTTTAACCTGCATCTGATGGAGCTTTAACCTGCATCTGATGGAGCTTTAACCTGCATCTGATGGAGCTTTAACCTGCATCTGATGGAGCTTTAACCTGCATCTGATGGAGCTTTAACCTGCATCTGATGGAGCTTTAAGCTGCATCTGATGGAGCTTTAACCTGCATCTGATGGAGCTTTAAGCTGCATGACCCCTGACCCCAGAGAGGGGAAAAGCTGCTGCACAGATTGGCCTCTGGCCTCTAAGTGTCCTGGACTGCTGCTCATGATCTGTAACCACCTTTAGAGGTGTTGCACTCTGTGCCAGAATGTAACACGGCCTGCAGGTGCAGACTCACCTGAACAAGCTGCTCAGACTGCCACCGACATCCAGGCTTCCCAAATTACCTCGAAAACATCCAAACAGATTGAAGCCATTCCTTCTATTCCAGCTGTAAATGGCATAGTTTTAAAGAGGAAACAGCATCTGATCTGATCCACTGCTCATATGACAGATTTTCCAGTAAACATGATATCCTGTTGCCTCGGTTCTGCTGCATGGGATCCGATCAATAACAAGATAACAACATGTCTCCAATCACTGATGGAAGGAGCAGAAAACATGAGTCTGATTACTGATCGATAATGAGGGCGCAGGGCTCTCTAATCGTGGATCAATATGAGGTTAAACAAGTACAGGAAGTCAGCAGAACACAGTCTTACAGTCACATTTAATCTAATTTACACATTTTAATCAAATAACTTGTCCACCGTGAGTTTTGGTTAGTTTTTAACTAATTTCAGGAATTATTTTCTTTATTCTCTCACCCTCCTTTCTGCTTCCTCCATTCACTCTGGACAGTTTCCTCTTTCCTACATCTGGAGCCCAAACTACCCAAAAGAAAACCAGGAGACAGGAAGCAGGGAACAAAGACTGACTGATGAACAGGTGACTGCAGCTGTGATGATGGGCCACAGCACATCAGGTGTGTGTGGAAGAGCCGAGGAAAGCAAACTAAAGCAGAATAAACTAGAAACTGAGATAAGATCAAACATGAACTCTTCCCTAAACCAGGGAACCAGAACAGAGTCTAAACACTCAACAGAACTCAGAACTCACTTCATCAGGACCCAGAGAAACCCAGCCCTCATTCCTGCTGACACCCTGGTTTCCATTCAGACCCCCCCCCCCCCCATGCCCCATCTACCTCCAGCTTTTCTCCATCACCACCATCTGGTCGACCCGTTGAAAGCCCCGCCCTCTCCGACCCGTCACTCTGAGGGAAATTCTCACCCATCTTCATCAAAGATCTGAACCAAAACATCTTCTCTTGTGAAATATTTAGATTCATTTTCTCTAAATCTCACCCGGACATCTTCCATGTAAACACTTCCTGTTAGCTGCATGAGCTAATAGCCAAACACTTCCTGTTAGCTGCATGAGCTAATAACCAAACACTTCCTGTTAGCTGCATGAGCTAATAGCCAAATACTTCCTGTTAGCTGCATGTGCTAATGATGTCACTGATAGCTGCATGAGCTAACGGCGTCACTGATAGCTGCATGTGCTAATAACCAAACACTTCCTGTTAGCTGCATGAGCTAATGATGTCACTGATAGCTGCATGAGCTAACGGCGTCACTGATAGCTGCATGTGCTAATAACCAAACACTTCCTGTTAGCTGCATGAGCTAATGATGTCACTGATAGCTGCATGAGCTAACGGCGTCACTGATAGCTGCATGTGCTAATAACCAAACACTTCCTGTTAGCTGCATGAGCTAATGATGTCACTGATAGCTGCATGAGCTAACGGCGTCACTGATAGCTGCATGTGCTAATAGCCAAACACTACCTGTTAGCTGCATGAGCTAATGATGTCACTGATAGCTGCATGAGCTAACGGCCAAACACTTCCTGTTAGCTGCATGAGCTAACGTCGTCACTAATAGCTGCATGAGCTAACGGCGTCACTGTTAGCTGCATGAGCTAACGGCTAATGGTAGAAACAAGATTCCATGTTAATGTGGGACTTTCAGCCTGTTTTATTCAGGGCGGCTTGTTGCGGTTTTGCGGTGGTGCTAAGAAGTTAAACGTAATTACAACAGCCACTGGGGGGCGCTGTCTAATACAATGTATGAATGAGTTAAGTTAAGAAGTTGGAATAAGCTGATACACCAACAATATATGGGGTCATTTTTCATAATTCAACAAGATGGTTTCCAAATAAATGCTGATGTGCTCTTTTAAATTAAACCCTTTACAGGAGCATGAACGGTACAGCTGAGGTGGAATCAGTTATCCACACGTTTGTACTCTGACTGAAGCTAACCATTCCCACATCTATTTCTGAGGCCAAAACTGCTTGTAACCTGAACCTCGATGCAATGCCGGAACCATCTAACAGACACAAGGTCCTCACAAGGCCTACAATTTATATTGGTCCTCTTATAGATACGTAAACAAGCGGAGTACACACACACAAACGCCCACGCCGTGATGAAGGCACGTGGCCGATCTGTCTGAGTGTTTGTGTGAAACCATTAGACGACCATCAGTGAGCAGCACTTCACTGCAGCAAACTCAGACACACATTACAGTTATTATAGGACGTAAGATTCAGCAGCAAACACAGACAAACCTACAGAATTAACAGAAAATGTCCGTCTGTGGATCAAAGTGTCAGGATTCTTTCATCCATCCACTTTCTGGCACTGATCCAGAGTCAGGTTGCATTTTCCAGCGATGTTCCAAGGACAGATGAGAGATCTGATCTCTTCTCTGGATTCTGGGACCACCTCTGGTCTCACTGCTCAGATAATCCCAGAGGAGGAATCTCTGCAACTCTATGATGGAAGCTGGTGATACGTGGAAATACATCAAGAGACAGCCTGCCTGAGATGATTCATCAGAACTCAAATGCTTCATTCGGATAAGATTGGACCCCAAAGAAAAGGCGAAAACCCAGATTTTTAGATATGGGGAAACCAGATATCTTCCCTGAGACCATCGTTCTGCAGCTGGAAGAAGCATAAACGGGACGTTTTCGCCTGTGGAGTAATTCCTTTCAGACTTAAATTAATAATCAATAAAACATCTGCCCTCAGCTGCCGGAGCTCCTTCTTTACAAACCTGGCAAATATCTGAAAATAACCCATTTATTCCAGGCTACAGGTGTCATCTTTTATACTTTTTCTTTCAGTGAGTTTAGTCAAACTCTTCTTCTGTGTTTGTGTTTGGTGCTAAAATAAGTTCTGACAAAAAAATGACCAATAAATATACCAAAAGTCAGATCATGAGGCAAAACGTTTTACTTTGACCAGCTGTCATATATCTTATGTCTCAGAACAGCGCCGCCCTGCTGGCAGCCTGCTGCAGCAGCTCTCGACCGACCGAGTCTTTCTTCTTCAGAGCTTTCTTCTGTGAAAACGTAGATTTCTGAAACATGTTTCCGAGGAAGGGCTTCTGTTGAGAACTGCTGAATTTTTGCATCTGTTAGGATGCGTAACCACGGCAACAGGAAAGCTGTTCACAATTACAGAAATGGACTAAATATATCTTTTGCACTCTGTACCTCAAATACTGGAACATTTCTTTCATATCATACGTGATATGTCCTAATATGACCATATTAATATTATATATCATATTTATACAATATTTACATATTCATAGCATATTATTTGTCCCATTCTGTGTTTTTATCTTTTATTTTTTTACCTTAGTTTTGTATCTTATTGTATATCGGACTGCTATGACATCTATCTATCTATCTATCTATCTATCTAATCAAGGTGAGTTAAAGAGGAGACGTCTCGGATGCAGAGCAGGAACAAAACAGAGAAAAAGGAGAAAGTTTAAAGCATTTCTTCCTCTGATCATCAGGGGAAATGTGAGATCTCTGGTGGATAAAATGGACGAGCTTGGAGCCCTGATGAGGACACAGCAGGAATATCAGGCAGAGACCTGGCTGCAGGAACAACTCTAACCGGGGCTCACACCAAAAGCGTCGTGAGCGACCACAGCCGCTCACGACGCTCATAACCCGCCGCTTCTACTTCTTCTGCCGCCGGAAGCGGCCAAAGGGGCGGGGCTTATATGTATAGCAACTAGCAGATATATATATAATCCATCCATACATCGGTTCCCTCTTTCCCCATGGATCGTACTCTGGGCTCTTTGTGTTTCTTTGTGTTTGCGCTCTGCCGTTTTCAGCTTTTTTCCGCTTTTTTCCACCTTTTTTTCGCCTTTTTTCTGCCTTCGGAATCCAGATCGGCCCTAATTGGCTGTCGTCGCGTAGCGTAGCGTCACTGCTCATTTGCATAAAGTTGAGCCTTTCTCAACTCTTGAAGCTCATGAAGCTCACAACGCCAGCTTACATTGAAAATGAATGGCAGCTGGCCGCTCACGCTGCTCACGACACTTTTGGTGTGAGCCCCGGTAACAGCTCTCTGCTCTCTCAATTTCAGATTCCAAACATTCAGAGAGTGTTGGCAGAGACCTGGCTGCAGGAACAACTCTAACAGCTCTCTGCTCAGCTTTAAGACTATCCGGGCAGACAGAGACTGCAGACAGAGTGGAATAGTTTACCGCTTCATATCTGGTCGTCAGAAACTCTGGAAGTTTTTAAATCCTCTCTTAAAAGCCACCTTTTCTCCCAGGCTTTCAGACCTGGGTGTTTATACCTCCTGCTGAAACTGTCTTTGTGGAATTTATCTTTGGATTTTATTGTTTTCCATTAATTTAAAACACTTTGGTCAACCTCGGTTGGCATCAGGTATAGATAAACATGAGCCTGACCTTTGGGATCAGAAAGTGTCTTTTCTTTTCATCAAAGGAGGCAGAATTATCTCTAAGAAGTTCTGTAACAGACCAGCAGATGTTGACTGACTGTTGCAGGTAGATTTTCAGATGATTCTCCACGTTTTATTGGTTCCTGCTTTGATTTGGGTTTTTTATGATGTCACATTCAGATTCAGTGCAGTTTCTGCAGCTTCAGTCTTTAAACATAAAAGATGCCGTCCACAGAAAGCCTCCTGGGCTTTTCTTCTGCTTTCTTGCTGCTGCTTCCTTTCTCACTCAGTCAATCTCTCTCTTTCTTTTTGAAATCTCACTTCTGATGTCATTCCTCCAGAACTCCGCCCTCTGAGGCCCACCAGCAGCGTCTTTCCTCACATCCATCATATGACTCCAACCACAAACGAATCCATGTCAACCTTTCATTTGAACTTTATCTGTCGGCTTATTTTGTGCAAACATGAGCAGGAAGTCAGGTGATACTCATTTGTTCGTCGGTTATTTTCTACCGAAGAGGTTAAACTGCTGGTTTGGAACCAGTTCTGCCTGTTTTCACCACCTAAAGATTAGAACCAGTCCAGTTGAACCAGCTCTGAACTGGACTATCACCAGAATCTGCTCAAAAAGGGTGCCTTTAAGTGCCTTTAAGACTTTGAAGATGACAGAACATGATGGCTTTTCATCTCTTTGGGATTTTCTCCTGCCCAACATTAGGAAAGCAAATGTTTGGGAGCTTTCGCCTTCAGCTTCTGGCCACATTTCCCCGTCTCTGAGTGGATCCGGTTCCTATATTCATGACTCTCATTTCAACTCATTTCAGCAGAGTGTTGTACACCAGGAGAAGCATCATTATCTCAGAGTAACTGAGGATAATGACTGTATTTCTGCTCCGCTGCAGCCAACAGACGGATCACCACTTCACTCAACATGTTTCACACAGATGGCTTTCACTACTTTCTCCACAGGTTCATAGTTTGCTGTCACACCAGAAGATTTTAACGGCAGAATGAGACTCAGAATGGATCTGGATCAATGTTCAGACAACATCCAGCACCGGTCGGTTTCCCACTCATAACTTGAGTTTAGACTTTTTAAAGTGAGCACTTAAGTGCAAAGAGACGGCAGAGCCTGCATGAACATCCCTGGACCCTGGACTGGTCCCTGAGTAACGCCTGAATGATGCATATCTAAGTGCTGTGTCCTGACTCCGCGACCCGTTCAATCTCAGGGCGTCGAATACGTCTCAGAGATACCCACAAGGTGCCCAATAAGGGCACCAAACAAACCGGAAGCAGCATCGTTAGATGCAGACAGCAAACGTTCAGACGTACCGATGAACAACCAGCAAGGATCGGATGAGTTACCGGGGGCTCACACCAAAAGTGTCGTGAGCAGCGTGAGCGGCCAGCTGCCATTCATTTTCAATGTAAGCCGGCGTCGATGAGCGGCCGGCGTTGTGAGCTTCATGAGCTTCAAGAGTTGAGAAAGGCTCAACTTTATGCAAATGAGCAGTGATGCGACGCGACGACAGCCAATTAGGGCCGATCTGGATTCCGAAGGTGGAAAAAAGGCGGGAAAAAAAGGTGGAAAAAAGGTGGGAAAAAGGCGGGAAAAAGGTGGAAAAAAAGGTGGAAAAAAGGCGGGAAAAAGGTGGAAAAAAAGGTGGAAATAAAGGTGGAAAAAAAGGTGGGAAAAGGGTGGGAAAAGGGCGGAAAAAAGGCGGAAAAAAAGGTGGGAAAAAGGCGGGAAAAAGGTGGGAAAAAGGCGGAAAAAAGGCGGAAAAAAAGCTGGAAAAAAGGCAGAAAACGGCAGAGCACAAACACAAAGAAACACAAAGAAGGCTGCCCAGAGTACGATCCATGGTGAAAGAGGGAACCGATGTATGGATGGATTATTATATATATCTGGTAGTTGCTATACATATAAGCCCCGCCCCTTTGGCCGCTTCCGGCGGCAGAAGTAGAAGCGGCGGGTTGTGAGCGTCGTGAGCGGCTGTGGTCGCCTGAGGCCTGAGTTTAAGAACCGTTTGGGACACGTGTTTTTAACTGTTTTTACTCTTTGGTTTGTTTTAGGAAACCAAAACCTTGGTTAAGTTTATGAAAAGATCCAGATTTTTTCCTCCAGCTTCTGTTGAATTCGTAACGTCCGGGTTGGTGACAGCATGAGAACCGGCTGGACTTTTCCACGGTTTCCCTCTTTATGAAGACGCCGAACCACCCTGAGCTGAGCGTGGCTTTCTTTTTCCACAGAGCTCCGTAAACGCCTTCAGCTGAAGCCTCACATCAGCAGTTTGGACAGAAAACAGACAAATCCTGACCAGATAAATTCCAAACACACAATAACTGCGACAATCAGAGCGCTCAGAAAGCTCTACTGTAAATCTTTTGTAGCTTTTATGTAACAGTGACATTATTAAATGTGATGGAGGAACAAGCGAAGTCCTACAACAACAGAGTCCGAATCAAAGCAGGTTCAGCTGCAGCAGCAACGCAAAAGGAGGGTTCTTCCTCTGCTTTGGACTCAGCTCTCAGTCCAGTTTCAGCTCAGCTCTCAGTCCAGTTTCAGCTCAGCTCTCAGTCCAGTTTCAGGACCTTCAGCTCAGCTCTCAGTCCAGTTTCAGGACATTCAGCTCAGCTCTCAGTCCAGTTTCAGGACATTCAGCTCAGCTCTCAGTCCAGTTTCAGCTCAGCTCTCAGTCCAGTTTCAGGACATTTAGTCCAGTTTCAACACATTCAGCTCAGCTCTCAGTCCAGTTTCAGGACATTTAGTCCAGTTTCAACACATTCAGCTCAGCTCTCAGTCCAGTTTCAGGACATTTAGTCCAGTTTCAACACATTCAGCTCAGCTCTCAGTCCAGTTTCAGGACATTCAGCTCAGCTCTCAGTCCAGTTTCAGCACATTTAGTCCAGTTTCAGGACATTCAGTCCAGTTTCAGGACATTCAGCTCAGCTCTCAGTCCAGTTTCAGGACATTCAGTCCAGTTTCAGGACATTCAGTCCAGTTTCAGGACATTCAGTCCAGTTTCAGGACATTCAGTCCAGTTTCAGCACATTCAGCTCAGCTCTCAGTCCAGTTTCAGCACATTCAGCTCAGCTCTCAGTCCAGTTTCAGCACATTTAGTCCAGTTTCAGGACATTCAGCTCAGCTCTCAGTCCAGTTTCAGCACATTCAGCTCAGCTCTCAGTCCAGTTTCAGCACATTCAGCTCATACCTGCAGCTCTCACACAACTCAATCAGACTCCTGCAGCTCAGATGTGGATCATTCTGTCCACAAATGCTCTCTTTCTGCCGTTTAAATAAAGTTTTCTACAAACGACAACATAGTCGAGCTATTTAAGGAAACCTTTGTTTTTTTTTTAGATTAAACTTGGACGCAGTCTCACTCAGACCAACCTGCTTCAGCACCAAATATGGATGATGAATCCACGCCTGAAGCAGCAGCTCCATTCGCTCCAGTTTGACGGAAGCAGCAGCTGATTCAGCAGATTTAAGAAGCTCTTTAACAACAAAACTTGGTCTTCACGACGTGTTTTTATCCTCAGAAACGTCCCAGCAGCTGGACTTAACTTTTAAAGAAGTGGTCGGACGACAGCTGCAGAAGGTGTGTGAATATTAATGAGCACAATGTGTGCACGTGCGTGTGCATGTTCAGCCAGGTGTGTGTGAGTGCTAAGCGCCGCTAACAGCAAACACACAGAAGTTCATCACTAATTCATACAGCCAGATGACATCAACGTGCACACACAAACGTGCACTTTTCTCAGTCTGTTGCCAGTCAAACGAACATGTTTCCAAGTTTCTGAGTCCCTCCACCCGCCGTCCCGTCCCTGCTTCTTATTCTATTCTCAGCAGTGTATCTGGAGCAGTTTGCATCCTACTTACCGCAGCTGACGGCTGGGAGCAGCCGGGCAGGAAACAGCTGGAAACAGCTGGATGGACACGGGAGGATGGAGGAGGAATAACAAAAAGGAGGAGGAAGAGTTGCTGTACTGTCTCAGTTCTGTCCTGCTCTGCTGCCGCGGCAACAACCACATCTCCTGTCATCCTCCTCTCTCTCCCTCCGACTCTCTCTCTGAGGCTCCGCCTCCTTCCACTGGCTCCGCCTCCAGCTTCACTCCTTTGTCATCTCTGAGTCCCTCGATGCTTCGTGTCCTCATGCACACTCACATGCACTCACATGCACACTCACATGCACACACACATGCACTCACACACGCACATTCACACACACACACGCACACTCACATGCACTCACATGCACACTCACATGCACACACACATGCACACGCACACACGTGCACACACACACACATGCACACACACACACACTTTCAAACACAAACGCGCACACGTGCACACGTCCTCATGCACACTCACATGCACTCACATGCACACTCACACATGCACACTCACATGCACTCACATGCACACTCACATGCACACACACACATGCACACGCACACACGTGCACACACATGCACACACACACACACTTTCAAACACAAACGCGCACACGTGCACACGTCCTCATGCACACTCACATGCACACACTCACATGCACACACACACTTTCAAACACACACGTGCACACGTCCTCATGCACACTCACATGCACACACACACACGCACTCACATGCACACACACACAC
Organism: Leuresthes tenuis; assembly: GCA_036924055.1. Lineage (NCBI taxonomy): Eukaryota > Metazoa > Chordata > Actinopteri > Atheriniformes > Atherinopsidae > Leuresthes > Leuresthes tenuis. Next base: position 1,293,611 of record JAVGWW010000004.1, on the reverse strand, counting down.
ACATGCACACACACATGCACTCACACATGCACACACACATGCACACACACACACACGTGCGCACACACACTTTCAAACAAACACGCACACGTGCACACGCAAATTCACACACACACATGCACACACATACATGCACACGCACACATGCACACACATACATGCACACACGTGCACACACACACACACATGCACACACATACATGCACACACATACATGCACACACACGTGCACACACACGCACACACACATTCAAACACAAACGCACACACATGCACACACACACACACATTCATTGTATTCCTTTAAATCCACCATTTAATTGCATATTTTTACTCTTTTTATGCAAAGTTGACGTTTTATTTTCATGAAAAATAAGAACTTTTCTCCCTCATCATCACAGTAAAATCCTGCTTTATTTTCCCTTGAAAAATCATCATTTTCATGTTAAATGTCGTCTTTAAACTGAAAGATTTAGTCAGATTTTTATCTTTTTACAGCGTTCCGACGGATGCTTTTCGGGAGTCAAAAGAGGGAGAATTTATTCACAGTCTGTCGATTCAAATAGCAGCAAACGTCAGATTCTCTTATCTAAAGTGACTCCCTTCGATTTTTCTGAAGACGCCGTCCTTTGGCTGCAACAGATCTTCTAATTACCCTTCAGGGGTCCTTTTAGGCTCTTTTCTTTGTCTAAATGTTCAAATCTATGCAGATGATGCAGTTATTTTCAGAAACTGTCCAAGAAGCATCTTTAATGGTTAAAACTGAACATTAAGGACACTTATAGTTCCAAACATAGCTTTAGCTGAGTTAGGTCACTGGTTATTAGTTTTTCATGTAAATCTGTACGTTCCTCTTTTATTTTTATTTGGATTTGTGATGTTTTCATAGACGTAAACGATCAGTCTTATCATGACTCAGCTCCATTTTCTCATGTGTTTCTGTACGAATGTTCATTAACTTCCTTTCTCCTGATAAAATTAATATCATTATTGAAGCAGCGTGGGATCATCTCGACATCTTTACTTATTTCTGACTGGTGTTTGTAGCTTTAGCTTCATCAGACGCTGCTGTTGAGATGAGACTCGGTCCGATACCTGTTGGCTGAACACAGAAATGTGAGTTTTGATGTACCGGGAGGTGAATTTAGAACACAATGGGTTTGTCTGAACTGTCTCAGGTCGGGTTTCTTTTCCTCAAATACAAGAAGGAAACACAATTAGCTGGAGCACTTAGTCAGACAAAACACTTTCCACACACAGTCGCTCACATAGCCGGACACTGGAGCTGCATGCTGAAACATTTAAACAGCAAAGGAAGCTCAACAGCAGGCAGATCTGAGCTCAGGAGCGTTGATGCCATTTCAAGACAAGTTATACTCATTTTTAATTGGCCAAAAAGTACGACAAATCATGGGAATAAACAACCCATTTGCTGCTGCTAACTGATTATATCTCTGCTAACGAGTTAGCTTTCGTTAGCTGTTAGCTTATTAGCTTCTTTTACTTTTCTGCTTGAAGCTTTTAAATAAAATCTGTAGTTGTGAGACTGTGTTGGTTAGCATTGTAATTAAACCTCTGACCCTCCCCCAACAGTTTTTTGTTTTCAGTTAGCATTTAGCTAGCCTACATAATAAAATTAGCATTAGCACAAATATTAGCTTCCGTTAAATCATCTGTTTCCTCCTTCAGACTCATTCAGGAGGCCTCATTCTGTTTTACAGCTCTTTGTCAGTCAGCTCTGGGTGCGTCGCTGCATACAAACAGTATTTCTACATGTGACTGATGCAGAAATCCTCTGCTGCTTCTGCCTGAGACGTTCACTGCCAACAGAAACGTTGTTCAAAGCTTCTGCAGAGAGCTGCTCACAGAAAATATGAACGCCACTCATGAACATGCTCATTTTAATGTGTTCGTGCACGATAATGGGCCCCAGGTAGGATTTTTGTCTCCAAACATAAAGCATTTTGCTTGTTTTTGAAGTTTTCTTTCTTTCTCTCAGTTATTTTTGTGTTAATTTCATGTTAATTGTGACAATAGGTTTGCCCCTGACTGCTGATTTGGTTCCACTGTTGTTCTTTTACCACAGTTTGATACCTTTATAGCTCATAATAGATGCAAACCGATGACTTTGTGAGCTTGAAGGCAGTCTAATGTTTGATAGTTTGGTCCAATGTGAACCACATGCAGCTTCCACACATTAGAAATATACAAAATGATGCCTGGTAAAAAGCAGAAAACATCACCAAACTGCCCGGAGGAGCTCGGCCACACAGCTCACGATGAGACAGAGTTCAGTTCCAGTTAGATATTAATAATGAATGCAAAGAAAACCCTGGACAGCTGTCACTCAGTTTGTCATCAGGCTGCAGCATCAAACTTTGATGTTTCTACATCACTTGAAAACCCCGTTTTGCTTTTTCTACTTGGATGAAGCTTTAAAGGCTCAGTTCACTCACGTATTGAAAATCTCTGACACACTTCAGCACGAACAGATGCTTCACAAAGCTCTGCTCAGCTCCCTTTAAGGTGCAGGTTTGTGTCCAACAGAGCGGATCACATGACTTCCTTCAGCGCGACTCCTGTGAAAAACATTTTCTCTGGTGATATAACTCTGAAGAAAGCTGCTCGGAAGGAAGGAAAAACGATCTAACTGCCGAGGAAACAGTCACCAGGAGAGTCACATCTGCATTATTTATACACAATGGACTGAAACGTGAAAAATACACGTGGCCCTTTAACCCTCGGGGCCACTTTCAGGATCATTTCGCTGCCGCTACATTTATTCACAGATTTTGTAGCGGCTGTGGATTCAAAAGAGAATTAAACAGGTTTTGTGTGTCATAAATGACGATGTTTCAGTAAATTTTGTTATTAACGGCTCAGAAATGGTCACAAAGTCTTTCCTTCAGCGACACATTTGAGCCTTTTCTGAAAGGTGGCTCCAAAGTTTTCCAACATCCTTCCACATTCAGCCAAAAGCTTCTCATTTACTGACATTTAAAACTAAACACGAGTGGTTGTCTGTGTCTAAATGTCTCTCAGAGCTCTTGTTATTTAACCGGTTTAGCTTATTTTTGATAGGAGCGGTCAGAGGTTTGGACGCTGATTTAAAACCAGCAGATTTAGTCGGCCGTTTGAGTCGGAACAACAGTTTTCATCTCGTCCTGCTTCCATTTGTCACTAAAGACTGAGCGGTTGTTGTGTTGTTCAGGCCAGTTGGATCGATGGGAACACCAATGTGTGCATAGGTAGAGACACGCTGAACAGATACATAAATAAAGTAAATCAATGGTTAATCAGGACGTGGTCGGACTCCAGGGGCAGTTTAAGTCGTCGTTACTTCTGCGTTCCCTCAGGAAAACTTGGGTTCGCATTAATGTTTTAACGTGAATCAGTTTTAGGGATTACGACACGCAAAGAAGCTTTTTCTACAAATAAAAGTCTGATTGGAGCTTAAACTTTCCTTAAAGAAAGGCTAAAGAATGTTTTTATAGCACAACATGATCAGAAGTCTGAAGCGAACGCAGTTCAGGAGCAAAGCAAAGACGGAGAGGAGGGAGGGTCAGAGGAAAGGCTTTTTATGGACCTATTGATCGCAGGAGGAGACACACTCTGTTCATTAATAATTCAGCGTGGCCCGGTGCAGCCGGGGAGGAAGGATGAAGAGAGGGAAGGACCGAACAGAAAAAGGAGGAATCTAAAGAAAGAACGGAGGACAGATGAGCTCATGCAAACCATGATATTCCCTTACGTGTGTGTGAGCTCTATTAATAGGCACCAGTGGTGAGTGGACTGACATTTCCCAGACAAACGGGGAACTCCCAGAAGTCCGGAGAGTTCACCGAGAGCAGGCCGGAGTCAGGCAGGAGTCAGGCAGGAGTCAGGCCGGAGTCAGACCGGAGTCAGGCCGGAGTCAGGCAGGAGTCAGGCCGGAGTCAGACCGGAGTCAGACCGGAGTCAGGCCGGAGTCAGAGAGTCAGACCGGAGTCAGACCGGAGTCAGACCGGAGTCAGACCGGAGTCAGGCCGGAGTCAGAGAGTCAGACCGGAGTCAGACCGGAGTCAGGCCGGAGTCAGAGAGTCAAGCAGGAGTCAGACCGGAGTCAGGCCGGAGTCAGACCGGAGTCAGACCGGAGTCAGAGAGTCAAGCAGGAGTCAGACCGGAGTCAGGCCGGAGTCAGACCGGAGTCAGGCCGGAGTCAGACCGGAGTCAGACCGGAGTCAGAGAGTCAGACCAGAGTCAGACTGGAGTCAGGCCGGAGTCAGACCGGAGTCAGACCGGAGTCAGAGAGTCAGACCGGAGTCAGACTGGAGTCAGGCCGGAGTCGGAGAGTCAGGCCGGAGTCAGACTGGAGAAAGACCGGAGTCAGACCGGAGTCAGGCCGGAGTCAGACTGGAGAAAGACCGGAGTCAGGCCGGAGTCAGAGAGTCAGGCCGGAGTCAGACCGGAGTCAGACCGGAGTCAGACCGGAGTCAGGCCGGAGTCAGAGAGTCAGGCCGGAGTCAGAGAGTCAGACCGGAGTCAGAGAGTCAGGCCGGAGTCAGACCGGAGTCAGGCCGGAGTCAGGCCGGAGTCAGAGAGTCAGACCGGAGTCAGGCCGGAGAAGGACCGGAGAAAGACCGGAGTCAGAGAGTCAGGCCGGAGTCAGACCGGAGTCAGAGAGTCAGACCGGAGTCAGAGAGTCAGACCGGAGTCAGGCCGGAGTCAGACCGGAGTCAGACCGGAATCAGGCCGGAGTCAGACCGGAGTCAGAGAGTCAGGCCGGAGTCAGACCGGAGTCAGACCGGAGTCAGAGAGTCAGGCCGGAGTCAGGCCGGAGTCAGAGAGTCAGGCCGGAGTCAGGCCGGAGTCAGAGAGTCAGACCGGAGTCAGACCGGAGTCAGGCCGGAGTCAGAGAGTCAGGCCGGAGTCAGAGAGTCAGGCCGGAGTCAGACCGGAGTCAGGCCGGAGTCAGAGAGTCAGGCCGGAGTCAGACCGGAGTCAGGCCGGAGTCAGACCGGAGTCAGAGAGTCAGACCGGAGTCAGGCCGGAGTCAGACCGGAGTCAGACCGGAGTCAGACCGGAGTCAGACCGGAATCAGGCCGGAGTCAGACCGGAGTCAGAGAGTCAGGCCGGAGTCAGACCGGAGTCAGACCGGAGTCAGACCGGAGTCAGACCGGAGTCAGAGAGTCAGACCGGAGTCAGAGAGTCAGGCCGGAGTCAGACCGGAGTCAGACCGGAGTCAGACCGGAGTCAGACCGGAGTCAGAGAGTCAGACCGGAGTCAGAGAGTCAGGCCGGAGTCAGACCGGAGTCAGGCCGGAGTCAGGCCGGAGTCAGGCCGGAGTCAGACCGGAGTCAGGCCGGAGTCAGGCCGGAGTCAGACCGGAGTCAGGCCGGAGTCAGGCCGGAGTCAGGCCGGAGTCAGAGAGTCAGACCGGAGTCAGACCAGAGTCAGACCGGAGTCAGGCCGGAGTCAGACCGGAGTCAGGCCGGAGTCAGAGAGTCAGACCGGAGTCAGACCGGAGTCAGGCCGGACAGTGCAGCTTCTTCTTTGTCTGATCAAGAACAATAAAAACTAAATCTAAACTTGGATGTGAAGTCAAAGCTGCTGAGGACGAACATGAACATGCCAGTAAAGAGGAAGGCCAAGGGGGGAACATGCAGAAGAAAAAAGAGATGGAAACATTGATTAGCTGTGCTGATTTCAACAAAAGACTTAAATAGATAAAGACTTTGATCCTATAAACAGTCTCTGGCTGGAATGAGCTCACAGGGAGCAACGTTTGAGTGATTCAAGCGAAACATTTCTTCAGTGCTCCCTGTTTTGGTGTAAAACTTGCTGTAGGAAGTGAATGCTGTGAGGCTACAGTTATGAAGACTGTTCAGTCACATAGAGCCGTGGATCACTGTGTATAAACCAGCAGTGACTCATCCTTTTAAGCAGGTGAAGCAGTCAGTGATGGATTTAAAAGATGAAAAGAGTCCTTCTTTCAGTCCTTGTGCATTCAGTTTAATTCAGTTTTATTTCTATGGCACCGAATCACAACAAATGTCATCTCAAGGCACTTCAGTGAAGCAGTTTAGTCCAATTCAAGTCTATTACGATCCAACTCACTGTAACAATCATAATCCAATCAAGTCAAACTCATTTGAATCCAATTCAGTCCAATTAATACAGAAACAATTTTTAGAAAAGTTGCTAAGGAAACCAACAGATTGCACCAAAACGTCTCTTCTATGCAAACCCAGTCCTGAGTGCACACAAGGCGGCGGTGGAGAGAAAAACTCCCTTTAAATAGCAAGAAACGTCCATCAGAACCAGAACCAGGAAGGGTGGCCATCTGCCTCTACCAGCTGAGGGTGACTGACAATGGACCAGTTATGTTGCTCCGAACCTTCTGGTTCCCTTTTCTTTATTCTGTGCATTCAGATGGGAGATTACAGCAGTAAACTGAAGACTTTAACAATGCAAAAGCTGAATTAATCCAGTGTAAATGAGGGAAAATGACTTTACTGAACGTCTATAGGAGGACAAAGAGGTTCTATTCCTCTGACAGCAACATCAGAACAGTTACATCAACATCCCGGACAGGACCCCAACTGTTGTAGGCCGCAACTAAAAGTGGTCACTGGCAGAGTTTATGAAAAAAATGGTTTTGTTAAGGTAAGAACTGCAATAAAAGTTTAAATCTAGGGGACTCAGGCATGCATTTTTATCAACAGCTTTACAGGTGCAGCATTACTGGGACATTACAGCCATCCGCCACCCAAAGACAAGTCTTCTGCCACTGTTCAGGCTCTTATAGACCAAACACTCCTCTCCTCATATCACCAGCCACATAACAAACAAAATATCCCCCAAACAAACTGCAAAGATGACTTCCAACTGCCAGCCTGGGTGTAAAATCTGCACAAGAATACACAGAATACACAGCTCACCAGAGCAGAAGGGGTAATACGCACGTTACACAGTAAACACAGTAAAAAAATGCAAATATGGAGTCCAGCAGTGCTCCAGGGGCATTACATGCTGAATATACCAGAGAGACAGACATTTACTGATGCTCCACAAGTGCCTGACGGATGACTGTTGGTGTATAAGAGCCTTCAGGTCTCTGGGGAGGCAGAGGGGAGGAACACTTAACATCAGCTCATCTGTTTATAAATGCAGCTGCTGCCTGTGTGCTGCAAATATATCAGCTGTTTGCTGCTGCTTCTGCTTTGATTCTGACTGAAATTAACAGATGAGTTCAGATTATTCCACTCTGTAAAAAGTAAAGTACTAAGTTCTGGTATCGTGAGCTTCCAAAATGATAAATCACCTCGTAGCAGAACGTTTTAGAGCCATCGGACAACAACTGGACTCCTCACAGCTGCTTCATTAGCAGAGCAGCAGCTCCAGAGTCCCTCCATGTCATCATTTACAGGTTCTAAACTCATCTCATCAACAAACTTTGTCATCCCTGTTGAATCACCTCCAATATCCCCCTCATAGTCTGCTCTGAAGCCTTCAGACAGAAAATGTAATAAACTCGGTGTTGATGCTCTGTTGGGGTCTTTTTGTCTGGATATTAAAAAGCAGCAACAAACTTTATTTACTGTACATGGATTCATTCGATAGCTAAATCCTTTGGGCGGCTGTCAACACAGAACCTGATCGGTCACGTTTTTCAGCCAATCAGCAGCTGTTTCACGGTGAAACGCTGAGATGGCGTTGTGTTTCCCTGCAGAGGACCGAGAGCCGATGCTAACGCAACACGTCTGCTGCAGCCGAGCGCTTGTTTCATCTGTAATTTATAAGAGTTCCTTCAGCATGAATCTTTCATGCAGAGGGGTAAATAGTTCTGCAGGGGTTAGCTGTTAGCTGGTTAGTGTTGCCCTGCCACATCTAAGTGCCATGTGGCTCAGTGGTTCACACAAAGCTCTGCAGCACATGTAGCATCAGTCCAATCATCCAGCAGAACACTTCAGCAGCAGAAAAAGAGCTTAAAATGCTTTGCATGTTGCATGGCTGCAGTTTGAATAAGTGTTGAGACAATTAAAACATCTCAGTCAGCGGGTCTATAACTGGATTACAGCTACAGTTGGGTCCTTATCTGAGGGTAATTATCCTTGGATATATGGCGGTGAATGAATGGAATCACTGGTACAAAGCAGGTCATACCCCGGTACCATAGGTGGCGCTGTCCCCATTTCAGCTATCGCTAATAGAGCCACTTCCTGTTGAAGCAGGTCATACCCCGGTACCATAGGTGGCGCTGTATAAACTCAGCAGGTTCTTTAATCCGTGTTTGTGCTACAAACAAAGTCAGAAATCACAATCAGTCCCGAGCTCTGATTAAATCCATCAACTCAACTGAAATGAACCGGAGAAAGTTTCTGTTCCGGCTCCAAAGAGCGAGTTAACATTAAGTGGTGAAGTCATCTAAACTAAAGCTGAAGTAACTGATCAATCCATTTATTTCATGCAGCTATCCTGACTTATAACGGCCAGAATTCAGAAATATTTGCCTTTTTTCCTTGACAGCAGTAGTATATGTTCGATATAAACAGGGATTCACAGAAATATCTACCTAACATCAGTATTTCCTGATATTTGTCGTCTCGAATGTTTTTGATTTGTTGACATGTTTGTTTTTTGGGTTCACTTAGGTTTACACTCACTGCTGCTGAAGCTGCTGCTGGATCAGGGGTTCACTTAGTTTGACACTCACTGCTGCTGAAGCTGCTGGATCAGGGGTTCACTTAGTTTTACACTCACTGCTTCTGTGTTTTGTCTCAGTTTTTGTTCAATAAATAGTGACTCGGTGTAATATGAGACGTGTTCATCTGAGGTTGGTTCTAACACCTGACGGTTTTCATTATGTCCTGATACATAAAACATCACAGGGTGTACTTTCTTTTGGGCAGGGGGTGTCGATGTGTGAAGGATAAAGATGAAGACAAATAGAAAATAACATGAAACACAACAAAAACAGTTCAAAACGGGTTTTTACTGAGCTTAAACCGGTTTTAATCCCAGTAAAGTGATGTAAAGAGAGTAAAAACGGTCCGAAGCTCTTACTCTGTCTTTGTTAGACCTGCAGAATCCATATAACTAAGAGTGTCATCAGCATAAAGGTGTATTTTTAATAAATACAGACAGCAGAATGGGCCCCAGAACAGAACCTGGCGGAACACCTTTAGTTTTAATCAGATTAGTTGATGTCCAGTTTAAAGGCGACATAACAAGCTTCTTCCTGTGCTTTCAGGGATGTTTTAAACACTATTTCCTACGTTTTTTGTGCATTTGTTGACTTGTTTTCATACATTTCATATTAATGTGTTTTCAGGCTGTTGAACCAGATTTAACCCTGAAACTGTGAAAATGTCCTCACTGCAGGTCAGAAACAGACTGTTCCTCACACAGATATAACAGCATTAACACACACACTGTGCACGCGACCATGCAGTCAAACAGATGCACACGTGCACGCACACACGTGCACGCACACACGTGCACACACACGCACACAGAAGAAGGTCAGTGGGTGGACGAGTTACTTTAAACACCGACTCGACACTTCCTTCTCACGCAACCCCCTGAACCTCTCACATGCACACTCACATGCACACACACGTGCACACACACATGCACACTCACGTGCACACACATGCACTGAGTCTGTTTACTTGACTCTCTGCCTGTGTTGTTTCACATCATGTTTTTATCATTGACGGATTATAAGACGACCCGGGGCCCCCCTGGGGCCCCCCTGGGGCCCCCCTGGGGCCCCCCATCGCCCTGCAGTACCAGAGCCGGACCACCAGAGACGTGAGAATCCTGCAAACTGCACAGATGTGTCGCTCCTGCATCAGCCAGATGTGTCAGGAGTAGTTTTGAGTCTCAGAAGGCGTCACATGACCCTGAAGGTGTGACCAGGAGGCAGAGGGTCACTCATTCATTCATTAATTTCAGCGCCTTATAGAGACAGAATGAAGCTAAATCACTGAGACACCGGAGCGTTGGAGCACTGAGGAACAGATAATAGGTGGACTGACAGAGAACAAGTAATTATTGGTGTTTGTTTAATGATGCAGCAGCTGATGGCGAGCTGCAGGAGGAAGAGGAGGAGGAGGCGTGAACCGTGGAGTGAGAAAGCGTCTCTGCTTCATCTGTTTCTCCAACAGAAACCGAAAAGCCAGCAGAGGTGATAGAAATGATGGAGGAGACCAAGAACAATACAACAACTGATCCGCTCCGCCGGCAACGCTGACCAATCAGGAGCTGAGCGATGACATCATCCTCAGAGAGACCAATGAGAGAGAAGCACTGAAATCAGCTCTATTTCCATCACATTTTACAGAATCAGGAAGTTCAAACTGTAAAATGAAGCTTCAACAGATTGGAAGAAAGTACTTTTATGGGATTTAAAGAGTTATAAAGAGAGATCAGCTGAATCTGATGGGTTCTGATGGGAAACAGCACAGAAACAGCACAGATGAGGCGGATTCATTGGCTCTGATGCTCTGATTGGACCTGAGTGCAGGCGGCAGGCTGCAGGCAGGCTGAAGCCTACCTGAAGCTCTAATTAAAGTGAAACCAGAGGCAGAGCATCATCCTCAGAGAGGCCAATGAGAGAGCAGCACTGAAATCAGCTCTATTTTCATCACATTTTACAGAATCAGGAAGTTCAAACTGTAAAATGAAGCTTCAACAGTTTGGAAGAAAGTACTTTAATAGGATTTAAAGAGTGATAAAGAGAGATCAGCTGAATCCGATGGGTTCTGATGGGAAACAGCACAGAAACAGCACAGATGAGGCGGATTCATTGGCTCTGATGCTCTGATTGGACCTGAGTGCAGACGGCAGGCTGCAGGCAGACTGAAGCCTTCCTGAAGCTCTAATTAAAGTGAAACCAGAGGCAGAGCTGGGTTGGATGACCGTGGTCTCAGTCATCAGAGAGCAGAAGCTGCTCCTCCAGCCAAAGGCAGCCAGTCTGTCTGGATCTGTGATAAAGTGCAGTAACTCCTGCACTTTCAGGGGATTCAGACTAAAACGTCACGGTTGGTTATTGAATGCGTTTTCCTGATGGAGCAGTTTCAGCGCTTCCTGTCTGCTGCAGCTGAGGAAATCAGATCCTTCATGTAAGCAGAGTTTGAGCTGAGATCTGTTCCTCTGTCAGGCCACCGTCCCTCTTTGTTTGTGGAAACTTTGAGGGCCTGTGGAAACCTGATGCTGTCTGTGGTTCCGCCTGTCTGCCATCCTGATCCTGGTCTTTGTACGAGGCTGTGCTGTCACACATCACTGCAACGTGATCACAAGTGTGTGTGCACTGAGTCTTACCTGCTGCTACCTGTTGAGCTATTCTTCTTCCACCTGGTAAATCATCTACAAAACGAGAACATTCACAGCCTGACCCAGAGTCCAATAGTTCAGATAAAGATAACTTTTCAGCATTCAGGCAGGAAAAAGGCTCCTAACTCAAGGGATGAACCAGTGTTGTGTCGACACAGAACAGACAACTTAGCAAAGAAGCCATTTTAAACTGGATCTTTAGGCACTTTGTCACAAAGACACATCATTTGTTCCCATTTCTTTAGCTGCATCTATGAAAAACAGCAAAGAAAACACAGTTTGACAGACAGAAAATAGGATTTCTGCAGCAACAAGGTGATTCCCAAAGAGCTATTAGCTGAAAACTTGGCATATCTCAGCATGGTGTGCAGTGTGTCCTTAAAACATTTGAGGAAACTGGACAAGTGGAGGACAAAAGAAGAAGTGTCAGGCCTAAAAAACTATCTCCAGCAGATGAACAGGATCTGAAAGTGATGTCCTTAAGAAAGAGGAAAAAATCCAGCTGTGACCTGACAGGACCTGAGAGATGCATCTGGACCTTCAGCTGATCCATCTACTGTTGGCCCAAGCCTCATCAGAAATGGTCTCCATGGAAGGGTGGCTGTCAAGAAGCCGTTCTTAAGGAAGGGAAACAGGGAGAAAAGGCTGAGCTGTGCCAAATGACACAAGAAGTGGACTGAAAATCAGTGGCAACAGGTCTTATGGAGGGATGAATCCTCCCCAGAGCCCGGACCTCAACATTATTGAAGCAGTGTGGGATCATCTGACAGAGAACGGAACAAAAGGCAGCCCACATCCAAAGAAGAGCTTTGGGATGTCCTTCAAGAAGCCTGGAGAACTATTCCTGAAGACTCCTTAAAGAAATGACAGAAAGCTCGTCTCAGAGGGTTCAGGCTGTGTTGGAGAATAAAGGAGCTCAGACCAGAGATTCACTTTAAAGCTGCTGAGAACTGATAAAAACTCTGGTTCTGCCTCAGATTCTGCTATGCCAAATGACACGAAACAAGGCAATGAAAATTAGGAGATGAACATTTTCTGTATGAATACATTCTTATTTCTGTTTCACATCTGGATGGAGACAGACTTTTTGTCTGATCCGATCTCCTGTTTCTCAGCTCCTCAGCTGGACTCTGCTTCTTTCTGCTCAGTCTGCCAGCTTCCTGTCGTCCTTATCTACCTGTGGATCAGTCAGTGCCGACACTCTGCCTCTGAGCTGCAGCTCTCTGGCTTCAGCCCACATTCGGTCTGTGTTCGGCTGTCACAGGCGAGGAGACGAGCCCTGGCTGCCAGCTGGGAGGCCCGCGGCGTTTTGTTTGACTAAACGCTCACATGGAGTCTGTGGAGGAGGTGCTGCCTCCGGGTTTGATACCAGCTTCACACAGCGGGGCCAGAGGCTTATTGTGGGCTCCTATAAGAGATAATAACAGACACAAGTTAGGTTAGTACAAATAAAGAGATCCATGAATTAACTTAACCTGCTTCCTGACTGGTATAAACAGCAGAATTTAAATAAGGTTAACAAGGTTAAAGACTACAAGCTTCCATCTTTCTCATTACACCAGTGAGCGTCTCACCCAACAGTCTGTGGACAGACGTCACCATCGGTTACCGCACTTCCTGTAGCAGAACTGGCGCTCTTATTGTGAAAGGCCAGCCATGACTAGTTGGCTTTGATCATCGGCCGATTAAACGTTACTTTAACGTAATTACGTCACATTTTAGTGCAGCGATAACACTTAATGAACTGAACATACAAGCAGAATTCAACATGCAAACTGTCAGGGTGGAGAGGTAGGATCCAGATCTTTTAGTTCAAAAAAGGTTTATTCACAAAAACACAAGAACAGGGAGCAAAGGCAAAAACAAAGCGCGGCAGAACCGGATAAAAAATACTTAAGCGTGGAATTAACGAGACTATGGAATAACTACAAAGACTATGGCTGAGAATGAATAACTGTGAGGCATAACCAGACTTAACCTGTGACATGAAGGGTTGGTGAGGATTCTGCGATGACTGAAAGGAAACCAGGAGACTAAATACTGTGGAGTGATCAGTGAATGAGGAGCAGGTGAAGTGAGTGAACCGAGGAAAACAAGACAAGAACATAACCTGAAAACATAAGACTATTAACACATAAACTGTGACCTGAAAAGCAAACTGTGACATAAACAGAATTCAACATGAACGTGACACATTTCACGCTGCAGGTACAGGTGAGCTCGGTGCTTAATTAGCTCTACAGAGCCGCCATTAAGCTAACTGTGACGTCACAACCAATCCGTGAGCTGCAAGATTCACACTTAATTAAAGGCACTTCAGCAATAACTTTGGGCCTTTTCTACAGTTCTGCTGATTTTTAGTTTTATTATTTTAATCTTTTGTATTCTACAGAATATGATCATGAACAGAGAAAACCCAAATGAAGTCACATATAATTATATAAGATATATATAAATATATATATAGTTCCATAATTTATGCCTGGAAGATAAAAAGGTTGATAGACTTCATGTTAAAGAGCTCTGAGAGGCTTCAGAAAGACTCTGAAGTGAGATCACAGCAGCTTTAGCAGCTGTTTTTAAAGGCATGAAATCAGCTGTTCCTGATAAATACGAACATATCGTCTCTAAAGCCTCATATTTTCCTGTAACCGAAGTTCAACAGAAGAACTTCAGCTGGATTGAGTCTTCGATCAGAGCTGAGAGGAAACCGGCTGCTGTTTTCAGGCCAATGTGAACACACACAGCAGAGAAGTCAACGACACACACTCCTGCTCCCACCAAAGTGCTGAACAAGCACAAAGCAAACAGCTACTGATTATCTTCATGATTAATCTTTTCAGAGGAACAGAATGAGTTCTGTGGTGAGAAATATCCACAACAAATTACTGCAGCACCACTAATCATCCGGCTGACGTTAGCAGATGAAGTCATGAGAAGAGCCGGAGACTCAGGAGACTGACCCCAGCGCTTCAGACCTCCTGCTGCTCCCCTCAGCCTCAGTTTGGAGCTGCAGATATAACCCTGAACCTGTCCTGCAACAGCTGGAACCTGCAGATATAACCCTGAACCTGTCCTGCAACAGCTGGAACCTGCAGATATAACCCTGAACCTTTTGCTTAAACACAGAATCTGGAACAAGCAAAGCTTCATACTATAAAACATGATCTGTGGGTCCTGGTCATGCAGCAGCAGAGCATTCTGGGATTTGTAGTATTAGCGGTTCATGTGCAGCTCGAGGGCCAAATATATTACACTGTAGGCCAGATGTGGCCTGAGGTTGACATCTGTCCGATATCAGTGTTGATTAATGTTGATTAATGTTGGTTAATGTTGGTTAATGTTGGTTAATGTTGATTAATGGAGCAGCTGCGACTGGAATTTCCTGAAAGTTGAAGAGGAGCTGAAGAATCCATTGACTGAAAACTGTCAACCACTGACCCATAAAAGAGATTTATTCTGAAAACACAAAGGGAACTTCCTGTTGTTCAATCCTGTTTATGCTCAAAACAAAATGAGAGACACCTGTACAGACTCATTGTTCAGGGGTTTATATCAAATCTATCTGCACGACACATACCTGTTACACCAGTTAAGGATGAGGATTATTACTGTGAATTATGCAGCTGTCACTTTAAAAACTGCTGTTAGATGGTTTGTCAGGACAGAATCTGCCATAACTCATAAAACTGAGAAGCTTCTGACTGCAGGAAAGACACCAACAACTCAGTAACTCAGTAAATGATTTACACAACTTCACTTTTAAAGCAGTTTATGTTTTAATACCTAAATGTAACGAGGCAGACATTAGTCATCACATTAATTTACAGTGACTTAGAAGTCAGCAACTTCTAAACCTAACCTAGTTGACACTTAACCAAAGTTAAAACTAGTAACGTTAAAAATAACCTGTTTTTAATGCATAAACATATCCAAACAGTTTTCAATGCTTAAAACTTAACCAAACGATTTAATTCCTAAACCTAACCGAGTTATTTATCACTGCAGAGACTTAACCAAAGTTAAAACTAGTAATGTTAAAACTAACCTGTTTTTAATGTTAAAACTAACTTGTTTTTAATGGATAAACATATCCAAACAGTTTTCAATGCTTAAACTTAACCAAACAATTTAATTCCTAAACCTAACCGAGTCATTTATCACTGCAGAGACTTAACCAAAGTTAAAACTAGTAACGTTAAAAATAACCTGTTTTTAATAGATAAACATATCCAAACACTTTTTAATGCTTAAACTTAACCAAACGATTTAATTCCTAAACCTAACCGAGTTATTTATCACTGCAGAGACTTAACCAAAGTTAAAACTAGTAATGTTAAAACTAACTTGTTTTTAATGGATAAACATATCCAAACAGTTTTCAATGCTTAAACTTAACCAAACGATTTAATTCCTAAACCTAACCGAGTAATTTTTCACTGCTGAGACTTAACCAAAGTTAAAAGTAGTAATGTTAAAACTAACCTGTTTTTAATGTTAAAACTAACTTGTTTTTAAAGGATAAACATATCCAAACAGTTTTCAATGCTTAAACTTAACCAAACGATTTAATTCCTAAACCTAACCGAGTCATTTATTACTGCCGACACTTAACCAAACGGCATCATGGAAGCAGAAGTGACGCCGTGTGAACATAACATAAAACATAAAGCATGGAAAACCTGGGCCTTTAAACCTTTCATTAAGCTTCCTGTGGTCGGTTCTGTAATAAGAACAAAACAACCTGCAGAACCTAAAATCTCGATGACCATTCAACTCATCCTGCCCTCTTCAGTCTGGCCGTAAGATCGTATAATCGCTCAGAGAATCGTTGGAATGAAACTTTGCTGCACATCAGGATCATTTTAACTGAAACTCCAAACTTCAGCCTTGATGGGGGTGTGTGGCGCAGCCTCTTCTTCTGTTTCCATGCGGCAGCAAAGGGTAAAAGTTGAGTTATCTAACAGTTTAGTGCATATTTTAGTGCATGTTTCATTGTATAACTGAGGTTATGGATAATTAAGGTCAATTAAACATGCAGAAAATGAGTAAATTAATGATTAATAGATGGAACATGATGTGCAGGCGATCCTTCTGCTCTTCATGATTCATCATCTCTCAGGTTTGTAGATGCAGCTGACAGCAGAGCTCATGATCCTGGATGTACAGAAAAGGCTGGAACATGTCCACCGAAGCCTTTAAAAGTCAACTTTAGGTCACGATCTGTGCATCACGTCTCATTTATCTCAGGTTACAGCTTTAACTGTCAGTTAAACAACCAGAAGTGATCAGTGGAGTTCAATATGTTCAGATTTACAGAGGGGGGAAACCTGTGTTCAGCTGCTAAATGAAAGCGTCTCATCCTCAGAGAGTTGTGGAACATTTACCACGTGCACACTTTTTAATTAGCTCTGAGGTGTGAGAGGTCAAAGTCCACAGAAGTGTTTTAAGTGGATGTGAGAGCAAAGCTTCTCTTTATCTTCAGACTCCACCGAGAGCTGCTGAGCGAAGTAAAACAGCTGATCGTAGGTTTCAGAGCTCTTTCATTCTCTCATTCCTAGCATAACGTCAAACAGCTGTTTGCTAGCAGCTTCTGCACATCAGCTCTGGTTCTTTTACATATTTATTGTAATCACAACAAGAGAAACAAGCTCCACACTTTCATTAAGCTGACTGTGAGGAGACAAATGACCCAGAATCCAGCTGTTGGTGCAGAGAAGCGTCACATTTACTGTAACTGATGTGAAAAGGTAGGAAATGAGTTCTCTGAAAAGGCTCGTTTCCTGACCCTCGAAGGGAAACTTCACAGGGTTAAACTGACATGTTCAGGTAAATGTTCCACAGAAAGTGCTTCTGATACTTTGGCTGTTGGTTATCTCACATTTCATACCAGAGATTATAAAGAAAATCACTTTATCATCAACGTTTGTAACTGAAAAATGAAAGAAAAGATTCTTAAAAAGTAAAATACTGTGAAATGTTCTGCTCAAACACATCCTCCTGTTGTGCTAATCAGAGTTAGCACGACTGAATGAACCGTTAGCTCCTCTCAATGATCCAGTGGATCCTGCGTTAAAGAAAGTGTTGGAGCTCCTTTCTTTAGCATCTGGATAATTCAAACATGGCTGCTCAGGTCATCTCACTCAGTTTGGAAATAAATGTCACAACGGTTCACATGCATTACTGCGAGTTACGCTGTGCACATCTCTGGTTTGGTCCATCACTGTTGATGAGAAAGCAGTGTTTGCTAGCATCTGCTGCTAACTTACAGCTAACTGCTAACTTACAGCTAACTGCTAACTTACAGCTAACTGCTAACTTACAGCTAACTGCTAACTCACAGCTAGCTGCTAACTTACAGCTAGCTGCTAACTTACAGCTAACTACTAACTTACAGTGTGATGGTAAATTTTATGTCTCAGGATGGACAGATTAACCATTTGTATCACCCAGACACGCTAATTGCTTTAAATCATTTACTTCTTAATTAACACCTGTTTTAACCTCCTGTTTCTTAATCATCAAGCCTGCATCCTGCCCCCCCCCCTGGAGCTGTGGTTACCTAAAGAACAAAGCCCCCCTCCTCAGGTATAAATCCTCTGGGTTCCTTTTGTTTGTATATTTGATTGTTTTGATCTTTTTCCTTGCAACGAAGAATAAAAACTTAGCCGGCCGGCAGAAAAGGTAAAGTTCTGTATTTCATTGCTCATCAGAGATATTAGGAAGGAAGTGATTGAAAACTTCCATAACAATTGCTAACTGCTAACTTACAGCTAACTGCTAACTTACAGCTAGCTGCTAACTTACAGCTAACTGCTAACTTACAGCTAGCTGCTAACTTACAGCTAACTGCTAACTTAAAGCTAACTGCTAACTTACAGCTAACTTCTAACTTACAGCTAGCTGCTAACTTACAGCTAGCTGCTAACTTACAGCTAACTGCTAACACACACCTAACTGCTAACTTACAGCTAGCTGCTAACCTGTTTCCCTCTGGGATCAGTAACTATCTGTATCTACAGAGCTGGAGTGTTTCTGACTGCAGGAACAGCTTCATTCTGTCTGTGTTTCTGCATTAAATCAGCAGCTGTCCAGATGTTGATGAGGTAACGCAGGTAAACACACCTGAACTCTCCTCAGCAGCGTGTCCTCAGACAGAAACTAACGTCCTGTTGGACGTTTTCTTTCCTTTCACGATGAAAACACCTTTTCAACAGCCTGAGTTTCACTGCAAAAACCGCCAGTAGAAGCGAATAATTCGGCTAATTCAACATGTGTAGAAACATCTAAAATAACTCAGTCCTGCGCTCTGGGCTTTGAAGCTGCTGTAATTCTTGTGCCAACATTACTGGTTTAATCTGGTTTCACAGCTCACAACCTGCTGGAAGCTCGTCCCAAAGCAGCGGTTAGTTTGAGCCGTTTTTATAAACCCTTTTCTGGTGATTTTATTGGTTCTGGTCGGTGTGAGAAGGACAGAAAGACCTGCTGCATTTAGGAGGAAATGGAACTGAATTTATAGTTTTATCCTGAGTAACGGAGCCTCGTCGTACTCAGATGGACACGAGTCCATAATCATGTCTGTGGAACAAATCAGAGACAGAAACAGAAAGAAAGACGAACAGCAACATGAAGGAAGAGGAGAAGAAGGTGGAGAGCGGTTCTGTAATCAGACCTCAAGCTGTTTCTTCTCAATTACAGCCGCCCACACAGCTGAGAGTGTGTTGTTGTGTGTCTGCATGTGTGCTGCCGCAGTGCCACGTCTCTCCTCCCACTCTGAGGCTAAAAACAAACGCAGCGGCTCTCATTACACACACTGAGAGGCCAATCAATGCCTGGGGCCCCTGGGGGCCCGTCCTGCGCTGTGTGGACACCGCCGTACGTCTGTTTAAGCAGCGAGTGTGAAGGCATCTGAGCTCAGGATGTTGGTGCTGATCCGCCCGAAAGCACACGACTAAACAAGGAGGCGATGCCTTCACTGCCTTCTCTGTGATGCCTTCACTGCCTTCTCTGTGATGCCTTCACTGCCTTCTCTGTGATGCCTTCACTGCCTTCTCTGTGATGCTTTCTCTGTGATGCCTTCACTGCCTTCTCTGTGATGCGTTCACTGCCTTCTCTGTGATGCCTTCACTGCCTTCACTGTGATGTGTTCACTGTCTTCTCTGTGATGCCTTCACTGCCTTCTCTGTGATGCCTTCACTGCCTTCTCTGTGATGCTTTCTCTGTGATGCCTTCACTGCCTTCTCTGTGATGCGTTCACTGCCTTCTCTGTGATGCCTTCACTGCCTTCACTGTGATGTGTTCACTGTCTTCTCTGTGATGCCTTCACTGCCTTCTCTGTGATGCCTTCTCTGTGATGCCTTCACTGCCTTCTCTGTGATGCTTTCTCTGTGATGCCTTCACTGCCTTCTCTGTGATGCGTTCACTTACTTCTCTGTGATGCCTTCACTGCCTTCTCTGTGATGTGTTCACTGCCTTCTCTGTGATGCCTTCACTGCCTTCTCTGTGATGCCTTCACTGCCTTCTCTGTGATGCTTTCTCTGTGATGCCTTCACTGCCTTCTCTGTGATGCGTTCACTGCCTTCTCTGTGATGCCTTCACTGCCTTCACTGTGATGTGTTCACTGTCTTCTCTGTGATGCCTTCACTGCCTTCTCTGTGATGTCTTCACTGCCTTCTCTGTGATGCCTTCACTGCCTTCTCTGTGATGCCTTCACTGCCTTCTCTGTGATGCCTTCACTGCCTTCTCTGTGATGCCTTCACTGTGATGTGTTCACTGCCTTCTCTGTGATGCGTTCACTGCCTTCTCTGTGATGCCTTCACTGCCTTCTCTGTGATGTCTTCACTTACTTCTCTGTGATGCCTTCACTGTGATGTGTTCACTGCCTTCTCTGTGATGTCTTCACTGTCTTCTCTGTGATGTGTTCACTGCCTTCTCTGTGATGCCTTCTCTGTGATGCCTTCACTGCCTTCTCTGTGATGCGTTCACTTACTTCTCTGTGATGCCTTCACCGCCTTCTCTGTGATGCCTTCACTGCCTTCTCTGTGATGCCTTCACTGTGATGTGTTCACTGCCTTCTCTGTGATGTGTTCACTGTCTTCTCTGTGATGTGTTCACTGCCTTCTCTGTGATGCCTTCACTGCCTTCTCTGTGATGCGTTCACTTACTTCTCTGTGATGCCTTCACTGCCTTCTCTGTGATGTGTTCACTGCCTTCTCTGTGATGTCTTCACTGCCTTCTCTGTGATGCCTTCACTGCCTTCTCTGTGATGCCTTCACTGCCTTCTCTGTGATGCCTTCTCTGTGATGCCTTCACTGCCTTCTCTGTGATGCTTTCTCTGTGATGCCTTCACTGCCTTCTCTGTGATGCGTTCACTTACTTCTCTGTGATGCCTTCACTGCCTTCTCTGTGATGTGTTCACTTCCTTCTCTGTGATGTCTTCACTGCCTTCTCTGTGATGCCTTCACTGCCTTCTCTGTGATGCCTTCACTGCCTTCTCTGTGATGCCTTCACTGCCTTCTCTGTGATGTCTTCACTGCCTTCTCTGTGATGCGTTCACTTACTTCTCTGTGATGCCTTCACTGCTTTCTCTGGGATGTCTTCACTTACTTCTCTGTGATGCCTTCACCGCCTTCTCTGTGATGCCTTCACTGCCTTCTCTGTGATGCCTTCACTGTGATGTGTTCACTGCCTTCTCTGTGATGTCTTCACTGTCTTCTCTGTGATGTGTTCACTGCCTTCTCTGTGATGCCTTCTCTGTGATGCCTTCACTGCCTTCTCTGTGATGCGTTCACTTACTTCTCTGTGATGCCTTCACTGCCTTCTCTGTGATGTGTTCACTGCCTTCTCTGTGATGCCTTCACTGCCTTCTCTGTGATGCCTTCACTGCCTTCTCTGTGATGCCTTCTCTGTGATGCCTTCACTGCCTTCTCTGTGATGCTTTCTCTGTGATGCCTTCACTGCCTTCTCTGTGATGCGTTCACTTACTTCTCTGTGATGCCTTCACTGCCTTCTCTGTGATGTGTTCACTGCCTTCTCTGTGATGTCTTCACTGCCTTCTCTGTGATGCCTTCACTGCCTTCTCTGTGATGCCTTCACTGCCTTCTCTGTGATGCGTTCACTTACTTCTCTGTGATGCCTTCACTGCCTTCTCTGTGATGTGTTCACTGCCTTCTCTGTGATGTCTTCACTGCCTTCTCTGTGATGCCTTCACTGCCTTCTCTGTGATGCCTTCACTGCCTTCTCTGTGATGCCTTCACTGCCTTCTCTGTGATGCCTTCACTGCCTTCTCTGTGATGTCTTCACTGCCTTCTCTGTGATGCGTTCACTTACTTCTCTGTGATGCCTTCACCGCCTTCTCTGTGATGCCTTCACTGTCTTGTCTGTGATGCGTTCACTTACTTCTCTGTGATGCCTTCACTGCCTTCTCTGTGATGCCTTCACTCTGATGTGTTCACTGCCTTCTCTGTGATGCGTTCACTGCCTTCTCTGTGATGCCTTCACTGCCTTCTCTGTGATGTCTTCACTGCCTTCTCTGTGATGCGTTCACTGCCTTCTCTGTGATGCGTTCACTTACTTCTCTGTGATGCCTTCACTGCCTTCTCTGTGATGTCTTCACCGCCTTCTCTGTGATGCCTTCACTGTCTTGTCTGTGATGCCTTCACTGCCTTCTCTGTGATGTGTTCACTGCCTTCTCTGTGATGCCTTCACTGCCTTCTCTGTGATGCCTTCACTGCCTTCTCTGTGATGCTTTCTCTGTGATGCCTTCACTGCCTTCTCTGTGATGTGTTCACTGCCTTCTCTGTGATGTGTTCACTTACTTCTCTGTGATGCCTTCACTGCCTTCTCTGTGATGTCTTCACTGCCTTCTCTGTGATGCGTTCACTTACTTCTCTGTGATGCCTTCACCGCCTTCTCTGTGATGCCTTCACTGTCTTGTCTGTGATGCGTTCACTTACTTCTCTGTGATGCCTTCACTGCCTTCTCTGTGATGCCTTCACTCTGATGTGTTCACTGCCTTCTCTGTGATGCGTTCACTGCCTTCTCTGTGATGCCTTCACTGCCTTCTCTGTGATGTCTTCACTGCCTTCTCTGTGATGCGTTCACTGCCTTCTCTGTGATGCGTTCACTTACTTCTCTGTGATGCCTTCACTGCCTTCTCTGTGATGTCTTCACCGCCTTCTCTGTGATGCCTTCACTGTCTTGTCTGTGATGCCTTCACTGCCTTCTCTGTGATGTGTTCACTGCCTTCTCTGTGATGCCTTCACTGCCTTCTCTGTGATGCCTTCACTGCCTTCTCTGTGATGCTTTCTCTGTGATGCCTTCACTGCCTTCTCTGTGATGTGTTCACTGCCTTCTCTGTGATGTGTTCACTTACTTCTCTGTGATGTGTTCACTGCCTTCTCTGTGATGCGTTCACTTACTTCTCTGTGATGCCTTCACTGCCTTCTCTGTGATGTGTTCACTGCCTTCTCTGTGATGTCTTCACTGCCTTCTCTGTGATGCCTTCACTGCCTTCTCTGTGATGTCTTCACTGCCTTCTCTGTGATGCCTTCACTGCCTTCTCTGTGATGCCTTCTCTGTGATGCCTTCACTGCCTTCTCTGTGATGTCTTCACTGCCTTCTCTGTGATGTCTTCACTGCCTTCTCTGTGATGCGTTCACTTACTTCTCTGTGATGCCTTCACCGCCTTCTCTGTGATGCCTTCACTGTCTTGTCTGTGATGCGTTCACTTACTTCTCTGTGATGCCTTCACTGCCTTCTCTGTGATGCCTTCACTGCCTTCTCTGTGATGCCTTCACTGCCTTCTCTGTGATGTCTTCACTGCCTTCTCTGTGATGCGTTCACTTACTTCTCTGTGATGCCTTCACCGCCTTCTCTGTGATGCCTTCACTGTCTTGTCTGTGATGCGTTCACTTACTTCTCTGTGATGCCTTCACTGCCTTCTCTGTGATGCCTTCACTCTGATGTGTTCACTGCCTTCTCTGTGATGCGTTCACTGCCTTCTCTGTGATGCCTTCACTGCCTTCTCTGTGATGCGTTCACTGCCTTCTCTGTGATGCGTTCACTTACTTCTCTGTGATGCCTTCACTGCCTTCTCTGTGATGTCTTCACCGCCTTCTCTGTGATGCCTTCACTGTCTTGTCTGTGATGCCTTCACTGCCTTCTCTGTGATGTGTTCACTGCCTTCTCTGTGATGCCTTCACTGCCTTCTCTGTGATGCTTTCTCTGTGATGCCTTCACTGCCTTCTCTGTGATGTGTTCACTGCCTTCTCTGTGATGTGTTCACTTACTTCTCTGTGATGTGTTCACTGCCTTCTCTGTGATGTGTTCACTGCCTTCTCTGTGATGCCTTCACTGCCTTCTCTGTGATGTGTTCACTTACTTCTCTGTGATGCGTTCACTGTCTTCACTGAGAAGGGGTGAGGAGGGAGGAAGAGGGTGAAATGAGAGGTGAGACAGGAGAGAAGAGTGGCAGCTGATGCCTTCAGATCTGAAACATGAGGAGGAGCTTTAGATTCTGGTTTGTTTCATCAAACTTAAAGTCCATCTTCTGACATTAAACTGCTCACTTCTCACCTCAGACTCCGTGTCACACAGCAGCTTCCTGGTTTTCTCTGAAACTTCCTGTGTGCAGTGAACAGAACATCTGCTGCTGATGACCTCACAGCAGAGAACTGATCACTGATCACTGATCAATGATTCAAACCAACAAAAGGACTTGAAACGAGACAGAAACCGCTGTTAATGTGACTTTATTTTGTGTTTAGGAGCGAGCCGAGGCTGAGGCTGAGGCTGGATGTAACCGGGCTCCTCATCCTGGGACACCGGGGGGGGGCACTGAGGCTGAGGCTGGATGTAACCGGGCTCCTCATCCTGGGACACCGGGGGGGGGGGGCACTGATCCCCACCTGTCTGATGGAGAGAGTGCAGGACGAGGAAGTCGGGTTACACGGGTTTAAAAATTCAGGAGTTTTCTGCTGCAGGCGGCTAAATATAGACGTGGGGGGGGGGGGGGGGGTGTGTGTTTTTTTGTGTGTGTGTGTGTGGGGGGGGGGGGGGGGGTGTTGTCCTCATCACTCGAACTGTCGAACCCGGTTTCTTCTTCTGGGGACAAAATTTAATTTTCTTATGATGTTAGCAGTTCAGCTTTCAAGTGAGAACATCATGAGCAGGGACAGTGAACGCATCATGAGGAGGGACAGTGAACGCATCATGAGCAGGGACAGTGAACGCATCATGAGCAGGGACAGTGAATGCATCATGAGCAGGGACAGTGAACGCATCATGAGCAGGGACAGTGAATGCATCATGAGCAGGGACAGTGAACGCATCATGAGCAGGGACAGTGAACGCATCATGAGCAGGGACAGTGAACGCATCATGAGCAGGGACAGTGAACGCATCATGAGAAGGGACAGCTAACTGCTAACTTACAGCTAACTGCTAACTTACAGCTAACTGCTAACTTACAGCTAACTGCTAACTTACAGCTAGCTGCTAAACCTAAACACCAAAAAGACAAAGGAAATTATCATCGATTTCAGGGAGAAACAGACTGATCACCAACTCCTGGACATAAATGGGGAAAAGGTGGAGCGAGTGTCTTCATTCAAAGTTAGAATCTGCTGCTAACTTCTGAAAAACCTGAAACTTGTGTGAAATTATTTAAAAAAGTGCAGAATACGTCACCTTTAATGTGCCATAAACACCTAACAGCTGATTAAAGTTCTGATGCATGAGCTTCAGAATGAAACCGACGTCGACTGAAAGCTGCATCATACCCCCCCCCCCCCCCCCCCCCCCACACACACCATCCTCCCCCCCCCTTCACGATGCTTTAATGAACATTTTAAACCCAGAAAAGCCAAACAAAAGTAGTTCGGTTTTCCACTCGAGAGAAGTGGTCCGTTTTCTGAGGGACCCTGAATGCAGCACGTCTGACTGAACTTTCGGGTTTTAACTGAAAAAGTGAAAAGTTGAAGAAGTTGGACTGAAGAGGAGCTTCTCCCCCCCCCCCCCCCGAGGTTTCCGTTTAATTAAAACCACGTTCAGCACTTCTTCCCCTTCAATTAACCTCCACCTCAGCCAATCAGGTGTTATCTCGTTAAGGTGGACCCCATCAGCGGGGGGGGGGCGGTCACCTTTATGATCTCCCTCCCTCGGTGGAACAGGAAGTGCCAGACGGCTAATTAGCACTGAGTGAGGCGGCGGCGCCCCGATGACATCATCACCAAACTTCAACTTTACTTTTTACTCATCAGAGAGGATTGTGGGACGGCTGCTGCGTTTCAGGACATAGACCGAGCCAGACTCAAGACCAAAGGCAGCTAGTTTCAGCTGAAACGAAACCTTTATTCTGACTGGTGGTTTTATTTTAAAGTATCCAGGATGTAGACAGAGCCATGCACATAAATACCATAAAACAAAATTTTTGGACCCAAACTGTTGGAGTTTAGCAGATTTTAACAAGTTCTTTGCGTTTCTGTCAAGTTGTCCAGGAAGTAGACGGGTCCCACTTTTTGTTACTGGTTAAACTGCTTCATAGTTTCATCAAAACACTTCGTTTTCCTGGAAATATTTTTACCATCTGAGGAATAAAACATGTAAAAAGTTCTGATTGGTTGGAAAAACTCCAACAGAACTGGTCCGGTTCTCACAGTTGGATGTCGACCGATTAGAATTAAACTAATTATGACAAAACTTTCCAGTCTGAGGCTCATCCTGGATGTTTAACTTCTGAGATCCACCAGTTTGTTTTCAGGCGTTAATTAAAATTAAAGAAGAGAAAACAGAGACCCGTCAGCTCCAGACAGTATTTTATATTTCTTCATTGTTACAATAATTAGTGTCATGATCATCGTCAGACATAAATAGATCAGTTGATTCCTCGTAGTTAGAAGTCATATCACAGCGAGTATATACAGATTTAAACATTACAAACAAAACCAAAGCATCAGAGAGAAACGCTGCTGGTGTCAGAGCAGTTTTTCTCTGAATCTTTGAAGCTGCACAAAAAACAAGTCGACTGTTTCTTCTTGTTGAGCAGATTTAAAGTTTTCTGCCGTAAACAAACAGGAAAACAAAGCGACAACAACTTAAAGCACGACATCTGTTACAAGCATTTAGTCCAGGATATAGTCATAGCCATGTCAGTAGAAGCTCGCCATGAGCAGGTTGAACTCCAGGACGTAGTCGGGGTCCATGTTGCAAACAAAACATCCAGAGTCCAACAGAAGCAGCGAAGGCAAAAGCAGACAAGAAGTGTTTCTTTTCCACTTCCTGTTTTTACAAAGAAGCAGATTTAAAGAGACAAAATAACAATGTAATTTCAACCAGGAAGTAGACCTAACCCGACTCAAACTGCATTAAAGCAGCTGCACCATTTGGTGCCCCGGGTGAGGATGGAAGTATTCCTAAAAAGATAATAGTGCAAAATGGTTTTCTTGTAATCCAAGGCATAGACAGACTCCTGGAAAAAGCTGCATTATCAGAAGCACAAATATTTCTGTTGAATCGTTTTTTCATCCCGAGTCAAACCGAGTCACTGTGACGTCGATTTCTAATAAAACCATCTTCATTTTAAACCCGATATCTCAAAATCTGACGCCATCGCAACAGAAACGCTGCCGTTTGGTTTGTTTATATTTTGGAATTCTGAACCATTCTGCATCCCAAAGGGATGCTAAATCATTGCACTTGGTGCACCAAAGACAGCTGACTCCAGGATGTAGCCACGGCCCAACACAAACAGATCTTTCAATAATGATACAGTCAGTTAATAAGTGAGAACTCCATAACATAGACACATCCCCACTGGAGGAAACATAACTAATATAACTCTAAAAATGTCTGAAAGTATGTCTGAGGGGAGGAAACAGGCTAATTTCTGGCTCCTGAGTCAACAGATCAGATCAGGTCAGCCTCGTCCACGTGGACAGTGCACGTGTGATCCAGGTGTTTACGTGAATCGCACGTAGAATATTTCATTTTCATTCCCGTTACAGTGTCTGATTACGTGTCCGTAAACGTCTGGTTTATCCACATCTTTAATCTCTATCAGAATCTGAGGAATCCAGGAAGTAGACGGAGCCGTTTTTATTTTTTCTTGTAATTTTGTGGCCAGGACATGAAAAATTATCAAACAACAAAGTTTTCTGCCCCGAATTTAAAGTTGGGATTTAAACACGTTTGGCCGACTGATGACGTGATGTTAAAAAGAACCTAAATTAACGAATAAAACACTCGTTTTTACCATCTGAAGGTCATTTTAAACCAAATTTTACGCCATCACAACATAGAAAAGTGCAATTTGTTTTGTTTCCAAATTTCCTTTTTTTTTTGTCTGCTGGAGTTTTATAAATGAAGTTCAATCCATAATTTTTAACGTGAGCGTCACGTTTTTGCTGATTCCTGGTTTAATAACAACTATGATTCAGGTTAAAGTCAGAATCTACACTGAAGCTGATCTGATTGGTCGAGGCCGGCGCTTCCTGTCAGGTGGTTCATCAGGAACTCGACCCGTTATTTCAGGGACAAAACCATCAGCTTTAATCAACACCGAACCCGTCAGAGTGGAGGGAAAGTGACACCTAGTGGTAGAAACTTCACTCTGCAACCGACCAAACGTCTGGGCTCATGCTCAGTTTGTCCTTCGGGGGCCACCGTAGTTACACGCCGGCGGGCGGCGAGTCTTCAGCATGAAGCACGAACATCACATGCCTTAAATATATATCTCAGATTTAAAATGTGGCTCAATTTTCAGTTCCTGGCGACTTCTTCCTGACTTGTAGCGAATCACAACGTTGGACAACATGTCCAGCTCACTGATTGGTCGAAAACATGATGGACAGTTGCAAATGTGTTGGAACGTGTGGCTGAACTGATACCGAAACAATCCAGGCCTTAGACAGAGCCCACGCTTTCAGTGAGTCTTTAGCAGAGGGAGTTCAGGACATAGACAGACCCAACAAACAAACAGTCAGTCACAGTTTAAGTTCTCCAGATCGTAGCCAGGACTCGGACAGAGCTGAACGGTGCAGTCTAATTACAGTACATTCAACAGTGACATGAATTGAGTTCAACATTTGATTCCGTTCCCTCTTCAGTTTCTTCTTCTTCTGCACGTCCTCATGCACAAACAGATGGACAAAAAAAATCCAGCATTTAGTCATAGCCAGGAAGGTAGACTGAGGTGGGGATATTATACCAGCTCCAGGCAGTAGTCAGAGCCCAAAGCGGATCTTAGGTTGTGAATGCAAAGAGGTGGAAGGAAGCTGTAAGAAGGAAGGAAATGAGAAGAATGGATCCAGGTGATAGTCTCATCCGGACCCCGCCGCACCAGGACTGCTCTCTTTACTGAGACGGACTAATTCCTGGGACAAAACCTCCAGGTCCTGCAGAGACAGAGACAGAGTGTGGGTGCATGTGAGCAGCGCCCCCTGCTGTGGGGAAACCATCTATAACTGTGGTTAATTTCATCAAAGCAAACCATGACGGGAGTAAAAACTTTAAAATCTGTGAAAGAAAACAAACTGAAAGCAGAAAAACTTAAAAAAAAAAGTATAAAACTTTAAAATCTGTGAAAGTTTGAGGCCGAATTGATGAGTCAGCTGTTCTGCAGAGTAAATCTGACATTATTGGAAACTAATAAAGATATTTTAAAGCCTCCAGCTGAACCAAAACCCTGCAGCCAGAGTTCTGCTGAGATCTAACAGCAGAGATCATGTTTCTCCAGTTTTAGCTTCTCTTCATTGGCTCCCTGTTAGATTCAGAATAGAATTTAAGGTTCTTCTCCTCACATATAAAGCTCTTAATGACCGAGCTCCATCACATCTTAAAGATCTCACAGTTGGATATTTCCCCAACAGAGCACTTTGCTCTCAGGCTGCAGGTTTCCTTGTGGTTCCCAGAGTTTCTAAAAGCAGAATGGGAGGCAGAGCCTTCAGTTATCAGGCCCCTAAAAGCAGAATGGGAGGCAGAGCCTTCAGTTATCAGGCCCCTAAAAGCAGAATGGGAGGCAGAGCCTTCAGTTATCAGGCCCCTAAAAGCAGAATGGGAGGCAGAGCCTTCAGTTATCAGGCCCCTAAAAGCAGAATGGGAGGCAGAGCCTTCAGTTATCAGGCCCCTAAAAGCAGAATGGGAGGCAGAGCCTTCAGTTATCAGGCCCCTAAAAGCAGAATGGGAGGCAGAGCCTTCAGTTATCAGGCCCCTAAAAGCAGAATGGGAGGCAGAGCCTTCAGTTATCAGGCCCCTAAAAGCAGAATGGGAGGCAGAGCCTTCAGTTATCAGGCCCCTAAAAGTAGAATGGGAGGCAGAGCCTTCAGTTATCAGGCCCCTAAAAGCAGAACAGGAGGCAGAGCCTTCAGTTATCAGGCCCCTAAAAGCAGAATGGGAGGCAGAGCCTTCAGTTATCAGGCCCCTAAAAGCAGAATGGGAGGCAGAGCCTTCAGTTATCAGGCCCCTAAAAGCAGAATGGGAGGCAGAGCCTTCAGTTATCAGGCCCCTAAAAGCAGAACAGGAGGCAGAGCCTTCAGTTATCAGGCCCCTAAAAGCAGAATGGGAGGCAGAGCCTTCAGTTATCAGGCCCCTAAAAGCAGAATGGGAGGCAGAGCCTTCAGTTATCAGGCCCCTAAAAGCAGAAAGGGAGGCAGAGCCTTCAGTTATCAGGCCCCTAAAAGCAGAAAGGGAGGCAGAGCCTTCAGTTATCAGGCCCCTAAAAGCAGAATGGGAGGCAGAGCCTTCAGTTATCAGGCCCCTAAAAGCAGAATGGGAGGCAGAGCCTTCAGTTATCAGGCCCCTAAAAGCAGAATGGGAGGCAGAGCCTTCAGTTATCAGGCCCCTAAAAGCAGAATGGGAGGCAGAGCCTTCAGTTATCAGGCCCCTAAAAGCAGAAAGGGAGGCAGAGCCTTCAGTTATCAGGCCCCTAAAAGCAGAATGGGAGGCAGAGCCTTCAGTTATCAGGCCCCTAAAAGCAGAATGGGAGGCAGAGCCTTCAGTTATCAGGCCCCTAAAAGCAGAATGGGAGGCAGAGCCTTCAGTTATCAGGCCCCTAAAAGCAGAATGGGAGGCAGAGCCTTCAGTTATCAGGCCCCTAAAAGCAGAATGGGAGGCAGAGCCTTCAGTTATCAGGCCCCTAAAAGCAGAATGGGAGGCAGAGCCTTCAGTTATCAGGCCCCTAAAAGCAGAATGGGAGGCAGAGCCTTCAGTCATCAGGCCCCTTGAAGCAGAATGGGAGGCAGAGCCTTCAGTTATCAGGCCCCTAAAAGCAGAATGGGAGGCAGAGCCTTCAGTTATCAGGCCCCTAAAAGCAGAATGGGAGGCAGAGCCTTCAGTTATCAGGCCCCTAAAAGCAGAATGGGAGGCAGAGCCTTCAGTTATCAGGCCCCTAAAAGCAGAATGGGAGGCAGAGCCTTCAGTCATCAGGCCCCTTGAAGCAGAATGGGAGGCAGAGCCTTCAGTTATCAGGCCCCTAAAAGCAGAATGGGAGGCAGAGCCTTCAGTTATCAGGCCCCTAAAAGCAGAATGGGAGGCAGAGCCTTCAGTTATCAGGCCCCTAAAAGCAGAATGGGAGGCAGAGCCTTCAGTTATCAGGCCCCTAAAAGTAGAATGGGAGGCAGAGCCTTCAGTTATCAGGCCCCTAAAAGCAGAATGGGAGGCAGAGCCTTCAGTTATCAGGCCCCTAAAAGCAGAATGGGAGGCAGAGCCTTCAGTCATCAGGCCCCTTGAAGCAGAATGGGAGGCAGAGCCTTCAGTTATCAGGCCCCTAAAAGCAGAATGGGAGGCAGAGCCTTCAGTTATCAGGCCCCTAAAAGCAGAATGGGAGGCAGAGCCTTCAGTTATCAGGCCCCTAAAAGTAGAATGGGAGGCAGAGCCTTCAGTTATCAGGCCCCTAAAAGCAGAACAGGAGGCAGAGCCTTCAGTTATCAGGCCCCTAAAAGCAGAACGGGAGGCAGAGCCTTCAGTTATCAGGCCCCTAAAAGCAGAACGGGAGGCAGAGCCTTCAGTTATCAGGCCCCTAAAAGCAGAATGGGAGGCAGAGCCTTCAGTTATCAGGCCCCTCTCTGTGGAACCAGCTGCCAGTTTGGCTTCAGGAAGCAGACACCCTCTCTACCTTTAAGATCAGGCTGAAACTCTCCTTCCTGATAAAGCTTATAGTTAGGGATGGCTCAGGTGAGCCTGAAACATCCCATAGTTCTGCTGCTATAGGCCCAGCCTGCTGGGGGAGCTCCCATGATGCACCTCTCCTCCCTCCATGTACAGATGACATCATTGCTGTCATTAACTTGTGTTTCTCTCTCTCAGCAGGTGTCTCTGGCCTGGTGTTACGCTGCTTGTTGTCCCCTCTTTCCTGTCCTCTCAGCCCCAGCTGGTCCAGGCAGATGGACCCTTCCTGGTTCTGGTTCTGATGGAGGTTTCTTCCTGGTTCTGGTTCTGATGGAGGTTTCTTCCTGGTTCTGGTTCTGATGGAGGTTTCTTCCTGTTAAAAGGGAGTTTTTTCTCATGTGCACGTGTGCGTTTACCTTCTGCAGGTGCATGTTCTTGGTCAGCTGCTCCTCCAACATGTTCTGCAGCTTCTTGTTCATCTCTCTCAGATTCTCGTCTCCTGGTTTCACCAGATCTCTGAGGACTGAACCCAGACCTCCTCTGTCTCCCTGAGAGCCTCCGTGACCTCCGACCGCACTGCCCGAAACATCTGAGGAGACGAGGAGATAAGGAGAGGAGATAAGGACAGAGGAGACGAGGAGATAAGGAGAGAGGACATAAGGACAGAGGACATAAGGACAGAGGCGATAAGGACAGAGGAGACAAGGACAGAGGAGATAAGGACAGATGAGATAAGGACAGATGAGATAAGGACATAAGGACAGAGGACATAAGGAGAGGAGATAAGGACAGAGGAGACAAGGAGATAAGGACAGAGGCGACAAGGACAGAGGAGAGAAGGACAGAGGAGATAAGGAGAGAGGAGACAAGGCGAGAGGAGATAAGGACAGAGGAGACAAGGACAGAGGAGATAAGGAGAGAGGACAGAGGAGATAAGGACATAAGGACAGAGGAGATAAGGAGATAAGGAGAGAGGAGACGAGTCTCTGACAGAGAGAAGAGGAAACAACTTGTTGCTTGTGTTCCAGATATTAGACGGATACCAACTTCAGGAGTCGGTACTTAAACTAATATAATTAATATATAATAATAATAATAATAATAATATAACATAGTATCTTTAATCAAAGCCTCTCACATATCTCAATAAAACTGTTTCAACTTAAAAAGGGAAATGATGCCGCCTTAATGATGCATGAAACCTTATTTTCCACAAGCTCTAATCGTTCTGATCTGCTGCTGAAGTCCGATGGAAGCAAGAGTTCAACAGAATCTGGAGATTTAACTGAGACGACCTCTGACCTCTGACCTGCAGATTCTGATCTGGGACAGATGAGGAAGTTAAAAATGTTTCCACAGAATCAGAAAAGATGGATTCCTCTCATGCTGACAACCCTGCAGCCACAGTGTTCACTGCAGGCTTTACAGCCTCCATCATTACTGTGGGGGGGGGGGGTAAAGCAGTCAGCCATGAAATTGAAAACAGCAAGAGGATCGAGGAGGAAACATTCAGCACATTTCCAGCAGATATTTCCACTGAGGGGACAAAGGAGGCGGAGTCAGAGCTGCAGCCGACACATCAGCAACGTGGCGCCTTCCCACAGAGCCGTGCTCAGCTGTTTTTCAACTTTAATCTGTTTAATTACGTTTAAAAATAACTTAACATTCATGCTGCCGGCAGAAAAAGGTTCACCTGGTGACTCTCTAACGTGTTAGATTACGTGTTGGAGCAGAACTGAGCTGAATAAAGCCCCAAATCATGATGAACTGAAGAGGAGATGGAATCAGAGCAGGAACAAAATGGAGGAAAAGGAGGAAGAACAACTCTAACAGCTCTCTGCTCAGCTTTAAGACTATCCGGGCAGACAGAGACTGCAGACAGAGCGCTAACAGTAAAGGAGGAGGATCCCAGGGTGACATCATCAGCTGAGTTGTTGCTAAGCAACAGAAACAGCAGCCCAACCCACTGATGGAGACCTCTGAAGGTTTCTACCTTCCTCTCTGCTGCACTTCAGCTGGTTTATATTTGATTTTGTTATCTGTAGCTTTAATAATAATTAATACTGCAGGGATATAATTTACCTTCAGGGACAAAAAGTCTTGATCTTGTCTCTTTTGGCTACATTAAACCGATCTTTGCCACATAGGAAGTAAAAACTGAAACCTGCATGTGACAGCAAACTGTCACCATTATACCCACAGATACACATTTAAACTGCTGCTCAACTGTCACGACTGTGATCCAGAAAGCTGAAATCAGGCGACCAAATGTGCAGGGGACAAACTTTAAAGCCCTCAGTAATTTTCCCGTCAACTCAAGAAAACAGATTTTGTATCTCAAGATAAGAAATGAGTCATTTCAGGTCGTTATCAGCTTCCAAAGGTCCCATTTTCTGCAGTTATTTCCCAGTCAGTCATTAAATGAACACAAAACAGCTTCAGAGTCCCAGTGAAGACTCGTTGAGACTTAAAGGTTTCCAGCACCATGGTGATGAAGAACATCTGGGCAGCTGCTGTGAGTCTGTGAGAGATGGATGAACTCTGACCTCTGCGGCTGTCCATCACGTACGTCTCGATGATGGCGCTCTTCCTGCAGATGTCCTCCGCCATCGATGAGCAGCTCACCTCCAGATGTTTCACCTGAGAAAGGAGGAAGGAAATTAGAGAAACGCTCCAACTGTCTCATCCATCGTCTATCCATCTATTATTCATCATCCATCCATCCATCATCCATCTATTATTCATCCATCATCCATCCATCCATCTATTATTCATCCATCCATCATCCATCCATCCATCCATTATTCATCCATCCATCCATCCATCATCCATCCATCCATCTATTATTCATCCATCCATCCATCATCCATCCATCCATCCATCCATCCATCCATCCAACATCCATCCATCCATCCATCCATCCAACATCCATCCATCCATCCATCATTCATCCATCCATCCATCATCCATCCATCATCCATCCATCCATCCATCCATCCATCCATCCATCATCCATCCATCCATCCATCATCCATCCATCCATCATCCATCCATCCATCATCCATCCATCATCCATCCATCATCCATCCATCCATTATTCATCCGTCATCCATCCATCCATCCATCCATCCATCTATTATTCATCCATCCATCCATCCATCATCCATCCATCCATCTATTATTCATCCATCCATCCATCATCCATCCATCCATCCATCATCCATCCATCCATCCATCCATCCATCCATCCATCCATCCATCCAACATCCATCCA
Source organism: Leuresthes tenuis (assembly GCA_036924055.1). Lineage (NCBI taxonomy): Eukaryota > Metazoa > Chordata > Actinopteri > Atheriniformes > Atherinopsidae > Leuresthes > Leuresthes tenuis. The sequence continues at coordinate 1,258,915 of JAVGWW010000004.1, read as the reverse complement.
TCCATCCATCCATCATTCATCTATTATTCATCCATCCATCCATCCATCATCCATCCATCCATCTATTATTCATCCATCCATCCATCATCCATCCATCCATCCATCATCCATCCATCCATCCATCCATCCATCCATCCATCCAACATCCATCCATCCATCCATCCATCCATCCATCCATCCATCCATCCAACATCCATCCATCCATCCATCCATCATTCATCCATCCATCCATCATCCATCCATCATCCATCCATCCATCCATCCATCCATCCATCCATCATCCATCCATCCATCCATCATCCATCCATCATCCATCCATCCATCCATCATCCATCCATCATCCATCCATCCATTATTCATCCGTCATCCATCCATCCATCCATACCTGCAGACAGAGAAGTTAAGGGTGAGACAGATTCTACTTTCTGTCTTAGACTCTCGATGAACTTTTAGCATCAGCGTCTTTACATAACTACAGTGTGGTTGTCATGGTAACAAAGTTTTCTTACCTTCTCCTCCAGCATCCATTTCTCCTGCTGGACCTCTGCGAGTCTCTGGAACAGCTCCCCGACCTCATCGTCAGACAGTTCGGCGGGTCGTTGAGACTGAGGGCTGCCTCCTCCGGACTGTCGGACACAGAGAGAGGCGGCGGTCAGCACTAAAACATTCACACCAAGCCCTGCTGCTTCAGCACTGGAAAACAAACTGTCTGAAACATTCAGCCCGGACTGGAACTAAACAGATGTTTATGAAGGCTGCAGACATCCTGCAGGAACAGCCATGCCCGCCTGGAACCGTTTCTTCTGGCCCAGATTCAGTTCTTCGTCAGTGGAAACAGAAAACCCGGCTCCAAACTAAGCATCGAACCAGCCCTGGAACTGATTTGGTGGAAAAGGGGTAACTGAGGTGGTTCCACTTCTGGCTCAGAGTCAGTTCCTGATCTCTAACCATTTATTTATGTTTCAACAGCATTAAAATCGACTGCTAGAAGGAAAACTGGTTCTGGAGTTTAACGTTTTTTGTCCCTTTGTGGACCAGCGCCACCGAAGCCACTTCATCTCTGTACTCAGGCCACAGAGCTGAGATCATCCAGCGAGCAGCCAGCCAGAGGTGGATTTACCAAGCACCCACCTTGTTCTGATTGGACGGCTGAGCCTCCTTCATCATGTCCCTGTAGGAGAAGGAGGAGACCGAGGACGAGTCTCCCGTCTGCTGAGTCCGACTCGGACTGTTGATCTCAGACAGAACCAGCTCCTCAAGACCTGCGAGACAAAGAATGATCCGAGTTAGAGCTCCCAGAACAGCTGTGGCCAGGCAGACAGAAAGTCCAATATCTGTTAGTGTTGTTCTGTTCAGGCTGGAGGTTTAAATGAGTAACAAATTAACACAAAGACGGGGTATCGGGCCCGTCCACAGAATCTGAAACTGTGGGCCTCGAGGACTGAATGTGATGACGAGGCTGAACTCAGACAAAAGAAACTGTCTGATGAAGACTTACTGTTCTTTAAGAGACTGATTTAAAGCAAAAAACGTCTTTGAGACACCGTCCGTTCCTTTAAATCCCTAAACTATGCCTTTAAGACACCATCCGTCCCTTTAAAGCCTCAAACTATCCCTTTAAGACACCATCCATCCCTTTAAAGCCCCAAACTATGCCTTTAAGACACCATCCGTCCCTTTAAAGCCCCAAACTATACCTTTAAGACACCATCCGTCCCTTTAAATCCCTAAACTATGCCTTTAAGACACAGTCCGTCCCTTTAAATCCCTAAACTATGCCTTTAAGACACAGTCCGTCCCTTTAAATCCCTAAACTATATCTTTAAGACACAGTCCGTCCCTTTAAAGCCCCAAACTATATCTTTAAGACACCATCCGTCCCTTTAAAGCCCCAAACTATGCCTTTAAGACACAGTCCATCCCTTTAAATCCCTAAACTATGCCTTTAAGACACCATCTGTCCCTTTAAAGCCCCAAACTATATCTTTAAGACACAATCCGTCCCTTTAAAGCCCCAAACTATGCCTTTAAGACACAGTCCGTCCCTTTAAATCCCTAAACTATGCCTTTAAGACAGAGTCCGTCCCTTTAAATCCCTAAACTATGCCTTTAAGTCAGAGTCCGTCCCTTTAAATCCCCAAACCATACCTTTAAGACACCATCCGTCCCTTTAAAGCCCCAAACCATACCTTTAAGACACCATCCGTCCCTTTAAAGCCCCAAACTATACCTTTAAGACACCATCCGTCCCTTTAAAGCCCCAAACTATACCTTTAAGACACCATCCGTCCCTTTAAAGCCCCAAACTATCTCTTTAAGACACCATCCGTCCCTTTAAAGCCCCAAACTATACCTTTAAGACACCATCCGTCCCTTTAAAGCCCCAAACTATCTCTTTAAGACACCGCCCGTCCCTTTAAAGCCCCAAACTATGCCTTTAAGACACCATCCGTCCCTTTAATGCCCCAAACTATGCCTTTAAGACACCGCCCGTCCCTTTAAAGCCCCAAACTATACCTTTAAGACACCATCCGTCCCTTTAAAGCCCCAAACTATCTCTTTAAGACACCATCCGTCCCTTTAAAGCCCTAAACTATGCCTTTAAGACACCGCCCGTCCCTTTAAAGCCCCAAACTATACCTTTAAGACACCATCCGTCCCTTTAAAGCCCCAAACTATACCTTTAAGACACCATCCGTCCCTTTAAAGCCCCAAACTATACCTTTAAGACACCAGCCGTCCCTTTAAAGCCCTAAACTATACCTTTAAGACACCATCCGTCCCTTTAAAGCCCCAAACTATACCTTTAAGACACCATCCGTCCCTTTAAAGCCCCAAACTATACCTTTAAGACACCATCCGTCCCTTTAAAGCCCCAAACTATACCTTTAAGACACCATCCGTCCCTTTAAAGCCCCAAACTATACCTTTAAGACACCATCCGTCCCTTTAAAGCCCTAAACTATACCTTTAAGACACCATCCGTCCCTTTAAAGCCCTAAACTATACCTTTAAGACACCATCCGTCCCTTTAAAGCCCTAAACTATACCTTTAAGACACCATCCGTCCCTTTAAAGCCCCAAACTATACCTTTAAGACACCATCCGTCCCTTTAAAGCCCTAAACTATACCTTTAAGACACCATCCGTCCCTTTAAAGCCCCAAACTATACCTTTAAGACACCATCCGTCCCTTTAAAGCCCCAAACTATACCTTTAAGACACCATCCGTCCCTTTAAAGCCCTAAACTATACCTTTAAGACACCATCCGTCCCTTTAAAGCCCTAAACTATACCTTTAAGACACCATCCGTCCCTTTAAAGCCCCAAACTATACCTTTAAGACACCATCCGTCCCTTTAAAGCCCTAAACTATACCTTTAAGACACCATCCGTCCCTTTAAAGCCCCAAACTATGCCTTTAAGACACCGCCCGTCCCTTTAAAGCCCCAAACTATACCTTTAAGACACCATCCGTCCCTTTAAAGCCCCAAACTATACCTTTAAGACACCATCCGTCCCTTTAAAGCCCTAAACTATGCCTTTAAGACACCGCCCGTCCCTTTAAAGCCCCAAACTATACCTTTAAGACACCATCCGTCCCTTTAAAGCCCCAAACTATACCTTTAAGACACCATCCGTCCCTTTAAAGCCCCAAACTATACCTTTAAGACACCAGCCGTCCCTTTAAAGCCCTAAACTATACCTTTAAGACACCATCCGTCCCTTTAAAGCCCCAAACTATACCTTTAAGACACCATCCGTCCCTTTAAAGCCCCAAACTATACCTTTAAGACACCATCCGTCCCTTTAAAGCCCCAAACTATACCTTTAAGACACCATCCGTCCCTTTAAAGCCCCAAACTATACCTTTAAGACACCATCCGTCCCTTTAAAGCCCTAAACTATACCTTTAAGACACCATCCGTCCCTTTAAAGCCCTAAACTATACCTTTAAGACACCATCCGTCCCTTTAAAGCCCCAAACTATACCTTTAAGACACCATCCGTCCCTTTAAAGCCCTAAACTATACCTTTAAGACACCATCCGTCCCTTTAAAGCCCCAAACTATACCTTTAAGACACCATCCGTCCCTTTAAAGCCCTAAACTATACCTTTAAGACACCATCCGTCCCTTTAAAGCCCTAAACTATACCTTTAAGACACCATCCGTCCCTTTAAAGCCCTAAACTATACCTTTAAGACACCATCCGTCCCTTTAAAGCCCTAAACTATACCTTTAAGACACCATCCGTCCCTTTAAAGCCCTAAACTATACCTTTAAGACACCATCCGTCCCTTTAAAGCCCCAAACTATACCTTTAAGACACCATCCGTCCCTTTAAAGCCCCAAACTATACCTTTAAGACACCATCCGTCCCTTTAAATCCCTAAACTATCCCTTTAAGACACCATCCGTCCCTTTAAAGCCCCAAACTATGCCTTTAAGACACCATCCGTTCCTTTAAATCCCCAAACTATCCCTTTAAGACACCATCCGTCCCTTTAAAGCCCCAAACTATGCCTTTAAGACACCATCCGTCCCTTTAAATCCCCAAACTATGCCTTTAAGACACCGCCCGTCCCTTTAAATCCCTAAACTATGCCTTTAAGACACCGCCCGTCCCTTTAAATCCCCAAACCATCTCTTCAAGACACCACCCGTACCTTTAAAGCCCTAAACTATACCTTTAAGACACCATCCGTCCCTTTAAAGCCCCAAACTATCTCTTTAAGACACCGCCCGTCCCTTTAAATCCCCAAACCATCCCTTTAAGACACCGCCCGTCCCTTAAGGTGCAGAGATAAGCAGATACTTTAAAATGTCTGATTCTCAGCTTTGAGCAGGAGAACCTTTGAAACATTTAGCGCTGCCCATGGATTATAAATGAAGCTGAGGACTACCCAGAGCCCAGCATGTGTGTATATTGGTCCAATAATCGGTGGTACACAAAAATACCGTCAGAATGTTCTGGCTCGGTGGGGTTTATATATATATATATAAATATATATATACATATATATGTGACGCTATTTTTGTGTACCACCGATTATTGGACCAATAGCATTATTCATTCATCTATCAAAATGATCATCATAGGTGCAATAACCTTTATTTTCACTAAATACCTTGGTCAATTATCCACGGTTTACTTCTATATTTTGTTATCTAATTTTTCATTTTTATAAATTTATTTTCTCTGTTGCTGATTCCTTCCTTTTGAGTTGTATAATCTGCTGGAGACTGAATTTCCCAGAGGGAGTCGTCCCAAAGGGATCAATAAAGTCTAATTGGACACGTTACGATCACGACTTACAATCTATGAACATGCACACACACACGCATGCACATGCACTCCTCCCAGTGAGCTCGTGTCCACATGTTGAAGGATCTTAGATCCTGTTTGTGAAAACATCAGAACTCTAAAAACATCAGAACTCATCATAAAGTCCAGCTCTTCCAGAACCACCAGAGTCCGGTTTCAGCTAAACTCCAACCGTTTCTTATGGCGTTAAAAATGAAGCATTTAAACTGAAATCATCACCGAAACGCTCAGATGTTAGAACCATTTTCACCCAGAACTTCCATCTTCTGGACCATCCAAGTTCTATTTTGGCTCTGTGAGGTTTATGTTTATCTAATTCTCTTATTTCTGTTTGATAAGTCAGAGGCTTTGTTTGGTGTTACTGGCTCACATCTGAACTCATGTCTGACTGCATCTGGATGGATTTTTCACAAAATGAAGAAAGTTTGCTGACAGCTCTGAGTTCCTAAAATCACCCTGAAGGCTTTGCTGAAATATTTCAGCTGAAATATTGAACAGTGATCGACAGCAAATCGTTTTTTATTTTAATATTTCAGAGTTTCTTATTGGCTTTAAAGCCGGTGAACTTCTCCTAATGTCACTGCTGATTTCACAGGCTTCAGCTTCATTATTGTTGGAAACAGTCTGTCATGAACACTCATCAGAACTTAACTCCCACCAACATGTTCTGCTCATGGGTCGTCCAGTTTCACACGGACAGTTCTTACTGTCGCACAACGTGCGCACGTTTGTAGCAGCTTGATTTGATGAAGGAAACCGGAGAAAACAACGAGGAGCAAAATCAGAGAAAAAAAATTCTAAAGTTTGGGAGCAATTTAAAGAAAAGAAAAGAGAAAATACTGAACAGTGTGTCCATAGTAAAAGCCAGTTAGCTTAGCACGATAGCACAACCTCAATGCTACAGCATCTCAGCAGAAAGCAGCCAGTTCACATATCGAGTCCACTGAGTGGAACAAACAAGGGAACATTTCACGTTAGCATTTTAATGGAAATCAGTCGGCTTGTTAACTGAGAAGAAAGCTAGCAGGGAACAGAGGGAAGCTAACAGAGAACAGAAGGAAGCTAGCAGAGAACAGAATGAAGCTAGCAGAGAACAGAAGGAAGCTAGCAGAGAACAGACGGAAGCTAAAAGAGAACAGAAGGAAGCTAGCAGAGAACAGAAGGAAGCTAAAAGAGAACAGAAGGAAGCTAGCAGAGAACAGAAGGAAGCTAATAGAGAACAGAAGGAAGCTAGCAGAGAACAGAAGGAAGCTAGCAGAGAACAGACGGAAGCTAGCAGAGAACAGAATGAAGCTAGCAAAGAACACATGGAAGCTAGCAGAGAAAAGAAGGATGCTGAGGCTCATATTGTCCATAATGTGCCCATCAGAGCAGCTTCAGCCTGTTAATATGAACTAATATTCTGAGTCACATCAAAGAATAAAACAGCTAATTTAATCAGACGTGTTGTATCTGTAACATCAGAGGCTGCTGGTTAAGGTTAACTGCTGTTATTCTGAGTCACTGTGTTGTCTGATAACAGACAATAAAACAGGAAATAAGAGGTTTTTTAGGATTTCAGCTGCATTAAAACACAGTTTATGAAAGCAGAGACAGCAGGAGAGAAGCTAACAGATGTTAGCACAGCTGGATGTTAGCTGGAAGGCTAATATCTGCTGTTCTGTAGTCTATAGTACTATAGTTCTATAGTTATCAGCATCAGGAGGAGATAAATGTCTTTAGTTCATATCAGCCAGAAATAACTGAGGCTGAAAGATGGTTCATGATGTACTTTTTTTTATGTACATCACAGAACATCAGAGTAATAAATCTGAGCTGGTGTTTAGTGGAGATCTAACAGATTCCCTGTTAACGCATCCTACATGAAAACCCTTTAAAGCAGCTGACGTTTCAAACACCTCCAGACCCTGAAATCAGCCGGTGATGTCACAGTTTAAGGTGTGTGTACCTGTCCGGGTTTTACTGTTGGTCAGGATCTCCTGGAGTCTCTCCTGCAGTTTGTCTGCTCGTTTCCTCTCCAACTGCAGCTGCCGCTTCAAATCCTTCAGCTGCCCACACACACAGAGAGTCAGTGATTTACTTTCTAATTATTGCTTTCCATGCTCGGCTGCTCTCAAATTACTCTGCAAAATATATATTCTCTACTTCTTCTTCCTATTCACAACGCAGCCCTCTGTGTAACCAGAGACTGAAATCTAACACAAACTGCTTATTTTCAGTTTCTTCTTTTTTACGTCAGGACGTTTCAGTTGTTCTGTCGGTGACAAATTCTGTAAAAATCCCGTTTTTTTTCTGGACTGGTTAATATATCCAAAATGTTTAAACGCAGTAATTAACGGTTCACATGCATTACTACGAGTTACGCTGTGCACATCTCCAGCTTGGTCCATTACTGTTGATGAGAAAGCATTGTTTGTTAGCATCTGCTGCTAACTCACAGCTAACTGCTAACTTACAGCTAACTTACAGCTAACTGCTAACTTACAGCTAACTGCTAACTCACAGTTAACTGCTAACTTACAGCTAACTGCTAACTCACAGTTAACTGCTAACTCACAGCTAACTGCTAACTTACAGCTAACTGCTAACTCACAGTTAACTGCTAACTTACAGCTAACTGCTAACTTACAGCTAACTGCTAACTCACAGTTAACTGCTAACTTACAGCTAACTGCTAACTCACAGTTAACTGCTAACTTACAGCTAACTGCTAACTTACAGCTAACTTACGGCTAACTGCTAACTTACAGCTAACTGCTAACTTACAGCTAGCTGATAACTCACAGCTAACTGCTAACTCACAGCTAACTGCTAACTCACAGCTAACTGCTAACTCACAGCTAGCTGATAACTCACAGCTAACTGCTAACTCAAAGCTAACTGCTAACCTGTTTCCCTCTGGGATCAATACAGTAACTATCTGTATCTACAGAGCTGGAGTGTTTCTGACTGGAGGAACAGCTTCATTCTGTCTGTGTTTCTGCATTAAATCCCAGCAGCTGTCCAGGTGTGGATGACAGGTAAAGTATGGAAACACACCTGAACTCTCCACAGCAGCATGACGTGTCCTCAGCCAACGGACAGACACACAGAAACTAACCCTTCACCATCGTCCTGTTGAAGCCTCGCAGGTTGAACCTCTCTGGAAGCTCATTGACTCTGATTCAAACTGATATAATTTAATCTTTCTGATCAGAAACTTTCTTTGAGGCGCTCGGCTCTGCTTGATCAGCCGAACCAGGTGAGCATGCAGCTATTCGATGGGAGGCGTTACAGTAGCTGTTGACCTCACCAAACGGGTGGGGTTGAACACCAACGGATAGTTTGACCAAACCCTGTCTCAAACATCTCAATAAGACCTCCAAAAAATGTGTGAAATTGTTTAAAAAAGAGCAGAATATGTCACCTTTAAAGAAAACAAATGTTAATATGAGCAGTTTACACTTAAACCAAATCAACTCACCGCTGCGCTTCCCTTCTTCTCCAGGATCCTCTGACCGTCCACGGTGTCTTTGATCTCCTGCAGGTTGAAACACAAACATCTGTAACAAGGCCATGAATCATTCTCAGGTTTACTGTCCTGATAACCACTTCATCATTTATATGCTGTTTAAAGCAGAAATAATTTAAACATTTTCAGATGTTTCACACAGAAAAAAACCCTAAAAATGACCAATAATTACACAGATTTTTTATGTTAATCTGACATATTCTTGTTCCAGTGAAGAAACAAATTTTAATTAATCACAGAAGTCTTCATTAAAACTGCAGATTGTTTAAAAAGTGGTCGAAATCCCTCACTGACAAAATGTGTAATGTGCAGTTCTACCGACGACCACCAGGGGGCTCCACAACATTCCTGCTTCAACAGACCATTAAAAAGCATCAACTTCACCCTGTTCATCATAACCGTGTCAAAGACTCACTCCTCCTGATCCTTCCTGAATCGATGCCCAAGAAATGCTAACTCACTAGCGGTGTGGTGGTGTAACTGCAGACTGTCACTGCCACCTAGCGGTGTGGTGGTGTAACTGCAGACTGATACTGCCACCTAGCGGTGTGGTGTAACTGCAGACTGTCACTGCCACCTAGCGGTGTGGTGGTGTAACTGCAGACTGATACTGCCACCTAGGGGTGTGGTGGTGTAACTGCAGACTGATACTGCCACCTAGGGGTGTGGTGGTGTAACTGCAGACTGATACTGCCACCTAGCGGTGTGGTGGTGGAACTGCAGACTGATACTGCCACCTAGTGGTGTGATGGTGTAACTGCAGACTGATACTGCCACCTAGCGGTGTGGTGGTGTAACTGCAGACTGTTACTGCCACCTAGCGGTGTGGTGGTGTAACTGCAGACTGATACTGCCACCTAGCGGTGTGATGGTGTAACTGCAGACTGATACTGCCACCTAGCGGTGTGATGGTGTAACTGCAGACTGATACTGCCACCTAGGGGTGTGGTGGTGTAACTGCAGACTGATACTGCCACCTAGCGGTGTGATGGTGTAACTGCAGACTGATACTGCCACCTAGCGGTGTGATGGTGTAACTGCAGACTGATACTGCCACCTAGCGGTGTGATGGTGTAACTGCAGACTGATACTGCCACCTAGCGGTGTGGTGGTGTAACTGCAGACTGATACTGCCACCTAGCGGTGTGATGGTGTAACTGCAGACTGATACTGCCACCTAGCGGTGTGATGGTGTAACTGCAGACTGATACTGCCACCTAGCGGTGTGGTGGTGTAACTGCAGACTGATACTGCCACCTAGCGGTGTGATGGTGTAACTGCAGACTGTTACTGCCACCTAGCGGTGTGATGGTGTAACTGCAGACTGTTACTGCCACCTAGCGGTGTGGTGGTGTAACTGCAGACTGTTACTGCCACCTAGTGGTGTGATGGTGTAACTGCAGACTGATACTGCCACCTAGCGGTGTGATGGTGTAACTGCAGACTGTTACTGCCACCTAGCGGTGTGGTGGTGTAACTGCAGACTGTTACTGCCACCTAGCGGTGTGATGGTGTAACTGCAGACTGTTACTGCCACCTAGCGGTGTGATGGTGTAACTGCAGACTGATACTGCCACCTAGCGGTGTGATGGTGTAACTGCAGACTGTTACTGCCACCTAGCGGTGTGGTGGTGTAACTGCAGACTGATACTGCCACCTATTGGTATGATGGTGTAACTGCAGACTGTTACTGCCACCTAGCGGTGTGATGGTGTAACTGCAGACTGATACTGCCACCTAGCGGTGTGGTGGTGTAACTGCAGACTGTTACTGCCACCTAGCGGTGTGGTGGTGTAACTGCAGACTGTTACTGCCACCTAGTGGTGTGGTGGTGTAACTGCAGACTGATACTGCCACCTAGCGGTGTGGTGGTGTAACTGCAGACTGATACTGCCACCTAGCGGTGTGGTGGTGTAACTGCAGACTGTTACTGCCACCTATTGGTGTGGTGGTGTAACTGCAGACTGATACTGCCACCTAGCGGTGTGGTGGTGTAACTGCAGACTGTTACTGCCACCTAGCGGTGTGGTGTAACTGCAGACTGATACTGCCACCTAGCGGTGTGGTGGTGTAACTGCAGACTGATACTGCCACCTATTGGTATGATGGTGTAACTGCAGACTGTTACTGCCACCTAGCGGTGTGATGGTGTAACTGCAGACTGATACTGCCACCTAGCGGTGTGGTGGTGTAACTGCAGACTGATACTGCCACCTAGCGGTGTGGTGGTGTAACTGCAGACTGTTACTGCCACCTAGCGGTGTGATGGTGTAACTGCAGACTGTTACTGCCACCTAGCGGTGTGGTGTAACTGCAGACTGATACTGCCACCTAGCGGTGTGGTGGTGTAACTGCAGACTGATACTGCCACCTATTGGTATGATGGTGTAACTGCAGACTGTTACTGCCACCTATTGGTATGATGGTGTAACTGCAGACTGTTACTGCCACCTATTGGTATGATGGTGTAACTGCAGACTGTTACTGCCACCTAGCGGTGTGATGGTGTAACTGCAGACTGATACTGCCACCTAGCGGTGTGATGGTGTAACTGCAGACTGATACTGCCACCTAGTGGTCTAGCTCTTTTGATTCATGTTTCTATCCAGTTTGTTAAAGTATTCAGCTGAGAGTTCAATCACCTGCAGCTTAAAGGAAACATAAAGCACACAGAGGACGGCGTCTGAGTCTCCTTGACAACGAATATTCTGCATCACGCCTGCGTCTACGTTAAATAATTCCTTCCAAAGGTCCACAGAGCAGACGTGTAAAAGGCTAAAAACAGCCTGAGAGGAGGCAGGAGGTGGATGTAGAGCACCAAACCAGCTCTATTTTCACCTGTTTGAGTTTCCCGATGGTGTCGCTGTGCTCATCCTTCTGTTTGTCCACCTCCACCAGCTGCTGCTTCAATCCCTCCATCTCCGACTGCTTCTCCTGCAGGACAGAAACACAGACCTGAGGAAACGGAAAGCTTTCCACTCCTTCCACACGGCCCCGAACTCTTAATCCAGCTGGCCGAGGGATTCGTTTGGAGAATAAACTAATTAAATCTGATTAAATCTCCATTCAGAAAGGCCTGAAATAAACCTTGACTTGATTCTGTGTAATGTCACACACTTTCATTACTTTAGTGGATGGTTTTATAGTTTGAAACAGATGGAATAAATCGCTGTTAATATCTCAGACTTCTGGCTCAGCATCTCCACATCATAACTCACCTTTAGGATTTAAAACGTATAAAGTTTGACAAAGTTTCAGACCAAATATCTTAAGATTCCAACTAAGAATCTCAGATTTCTGACTAATCTCCAGATTATAACTCAAATTTCTTATTAAACACTTTAAGATACGTTTTATCTTCTAACTTCTGACTTATAGTATCTCCAAATTCCACCTTAAAACGTCTGAATTCCGACCAAATATCTCAGAATTGTGACTTATCCTCATCCAAATGATAGTATTCTATAATTCATATTTCTTCTAAATCACAACAGATTTCTGATTTAATCTCTGATCTCAGACCTATCGTCTCATGTTTTCGGTATTTCAGATCTTTTAGAGGAAGGCGATGGCTTTTAAGGCGGACTGAGGTTTGATCAACACGCTGCTGTTCGGTCAGTCCAACACCTGGAATCCAAACCTGTGACACGCTTTCTGCTCTCAGCACCGGGCTGTTACACAGTTTTACACCGAGATCAATAAAGAACATTTAAATGAATATCTCAGTTGATGCAGCTCATCCAGGTTCTGATGGAGAGACGCTTCAGGTGGCCTCACATGATCCTCCCACGCTCTGCTCTGCTGTTAACACGCTTTAACCTCCAGGAGTTACCATGGAGACGACTAAGCTTTAATTAGAAACACATTCAATTAGAGCTCTCACTCCCACACGTACTTATATTTGCACCGAGGCTCGTGAAACTGCAGCTCTGAGATCCGCTGGGCGGGTTCAGACCGGGTCTGATGGCTCTAAGCCACGTGATGGTTGTACGGGTCAGTTCAACCTGCTGCTGACCAACGGGTCAACGGCGCTGGTGCAGCTCAGAGTTGAATAAGGTCACCTGGACATCTGCTCGGCTCCTGAAGACGTTTCCCGTCTCAGCCGAAAGGTTCCGCGTCGGCCCACGTCAGCCGAAAGGTTCCGCGTCGGCCCACGTCAGCCGAAAGGTTCCGCGTCGGCCCACGTCAGCCGAAAGGTTCCGCGTCGGCCCACGTCAGCCGAAAGGTTCCGCGTCGGCTCATAGCGGCCGAAAGGTTCCGCGTCGGCCGAAAGGTTCCGCGTCGGCCCACGTCAGCCGAAAGGTTCCGCGTCGGTTCACAGCAGCCGAAAGGTTCCGCGTCGGCCCACGTCAGCCGAAAGGTTCCGCGTCGGCCCACGTCAGCCGAAAGGTTCCGCGTCGGCTCATAGCGGCCGAAAGGTTCCGCGTCGGCCGAAAGGTTCCGCGTCGGCCCACGTCAGCCGAAAGGTTCCGCGTCGGCTCGTGTCAGCCGAAAGGTTCCGCGTCGGCCCACGTCAGCCGAAAGGTTCCGCGTCGGCCCGCGTCAGCCGAAAGGTTCCGCGTCGGCCCGCGTCAGCCGAAAGGTTCCGCGTCGGCCCGCGTCAGCCGAAAGGTTCCGCGTCGGCCCGCGTCAGCCGAAAGGTTCCGCGTCGGCCCGCGTCAGCCGAAAGGTTCCGCGTCGGCCCGCGTCAGCCGAAAGGTTCCGCGTCGGCCCGCGTCAGCCGAAAGGTTCCGCGTCGGCCCGCGTCAGCCGAAAGGTTCCGCGTCGGCCCGCGTCAGCCGAAAGGTTCCGCGTCGGCCCGCGTCAGCCGAAAGGTTCCGCGTCGGCCCGCGTCAGCCGAAAGGTTCCGCGTCGGCCCGCGTCAGCCGAAAGGTTCCGCGTCGGCCCGCGTCAGCCGAAAGGTTCCGCGTCGGCCCGCGTCAGCCGAAAGGTTCCGCGTCGGCCCGCGTCAGCCGAAAGGTTCCGCGTCGGCCCGCGTCAGCCGAAAGGTTCCGCGTCGGCCCGCGTCAGCCGAAAGGTTCCGCGTCGGCCCGCGTCAGCCGAAAGGTTCCGCGTCGGCCCGCGTCAGCCGAAAGGTTCCGCGTCGGCCCGCGTCAGCCGAAAGGTTCCGCGTCGGCCCGCGTCAGCCGAAAGGTTCCGCGTCGGCCCGCGTCAGCCGAAAGGTTCCGCGTCGGCCCGCGTCAGCCGAAAGGTTCCGCGTCGGCCCGCGTCAGCCGAAAGGTTCCGCGTCGGCCCGCGTCAGCCGAAAGGTTCCGCGTCGGCCCGCGTCAGCCGAAAGGTTCCGCGTCGGCCCACGTCAGCCGAAAGGTTCCGCGTCGGCCCACGTCAGCCGAAAGGTTCCGCGTCGGCCCGCGTCAGCCGAAAGGTTCCGCGTCGGCCCGCGTCAGCCGAAAGGTTCCGCGTCGGCCCGTGTCAGCCGAAAGGTTCCGCGTCGGCTCGTGTCAGTCAGGTGTGTCACGGGGTTCGGGTTAAATGGAGGAAGTGGAGAGCAATGCACCGGTTCAGATCCAAACAAGTGGAGGCTTCCACGGATCAGAACATTTCACCTCTTTTTCTGGAAGCCTTTAGTTTAGCAGAACCTACACACTGTAGGTTCCTGCTTTTAATAAAAGCAAACACTGTTTAAAAGGCTGAAACCGTGACTTTTAACCGGTCCAGACTCTCTCACTGAAGCAGAACCGGAGTTACGGGTCCTTCTGAAGCAGGACGTTACCTCCAGCTGCAGCCTGTGCTCCTTCTGCAGCTCCTCCACCTCCTGCTGGTGCTGCAGAACCTTCGCCTCGATGTTCTCCTGCTCACACAAACAGAGAAATAACAGCTTTTCTCATGGATCCTCTGAAGATGAATGAAACCGTTCTGATTCTGCTGCGTCTGACCCGGTTCTGAACTGACCTCTGCCTCTTTGAGCCGTCTCTCGAACCATCCTTTGGTGCCCTCCATGGCCTGAACCTGCGCCTGCAGCTCTTCCACACGAGGCTGTAAACCCTCCAGCTCCTTCGCCCGGGCCTGGAAACAGAGAGAGTGACCACCTGACCCGACGCCACCCGAGACCCCCGCAGGAGCGCCGGCTCTTCCTTTACCTTTTCATCCCGAAGCTGCTGCCGGATCTCCTCCTCAGAGCGGTTCTTGTCTTCGTGGAGACCTCTGAGCTCCTTCTCATAGCGAGCTCTCACCCCGAGGACCTGAGAGGAGAAGGAGACGGGAAAAGGGAGGAAACAAAGGTAGGAAACGACAGGTAACACCATGAAGAAAGAAAGTCCTTCATTTAGTCCACACATATGTCAAAGTCCGGTCCTGGAGGGCCGCTGTCCTGCAGGTTTTAGATGTTTCCCTGCTTCAGATTAAATGGATCCCTTCTAAAGATTGTTAAGTTCTGCAGCAGCCTGCTAATGAGGCATTGATCTGATTCAGGTGTGTTGAAGCAGGGAAACATCTAAAACCTGCAGGAAACATCTAAAACCTGCAGGAAACATCTAAAACCTGCAGGAAAACATCTAAAACCTGCAGGAAACATCTAAAACCTGCAGGAAAACATCTAAAACCTGCAGGAAACATCTAAAACCTGCAGGAAAACATCTAAAACCTGCAGGAAACATCTAAAACCTGCAGGGAAACATCTAAAACCTACAGGAAACATCTAAAACCTGCAGGAAAACATCTAAAACCTGCAGGAAACCGTCTAAAACCTGCAGGAAAACGTCTAAAACCTGCAGGGAAACGTCTAAAACCTGCAGGGAAACGTCTAAAACCTGCAGGGAAACGTCTAAAACCTGCAGGGAAACATCTAAAACCTACAGGAAACATCTAAAACCTGCAGGAAAACATCTAAAACCTGCAGGAAACCGTCTAAAACCTGCAGGAAAACGTCTAAAACCTGCAGGGAAACGTCTAAAACCTGCAGGGAAACATCTAAAACCTGCAGGAAACATCTAAAACCTGCAGGAAACATCTAAAACCTGCAGGGAAACATCTAAAACCTGCAGGGAAACATCTAAAACCTGCAGGAAAACATCTAAAACCTGCAGGAAACATCTAAAACCTGCAGGGAAACATGTAAAACCTGCAGGAAACATCTAAAACCTGCAGGAAAACATCTAAAACCTGCAGGGAAACATCTAAAACCTGCAGGAAACATCTAAAACCTGCAGGGAAACATCTAAAACCTGCTGGAAACATCTAAAACCTGCAGGAAAACATCTAAAACCTGCAGGAAACATCTAAAACCTGCAGGGAAACATCTAAAACCTGCAGGAAAACATCTAAAACCTGCAGGGAAACATCTAAAACCTGCCGGAAACATCTAAAACCTGCAGGAAACATCTAAAACCTGCAGGAAACATCTAAAACCTGCAGGGAAACATCTAAAACCTGCAGGGAAACATCTAAAACCTGCAGGAAAACATCTAAAACCTGCAGGAAACATCTAAAACCTGCAGGGAAACATGTAAAACCTGCAGGAAACATCTAAAACCTGCAGGAAAACATCTAAAACCTGCAGGGAAACATCTAAAACCTGCAGGAAACATCTAAAACCTGCAGGGAAACATCTAAAACCTGCAGGGAAACATCTAAAACCTGCAGGAAAACATCTAAAACCTGCCGGAAACATCTAAAACCTGCAGGAAACATCTAAAACCTGCCGGAAACATCTAAAACCTGCAGGAAACATCTAAAACCTGCAGTGAAACATCTAAAACCTGCAGGGAAACATCTAAAACCTGCAGGGAAACATCTAAAACCTGCAGGGAAACATCTAAAACCTGCAGGGAAACATCTAAAACCTGCAGGAATACATCTAAAACCTGCAGGGAAACATCTAAAACCTGCAGGGAAACATCTAAAACCTGCAGGAAAACATCTAAAACCTGCAGGAAACATCTAAAACCTGCAGGAAACATCTAAAACCTGCAGGAAACATCTAAAACCTGCCGGAAACATCTAAAACCTGCAGGAAACATCTAAAACCTGCAGTGAAACATCTAAAACCTGCAGGGAAACATCTAAAACCTGCAGGAAACATCTAAAACCTGCAGGGAAACATCTAAAACCTGCAGGGAAACATCTAAAACCTGCAGGGAAACATCTAAAACCTGCAGGAAACATCTAAAACCTGCAGGAAACATCTAAAACCTGCAGGGAAACGTCTAAAACCTGCAGGAAACATCTAAAACCTGCAGGAAACATCTAAAACCTGCCGGACAGCGGCCCTCCAGGACCGGAGTTTGACATCCCTGATTTACTCCATAAACTCTGGGGGGCGGAGCCTATCGCAGCTCTGAAGACAAACACTTTAATATAGACAGAAAACCTTCAAACTGCAGTTAAAAGCATGAGAACTAAAGGCTCACCTCCTTCTCGTGCTGCAGCTTGAGGTCGGACAGCGCCTCCTTGTGGTCGGACTTCTCCTGGTTCAGCTGCGTGGCCATGTCATCCAGCATGGCTTTCCTCTTCTCTGCCGTCTGCTCACAGGTAAATGTTGGAGATTAGATGTGGTTTCACAGGTTTCTGTGCTTTCTTTGTGTGCGTCTCTACCTTCTTGGCTTCTTCCAGCTCCCTCAGCAGCCTCTCCTTCTCGTGTCCTTCCTCTGTTAGCTGCTCCAACAACTTCCTGTTGGCAAAACTCGACTCCTGAAGAGGAAACAGGAAACATACCGATGCCTCCGTGAATTTCTTTATCAGGTAAAAAAGCTCAGGAAGGTGTGCATTCAACATCTGTTTGTATCAGAAGAGGACTCCTTTAATAAAGGTCTTACAGACTTCCAGCTCTCTGACAGACTCTGACCTCTGAGCTCCTTTATTCTCCAACACAGCCTGAACCCTCTGAGACAAGCTTTCTGGCATTTCTTTAAGGAGTCTTCAGGAATAGTTCTCCAGGCTTCCCAAAGCAGCCAAAGAAAAACTCTGAAAGACCTTCAGAAAGCCTAGAAAACTATTGCTCAGGACCCTGGATCAGGACCTTAGATCAGGACCCTGGATCAGGACCTTGGATCGGGACCCTGGATCAGGACCCTGGGTCGGGACTCTAGATCGGGACTCTAGATCGGGACCCTGGATCAGGACCCTGGATCGGGACCTTAGATCAGGACCCTAGATCAGGACCCTAGATCAGGACCCTGGATCGGGACCTTAGATCAGGACCCTAGATCAGGACCCTGGATCAGGACCCTGGATCGGGACCTTAGATCAGGACCCTAGATCAGGACCCTGGGTCGGGACTCTAGATCAGGACCCTGGGTCGGGACTCTAGATCAGGACCCTGGGTCGGGACTCTAGATCAGGACCCTGGATCAGGACCTTAAATCAGGACCCTGGATCAGGACTCTAGATTAGGACCCTGGATCAGGACCCTGGATCGGGACCCTGGGTCGGGACTCTAGATCAGGACCCTAAATCAGGACCCTGGATCGGGACCCTGGATCGGGACCCTGGGTCGGGACCCTGGGTCGGGACCCTAGATCAGGACCCTGGATCAGGACCCTAAATCAGGACCCTGGATCAGGACTCTAGATTAGGACCCTGGATCAGGACCCTAAAGCAGGACCTTAGATCAGGACCCTAAATCAGGACCTTAGATCAGGACCCTGGATCAGGACCCTAAATCAGGACCTTAGATCAGGACCCTAAATCAGGACCTTAGATCAGGACCTTGGATCAGGACCCTAAATCAGGACTCTGGATCAGGACCTTGGATCAGGACCTTGGATCAGGACCCTAAATCAGGACCTTAGATCAGGACCCTAAATCAGGACCTTAGATCAGGACCTTGGATCAGGACCCTAAATCAGGACTCTGGATCAGGACCTTGGATCAGGACCTTGGATCAGGACCCTGGATCAGGACCCTGGATCAGGACCCTAAAGCAGGACCTTAGATCAGGACCCTGGATCAGGACCCTGGATCAGGACCCTAGATCAAGACCCTAGATCAGGACCCTAGATCAGGACCCTAGATCAGGACCCTGGATCAGGACCCTAGATCAGGACCCTGGATCAGGACCCTGGATCAGGACCCTAAATCAGGACCCTGGATCAGGACCCTGGATCAGGACCCTAAATCAGGACCTTAGATCAGGACCCTGGATCAGGACCCTGGTGTCAGCACTGATGAACCCACAGATGGAACAACCCTCGGTTACCTGCAGCTGGGAGTCGAGGTCGTCTCTCTGCGCCAACAGACTCTCGTGTTCGACCCGTCTCTGTTGCAGCTCCACCGTCAGCGCCTCCTGCTGCTCCCTCAGCAGGTTCATCTCCTGGGTCTTCACCGTCTGGATCTGCACACGTTTAAAAAGGTTAGCATCCTCACAGTTCTCTGCAGGAAACATCTGAAGGTCCACAGATGGATGCAAGCAGAAGATGAGCTTTGAAGCTTTTACAGTAGATTTCAGTTTTTATTCTATGGAAGGAGCTCATTTTAAGGTCAGAGCAGGAAGTCGCAGCCTGGATGAAGGTCTGATGTTGGTCCGTTTCCACAGACACTGACTGAAAAACTAACTGATGGACGGTTAAACAACCAGAGAGCGGCCATCTGCTTCTAGCTTTAAAGCTTCTAAATCAGTAATAAAGGCAGTTAAAGAACATTTTTCTCAAGCTAAGGTTCTACGTGAGAGTTCTGGGTAAAGTTACCTGCTCCAGAGCACACAGGTTCATCCTCAGAGCGCCGTTCTCCTGTAACGTGTTTCACATTCGCGTTAAAGGGTTCTGCTGTAATCAATGAACAAACGGGTTCTAAAGGAACTGAGGAAGCTACTCCAGATTTCCTGGTTCTAGCACGGGTCTCAGAACTGGGACAGAACACGAAGGCAGAACCTTTAAAGGTTACAGAACAGTTTGTGGTCAGAGCAACCTCAGAACGCCGTTCTAAGGTTGATGATCAGCTCTGAAGACATAAGGTTCTGGTTAAAATTCCAAAGAACTTGTTGGGTTTTACAAATATTCTGCAGCTACTGTTTCATTCAGGGTTCTAGGTGAGTTCTACGTGTTTTAAACAGACATCTGGGGAAACTAAAACTAGTTTATGAGGTCAGTCTACAGTTAAGGTTCTAGATGTGGGTTCTGTTAAGTTTGGAATATAATTACCTGCTCAAGAGCAGACAGTTCAGTCGCCAGAGAACGGTTCTCCTGGAAAACGGGGAACAGTTCTGACATCAACGATCATCAAAGCTA
Source organism: Leuresthes tenuis (assembly GCA_036924055.1). NCBI lineage: Eukaryota > Metazoa > Chordata > Actinopteri > Atheriniformes > Atherinopsidae > Leuresthes > Leuresthes tenuis. Next base: position 1,238,914 of record JAVGWW010000004.1, on the reverse strand, counting down.
AATGTTTTTGTTAGTCCACTGGTTCTGGTTGTGGTTCTAAATGATTTATTTGAATTTAAAGGTCACAGAACTTGAGCCGATGTTCTTATTGAGATGTTTGAGACAGACTTTGGTTAAAACACCTGTTGGTTTCAGCCCAGCGGCTCTCGGAGAGCTGATGGGGGTAGGGTTCGGGTTCATAAGGGTTCTACAGGATGTTCTCCAGGCGTAAACCCAGTTTTATATGCTTTGGAGGTGAGCCTGTTCCAGGACAGGTTCCAACACCGATCCAACAGGAAGGTTCCATGTCAGGTTGTGTTCGTCAGGTTCTGTTTCATGGAAGGTACGGAACCCAAGTTCAAGGTTAACCTTCTCAATAAGATTCTCCAGGTTTGTTTCATGCTGCTAGGTTGGTCTGCAGAACCATGTTCTGAGCCTGGGTTCCAGATGTTTCTGTTATTATAAGTGTTCTGATGTTGGACTGAGCAGTTATGTTAAAGTTCTGGTTCAGGTTTAAGACAGAGATCTAACCAGCGCCGTGTTTGGATTCTGTTAGATGTTCTCTGGGTGATTTGGGTTGATAAATGCTGAGAAGCAGCCAGGTGACGTTTTCTGCCATGAAGGAGCTCTTCTTCAGGCTGAAACGTCTCAGCGACGTTCTCCGGAGTTCGTTACCTGTTCTAGAGCAGCTAGGTTTGTCCTCAGAGCATCGTTCTCCTGCAGGATGTTGTCCACCTGCTCCTGACTGACCGCGCTCTGATTGGCTACCTGCAGTACCGCCCCGCCACAGGCAGGGGCAGCAGAGACGCCAGAAACAAGAAGAAAGAGGAAGAAAGAGTTGAAAGAGAGTGGAAGAAAAAGCAGGTCAGAAACAGGAAGCAGCAGGCAGAGAAACACCAACTGTCCGACTGAAAAGGTGAAAACTGGGAACCATAATTCTGTTTTTTAGTCATGAAAACCAATCGATGGATCTCCCTTTTCACTCTTTCAGTCACTTTGACAGAAACACAAAGCGGAGCAGCAGGCGGAGTCATGTGACTGAGTGATGTCACATTTATCAGGAGCTCATCTGCGTTTCTACATCTGAACGTTACTGAACTTCAGGTGTTCAGGAACATGTCAGGACCTAATAACATCAGGTCTCTGAGGTTTCCTGCCCCTTTAAATAAGTGGGAATAAATACACCTTTAATCTGAGGTCACCTGGATCTCCTCCTGAGTCTTTGAAAAGCAGAGAGTTGAACCTCCTGTAACTCATCTGTTCACTGTGGTGCGTTACCTGGTTCTTCAGGGTGTGCAGAGCCAGCTCATGTTCCCTCTCTTTGCTCTGCAGCTGCTCTCTGATCTCTGCTGTCGTCTGATCAAAACACAGTGAATGAATTAACACGTTTAGTTTGGGATCTTCACAGTCAGTGTGGATTTGTGGTGATGTCACAGTGTTTGGGCCTGAGGTCTCACCTGATTGGCTGCTGCGAGGTCTGACTGGAGCTTCTGGATGCGGGTGTTCACGGCTTTCAGCTCTTCTTCTTTCCTTTGGTTGATCTCATCGATCTTTGTCCTGCAGAGAAACACAGAAAAGGTCAAAATCATGTCCAAAACAACAGTTTAACCTAAATAGGAATATTAATAAAACAGAGCAGAACGACTCTGTTAAAGAACAGCAGTAAAAGTTTGTCATGTTTGTAATGAAAATGTGTGAGAAGCTGGAGTTCGTTTGATTCATTAACTGCTGATAAACAATCTACAGAGTGAGCAACAGAATGAGTTCAAACACTGAATAAATGCAACAAGGAGCCCAAAATGAGCCTATTTAAACTCTAACTGCGTTACAGATCCAGTGTTTAAACTCTAACTGCGTTACAGATCCAGTGTTTAAACTCTAACTGCGTTACAGATCCAGTGTTTAAACTCTAACTGTGTTACAGATCCAGTGTTTAAACTCTAACTGCGTTACAGATCCAGTGTTTAAACTCTAACTGCGTTACAGATCCAGTATTTAAACTCTAACAGTGTTACAGATCCAGTGTTTAAACTCTAACTGCGTTACAGATCCAGTGTTTAAACTCTAACTGCGTTACAGATCCAGTGTTTAAACTCTAACAGTGTTACAGATCCAGTGTTTAAACTCTAACTGTGTTACAGATCCAGTGTTTAAACTCTAACTGTGTTACAGATCCAGTGTTTAAACTCTAACTACGTTACAGATCCAGTGTTTAAACTCTAACTGCGTTACAGATCCAGTATTTAAACTCTAACAGTGTTACAGATCCAGTGTTTAAACTCTAACTGCGTTACAGATCCAGTGTTTAAACTCTAACTGTGTTACAGATCCAGTGTTTAAACTCTAACTGTGTTACAGATCCAGTATTTAAACTCTAACTGCGTTATAAATCCAGTGTTTAAACTCTAACTGCGTTACAGATCCAGTGTTTAAACTCTAACTGCGTTACAGATCCAGTGTTTAAACTCTAACAGTGTTACAGATCCAGTATTTAAACTCTAACTGCGTTACAGATCCAGTGTTTAAACTCTAACAGTGTTACAGATCCAGTGTTTAAACTCTAACTGCGTTACAGATCCAGTGTTTAAACTCTAACTGTGTTACAGATCCAGTATTTAAACTCTATGTTACAGATCCAGTATTTAAACTCTAACTGTGTTACAGATCCAGTGTTTAAACTCTAACTGTGTTACAGATCCAGTGTTTAAACTCTAACTGCGTTACAGATCCAGTGTTTAAACTCTAACTGTGTTACAGATCCAGTATTTAAACTCTAACTGCGTTACAGATCCAGTGTTTAAACTCTAACTGCGTTACAGATCCAGTGTTTAAACTCTAACTGTGTTACAGATCCAGTATTTAAACTCTATGTTACAGATCCAGTGTTTAAACTCTAACTGTGTTACAGATCCAGTGTTTAAACTCTGCGTTACGGATCCAGTATTTAAACCCTAACAGTGTTACAGATCCAGTGTTTAAACTCTAACTGCGTTACAGATCCAGTGTTTAAACTCTAACAGTGTTACAGATCCAGTGTTTAAACTCTAACTGTGTTACAGATCCAGTATTTAAACTCTAACTGTGTTACAGATCCAGTGTTTAAACCCTAACAGTGTTACAGATCCAGTGTTTAAACTCTATGTTACAGATCCAGTATTTAAACTCTAACTGTGTTACAGATCCAGTGTTTAAACCCTAACAGTGTTACAGATCCAGTGTTTAAACTCTAACTGCGTGACAGATCCAGTATTTAAACTCTAACTGTGTTACAGATCCAGTGTTTAAACTCTAACAGTGTTACAGATCCAGTGTTTAAACTCTAACTGTGTTACAGATCCAGTGTTTAAACCCTAACAGTGTTACAGATCCAGTGTTTAAACCCTAACAGTGTTACAGATCCAGTGTTTAAACTCTAACTGTGTTACAGATCCAGTATTTAAACTCTAACAGTGTTACAGATCCAGTGTTTAAACTCTAACTGCGTTACAGATCCAGTATTTAAACCCTAACAGTGTTACAGATCCAGTATTTAAACTCTAACAGTGTTACAGATCCAGTATTTAAACTCTAACTGCGTTACAGATCCAGTATTTAAACTCTAACTGCGTTACAGATCCAGTATTTAAACTCTAACTGCGTTACAGATCCAGTGTTTAAACCCTAACAGCGTTACAGATCCAGTATTTAAACCCTAACAGTGTTACAGATCCAGTATTTAAACTCTAACAGTGTTACAGATCCAGTGTTTAAACTCTAACTGTGTTACAGATCCAGTGTTTAAACCCTAACAGTGTTACAGATCCAGTATTTAAACCCTAACAGTGTTACAGATCCAGTGTTTAAACCCTAACAGTGTTACAGATCCAGTGTTTAAACTCTAACTGTGTTACAGATCCAGTATTTAAACTCTAACTGCGTTACAGATCCAGTGTTTAAACTCTAACTGCGTTACAGATCCAGTGTTTAAACTCTAACTGTGTTACAGATCCAGTGTTTAAACCCTAACAGTGTTACAGATCCAGTGTTTAAACCCTAACAGTGTTACAGATCCAGTGTTTAAACTCTAACTGTGTTACAGATCCAGTATTTAAACTCTAACTGTGTTACAGATCCAGTATTTAAACTCTAACTGCGTTACAGATCCAGTGTTTAAACTCTAACTGCGTTACAGATCCAGTGTTTAAACTCTAACTGTGTTACAGATCCAGTATTTAAACTCTATGTTACAGATCCAGTGTTTAAACTCTAACTGTGTTACAGATCCAGTGTTTAAACTCTGCGTTACGGATCCAGTATTTAAACCCTAACAGTGTTACAGATCCAGTGTTTAAACTCTAACTGCGTTACAGATCCAGTGTTTAAACTCTAACAGTGTTACAGATCCAGTGTTTAAACTCTAACTGTGTTACAGATCCAGTATTTAAACTCTAACTGTGTTACAGATCCAGTGTTTAAACCCTAACAGTGTTACAGATCCAGTGTTTAAACTCTATGTTACAGATCCAGTATTTAAACTCTAACTGTGTTACAGATCCAGTGTTTAAACCCTAACAGTGTTACAGATCCAGTGTTTAAACTCTAACTGCGTGACAGATCCAGTATTTAAACTCTAACTGTGTTACAGATCCAGTGTTTAAACTCTAACAGTGTTACAGATCCAGTGTTTAAACTCTAACTGTGTTACAGATCCAGTGTTTAAACCCTAACAGTGTTACAGATCCAGTGTTTAAACCCTAACAGTGTTACAGATCCAGTGTTTAAACTCTAACTGTGTTACAGATCCAGTATTTAAACTCTAACAGTGTTACAGATCCAGTGTTTAAACTCTAACTGCGTTACAGATCCAGTATTTAAACCCTAACAGTGTTACAGATCCAGTATTTAAACTCTAACAGTGTTACAGATCCAGTATTTAAACTCTAACTGCGTTACAGATCCAGTATTTAAACTCTAACTGCGTTACAGATCCAGTATTTAAACTCTAACTGCGTTACAGATCCAGTGTTTAAACCCTAACAGCGTTACAGATCCAGTATTTAAACCCTAACAGTGTTACAGATCCAGTATTTAAACTCTAACAGTGTTACAGATCCAGTGTTTAAACTCTAACTGTGTTACAGATCCAGTGTTTAAACCCTAACAGTGTTACAGATCCAGTATTTAAACCCTAACAGTGTTACAGATCCAGTGTTTAAACCCTAACAGTGTTACAGATCCAGTGTTTAAACTCTAACTGTGTTACAGATCCAGTATTTAAACTCTAACTGCGTTACAGATCCAGTGTTTAAACTCTAACTGCGTTACAGATCCAGTGTTTAAACTCTAACTGTGTTACAGATCCAGTGTTTAAACCCTAACAGTGTTACAGATCCAGTGTTTAAACCCTAACAGTGTTACAGATCCAGTGTTTAAACTCTAACTGTGTTACAGATCCAGTATTTAAACTCTAACTGTGTTACAGATCCAGTATTTAAACTCTAACTGTGTTACAGATCCAGTGTTTAAACCCTAACAGTGTTACAGATCCAGTGTTTAAACTCTATGTTACAGATCCAGTATTTAAACTCTAACTGTGTTACAGATCCAGTGTTTAAACCCTAACAGTGTTACAGATCCAGTGTTTAAACTCTAACTGTGTTACAGATCCAGTGTTTAAACTCTAACAGTGTTACAGATCCAGTGTTTAAACTCTAACTGTGTTACAGATCCAGTGTTTAAACCCTAACAGTGTTACAGATCCAGTATTTAAACCCTAACAGTGTTACAGATCCAGTGTTTAAACTCTAACTGTGTTACAGATCCAGTATTTAAACTCTAACTGTGTTACAGATCCAGTGTTTAAACCCTAACAGTGTTACAGATCCAGTGTTTAAACTCTATGTTACAGATCCAGTATTTAAACTCTAACTGTGTTACAGATCCAGTGTTTAAACCCTAACAGTGTTACAGATCCAGTGTTTAAACTCTAACAGTGTTACAGATCCAGTGTTTAAACTCTAACTGTGTTACAGATCCAGTGTTTAAACCCTAACAGTGTTACAGATCCAGTATTTAAACCCTAACAGTGTTACAGATCCAGTGTTTAAACTCTAACTGTGTTACAGATCCAGTATTTAAACTCTAACAGTGTTACAGATCCAGTGTTTAAACTCTAACTGCGTTACAGATCCAGTATTTAAACCCTAACAGTGTTACAGATCCAGTATTTAAACTCTAACAGTGTTACAGATCCAGTATTTAAACTCTAACTGCGTTACAGATCCAGTATTTAAACTCTAACTGCGTTACAGATCCAGTATTTAAACTCTAACTGCGTTACAGATCCAGTGTTTAAACCCTAACAGCGTTACAGATCCAGTATTTAAACCCTAACAGTGTTACAGATCCAGTATTTAAACTCTAACAGTGTTACAGATCCAGTATTTAAACTCTAACTGCGTTACAGATCCAGTGTTTAAACCCTAACAGCGTTACAGATCCAGTATTTAAACCCTAACAGTGTTACAGATCCAGTATTTAAACTCTAACAGTGTTACAGATCCAGTATTTAAACTCTAACTGCGTTACAGATCCAGTATTTAAACCCTAACAGTGTTACAGATCCAGTGTTTAAACTCTAACTGCGTTACAGATCCAGTATTTAAACTCTAACTGCGTTACAGATCCAGTGTTTAAACTCTAACTGTGTTACAGATCCAGTATTTAAACTCTAACTGTGTTACAGATCCAGTGTTTAAACTCTAACTGTGTTACAGATCCAGTGTTTAAACTCTAACTGTGTTACAGATCCAGTATTTAAACTCTAACTGCGTTACAGATCCAGTATTTAAACTCTAACTGCGTTACAGATCCAGTATTTAAACCCTAACAGTGTTACAGATCCAGTATTTAAACTCTAACAGGGTTACAGATCCAGTATTTAAACTCTAACTGCGTTACAGATCCAGTATTTAAACTCTAACTGCGTTACAGATCCAGTGTTTAAACTCTAACTGTGTTACAGATCCAGTGTTTAAACTCTAACAGGGTTACAGATCCAGTATTTAAACCCTAACAGTGTTAAAGATCCAGTGTTTAAACTCTAACTGCGTTACAGATCCAGTGTTTAAACTCTAACTGTGTTACAGATCCAGTGTTTAAACTCTAACTGTGTTACAGATCCAGTGTTTAAACTCTAACTGCGTTACAGATCCAGTGTTTAAACTCTAACTGCGTTACAGATCCAGTATTTAAACTCTAACAGTGTTACAGATCCAGTGTTTAAACTCTAACTGCGTTACAGATCCAGTGTTTAAACTCTAACTGCGTTACAGATCCAGTGTTTAAACTCTAACAGTGTTACAGATCCAGTGTTTAAACTCTAACTGTGTTACAGATCCAGTGTTTAAACTCTAACTGTGTTACAGATCCAGTGTTTAAACTCTAACTGCGTTACAGATCCAGTGTTTAAACTCTAACTGCGTTACAGATCCAGTATTTAAACTCTAACAGTGTTACAGATCCAGTGTTTAAACTCTAACTGCGTTACAGATCCAGTGTTTAAACTCTAACTGCGTTACAGATCCAGTATTTAAACTCTAACAGTGTTACAGATCCAGTGTTTAAACTCTAACTGTGTTACAGATCCAGTGTTTAAACTCTAACTGTGTTACAGATCCAGTATTTAAACTCTAACTGCGTTATAAATCCAGTGTTTAAACTCTAACTGCGTTACAGATCCAGTGTTTAAACTCTAACTGCGTTACAGATCCAGTGTTTAAACTCTAACAGTGTTACAGATCCAGTATTTAAACTCTAACTGCGTTACAGATCCAGTGTTTAAACTCTAACAGTGTTACAGATCCAGTGTTTAAACTCTAACTGCGTTACAGATCCAGTGTTTAAACTCTAACTGTGTTACAGATCCAGTATTTAAACTCTATGTTACAGATCCAGTATTTAAACTCTAACTGTGTTACAGATCCAGTGTTTAAACTCTAACTGTGTTACAGATCCAGTGTTTAAACTCTAACTGCGTTACAGATCCAGTGTTTAAACTCTAACTGCGTTACAGATCCAGTGTTTAAACTCTAACTGTGTTACAGATCCAGTGTTTAAACTCTAACTGTGTTACAGATCCAGTATTTAAACTCTAACTGCGTTACAGATCCAGTATTTAAACTCTAACTGCGTTACAGATCCAGTATTTAAACCCTAACAGTGTTACAGATCCAGTATTTAAACTCTAACAGGGTTACAGATCCAGTATTTAAACTCTAACTGCGTTACAGATCCAGTATTTAAACTCTAACTGCGTTACAGATCCAGTGTTTAAACTCTAACTGTGTTACAGATCCAGTGTTTAAACTCTAACAGGGTTACAGATCCAGTATTTAAACCCTAACAGTGTTAAAGATCCAGTGTTTAAACTCTAACTGCGTTACAGATCCAGTGTTTAAACTCTAACTGTGTTACAGATCCAGTATTTAAACTCTAACTGCGTTACAGATCCAGTATTTAAACTCTAACTGCGTTACAGATCCAGTATTTAAACTCTGTGTTACAGATCCAGTATTTAAACCCTAAGACTTAGACTTAGACTTAGACTTAGACTTCCTTTATTGTCATTGCACAAAAAACACAAGGTGAATCTTGACAACGAAATGTCGTTACTTGGCTACCAGTGTAACAGAGCTAGACCTTATTCCTATACAATAAATATGTTTTCTATAACTAAGAGCTAAGAGCTAACTATATGCAGGGTAAATAAGTATATATATATTCATGTATATTGCACTAAGTTATTGATATATTGCACTAATTGTCAAAAGAAACATTAAATATTGCACTGAGTTATTGCAAAGAGAAACATTAAATATTGCACTATAACAATTGCACTTAAGAGAACTAGAAAAGAATTTCACAGTCAGAGTAAAGTAAGTGCCAAGGAGTCCCCAGGTTCATGTTGAAGACAAAACTAGACTAACTAAGGTGCGTGTATTGTCCATGTCCATGGGGGGTGGTTTTTGTAGTGTCTGTGTGTGTGTTTAGGGGTGGAGGAGTGTTATGTGGCGTTAAGCAGTCTGATGGCCAGGGGGAAGAAACTGTTCAGTAGTCTGGTCGTTCTGCAGGAGATGCTGCGGAACCTTCTGCCGGACGCCAGGGGGGAAAACAGTCCATGGTTGGGGTGGGTGGGTCGGAGAGGATCTGGTGAGCCCGGGATAGGCAGCGTCTGTCCGCGATGTTCTTGATGCAGGGGAGCGGAGCCCCCGTGATCTTCTCCCCTGTCCTCACCACCCTCTGTAGAGACTTCCAGTCAGAGGCCCTGCAGCTCCCAGACCAGATGGAGATGTAGCTGGTCAGCAGGCTCTCGATGGTCCCTCTGTAGAAGGTCTGAAGGATGGGGGGCGGGAGGGATGCTCTCTTCATCCGACGCAGGAAGTGCAGGCGCTGCTGGCCCTTCTTCACCAGTGAGGAGATGTGGGGTGACCAGCTGAGGTTGTCAGTGATGTGCACCCCCAGGAACTTGGTGCTGCTGACGACCTCCACAGCTGAGTCGTTGATAAGGAGGGGTGTGTGGGTGGGTCTAGATTTTCTGAAGTCAACGATAATTTCCTTGGTCTTGTTGACATTCAGGATCAGGTTGTTCCCTCTGCACCAGTCCACCAGATGCCGCACCTCCTCCCTGTATGCCGCCTCGTTGTTGTCCCGGATGAGGCCCACTACTGTGGTGTCGTCCGCGTACTTCAGGATGTGGTTGGACCTGAGGCGTGGACGGCAGTCGTGGGTCATCAGGGTGAACAGCAGGGGGCTCAGGACACAGCCCTGGGGGGTGCCGGTGTTCAGGGTGATGACGTCGGAGGTGTTGTTCCCCACTCTGACAGCCTGGGTTCTGTCAGTGAGGAAGTCCAGCAGCCAGTTGCAGAGGGGGGTGTTTATTCCTAAGGGGCCCAGTTTGCCTACCAGGTCCTGGGGGATGATCGTGTTGAAAGCTGAGCTGAAGTCCAGGAACAGCATCCGCACGTGGGTGTTCTTCTCTTCCAGGTGCTCCAGGCTCAGGTGAAGAGCAGTGGAGACTGCATCCTCAGCACTGCGCTTGGACTGGTATGCAAACTGGAACGGGTCGTGTGATGGGGGCAGCGTGGAGATAATGTGGTCCTTAACAAGTCTTTCGAAGCACTTCATGATGGAGGATGTGAGTGCGACGGGGCGGAAGTCGTTAAGGCATGTGATGGTGGTTGTCTTCGGGACCGGAACGACAGTGGCAGACTTGAAGCACCGTGGGACGACGGCCTGGTCCAGGGACGTGTTGAAGATGTCCGTGAGCACGTGGGTCAGCTGGTCCGAGCATTCTTTGATCAACCGACCTGGAATGCTGTCGGGACCTGCCGCTTTCCGCGCGTTGACCTTCCTCAGAACTTTCCGCACTGCTGATGCTTCTAGTCTGAGCGCCTGTTCGTCGGGGTGTGGTGTCGCTTTCCTCGCAGGGTTGGAGTTCAGCTCCTCAAATCTTCCGAAGAAGTTGTTGAGCTCATTGAGGAAGCTGGTGTCGTTCTGGCAGGATGAGGATGTGGGTTTGTAGTCTGTGACAGACTGGATGCCCTGCCACAGTTTCCTCGTGTCTTTGGAGTCTTGGAAGAGACCTTGGATTTTCCGGCTGTGGGCTCGCTTGGCGTCTCTGATGGCCCGGTTCAGGTTAGCCCTAGCAGACCTGAGAGCCGCAGAATCACCAGATTTGAACGCAGCATTTCGTTCTCTCAGCTTCGCTCGCACCTCCTTGGTCATCCAGGGTTTCTGGTTTGCCCGAGTGACTATTGTTTTTGTTACTGTCTCTTTTTCCATGCACCAACTGATGTAGTCGGACACCGATGCAGCATACTCCTCCACGTTGGTGCGCTGGTTGTCTGTTGCAGCCTCCTTGAAGATGCTCCATTCAGTGCACTCAAAACAGTCCTGCAGTGCAGACATCGCTCCCTCAGGCCATACTCGCACCTTCTTCACTGCCGGTTTTTCTCTGATGAGCCGGGGCTGGTATGCAGGAATTAGCATGACAGAGAGATGGTCTGAGGAGCCCAGGTGGGGGCGGGGGGCTGCTCTGTAGGCCTTCTTTACGTTGGTGTAAACAAGGTCCAGCTTGTTCGCCCCTCTTGTAGCGAAGTCCACGTGTTGGTAAAAGTTTGGAAGCACAGTCTTCATGTTGGCCTGGTTGAAGTCGCCAGCAACAATAAAAACCCCTTCCGGCTGTGTGGCTTGCATGTCCGTGATGTTATGGTAGAGAACACTGAGGGCTTGCTTCGTGTTGGCGCTGGGTGGGATGTAAACAGCAACAATGGTGACGCTGGTGAACTCACGTGGCAGGTAAAAGGGTCGGCATCTCACAGTCAGGAGTTCAATGTCTGCAGAGCAGTGACTGGAGACCCAGGAAGCGTTGTTACACCAGCTGTTCTTCGTGTAGATGCAAACGCCCCCCCCTCGAGTTTTACCTGTGAGAGCGCTGCTTCTGTCGGCTCTAAATGTTGTTAGCCCGTCCAGGCTAACTGCGCTATCTGGGACCGATGCACTGAGCCATGTTTCAGTGAGGACAATGGCACAGCAGTTTCTTGTTTCAAGCTTTGAATGTAGTTCCAGCTTGAGGTAGTCCATTTTATTTTCCAGGGAGCGTACATTGGCGAGCAGCAGTGAGGGAAGCGGCGATCTGTACGGGTTAGCTTTTAGCTTAGCTGTTAGTCCTCCGCGGCAGCCGCGCTTCTGCTTCCTGTCGCACCGTCTCCGACGTCTCCATGGGCGGCCACTAGTTGTGGGAGGGACCGCTGTTTCGCTGGCCGCTCGGTCCGCTCGGCGTAGCAGTCCGAGGCTAGCGAGTGCGGTCCGCGTCTCCGTGCAGAGGAAGTCTTGGAGCCCTAATTTCCTGAGACTAATTGCAGTCTTACGGGTATACACTGTTCCTACACCATGACGCTGTGTTGTAGGTACAGGAATCGCTGTCTTAACTGCCGAAAGTAGCCTATGGTTTGCAATGCTAACCGGAGCCGAAGTAGCCGCAGCCGAGCAGGGCGCCGCCATCTTAAGCAGGGTGCTTGCAATGCTAACAGTGTTACAGATCCAGTATTTAAACTCTAACTGTGTTACAGATCCAGTATTTAAACTCTAACTGCGTTACAGATCCAGTGTTTAAACTCTAACTGCGTTACAGATCCAGTGTTTAAACTCTAACTGCGTTACAGATCCAGTGTTTAAACTCCAACAGTCTTACAGATCCAGTGTTTAAACTCTAACTGCGTTACAGATCCAGTGTTTAAACTCTAACAGTGTTACAGATCCAGTATTTAAACCCTAACAGTGTTACAGATCCAGTATTTAAACTCTAACAGTGTTACAGATCCAGTATTTAAACCCTAACAGTGTTACAGATCCAGTGTTTAAACTCTAACAGTGTTACAGATCCAGTATTTAAACCCTAACAGTGTTACAGATCCAGTATTTAAACTCTAACTGTGTTACAGATCCAGTGTTTAAACTCTAACTGTGTTACAGATCCAGTATTTAAACTCTAACTGCGTTACAGATCCAGTATTTAAACTCTAACTGCGTTACAGATCCAGTGTTTAAACTCTAACTGTGTTACAGATCCAGTATTTAAACTCTAACTGTGTTACAGATCCAGTGTTTAAACTCTAACTGTGTTACAGATCCAGTGTTTAAACTCTAACTGTGTTACAGATCCAGTATTTAAACTCTAACTGCGTTACAGATCCAGTATTTAAACTCTAACTGCGTTACAGATCCAGTATTTAAACCCTAACAGTGTTACAGATCCAGTATTTAAACTCTAACAGGGTTACAGATCCAGTATTTAAACTCTAACTGCGTTACAGATCCAGTATTTAAACTCTAACTGCGTTACAGATCCAGTGTTTAAACTCTAACTGTGTTACAGATCCAGTGTTTAAACTCTAACAGGGTTACAGATCCAGTATTTAAACCCTAACAGTGTTAAAGATCCAGTGTTTAAACTCTAACTGCGTTACAGATCCAGTGTTTAAACTCTAACTGTGTTACAGATCCAGTGTTTAAACTCTAACTGTGTTACAGATCCAGTGTTTAAACTCTAACTGCGTTACAGATCCAGTGTTTAAACTCTAACTGCGTTACAGATCCAGTATTTAAACTCTAACAGTGTTACAGATCCAGTGTTTAAACTCTAACTGCGTTACAGATCCAGTGTTTAAACTCTAACTGCGTTACAGATCCAGTGTTTAAACTCTAACAGTGTTACAGATCCAGTGTTTAAACTCTAACTGTGTTACAGATCCAGTGTTTAAACTCTAACTGTGTTACAGATCCAGTGTTTAAACTCTAACTGTGTTACAGATCCAGTGTTTAAACTCTAACTGCGTTACAGATCCAGTGTTTAAACTCTAACAGTGTTACAGATCCAGTGTTTAAACTCTAACTGCGTTACAGATCCAGTGTTTAAACTCTAACTGTGTTACAGATCCAGTATTTAAACTCTATGTTACAGATCCAGTATTTAAACTCTAACTGTGTTACAGATCCAGTGTTTAAACTCTAACTGTGTTACAGATCCAGTGTTTAAACTCTAACTGCGTTACAGATCCAGTGTTTAAACTCTAACTGCGTTACAGATCCAGTGTTTAAACTCTAACTGTGTTACAGATCCAGTGTTTAAACTCTAACTGTGTTACAGATCCAGTATTTAAACTCTAACTGCGTTACAGATCCAGTATTTAAACTCTAACTGCGTTACAGATCCAGTATTTAAACCCTAACAGTGTTACAGATCCAGTATTTAAACTCTAACAGGGTTACAGATCCAGTATTTAAACTCTAACTGCGTTACAGATCCAGTATTTAAACTCTAACTGCGTTACAGATCCAGTGTTTAAACTCTAACTGTGTTACAGATCCAGTGTTTAAACTCTAACAGGGTTACAGATCCAGTATTTAAACCCTAACAGTGTTAAAGATCCAGTGTTTAAACTCTAACTGCGTTACAGATCCAGTGTTTAAACTCTAACTGTGTTACAGATCCAGTATTTAAACTCTAACTGCGTTACAGATCCAGTATTTAAACTCTAACTGCGTTACAGATCCAGTATTTAAACTCTGTGTTACAGATCCAGTATTTAAACCCTAACAGTGTTACAGATCCAGTATTTAAACTCTAACTGTGTTACAGATCCAGTATTTAAACTCTAACTGCGTTACAGATCCAGTGTTTAAACTCTAACTGCGTTACAGATCCAGTGTTTAAACTCTAACTGCGTTACAGATCCAGTGTTTAAACTCCAACAGTCTTACAGATCCAGTGTTTAAACTCTAACTGCGTTACAGATCCAGTGTTTAAACTCTAACAGTGTTACAGATCCAGTATTTAAACCCTAACAGTGTTACAGATCCAGTATTTAAACTCTAACAGTGTTACAGATCCAGTATTTAAACCCTAACAGTGTTACAGATCCAGTGTTTAAACTCTAACAGTGTTACAGATCCAGTATTTAAACCCTAACAGTGTTACAGATCCAGTATTTAAACTCTAACTGTGTTACAGATCCAGTGTTTAAACTCTAACTGTGTTACAGATCCAGTATTTAAACTCTAACTGCGTTACAGATCCAGTATTTAAACTCTAACTGCGTTACAGATCCAGTGTTTAAACTCTAACTGTGTTACAGATCCAGTATTTAAACTCTAACTGTGTTACAGATCCAGTGTTTAAACTCTAACTGTGTTACAGATCCAGTGTTTAAACTCTAACTGTGTTACAGATCCAGTATTTAAACTCTAACTGCGTTACAGATCCAGTATTTAAACTCTAACTGCGTTACAGATCCAGTATTTAAACCCTAACAGTGTTACAGATCCAGTATTTAAACTCTAACAGGGTTACAGATCCAGTATTTAAACTCTAACTGCGTTACAGATCCAGTATTTAAACTCTAACTGCGTTACAGATCCAGTGTTTAAACTCTAACTGTGTTACAGATCCAGTGTTTAAACTCTAACAGGGTTACAGATCCAGTATTTAAACCCTAACAGTGTTAAAGATCCAGTGTTTAAACTCTAACTGCGTTACAGATCCAGTGTTTAAACTCTAACTGTGTTACAGATCCAGTGTTTAAACTCTAACTGTGTTACAGATCCAGTGTTTAAACTCTAACTGCGTTACAGATCCAGTGTTTAAACTCTAACTGCGTTACAGATCCAGTATTTAAACTCTAACAGTGTTACAGATCCAGTGTTTAAACTCTAACTGCGTTACAGATCCAGTGTTTAAACTCTAACTGCGTTACAGATCCAGTGTTTAAACTCTAACAGTGTTACAGATCCAGTGTTTAAACTCTAACTGTGTTACAGATCCAGTGTTTAAACTCTAACTGTGTTACAGATCCAGTGTTTAAACTCTAACTGCGTTACAGATCCAGTGTTTAAACTCTAACTGCGTTACAGATCCAGTATTTAAACTCTAACAGTGTTACAGATCCAGTGTTTAAACTCTAACTGCGTTACAGATCCAGTGTTTAAACTCTAACTGCGTTACAGATCCAGTATTTAAACTCTAACAGTGTTACAGATCCAGTGTTTAAACTCTAACTGTGTTACAGATCCAGTGTTTAAACTCTAACTGTGTTACAGATCCAGTATTTAAACTCTAACTGCGTTATAAATCCAGTGTTTAAACTCTAACTGCGTTACAGATCCAGTGTTTAAACTCTAACAGTGTTACAGATCCAGTATTTAAACTCTAACTGCGTTACAGATCCAGTGTTTAAACTCTAACAGTGTTACAGATCCAGTGTTTAAACTCTAACTGCGTTACAGATCCAGTGTTTAAACTCTAACTGTGTTACAGATCCAGTATTTAAACTCTATGTTACAGATCCAGTATTTAAACTCTAACTGTGTTACAGATCCAGTGTTTAAACTCTAACTGTGTTACAGATCCAGTGTTTAAACCCTAACTGCGTTACAGATCCAGTGTTTAAACTCTAACTGTGTTACAGATCCAGTGTTTAAACTCTAACTGTGTTACAGATCCAGTATTTAAACTCTAACTGCGTTACAGATCCAGTATTTAAACTCTAACTGCGTTACAGATCCAGTATTTAAACCCTAACAGTGTTACAGATCCAGTATTTAAACTCTAACAGGGTTACAGATCCAGTATTTAAACTCTAACTGCGTTACAGATCCAGTATTTAAACTCTAACTGCGTTACAGATCCAGTGTTTAAACTCTAACTGTGTTACAGATCCAGTGTTTAAACTCTAACAGGGTTACAGATCCAGTATTTAAACCCTAACAGTGTTAAAGATCCAGTGTTTAAACTCTAACTGCGTTACAGATCCAGTGTTTAAACTCTAACTGCGTTACAGATCCAGTGTTTAAACTCTAACTGCGTTACAGATCCAGTGTTTAAACTCTAACTGCGTTACAGATCCAGTGTTTAAACTCCAACAGTCTTACAGATCCAGTGTTTAAACTCTAACTGCGTTACAGATCCAGTGTTTAAACTCTAACAGTGTTACAGATCCAGTATTTAAACCCTAACAGTGTTACAGATCCAGTATTTAAACTCTAACAGTGTTACAGATCCAGTATTTAAACCCTAACAGTGTTACAGATCCAGTGTTTAAACCCTAACAGTGTTACAGATCCAGTATTTAAACTCTAACAGTGTTACAGATCCAGTATTTAAACCCTAACAGTGTTACAGATCCAGTGTTTAAACTCTAACAGTGTTACAGATCCAGTATTTAAACCCTAACAGTGTTACAGATCCAGTGTTTAAACTCTAACTGTGTTACAGATCCAGTGTTTAAACTCTAACTGTGTTACAGATCCAGTATTTAAACTCTAACTGCGTTATAAATCCAGTGTTTAAACTCTAACTGCGTTACAGATCCAGTGTTTAAACTCTAACAGTGTTACAGATCCAGTATTTAAACTCTAACTGCGTTACAGATCCAGTGTTTAAACTCTAACAGTGTTACAGATCCAGTGTTTAAACTCTAACTGCGTTACAGATCCAGTGTTTAAACTCTAACTGTGTTACAGATCCAGTATTTAAACTCTATGTTACAGATCCAGTATTTAAACTCTAACTGTGTTACAGATCCAGTGTTTAAACTCTAACTGTGTTACAGATCCAGTGTTTAAACCCTAACTGCGTTACAGATCCAGTGTTTAAACTCTAACTGTGTTACAGATCCAGTGTTTAAACTCTAACTGTGTTACAGATCCAGTATTTAAACTCTAACTGCGTTACAGATCCAGTATTTAAACTCTAACTGCGTTACAGATCCAGTATTTAAACCCTAACAGTGTTACAGATCCAGTATTTAAACTCTAACAGGGTTACAGATCCAGTATTTAAACTCTAACTGCGTTACAGATCCAGTATTTAAACTCTAACTGCGTTACAGATCCAGTGTTTAAACTCTAACTGTGTTACAGATCCAGTGTTTAAACTCTAACAGGGTTACAGATCCAGTATTTAAACCCTAACAGTGTTAAAGATCCAGTGTTTAAACTCTAACTGCGTTACAGATCCAGTGTTTAAACTCTAACTGTGTTACAGATCCAGTATTTAAACTCTAACTGCGTTACAGATCCAGTATTTAAACTCTAACTGCGTTACAGATCCAGTATTTAAACTCTGTGTTACAGATCCAGTATTTAAACCCTAACAGTGTTACAGATCCAGTATTTAAACTCTAACTGTGTTACAGATCCAGTATTTAAACTCTAACTGCGTTACAGATCCAGTGTTTAAACTCTAACTGCGTTACAGATCCAGTGTTTAAACTCTAACTGCGTTACAGATCCAGTGTTTAAACTCCAACAGTCTTACAGATCCAGTGTTTAAACTCTAACTGCGTTACAGATCCAGTGTTTAAACTCTAACAGTGTTACAGATCCAGTATTTAAACCCTAACAGTGTTACAGATCCAGTATTTAAACTCTAACAGTGTTACAGATCCAGTATTTAAACCCTAACAGTGTTACAGATCCAGTGTTTAAACTCTAACAGTGTTACAGATCCAGTATTTAAACCCTAACAGTGTTACAGATCCAGTATTTAAACTCTAACTGTGTTACAGATCCAGTGTTTAAACTCTAACTGTGTTACAGATCCAGTATTTAAACTCTAACTGCGTTACAGATCCAGTATTTAAACTCTAACTGCGTTACAGATCCAGTATTTAAACTCTAACTGCGTTACAGATCCAGTATTTAAACTCTGTGTTACAGATCCAGTATTTAAACCCTAACAGTGTTACAGATCCAGTGTTTAAACTCTAACTGCGTTACAGATCCAGTGTTTAAACTCTAACTGCGTTACAGATCCAGTATTTAAACTCTAACTGCGTTACAGATCCAGTGTTTAAACTCTAACTGCGTTACAGATCCAGTATTTAAACTCTAACTGCGTTACAGATCCAGTATTTAAACTCTAACTGCGTTACAGATCCAGTGTTTAAACTCTAACTGCGTTACAGATCCAGTATTTAAACCCTAACAGTGTTACAGATCCAGTATTTAAACCCTAACAGTGTTACAGATCCAGTATTTAAACTCTAACAGTGTTACAGATCCAGTATTTAAACTCTAACTGCGTTACAGATCCAGTATTTAAACTCTGTGTTACAGATCCAGTATTTAAACCCTAACAGTGTTACAGATCCAGTATTTAAACCCTAACAGTGTTACAGATCCAGTATTTAAACCCTAACAGTGTTACAGATCCAGTATTTAAACTCTAACTGCGTTACAGATCCAGTGTTTAAACTCTAACTGCGTTACAGATCCAGTATTTAAACCCTAACAGTGTTACAGATCCAGTATTTAAACCCTAACAGTGTTACAGATCCAGTATTTAAACTCTAACAGTGTTACAGATCCAGTATTTAAACTCTAACTGCGTTACAGATCCAGTATTTAAACTCTGTGTTACAGATCCAGTATTTAAACCCTAACAGTGTTACAGATCCAGTATTTAAACCCTAACAGTGTTACAGATCCAGTGTTTAAACTCTAACTGCGTTACAGATCCAGTGTTTAAACTCTAACTGCGTTACAGATCCAGTATTTAAACTCTAACAGTGTTACAGATCCAGTGTTTAAACTCTAACTGCGTTACAGATCCAGTGTTTAAACTCTAACTGTGTTACAGATCCAGTGTTTAAACTCTAACTGTGTTACAGATCCAGTATTTAAACTCTAACTGCGTTATAAATCCAGTGTTTAAACTCTAACTGCGTTACAGATCCAGTGTTTAAACTCTAACAGTGTTACAGATCCAGTATTTAAACTCTAACTGCGTTACAGATCCAGTGTTTAAACTCTAACAGTGTTACAGATCCAGTGTTTAAACTCTAACTGCGTTACAGATCCAGTGTTTAAACTCTAACTGTGTTACAGATCCAGTATTTAAACTCTATGTTACAGATCCAGTATTTAAACTCTAACTGTGTTACAGATCCAGTGTTTAAACTCTAACTGTGTTACAGATCCAGTGTTTAAACTCTAACTGCGTTACAGATCCAGTGTTTAAACTCTAACAGTGTTACAGATCCAGTATTTAAACCCTAACAGTGTTACAGATCCAGTATTTAAACTCTAACTGTGTTACAGATCCAGTGTTTAAACTCTAACTGTGTTACAGATCCAGTGTTTAAACTCTAACTGCGTTACAGATCCAGTGTTTAAACTCTAACTGCGTTACAGATCCAGTGTTTAAACTCTAACTGTGTTACAGATCCAGTGTTTAAACTCTAACTGTGTTACAGATCCAGTATTTAAACTCTAACTGCGTTACAGATCCAGTATTTAAACTCTAACTGCGTTACAGATCCAGTATTTAAACCCTAACAGTGTTACAGATCCAGTATTTAAACTCTAACAGGGTTACAGATCCAGTATTTAAACTCTAACTGCGTTACAGATCCAGTATTTAAACTCTAACTGCGTTACAGATCCAGTGTTTAAACTCTAACTGTGTTACAGATCCAGTGTTTAAACTCTAACAGGGTTACAGATCCAGTATTTAAACCCTAACAGTGTTAAAGATCCAGTGTTTAAACTCTAACTGCGTTACAGATCCAGTGTTTAAACTCTAACTGTGTTACAGATCCAGTATTTAAACTCTAACTGCGTTACAGATCCAGTATTTAAACTCTAACTGCGTTACAGATCCAGTATTTAAACTCTGTGTTACAGATCCAGTATTTAAACCCTAACAGTGTTACAGATCCAGTATTTAAACTCTAACTGTGTTACAGATCCAGTATTTAAACTCTAACTGCGTTACAGATCCAGTGTTTAAACTCTAACTGCGTTACAGATCCAGTGTTTAAACTCTAACTGCGTTACAGATCCAGTGTTTAAACTCCAACAGTCTTACAGATCCAGTGTTTAAACTCTAACTGCGTTACAGATCCAGTGTTTAAACTCTAACAGTGTTACAGATCCAGTATTTAAACCCTAACAGTGTTACAGATCCAGTATTTAAACTCTAACAGTGTTACAGATCCAGTATTTAAACCCTAACAGTGTTACAGATCCAGTGTTTAAACTCTAACAGTGTTACAGATCCAGTATTTAAACCCTAACAGTGTTACAGATCCAGTATTTAAACTCTAACTGTGTTACAGATCCAGTGTTTAAACTCTAACTGTGTTACAGATCCAGTATTTAAACTCTAACTGCGTTACAGATCCAGTATTTAAACTCTAACTGCGTTACAGATCCAGTGTTTAAACTCTAACTGTGTTACAGATCCAGTATTTAAACTCTAACTGTGTTACAGATCCAGTGTTTAAACTCTAACTGTGTTACAGATCCAGTGTTTAAACTCTAACTGTGTTACAGATCCAGTATTTAAACTCTAACTGCGTTACAGATCCAGTATTTAAACTCTAACTGCGTTACAGATCCAGTATTTAAACCCTAACAGTGTTACAGATCCAGTATTTAAACTCTAACAGGGTTACAGATCCAGTATTTAAACTCTAACTGCGTTACAGATCCAGTATTTAAACTCTAACTGCGTTACAGATCCAGTGTTTAAACTCTAACTGTGTTACAGATCCAGTGTTTAAACTCTAACAGGGTTACAGATCCAGTATTTAAACCCTAACAGTGTTAAAGATCCAGTGTTTAAACTCTAACTGCGTTACAGATCCAGTGTTTAAACTCTAACTGTGTTACAGATCCAGTGTTTAAACTCTAACTGTGTTACAGATCCAGTGTTTAAACTCTAACTGCGTTACAGATCCAGTGTTTAAACTCTAACTGCGTTACAGATCCAGTATTTAAACTCTAACAGTGTTACAGATCCAGTGTTTAAACTCTAACTGCGTTACAGATCCAGTGTTTAAACTCTAACTGCGTTACAGATCCAGTGTTTAAACTCTAACAGTGTTACAGATCCAGTGTTTAAACTCTAACTGTGTTACAGATCCAGTGTTTAAACTCTAACTGTGTTACAGATCCAGTGTTTAAACTCTAACTGCGTTACAGATCCAGTGTTTAAACTCTAACTGCGTTACAGATCAAGTATTTAAACTCTAACAGTGTTACAGATCCAGTGTTTAAACTCTAACTGCGTTACAGATCCAGTGTTTAAACTCTAACTGCGTTACAGATCCAGTATTTAAACTCTAACAGTGTTACAGATCCAGTGTTTAAACTCTAACTGTGTTACAGATCCAGTGTTTAAACTCTAACTGTGTTACAGATCCAGTATTTAAACTCTAACTGCGTTATAAATCCAGTGTTTAAACTCTAACTGCGTTACAGATCCAGTGTTTAAACTCTAACAGTGTTACAGATCCAGTATTTAAACTCTAACTGCGTTACAGATCCAGTGTTTAAACTCTAACAGTGTTACAGATCCAGTGTTTAAACTCTAACTGCGTTACAGATCCAGTGTTTAAACTCTAACTGTGTTACAGATCCAGTATTTAAACTCTATGTTACAGATCCAGTATTTAAACTCTAACTGTGTTACAGATCCAGTGTTTAAACTCTAACTGTGTTACAGATCCAGTGTTTAAACCCTAACTGCGTTACAGATCCAGTGTTTAAACTCTAACTGTGTTACAGATCCAGTGTTTAAACTCTAACTGTGTTACAGATCCAGTATTTAAACTCTAACTGCGTTACAGATCCAGTATTTAAACTCTAACTGCGTTACAGATCCAGTATTTAAACCCTAACAGTGTTACAGATCCAGTATTTAAACTCTAACAGGGTTACAGATCCAGTATTTAAACTCTAACTGCGTTACAGATCCAGTATTTAAACTCTAACTGCGTTACAGATCCAGTGTTTAAACTCTAACTGTGTTACAGATCCAGTGTTTAAACTCTAACAGGGTTACAGATCCAGTATTTAAACCCTAACAGTGTTAAAGATCCAGTGTTTAAACTCTAACTGCGTTACAGATCCAGTGTTTAAACTCTAACTGTGTTACAGATCCAGTATTTAAACTCTAACTGCGTTACAGATCCAGTATTTAAACTCTAACTGCGTTACAGATCCAGTATTTAAACTCTGTGTTACAGATCCAGTATTTAAACCCTAACAGTGTTACAGATCCAGTATTTAAACTCTAACTGTGTTACAGATCCAGTATTTAAACTCTAACTGCGTTACAGATCCAGTGTTTAAACTCTAACTGCGTTACAGATCCAGTGTTTAAACTCTAACTGCGTTACAGATCCAGTGTTTAAACTCCAACAGTCTTACAGATCCAGTGTTTAAACTCTAACTGCGTTACAGATCCAGTGTTTAAACTCTAACAGTGTTACAGATCCAGTATTTAAACCCTAACAGTGTTACAGATCCAGTATTTAAACTCTAACAGTGTTACAGATCCAGTATTTAAACCCTAACAGTGTTACAGATCCAGTGTTTAAACTCTAACAGTGTTACAGATCCAGTATTTAAACCCTAACAGTGTTACAGATCCAGTATTTAAACTCTAACTGTGTTACAGATCCAGTGTTTAAACTCTAACTGTGTTACAGATCCAGTATTTAAACTCTAACTGCGTTACAGATCCAGTATTTAAACTCTAACTGCGTTACAGATCCAGTATTTAAACTCTAACTGCGTTACAGATCCAGTATTTAAACTCTGTGTTACAGATCCAGTATTTAAACCCTAACAGTGTTACAGATCCAGTGTTTAAACTCTAACTGCGTTACAGATCCAGTGTTTAAACTCTAACTGCGTTACAGATCCAGTATTTAAACTCTAACTGCGTTACAGATCCAGTGTTTAAACTCTAACTGCGTTACAGATCCAGTATTTAAACTCTAACTGCGTTACAGATCCAGTATTTAAACTCTAACTGCGTTACAGATCCAGTGTTTAAACTCTAACTGCGTTACAGATCCAGTATTTAAACCCTAACAGTGTTACAGATCCAGTATTTAAACCCTAACAGTGTTACAGATCCAGTATTTAAACTCTAACAGTGTTACAGATCCAGTATTTAAACTCTAACTGCGTTACAGATCCAGTATTTAAACTCTGTGTTACAGATCCAGTATTTAAACCCTAACAGTGTTACAGATCCAGTATTTAAACCCTAACAGTGTTACAGATCCAGTATTTAAACCCTAACAGTGTTACAGATCCAGTATTTAAACTCTAACTGCGTTACAGATCCAGTGTTTAAACTCTAACTGCGTTACAGATCCAGTATTTAAACCCTAACAGTGTTACAGATCCAGTATTTAAACCCTAACAGTGTTACAGATCCAGTATTTAAACTCTAACAGTGTTACAGATCCAGTATTTAAACTCTAACTGCGTTACAGATCCAGTATTTAAACTCTGTGTTACAGATCCAGTATTTAAACCCTAACAGTGTTACAGATCCAGTATTTAAACCCTAACAGTGTTACAGATCCAGTGTTTAAACTCTAACTGCGTTACAGATCCAGTGTTTAAACTCTAACTGCGTTACAGATCCAGTATTTAAACTCTAACAGTGTTACAGATCCAGTGTTTAAACTCTAACTGCGTTACAGATCCAGTGTTTAAACTCTAACTGTGTTACAGATCCAGTGTTTAAACTCTAACTGTGTTACAGATCCAGTATTTAAACTCTAACTGCGTTATAAATCCAGTGTTTAAACTCTAACTGCGTTACAGATCCAGTGTTTAAACTCTAACAGTGTTACAGATCCAGTATTTAAACTCTAACTGCGTTACAGATCCAGTGTTTAAACTCTAACAGTGTTACAGATCCAGTGTTTAAACTCTAACTGCGTTACAGATCCAGTGTTTAAACTCTAACTGTGTTACAGATCCAGTATTTAAACTCTATGTTACAGATCCAGTATTTAAACTCTAACTGTGTTACAGATCCAGTGTTTAAACTCTAACTGTGTTACAGATCCAGTGTTTAAACTCTAACTGCGTTACAGATCCAGTGTTTAAACTCTAACTGCGTTACAGATCCAGTGTTTAAACTCTAACTGTGTTACAGATCCAGTGTTTAAACTCTAACTGTGTTACAGATCCAGTATTTAAACTCTAACTGCGTTACAGATCCAGTATTTAAACTCTAACTGCGTTACAGATCCAGTATTTAAACCCTAACAGTGTTACAGATCCAGTATTTAAACTCTAACAGGGTTACAGATCCAGTATTTAAACTCTAACTGCGTTACAGATCCAGTATTTAAACTCTAACTGCGTTACAGATCCAGTGTTTAAACTCTAACTGTGTTACAGATCCAGTGTTTAAACTCTAACAGGGTTACAGATCCAGTATTTAAACCCTAACAGTGTTACAGATCCAGTATTTAAACTCTAACTGCGTTATAAATCCAGTGTTTAAACTCTAACTGCGTTACAGATCCAGTGTTTAAACTCTAACAGTGTTACAGATCCAGTATTTAAACTCTAACTGCGTTACAGATCCAGTGTTTAAACTCTAACAGTGTTACAGATCCAGTGTTTAAACTCTAACTGCGTTACAGATCCAGTGTTTAAACTCTAACTGTGTTACAGATCCAGTATTTAAACTCTATGTTACAGATCCAGTATTTAAACTCTAACTGTGTTACAGATCCAGTGTTTAAACTCTAACTGTGTTACAGATCCAGTGTTTAAACCCTAACTGCGTTACAGATCCAGTGTTTAAACTCTAACTGTGTTACAGATCCAGTGTTTAAACTCTAACTGTGTTACAGATCCAGTATTTAAACTCTAACTGCGTTACAGATCCAGTATTTAAACTCTAACTGCGTTACAGATCCAGTATTTAAACCCTAACAGTGTTACAGATCCAGTATTTAAACTCTAACAGGGTTACAGATCCAGTATTTAAACTCTAACTGCGTTACAGATCCAGTATTTAAACTCTAACTGCGTTACAGATCCAGTGTTTAAACTCTAACTGTGTTACAGATCCAGTGTTTAAACTCTAACAGGGTTACAGATCCAGTATTTAAACCCTAACAGTGTTAAAGATCCAGTGTTTAAACTCTAACTGCGTTACAGATCCAGTGTTTAAACTCTAACTGTGTTACAGATCCAGTATTTAAACTCTAACTGCGTTACAGATCCAGTATTTAAACTCTAACTGCGTTACAGATCCAGTATTTAAACTCTGTGTTACAGATCCAGTATTTAAACCCTAACAGTGTTACAGATCCAGTATTTAAACTCTAACTGTGTTACAGATCCAGTATTTAAACTCTAACTGCGTTACAGATCCAGTGTTTAAACTCTAACTGCGTTACAGATCCAGTGTTTAAACTCTAACTGCGTTACAGATCCAGTGTTTAAACTCCAACAGTCTTACAGATCCAGTGTTTAAACTCTAACTGCGTTACAGATCCAGTGTTTAAACTCTAACAGTGTTACAGATCCAGTATTTAAACCCTAACAGTGTTACAGATCCAGTATTTAAACTCTAACAGTGTTACAGATCCAGTATTTAAACCCTAACAGTGTTACAGATCCAGTGTTTAAACTCTAACAGTGTTACAGATCCAGTATTTAAACCCTAACAGTGTTACAGATCCAGTATTTAAACTCTAACTGTGTTACAGATCCAGTGTTTAAACTCTAACTGTGTTACAGATCCAGTATTTAAACTCTAACTGCGTTACAGATCCAGTATTTAAACTCTAACTGCGTTACAGATCCAGTATTTAAACTCTAACTGCGTTACAGATCCAGTATTTAAACTCTGTGTTACAGATCCAGTATTTAAACCCTAACAGTGTTACAGATCCAGTGTTTAAACTCTAACTGCGTTACAGATCCAGTGTTTAAACTCTAACTGCGTTACAGATCCAGTATTTAAACTCTAACTGCGTTACAGATCCAGTGTTTAAACTCTAACTGCGTTACAGATCCAGTATTTAAACTCTAACTGCGTTACAGATCCAGTATTTAAACTCTAACTGCGTTACAGATCCAGTGTTTAAACTCTAACTGCGTTACAGATCCAGTATTTAAACCCTAACAGTGTTACAGATCCAGTATTTAAACCCTAACAGTGTTACAGATCCAGTATTTAAACTCTAACAGTGTTACAGATCCAGTATTTAAACTCTAACTGCGTTACAGATCCAGTATTTAAACTCTGTGTTACAGATCCAGTATTTAAACCCTAACAGTGTTACAGATCCAGTATTTAAACCCTAACAGTGTTACAGATCCAGTATTTAAACCCTAACAGTGTTACAGATCCAGTATTTAAACTCTAACTGCGTTACAGATCCAGTGTTTAAACTCTAACTGCGTTACAGATCCAGTATTTAAACCCTAACAGTGTTACAGATCCAGTATTTAAACCCTAACAGTGTTACAGATCCAGTATTTAAACTCTAACAGTGTTACAGATCCAGTATTTAAACTCTAACTGCGTTACAGATCCAGTATTTAAACTCTGTGTTACAGATCCAGTATTTAAACCCTAACAGTGTTACAGATCCAGTATTTAAACCCTAACAGTGTTACAGATCCAGTGTTTAAACTCTAACTGCGTTACAGATCCAGTGTTTAAACTCTAACTGCGTTACAGATCCAGTATTTAAACTCTAACAGTGTTACAGATCCAGTGTTTAAACTCTAACTGCGTTACAGATCCAGTGTTTAAACTCTAACTGTGTTACAGATCCAGTGTTTAAACTCTAACTGTGTTACAGATCCAGTATTTAAACTCTAACTGCGTTATAAATCCAGTGTTTAAACTCTAACTGCGTTACAGATCCAGTGTTTAAACTCTAACAGTGTTACAGATCCAGTATTTAAACTCTAACTGCGTTACAGATCCAGTGTTTAAACTCTAACAGTGTTACAGATCCAGTGTTTAAACTCTAACTGCGTTACAGATCCAGTGTTTAAACTCTAACTGTGTTACAGATCCAGTATTTAAACTCTATGTTACAGATCCAGTATTTAAACTCTAACTGTGTTACAGATCCAGTGTTTAAACCCTAACAGTGTTACAGATCCAGTATTTAAACTCTAACAGTGTTACAGATCCAGTATTTAAACCCTAACTGTGTTACAGATCCAGTGTTTAAACTCTAACTGCGTTACAGATCCAGTGTTTAAACTCTAACTGCGTTACAGATCCAGTGTTTAAACTCTAACTGTGTTACAGATCCAGTGTTTAAACTCTAACTGTGTTACAGATCCAGTATTTAAACTCTAACTGCGTTACAGATCCAGTATTTAAACTCTAACTGCGTTACAGATCCAGTATTTAAACCCTAACAGTGTTACAGATCCAGTATTTAAACTCTAACAGGGTTACAGATCCAGTATTTAAACTCTAACTGCGTTACAGATCCAGTATTTAAACTCTAACTGCGTTACAGATCCAGTGTTTAAACTCTAACTGTGTTACAGATCCAGTGTTTAAACTCTAACAGGGTTACAGATCCAGTATTTAAACCCTAACAGTGTTAAAGATCCAGTGTTTAAACTCTAACTGCGTTACAGATCCAGTGTTTAAACTCTAACTGTGTTACAGATCCAGTATTTAAACTCTAACTGCGTTACAGATCCAGTATTTAAACTCTAACTGCGTTACAGATCCAGTATTTAAACTCTGTGTTACAGATCCAGTATTTAAACCCTAACAGTGTTACAGATCCAGTATTTAAACTCTAACTGTGTTACAGATCCAGTATTTAAACTCTAACTGCGTTACAGATCCAGTGTTTAAACTCTAACTGCGTTACAGATCCAGTGTTTAAACTCTAACTGCGTTACAGATCCAGTGTTTAAACTCCAACAGTCTTACAGATCCAGTGTTTAAACTCTAACTGCGTTACAGATCCAGTGTTTAAACTCTAACAGTGTTACAGATCCAGTATTTAAACCCTAACAGTGTTACAGATCCAGTATTTAAACTCTAACAGTGTTACAGATCCAGTATTTAAACCCTAACAGTGTTACAGATCCAGTGTTTAAACTCTAACAGTGTTACAGATCCAGTATTTAAACCCTAACAGTGTTACAGATCCAGTATTTAAACTCTAACTGTGTTACAGATCCAGTGTTTAAACTCTAACTGTGTTACAGATCCAGTATTTAAACTCTAACTGCGTTACAGATCCAGTATTTAAACTCTAACTGCGTTACAGATCCAGTGTTTAAACTCTAACTGTGTTACAGATCCAGTATTTAAACTCTAACTGTGTTACAGATCCAGTGTTTAAACTCTAACTGTGTTACAGATCCAGTGTTTAAACTCTAACTGTGTTACAGATCCAGTATTTAAACTCTAACTGCGTTACAGATCCAGTATTTAAACTCTAACTGCGTTACAGATCCAGTATTTAAACCCTAACAGTGTTACAGATCCAGTATTTAAACTCTAACAGGGTTACAGATCCAGTATTTAAACTCTAACTGCGTTACAGATCCAGTATTTAAACTCTAACTGCGTTACAGATCCAGTGTTTAAACTCTAACTGTGTTACAGATCCAGTGTTTAAACTCTAACAGGGTTACAGATCCAGTATTTAAACCCTAACAGTGTTAAAGATCCAGTGTTTAAACTCTAACTGCGTTACAGATCCAGTGTTTAAACTCTAACTGTGTTACAGATCCAGTGTTTAAACTCTAACTGTGTTACAGATCCAGTGTTTAAACTCTAACTGCGTTACAGATCCAGTGTTTAAACTCTAACTGCGTTACAGATCCAGTATTTAAACTCTAACAGTGTTACAGATCCAGTGTTTAAACTCTAACTGCGTTACAGATCCAGTGTTTAAACTCTAACTGCGTTACAGATCCAGTGTTTAAACTCTAACAGTGTTACAGATCCAGTGTTTAAACTCTAACTGTGTTACAGATCCAGTGTTTAAACTCTAACTGTGTTACAGATCCAGTGTTTAAACTCTAACTGCGTTACAGATCCAGTGTTTAAACTCTAACTGCGTTACAGATCCAGTATTTAAACTCTAACAGTGTTACAGATCCAGTGTTTAAACTCTAACTGCGTTACAGATCCAGTGTTTAAACTCTAACTGCGTTACAGATCCAGTATTTAAACTCTAACAGTGTTACAGATCCAGTGTTTAAACTCTAACTGTGTTACAGATCCAGTGTTTAAACTCTAACTGTGTTACAGATCCAGTATTTAAACTCTAACTGCGTTATAAATCCAGTGTTTAAACTCTAACTGCGTTACAGATCCAGTGTTTAAACTCTAACAGTGTTACAGATCCAGTATTTAAACTCTAACTGCGTTACAGATCCAGTGTTTAAACTCTAACAGTGTTACAGATCCAGTGTTTAAACTCTAACTGCGTTACAGATCCAGTGTTTAAACTCTAACTGTGTTACAGATCCAGTATTTAAACTCTATGTTACAGATCCAGTATTTAAACTCTAACTGTGTTACAGATCCAGTGTTTAAACTCTAACTGTGTTACAGATCCAGTGTTTAAACCCTAACTGCGTTACAGATCCAGTGTTTAAACTCTAACTGTGTTACAGATCCAGTGTTTAAACTCTAACTGTGTTACAGATCCAGTATTTAAACTCTAACTGCGTTACAGATCCAGTATTTAAACTCTAACTGCGTTACAGATCCAGTATTTAAACCCTAACAGTGTTACAGATCCAGTATTTAAACTCTAACATGGTTACAGATCCAGTATTTAAACTCTAACTGCGTTACAGATCCAGTATTTAAACTCTGTGTTACAGATCCAGTATTTAAACCCTAACAGTGTTACAGATCCAGTGTTTAAACTCTAACTGCGTTACAGATCCAGTGTTTAAACTCTAACTGCGTTACAGATCCAGTATTTAAACTCTAACTGCGTTACAGATCCAGTGTTTAAACTCTAACTGCGTTACAGATCCAGTATTTAAACTCTAACTGCGTTACAGATCCAGTATTTAAACTCTAACTGCGTTACAGATCCAGTGTTTAAACTCTAACTGCGTTACAGATCCAGTATTTAAACCCTAACAGTGTTACAGATCCAGTATTTAAACCCTAACAGTGTTACAGATCCAGTATTTAAACTCTAACAGTGTTACAGATCCAGTATTTAAACTCTAACTGCGTTACAGATCCAGTATTTAAACTCTGTGTTACAGATCCAGTATTTAAACCCTAACAGTGTTACAGATCCAGTATTTAAACCCTAACAGTGTTACAGATCCAGTATTTAAACCCTAACAGTGTTACAGATCCAGTATTTAAACCCTAACTGCGTTACAGATCCAGTGTGGGTGCAGTTCTGACCTGCTATCGTTGTACAGAGCCTCCTTTTCTGTCTGCAGACGCTGAAAACTGAACGGAAACACTTGGTCAGAGGTTATCTCTTTAAGTTTTATGTCTTGAACACAAAAAAAATCTCTTTTGTAATGAAACATCTTCACTTTGAGCTGAAACCGGTCTTGGTTAAAAAAAGCTACTTTCTGTAAAAACTCAGACCAAGGATTCCCTAAAAGCTGGAGTCGCTCTGATGTCTGATGTGATCAGTTAGTGAAGCTCTTGGCTGAACCTGCCCTGCTGTGACATGATTGGCTGATTACCTGTGGAGAAGGAGGATTTAAACTGAGTTACATGCAGGTGTGAATAAACATGATCTCACCTCTCCTGCTTCTTCTTTAACTTGTCAGACAGCTGAAAGACAAACAGACGACTCATGTTTAAAACTCACTTCATCTTCTCTGTATATTTTCTCATGTTCTGATAAGATCCACATGTTCACCTTTGTTATCTCCTCCTGCAGTTTGGTGAGTTCAGCCTGTTTGGACACCTGGAGGATGACAGGAGACACTTGTTCAGTTTAGCTTCAGAAACTCGTTGCACATCATCGTTAAACCGAGACAAAGTTGGTGCATCTCTGAGCCGACAGCGGAGGAAGTTACAGATGTGAACTGAGGCGTGTGTCATTGTGTTAAAAGGCTGTTTGGTTCATTAGAACAGTGGACAAGCTTTCTGTCATTTCTTTAAGGAGTCTTCAGGAATAGTTCTCCAGGCTTCTTGAAGGACATCCCAAAGCTCTTCTTTGGATGTGGGCTGCCTTTTGTTCCGTTCTCTGTCAGATGATCCCACACTGCTTCAATAATGTTGAGGTCCGGGCTCTGGGGAGGATTCATCCCTCCATAAGACCTGTTGCCACTGATTTTCAGTCCACTTCTTGTGTCATTTGGCACAGCTCAGCCTTTTCTCCCCGTTTCCCTTCCTTAAGAACGGCTTCTTGACAGCCACCCTTCCATGGAGCCCATTTCTGATGAGGCTTGGGCCAACAGTAGATGGATCAGCTGAAGGTCCAGATGCATCTCTCAGGTCCTGTCAGGTCACAGCTGGATTTTTTCCTCTTTCTTAAGGACATCACTTTCAGATCCTGTTCATCTGCTGGAGATAGTTTTTTAGGCCTGACACTTCTTCTTTTGTCCTCCACTTGTCCAGTTTCCTCAAATGTTTTAAGGACACACTGCACACCATGCTGAGATATGCCAAGTTTTCAGCTAATAGCTCTTTGGGAATCACCTTGTTGCTGCAGAAATCCTATTTTCTGTCTGTCAAACTGTGTTTTCTTTGCTGTTTTTCATAGATGCAGCTAAAGAAATGGGAACAAATGATGTGTCTTTGTGACAGGCTGCTGGTAACAAAGTGCCTAAAGATCCAGTTTAAAATGGCTTCTTTGCTAAGTTGTCTGTTCTGTGTCGACACAACACTGGTTCATCCCTTGAGTTAGGAGCCTTTTTTCTGCCTGAATGGGTTCAAAGGTCAGAGTTAAGCAGCTGAACAAAGAAAAAACACTGAAAATGCTCAGGAACAAGGACTGAAGATGAGGGAAAAAGCAGAAAATGTCCAAAGAAAAACTGTGAAAGAGCTTCAGAAAGCTGCAGAACTGTTGATCAGGACACTTTAAAGGTTCCAGAAAGCTGCAGAACTATTGATCAGGACACTTTAAAGGTTACAGAAAGCTGCAGAACTGTTGATCAGGACACTTTAAAGGTTTCAGAAAGCTGCAGAACTGTTGATCAGGACACTTTAAAGGTTTCAGAAAGCTGCAGAACTATTGATCAGGACACTTTAAAGATTAGAGGAAAGTCTGAGAGAAATTAAGACACCTCGAGTCCTTCTGATGTTTCTAAATCTTCCAAACAAACTGCAGGAGACGATGAATTAATAATCAGGACATTTGGTTCCCTCCTAATGTTTCTGTTTACATGTTGAACCTGTAAATGTGCCACAGATTCTGAGAGAAAGAATGATTTGGAGGCTGTTGAACAGCTGAAACTGTGTGGGGAGTCTCCTGCTGCATGGTGAGGCGTTGCTGCTGCGCTCCAGCTGCCGTTCATGTTCCTGTCATGAATTCATTAGCTTCCTGTCTCACACAACATGTGGCGGATTCAGCTGCCAATGCCTTCAACATTTGGTCCTTCGCAGCAGAGACAAACGCTGAATCTGGGTTTGTAAAACAGGACAAAGGGGCAGAGGATGCAGGTAAATGTCTCCAAACAGCCTGAAAACTATGATGGTAATTCCAGTCTCTTTTTAACCTTCTGCCGTCAGGTAGAAGATCCCAATCAAATGCAGGAAAACTGTTTTTTTATCCATTTTAAATACCTGAACCCAGCCTACAAAGATCCAAAAAGAGCTGTGCAGTACATTCATGTGTAAATTAAACATTTTATGGCAGTTTTACTATTCGTCGAGCTTATTCATTGCTTTAAAACTGCACAAATGAGAAGAACTCGAACACATGATGTACAATAACTAATATCATAGCCCTGATCTGGTCCTAAAGCAGCCTCCATCACAGTCTGAGCAGCAAAGATGTTCAGAGGAGCTCCAGTTTGTGTTAAAACAATGTTCCTCAGAGAAAGACTGGAAGGGATCTGCATATTTCTGCCTCCACAGAGCAGAATATCATTAAAGCATTCAGGGAACCTGGAGGAGTTTCAGTGTAAAGGACGAGGGAGCAAGCCTAAGCTGGACCCCGTGACCTCTGACCCCTCAGGAACCGTCATTCATCAGCAGCTGATAGAAGCACATGGACAAGGGATTACTGTGGAAACCTTTGTCCAGCACCACAATACAGAGTTCCATTCACAAGCTTTACTGTGCAGGAAAGAAGCCTGATGTTAACCTCGTCCACTTCTCTGGGCTCGGAGGCGTCTGGGATGGACCGTCACACGGTGGAAACGTGTGCTGTGGTCAGACCCATCAGTATTCCACATCTTTGCTGGAAGAAATGGAGCAAAGAGCAAAAGCAGCATCCAGCCTGCTGTCAGCAGCCAGTCCCTGCAGCCAGGCTCTGTGATGGTATGGGGTTGGATCAGGGGGCAAAGCTCATTTCCACTTCTGTGACGGCAGCATTAATGCAGAAAAGTTCACTGAGATTTTACAGCAACATATGCTGCCTTCAGGGCCACATCTTTTCCTGGGACGTCCCAGCATTGTTCAAGCAGACCATGGAAAACCTCATTCTGCCACATTCCAAAGGCCTGGCTGAGGAAGAAGAGGTACGGGTGCTGGACTGGCTGCCTGCAGTCCTGACCTGTCCCCAGCAGAGAAACAACCACCCCCCCCCGCACTGCTGCACACCTTAAGACCTGTTTAAGGAGGAATGGGACAAAATAACAGCTGGAACTCTGCATCACCTGGTTTCCTCAGAGTCAGAACGGCTTTAAGTGTTGGCAGAAGGACACAAAGTGGGAAAAGGTTCACTGACTTTATGGGATGCTGCAGGTCTGAGGTGTAGAAATGATGTTTGTTCACAGATTAAATGAAGCTAAACAGGAAGTAAAAGTCTAAGATTTATTTATTCATTTTATTTGTATTTTCTATGCTGTTCCATTATTTTCTGATTTGTAATTTATCAATCAGCTTCTCCATTAAGTTTAAATTAAAATAAACCACCATAATGAAGGTTTTATTTAACAATATGAACATTAATGAAATTCTTCATACATCATTTACAGATGGTTTGTTTCAGGTTTTTATATCCAGTCATTTTCCCAATAAAACCACTAAAATCTTCACCTAAATGTGAGATTTTTTTTTTTTCTAGAAAAAACTAAATATTTTAGAGTAAATTATTTCAGTTTCAGACAGAACAAATAGTTCGATAAGATGTAATTTCACCTGAGTTTGAGTTAATTTCAAAAGAACAGCTGGAACTCTGCATCACCTGGTTTCCTCAGAGTCAGAACGGCTTTAAGTGTTGGCAGAAGGAAACAAAGTGTTTGGTCATTATTTGGTGAAATTCGGTCATTATTTGGTCATTATTTGGTGTAATTTGGTCATTATTTGGTATAATTTGGTCATTATTTAGTGTAATTTGGTCATTATTTAGTGTAATTTGGTCATTATTTGGTATAATTTGGTCATTATTTGGTATATTTTGATCATTATTTGGTATAATTTGGTCATTATTTAGTGTAATTTGGTCATTATTTGGTATAATTTGGTCATTATTTGGTATATTTTGATCATTATTTGGTATAATTTGGTCATTATTTAGTGTAATTTGGTCATTAATTGGTGTAATTTGGTCATTATTTGGTGTAATTTGGTCATTATTTGGTGTAATTTGGTCATTATTTGGTGTAATTTGGTCATTATTTGGTGTAATTCGGTCATTATTTGGTGTAATTTGGTCATTATTGGTATTCAGACGTGTTTGCAGGAAGAATGGGACAAAATAACAGCTGGAACTCTGCATCACCTGGTTTCCTCAGAGTCAGAACGGCTTTAAGTGTTGGCAGAAGGAAACAAAGTGGGAAAAGGACCGTGTTGCAGGTCTGGAATGATGTTTGTTCACAGTAACTCGGGTGTAACCGGTTTGGTTTGTAATAGTGCACGTGTGTAAGTGTGTGCACGTACCTCCAGGCTCTGGATCTGCTCCCTCAGCAGTCTCTTCTCCTCCTGCTCGGTGTTCAGTGCCATCTCCAGCTCTGGTCCAAAGCAGTGAGTTATTGGACAGAGAGCAGCCGACCAGCCTAGCGCTGCCTGCTTAGCTACAATCTTCTCTACGCTCTTCTCTGACAGGCCTAAAGGGGGCGCCGCACACAGCAGGGGAGTCCGTTAGGCCAGACACACACTACAGCGGCGCCTCACGCTACATGACGCTGTCGCTACCAGATCTGCTCGGGGCCTGCTGGTGACGTCACAGTCTACGATTGGCTGGACGTTGGCACGGTAACGTAAGGGAATGTGATTGGTCCGGACTACTTACTGAAGTAAAAAAAAACAACCTGTTGAAGTCGTTTTCGCGGCTCTTCGTAGGAAACAAAGAAATCCAGCTTTATCTTTGGAAAGGACATCTGATTCTTATTAAATGTAGTTTGTAATAAAGTTGGAGTTTCTATTAAATAACCTCATATTGGCAAAAAATACTTCATTCATAAAATGTAAATAGTAAACCCACTACTTTGTGTTTTCTTAGCTGTTTTTTTGTGACTTTTACAGAAATGCTGACATGATTTAGCTCAGTTTCCAAATACATTTTGTATTGAAAAAAAAGTTTTTAACAGACAAGTTAGCAAAGAAGCCATTTTAAACTGGATCTTTAGGCACTTTGTCACAAAGACACATCATTTGTTCCCATTTCTTTAGCTGCATCTATGAAAAACAGCAAAGAAAACACAGTTTGACAGACAGAAAATAGGATTTCTGCAGCAACAAGGTGATTCCCAAAGAGCTATTAGCTGAAAACTTGGCAGATCTGCCTACCCGAGCACATCTGGTACCTACACCGGACCAATCACATTCCCTCACGTTACCGTGCCAACGTCCAGCCAATCGTAGAATGTGACGTCACCAGAGATCTAGTAACCAGAGCAGATCTGGTACCTACAGCGTCACCTGACAGCTTTTCTCTGGACCACTTAGACCAGATCAGAGGTCGGGACTTTCCTAAGATCCTCTGAATTGTGCTTCTGAACATGCTTCATATCAGGTGTTCTGCCCGTTTATCTCAATAAGAACTCTGTTAGAGGGCAGAAAGCGGCTAAATATGTGACCTTTAAAGGAGTTTTTACTGTGTGATCAGTGCAGTCAGGAGGGGTAAATCAGGCTTTAATAGCATTGGATGGAGAGCAGTGTTTAAACAGAGCAAACGAGCAGGAAATTAACTGCTAAATAAAAATCATTCTGTTCTCTACGTACAGCCTTCCTGAACAGCTCCGGGTCAGCTTGTAGTGTGTGTCTGCCCTGAGCCAGCGAGCTGCTCTACACTCAGAAAGCCAGAAAGCCGTCAATTCTCCAACAGAAGCCCGAAATCAAACCGAACAGATGTGGAACAGCTGAGCAAATACAGGCTTCTGTTGGAGGATTTACCGGGAGAGGAGCTGTAAAGGACCCCTGCATGTCACATTTTTTGGTTTTGGACTGATTCACTTTTAGTTTCTTCCAATCAGAACTTTGGAAAACCTGCAGCACAAAGATGATCCACTCGTTTACTCGTCTGTTACAGAGACTTTAACATGTTGTTGGGATTAAAGGAACTGCATTAGGCTGGTTTGAGTCATATTTATCTGACAGATTCCAGTTTGAGTGAGTCGTGGAGTTCCTCAGGGTTCTGTGCTTGGACCGATTCTTTTTACTTTATACATGCTTCCATTAGGTAACATTATCAGACAGCATGGCATAAAGTCCCATTGCTAT
Source organism: Leuresthes tenuis (assembly GCA_036924055.1). Lineage (NCBI taxonomy): Eukaryota > Metazoa > Chordata > Actinopteri > Atheriniformes > Atherinopsidae > Leuresthes > Leuresthes tenuis. The sequence continues at coordinate 1,201,794 of JAVGWW010000004.1, read as the reverse complement.
GCTGATGATACTCAGCTGTACTTATCTATGAAACCAGATGAAACCTACAGGTTGGTCAGAATAAAAGCTTGTCTTAAAGACATAAAGACCTGGATGACTCAGAACTTTCTGCTTCTGAACTCAGACAAACTGAAGTCATTATGTTTATTACTTATATAGTTACTCTAGATGGTATTTCCTTGGCTTCTAGTTCTACAGTGAGGAACCTTGGAGTTATTTTGACCTTCCTGGTTCTGGTTCTGATGGAGGTTTCTTCCTGTTAAAGGGAGTTTTATCTCTCCACATTGGATCAGAGAGAAGTTTCAGTTAATCTGCTGGTTTCCTTTACTGGGAAACTCCTTTAATTGGACTTGATTTGGATTCTGATGACAGTAGAATGAACTGGAGTGCGATTGGCTTGAATTGGACTGTATTGTTATGATTTGGTGCTTTATAAATAAAACAACACAAACCCTGACTGTGTGCATCTTTATGCTGCAGGTTTGGATCTTTCAGAACAACCAGTTTTAAAGGACCGGATGAAAATGGTTCCTCCATCCAGCAGAAGGTCCGACTCACAGCTGCTGTGGTTCTGAGAGGTTTTTCCTAACCGAATGACACCAGACTGACCCGTAAAGCTCAAACTGAGCATGAAACTGGCTGCATAATTTAAAAATCCATCAATATAAACGGGAAATAATCTGAAAGGTGCTGCTTTAAAGGTTCATTCCAACAGTTTGTGTTCAACAAAGACGACTCAGCAGGAAGCAAAGCTGCCTCCTGCCGGAGGAGAATCCCGTTTCTCTGCATGCCAGACTCTAAATCACCAGTTAAACGTAGAAATCTGGTTATTTTACAGCTGATATGAGCTGAGCGTCACATGAAAGAACAAAGTTTCTCCTCTGAAGGGAAATGCAGAATAACAGGAGCCCCAAAGAACTGCAAAATATGGACATTTTACTCAATAAACTATAAATAAATGTGGAAAATATGAAGAAGAAATAATAAGATTCACCTGAGTTATAAATATATAGAACTTTCTTTTACGTTGTTATTACTGTGTGAGAATTTCAGGGATATTTTTCAAATGTATTCAATTCATTTTAACTAATCTAATCGTTTTATATTCAGTGATTAAATGAATCAAAGCTCATAACATCAGTTTGATGATGAACATCAGATCGTGTTAAATGAAGATGAAGAAATAACTTTCCTCTCTGCGTCTGAGCTCCATGAAGGAGATAAAAAGCGTCTCTGAGCTGCAGCTTCTGCTCGGTCTGATTATTAAAACTGTCCCATTGAATCTTGTTAACTGTGGATGTGAGTGAATCCTGTTCATGAGCTCCTGTTATTCCTTCATTTCTGTCTGAAAAATAACAAAAAGAACAAACTGAACTCACCGTGCAGCTGTTTCTCTGTGTGTTGGAGCTGATTCTGCGTCTGCAAACGCACAAAAAGAACCGATTAAACGGTTTGTGTCAAATCTAACAGATCAGATGTTTAAATATCAGTCAAATTAAAGCTGAAAACTTCACATTTGTGTCTGTTTTCACCTGGTTACACAGGTTATAAACAAGAATATACATTTTAAAATGTAAAAAAAGAATAATACAGAAGCTGCAGGCATCTCTGTGCTTTAACCACCTGTTCTGTGTTCTCATTGGCTCCCTCTGGCTCCGCTCCGCCCCCTGTGACATCAGAGACTCCGTTGGCCCCAGCTGTCCCGTCGGTCTCCGTGGCGTCGCCGTGGTTACGGTGGGCGAGCGCTTGCTTCTGCAGCTCTTTGTCGAAGTGCTCCTGGAGGGCTGCAGGAGAGGAGAACCCATCACACCTGACATTCAGGTAAACCGCGAGGTGGGGGGGGTCAGACAGTGATCAATAACCAAAGTGATCAGGAGTTCAGCATCATCACCACGGCAACACCACCGCAGCTTTTATCTGTGTCGGATTCACATTCAAAACTCCCAGTGAATGAAAACAGTGGAATAGAAAATCTGGTCACTCAGACTCAGCTCCACCTGTGCTGAGCGCCGTATCGGGCGCCGTATCGGGCGCTATGACATGCCGCGAAAGACCCGATAGCTCGCCAGGTTTGTTGAGGCGTTCTTGCCTCCAAAAGATGGCTGTTGATGGCAGTCGTTCGAGTTCCTGCCGCAGAACGTGGCCGACGAACCGAAACTGGCGTCCGGATCAGCTGGAGGGTCGTGCAGGCGTGGCGACGCTGATGTGGTCGTGATCTAAAGTATCCGGCGAGCACCACTGACCACTCGAGCGCCAGGTTTCGCAGGTGTAGGCGGCGTGGAACGACATTAGGCCACGATTAGTCGACATTAAAATCGTTTTTTTGTTTTCTTTCTTTTTCAAACTTTGTTTTTCTCTCAAAGCTGCGTCTGCCTTTCTGTCCCTGACACATAACCGGGGTCAGCTGTGATGTCACAGGAAGTTAAACCAGACGGGCTCTGGTATCATGGCTGCCTGGCAACGGAGCTCAAAAGTGTGGGAGAATTTTAAGAAAACTAAAGACAGCTGGGTGCAGAACTTTCCTTCCACAGCAGCACAACAACGATGCACCTGAACAGGAAGCATGTTGCTGTGGCTGATTGTGAAGAGGGACCGTCATCTTGCTAAGCTAACTGGCTAGTTAGCTGCTAAAATTAGCGTAAACAGAGAGTTAGCTTGCTGCTTACTCATACTGATAGCTGTAAACATTAACATTAGCGATGAATTAGCCTTAGCACATATATTTCATGTGTTTTCTGTAACATTATAACAGGGATGTGTTTGAACAGGAACGCTAATGTTTTCTAAAGCTAAAAAGGTACGTTCATCTTCAATGGACGGCTGTGTTTCAAAGCTAGCTACATGCACACCTCAGCAAGCAAATGTCCTGACTGAGTCCAAACTGAACATGTTGCTGTTATATTTGAGTCAGTGAGACCAAAACTTTATGAATAATTCCTTAGTTTCAGGTGCCTCATCTGATTTAAATGTGTTTGATGCCAGAGAAAAATGAAGGAAATAAAAACCCAAAAACCTAAAGTATTTATTTTTGTGTGTTTGCTTCACAGTTAAATAATTGTTTGTTGCAACAAGCTGCATATTTCATCAAAGGGTTAATGAACTATGATAATTTAGTTAGCATACCTTAAACAGTCCAAGCTGAAAGCTAATGATTATAATTATATATCATATAATGTTATTATAAGAGCAGCTGTATGTTTTACTTTCAGAACACGTATTAAAATAATCGTTTGTGGCCCGACTCTGATGGACAAAAACTGAGTTAATTTTGACCGTTTTTTTGCTCGAGCTCAAAACGTGACGTGGTTACGGTTCGGAGACCTGGCGGCTCGTGTTAAAGCAGACGCTGCTCGCCAGGAGCTCTGGCGCCTGCAGCCGGACCTGGAGGCGACCATCGTTCACATCCTGAAATGCATCGAAATGCTGAAACTGAGTTTGGGCCCACCTTTCATTTTCTTCTGCAGGGTGGAGTTTTCAGCCTGGAGGCGGAGCAGCTCTCCATCTACAGGGCTGGAGGCGGGGTTAGCTGGGGGGCTGGTCACAGAGGCTCCTCCTCCCCCCTTCAGGCCCTGGTTCTCCTGTTCCAGCTGTTCGATCTGTGTGCACAGCTGGAAAACAGGCCTGACGTTAGGAAAAGCTTTCACTCAGAGGCGGCGCCCCCCCCCAGACGCTCCGACGTACTTTGGACAGTTCGGTCATCAGCGTGCTGTTCTGCAGCCGGAAGTCTTCCTCCTGGCTGTGCAGCTTCCCCTGAAGCATCTCGTTCTCGCTCAGCAGCGCCTCCACCTCCTGCAGACAGACAGCGCCGCGGGTTACAACCGCCACAACGAGTCAGAACGTGCACCAAGTGACCTGAAGTGACCGGCAGAGACAAAACCTACCTGAGCTTTTTTGCTCCTATTCAAAGCCTGAAGAGAAGACAAACACAGAAATCAATGCAATGAACACCTGTTCAGAAACATCTTCATCACTCAGACGGAGAAACCTGACAGCGACCTTCTGTGCTTTGATGAAATCCCTCTCCAGAGCCGCATTCTTCAGGCGGACGGCGTTCAGCTCTGAAACACAGAGGCGGTTAGATTCCAGGAGAACCTGATAAACCGCTGCATGATGCAATGTTCCTGCCTGCTGCTGGGACTGAACCAGCCTCTGAAACATGGACAGACCTCATCTCAAAAGTCCTTTACGAGGCGACTAACTCACTGATGACTATCTTTACTTTCACTTTTGACACATTTTCCTTCTTTTACACGCTCTTCGAGGTCTTTGAGCCTTCCCCTGAAACCGTTGGGGTGAAGCTCTGAGTTTAAACCTAAATATCTTCATCACACAGAAACAGCTTTAATATCCATTCATCCATCTCTCACAGATCTGAATGTGTGAACCTGGACTGGAAAGCTGCCCCCGGAGAAGGTAAAAAGTGTTCAACGCCTGTGATGTGTCATAAAGTTACCTGCAGAGTTCTTCCTCAGGTCATCGGACAGCTGGTAGTTCTGAGTTCGCAGCTCCAGCAGCTGAGCCTGAAAACACAAACACCACGATGATGCAAATTTCATCATCACACGGCGACTTGGAGGCCTCTGAACTCAGCCATACAAGGTCACACACACATCATTCAAAGTTTGTGTGTGACAGGAAAGACTCAGCTTTAACTGTGGTAAAGGGCTTGTTAATAGCTTATTCAGCTTTGACACAACGGCAGTTTACGTTTTAGGTGTCAAGAGGAGGTCGTCTCATGCCGCTCACACTCTAACTCCCACTCTAAAAATCTTTTTTTTTAATTCTCAAACAAATTCCCAAAATATCTGCCTGATCTGGATAAATTTTACATCAAAACATAGGTATTTTAGTTCTCTTTCACCCAATGTCACATCTGAGGAGCTGCCGGCGGAGTCGCTGCTGATTGGATGAAACGTGACTAAAGGACCAGTCTGTAAATATACCAGTGTTCATCGAACTGACACATTATGCAACAACCAGCTCAAATAACCCTGTTGAATAGATTTAAAACCTCTTTAAAGTGTTTTTCATCCTTCAGATAGAAACTGGAAACAGCAAAGTTTCATTTATTTGACAAAAAATAGTCCAGATGAATGATTTTCAGAGTCTCCTCTGACCGATTTGTTTTAAAACTACCGAACAAATCCTGATTAAAATACAGAATATATGAAGAAAATCAACAGCCAACAACACGAGCCGCTACAAACATGTTGTAATCAGGACGCCAGTTTCCCAACGTGGCGCCAGGTCACCTCAAACAGGAACATTTCAACACTGAAGCAACGGCAGGAAGTTAAAGAAACTGCTGGAACGCAAACTTTCAAACCTTTCCAGGACATCCCCGTCAGACTATTCAACCCTTTTTATCCTTTTCATTTTGCTTTATTACTGTTTATTCCACATGGAATAACTCAGTTTGACAGTTTTCAGGCTTCTGTCGGCTGATATGAACAAAGCCACAGCAGTTCAGTTATTTCCTTCACCTTCAGGGCCTTAAATCTGAGTTTTCATCATTACATGGTTAATCTCTGATGAATAATGACACACCTGAACATCAGTGTAATAAAATACACCTTTTAATGGAGGTTCTCTGGGGATGACTCTCAGTTTTACATCATGTGAGTGGTTATAAAGTCTGGAGTGTGTAAGCATCAGTCTTCTCAACACTTAAAGAGGTTTAATAATAATTCTACTCTAATAAAACAGAGTCAGAGTTGAAAAACTAACAGGAACTCAGACTAAAACTCACTAATAACCAACAATAATGTGAATAAAACATTACCCAGCAGACAGCAGTAAAATACAACAGACCAATAAAGGCAGAGCTCTGAATGAAATCATCTAAAAGGAAGTCAGACTGCAGCCAAAAGCCAAGAAGAAGAGCTGTGACCTGAAAGTGACCATCCAGGGTCTAATGTGAGAAAGAGGAGCTGTGACATCATCGAGGCTGCAGGGATCTGTGGGTTTTATCTGCATCTACAGCCGAGTGTCATCAGCGTAAAAATGTTCATTATGTCCGAGCAGCAGCTTGTAAACAGAGAACAGAAGGGGGCCGAGGACTGAGCCCTGTGGTACACCACGAGCGAGCTGAGCCCCTGAGGTGAAGTTATTCAGAGGGACTGAAAGGGCTTAAATAAAGACACATGAGAGTAAATCTGTCGAAGGCACGTTCAGAACTAAGAAAGCTTAAAGACGTGTAAGATAACGGGCCTGACTGTGGGGAAGATTTTCTTCTGCAGCCGAGTGGGAAGAATGTCCAGGATGTAAGATGAGGAGGTCATACAGGAGCCTGCAGGCTGGGAAACGCTTTTCTAACGGCTCAGGGAACCATGAATAAACCAATAAACAGTGATCATGCAGCAAAGCCACAGAGGACCTTTCCTGGCTGATTCTGTCTGACTTTCAGGTAAACGGAGGGAAGTCTTCAGGAGTTATGGTTTCATGTTGTTCAGTCTGAAGGAGCTGAAACAGCTGATCAACATGTGAGGAACATGACTCACAAAATGTGTTTCAAGCACCAAAAACTTCTATTGGACCCGTTTTCTGGTTCTAGGCTTTATTTGGTTCAAAATAAATGAGGAGAGTTCAGCAGTCAGAAGGATCAGGTGTCTGCAGGGACAGTTTCATTAGCTTTATTAGCTGCTAACACTGATGAAGTCCAGTTCAGTAAAGACTAAACTCAGCATGTGGTGCATTCATACACGGATGTCCTGGTGCTTGAACTCCAGGATGTTTCTTCCTGTCTGATGATGACCCCCCCCCCCCCCCCCCCCCCCCCGCAGTCTGACCCGGTGCTGCGAACAAACTGCTTGCTGTTACATGTCAACACCACGGCTAGCCGCAGTTAGCATGCTAACAGCTACCCTGCACCTTCCATTCGTGCCTTTTCTGTGACCGCAGCACATGAACAAAAACACCGCGAGCTGCCTCACAGACACCCCGTGACTCCCATCAGGTGATCCCGTGAAGGCTAACATGTTAGCCAACTGTCAGAGGAACAGTTAGCGGCTCATATGCTAAGCTACCGAGCTACCACCCGTAACACTTAATGAGAGCCGTTCGTTCGTCACTTACAGAGGTGACAGGGTTCACACTGGCTCTTCACTCACTGACAGCCTCAAATCAATACCAGCAGCCGCTGTACTTCCTCACAAGCAGCCGAGCTAACGCCGCACTCCGCTAACTGCCCCGCAGCGGCTAACGGGCTAGCTAGGTGCGCTAACGGCTGAAACAGCGGTGCTGCACCTGGCTGCCGCGCAGCGCAGGTGTTTTCCACAACCCTGACAGCTACCTGCGCGAGAGCCTGGGGCTGAAAGAATGACTGCCGTGTTTTCCTCACCTGCATCCGATGAAACTCCTCCTCGGACAGAGCCTGCGACATGGCCATGTTTACCAGGGCTGCCAGCTAGCAGGCTGAGCTAACAGGGAGGAGGAGAGCTGCAGAGAGGCGAACACAGACCGAGGTGTCACTCTGACGCTGTTTCCCAGAACCCAGAGAGTTTCCAGCCTGAGACACAGGTACTGCGTTCACTGCACCTGGCTGCTGACTCACGCTGTGTTCACAGATAAAATAACCAGTTACACGAGCTGATACTTCACCCAAAATAAAACAAGCTGCAGGAATGTAAAAGTGTGGGCGAACATGACTGCCCTCATCCCAGAGATGTGCTGCAGGCAGAATCCACCTTTACTCCACATTACAGTCATTCATATTGGAGGGTTTGTGTGGTTCAGTCTTTTATTTCAGTAAAATAACAGAATGAGCAGCAAAAAAAGCTCCTGGAGCTCAAAACATGACGAATTGATCAAATCCTCACATGTTACATGGGAACTGAATCAGTGAATCAATTCACTTCAATGCACCTTTAGTTGTTCTTGAGTTGTTCCTGCAGCCAGGTCCAGGATTCCACCATCTGTTGTTAACCAGCTCTGTGATCCTCCTCCTTTACTGTTAGCGCTCTGTCTGCAGTCTCTGTCTGCCCGGATAGTCTTAAAGCTGAGCAGAGAGCTGTTAGAGTTGTTCCTGCAGCCAGGTCCAGGATTCCACCATCTGTTGTTAACCAGCTCTGTGATCCTCCTCCTTTACTGTTAGCGCTCTGTCTGCAGTCTCTGTCTGCCCGGATAGTCTTAAAGCTGAGCAGAGAGCTGTTAGAGTTGTTCCTGCAGCCAGGTCCAGGATTCCACCATCTGTTGTTAACCAGCTCTGTGATCCTCCTCCTTTACTGTTAGCGCTCTGTCTGCAGTCTCTGTCTGCCCGGATAGTCTTAAAGCTGAGCAGAGAGCTGTTAGAGCTGTTCCTGCAGCCAGGTCCAGGATTCCACCATCTGTTGTTAACCAGCTCTGTGATCCTCCTCCTTTACTGTTAGCGCTCTGTCTGCAGTCTCTGTCTGCCCGGATAGTCTTAAAGCTGAGCAGAGAGCTGTTAGAGCTGTTCCTGCAGCCAGGTCCAGGATTCCACCATCTGTTGTTAACCAGCTCTGTGATCCTCCTCCTTTACTGTTAGCGCTCTGTCTGCAGTCTCTGTCTGCCCGGATAGTCTTAAAGCTGAGCAGAGAGCTGTTAGAGCTGTTCCTGCAGCCAGGTCCAGGATTCCACCATCTGTTGTTAACCAGCTCTGTGATCCTCCTCCTTTACTGTTAGCGCTCTGTCTGCAGTCTCTGTCTGCCCGGATAGTCTTAAAGCTGAGCAGAGAGCTGTTAGAGCTGTTCCTGCAGCCAGGTCCAGGATTCCACCATCTGTTGTTAACCAGCTCTGTGATCCTCCTCCTTTACTGTTAGCGCTCTGTCTGCAGTCTCTGTCTGCCCGGATAGTCTTAAAGCTGAGCAGAGAGCTGTTAGAGCTGTTCCTGCAGCCAGGTCCAGGATTCCACCATCTGTTGTTAACCAGCTCTGTGATCCTCCTCCTTTACTGTTAGCGCTCTGTCTGCAGTCTCTGTCTGCCCGGATAGTCTTAAAGCTGAGCAGAGAGCTGTTAGAGCTGTTCCTGCAGCCAGGTCCAGGATTCCACCATCTGTTGTTAACCAGCTCTGTGATCCTCCTCCTTTACTGTTAGCGCTCTGTCTGCAGTCTCTGTCTGCCCGGATAGCCTTAAAGCTGAGCAGAGAGCTGTTAGAGTTGTTCCTGCAGCCAGGTCTCTGCCTGATATTCCTGCTGTGTCCTCATCAGGGCTCCGAGCTCGTCCATTTTATCCACCAGAGATCTCACATTTCCCCTGATGATTAAAGGAGGAAATGCTTTAAACTTCCTCCTTTATATCCAGATTGTTCCTTTTTATTAGTTAAATATTAAAGTCCAAAAGGGAAATTAAGTAATTCTATGTTTAGTTATTGTTATGATTTAAATTAATACAAAAACTTTGACAAAATAGAAACAACTGTTCAATCATTTCTAAATAAACACTAAAATCTTTCTCCGTTGACGGTTTCTTACTGTTAAAACAGCTTTTTTGCTGTGAATAAAATTAGATAAAGTTGATGTGAAAATATAAAAATTCTGACCTTTTTGATGACCTTTGACCCCAGGTGTTCCAGACAGGAAGCGTGAGACACGTGGGAGAAGCCTCAGCATTTAAACACACATCTGGACCATGGTTTAAACCTCCTTTTCCTCCATTTTGTTCCTGCTCTGCAGCCTCAGCGTCTCCTCTTCAACCCTCCTTGATTTTGACTTCCTGGTTGTGTTTAGAGAACATTTCGTTATAAAGTCTTTGTGATTGACCTAGAACTTAAAAAAATGTTGTCTGAAGTTGCTCTTAAAACTTGTTTCTCATGTTTAAAAGCTCATAATCACGCCATCATTGTGGCTCGTTAAAGGAAGTGCTTCACATGAGTCGTATTTCCCTCCTCCTACCTGTAGGGGGCAGTAGTTTGGAGGAGGTCTCCTACACGCTGTATTTATGGGAATGAAGAAACGTCTTATTGTTGTGATTCATTAATGCAATTAAACCAAAAAGGGGGAGAAGGATCCAAACTGCAGGCAAAGAAGGGCAGAAAGTGCTGCTGGGGCAGGTCAGTAAAGCATGAATGGATCCGTTATTAAATGAACTAAGAAACATTTCACACAAATCAACAGCAGCTGAGAGCTGAAAAGCAGGTGGGAAACAGGAAGTGGCGGACTGGCTTCACAATAAAACAGGATACAAAGAAACTAAAGACAGAGAAATAAACTGTGACACATTCTGTGGTGAAAAAGCATCTTCTGCCTGTTTTTGTCTCTTTCTGCTTTAATGTTTATTTCACTTTGTGGTGTTTTTTACGTCCACTTCCTGTTTATTTCACTTTGTGGTGTTTTTTACGTCCACTTCCTGTTTATTTCACTTTGTGGTGCTTTTTCTGTCCTTCTCTGCTCTAGTTCACGTGTAACTGCTTCTTGTCTGTTTCTTTATTTTCAGATGAGTTTGTAGTTGTTTTAAGTCCCTTGTACTTCCCTCCCCCCTCTATCTCTTTATCTTTCTGCTCTTCCTTCTCTGCCTGCACCCTATCTCTACTCTGTCCCCTCTGACAGAGTCGGACTCCTGGGTTCCTTCTATGGAGCTTATTGTTAGCTTTTTATAAAGCTGTTATATCTTCATTTGTAAGTTTGAATAGAAGCTAAATACAGAAACAGAAAGTCTGAAACACAATCCGCGGAGCCTGAACCCATCAGTCCCTTTGAGTCTGGTCCTGTTAATGTTTCTGAGCCTTTCAGCCTCAGACTGGACTTTGCCTCTGTTGTCTGCAGCATCTCAGCGTGACTCAGGTGAACCACGGTGTGTTTACACCCTGTTCGTTGCATTTATTCGTCAGTTGAGCGCTTGAGGAAGGAAACCTCTCTCTGACACGTGTTGACACAGTAATCGCATTACATTCCCGATCTGTTTGTTTCATTCGGTTTCCTCACACTTCCTGCTCTCAGCTGAGAGAGAGGCTCGGTTATCTGCTGTTGAATTATTTACCAGCAGAGTTAGATTTAGAGGAAGAGGCTCAGAGACAGAAAGTAAAGTGAGAACTGGAACCCACACCCTGCAGAGGTGGAGACAGTCGGGGGTCAGAGAGATTTCAGCTGCTCAGACACAAAGGCCCGTCTGGATCCTGTTGGACTCGCCATGGAGCTGCTGCCCTCCCTGCTGTCCGCCCTGAAGGCCGTGGCTCCGGGGACGGTGGATCAGGAGTACAACGTGAGTCTGTTTTTCAGATAAATCTTCAGGTTGGACTTCAGTTCAGACACTTTCTTACAAGTCAGGGATGAAACTGGAACCAAACACAGAAGCTGAAATTCACATTATTCATTATTCAGAGTAACTGAGGTCGTTGTTTCTGTGTCGCCAACTTTATTTCTTTTACTTTCCTGGAAAACCTGCCTGTGGTTCATCCCTGAGCTTCTATTTAAATGAGCTGCAGCTAATCTCCCCAGAAACAGAGCCGGCTCTGTGGCTCGATTTGTATAAAAGTCACATGACTCGGGCTGGCAGGACTCACACCAAACCTTTCCCTGTTTATACACTTTCTATGAATATTTCACAGTCAGCAGTAAACCTCTCAGAGGGCGTTTGGAGCTCCACACGGTGCTGTTATGGGCTCCTTTTAGGCTCCAAGTTCAAACTTTATGTCCAGAAAATCAACAAAAACTTCAATCTGTACTAGCTGAAGCTAGCATAGCAAAGGTTTAGCTCGTTGTTAAAGACTGAAAAATGAACGGAAATGCTGTGAAAAGCCCAAAACAAACCTGTGTAGATGAGTAATTATCAGAGAATTTAAAAGTATTTTTACTTTGAATGCACTTTACTTTCTGAGGGTTCCAGTTTGTCGCCGATCCGATCCGGTTCACCTGTTCACTGCGGTGAAACCTCTCAGAGGGCGTTTGGAGCTCCACACGGTGCTGTTATGGGCTCCTTTTAGGCTCCAAGTTCAAACTTTATGTCCAGAAAATCAACAAAAACTTCAATCTGTACTTTGTTAATGAGTCAGAACCAAAAGATTCTCTGTGTTTGGACCAATCAGAAACAGTTTGGATCATTGAAGCGAAGCACGCCTGACGTTTGGAGAATGAACCGTGCAAAGAATCAGGATTTATTTAGGGACCATTCGACTGCGTCAGTATTTTTAACTGTGATACTAAAGATGTGTTTTGTTCTTAATCCACCTCCGAGCCGTGGTCCAACATGTGAAAACTTGAGTTATTTTGTGCCCACAGGACAGAAAAAGTCTCTCTCAGAGTGCAGAAATAAAGCTGCACTGAGACAGCGTGAGAATGGTCCTCCAGCGTTTAGCTAACCAGCCGACACCAGAGAAGCCTCCAAACCAAGAGCAGAAGTCTGAAACACCGACTCTGAGGTTTCTCTGCTGCTGCACCTCCCCCCCAGGCTGAAGTTTCCCCCCCTTCTCTCACCTCTAAAGAGCGAACAAGCTAAAACTGAGACGTTGCACAACCACTTCAAACCGATGTGGTGGTTTAAAGCCGCTGCTTGTCTGAGCTTCTCTGTCATCTGCTGCATCACGACAACGTTTACTCTGACCTTCAGCTGGTGGAAAACCTGCTGTTAACTTCACAGAAGTAACATTATTTACCAGGAGGGATGCAAACATTCAACTTAGCAGTGGTCAGAAAAAGAAGAATTCTGCCTGTTCGAGTCTAAAAAGTCAGACTTTAATCTTTTGATGACATGAAAACCATAAAAAATAAATTAGAACAGAAGGAAGTGAGACACATAAGTCGTAGTTTATTGTTTAGGATTTAGAATACGACAGGTGTGGCCGAACAGGACCGAATACGACAGGTGGGAATACGACAGGTGTGGCCGAACAGGAGCGAATACGACAGGTGTGGCCGAACAGGTGGGAATACGACAGGTGTGGCCGAACAGGTGCGAATACGACAGGTGTGGCCGAACAGGAGGGAATACGACAGGTGTGGCCGAACAGGACCAAATACGACAGGTGTGGCCGAATAGGACCAAATACGACAGGTGTGGCCGAACAGGTGGGAATACGACAGGTGTGGCCGAACAGGTGGGAATACGACAGGTGTGGCCGAACAGGAGCGAATACGACAGGTGTGGCCGAACAGGAGGGAATACGACAGGTGTGGCCGAATAGGACCAAATACGACAGGTGTGGCCGAACAGGTGGGAATACGACAGGTGTGGCCGAACAGGTGGGAATACGACAGGTGTGGCCGAACAGGTGGGAATACGACAGGTGTGGCCGAACAGGTGGGAATACGACAGGTGTGGCCCAACAGGAGCGAATACGACAGGTGTGGCCGAACAGGTGGGAATACGACAGGTGTGGCCAAACAGGAGCGAATACGCCAGGTGTGGCCGAACAGGTGGGAATACGACAGGTGTGGCCGAATAGGACCAAATACGACAGGTGTGGCCGAACAGGTGGGAATACGACAGGTGTGGCCGAACAGGTGGGAATACGACAGGTGTGGCCCAACAGGAGCGAATACGACAGGTGTGGCCGAACAGGTGGGAATACGACAGGTGTGGCCCAACAGGAGCGAATACGACAGGTGTGGCCGAACAGGTGGGAATACGACAGGTGTGGCCGAACAGGTGGGAAT